>OY728131.1:1731268120-1731893120 GCA_963277665.1 Viscum album | reverse complement strand
CAACGCTTAACATGGAATTAGCATGAGCCAAGTCTCATTGCACATGGAGCATGAGTAAACCCTCATTGCACATTGAGCATGATTAAACCCTCATTTCACTTGAATTATCATGAGTAAACACCCATTGCACATTATGTATCATGATACTATACTTTACCCAATGAATTGAAGTGCTATAAGGGCGCACCCTTCTTAAACATTTCATTTCATGCATAAGTGTGCCACATGGATCATAAAACAATGAATCATTCAACATAATATTTTATTCCAAGATAAAATAATGTGGAATAAATACATTAAACTCTTTAAACAATAAGTAAATGTGCATAAAGTTGAATACCCTTGATAGAGAAATGGGCATGGTATTCACTACACAATGACTTTGGCTTGGAAAAGCGTGGTGCAATTTCGGCAGCATAACGGCGTGACATAAGATTTCATAAAAATGGTTGATGAGAGAGAAAGGGGTGTATCTTCATATTTAAATGACATGGAGAGTAAGGGGTTCATATATATACATGTCCCAACAAATGTAATGGAATTTATATTCATGATACAAAATAATTGCTTGAATGCAAATGAGGAGAGAGAAATTCATTTAGAAATTTTGGCATAGTAACGGGTGTACATGGGAGGAATTTAATGAGAGAGAAAGGGTTATCCATTAATTAAAAAATAAATAGGGAATTATTGGGGAGTTTTAAAACCATAAACAAATATTTATAATTGAAATTAAAATGCATAACAATTTAAATAATATTAGACAAAAATGAGAAAGGAAGAAAAACCCTTACTTGGAAGTGTGCTTCCAAAGGCTTGAGAGAGGGTTCTTGAGAGATTGAGGAACCTTGGGAGGATTATAGAGAGAGTATTTCAGAGGTTGGATGAACTCAAAATGCTTTTAGTGAGAATGAAGTGGGATCTTGGTTGGGTTTATATAGGAAAGGTGAGGGAATTCTTTATTATTTAGGTTTGGGATACCTCATATTAAACTAATCCAAACCACAAACCATCCCATGGTTTTTGCCCATGGATTTTGGAAAAGGGAAGTGTAAAACAATATTTTATAAGGACAAAGTCCAAACTTCTTAAAATAATGGGGTTTCTTATGTGGAGGTGAGTCACACTCCCAAGGAAAACAATTTAAAAAGACAAAATGTTAAATAAGTCTTGAAGGGTCCACTAAAGCTTTGTAAAATAATTAAAACAAACCCAAAATCATATTATTTTAATGTTAAAACATATATTGTCCGAACATAAAGTTTATAGTATTTTATTACATCACTATTGGGTCATTATGATGTCATAAAACACATTATATATTTAAACGGTATTAAATTTTTACCCAAAAATTTGACTGTCTCATAAAATTATGAAAAATTCACCGTTGGATAATTTGGACATCCTGATTCTAGAAATAATATTAATTTTATCTAAATAATTTTCTAAATATTTCAATTTTTTCTTTTAAAATAAAAACCGACATTTATAAAAAATTCATGGGTTTTGACAAAAATGGATTTCAAACCTTAATAAAAATTAAAATTGAATTCATAAAATTATACGATCATTTATATTTAATAAAAATTAATTCAATAATAATAATATTTTATTAAAATATTATTTAACTCAAAAATCCATTAATTGATCAAATTATATTTCTTAATTTAACTTTAACTAAAATACTATTTGAGCTTTAAAAAATGTTTACAAGGTAACAATAATAAAATGAAAGTATATTCATTATTATATACAAAAATAATGTACATAAACATAGTGATAAGTTCTTGTTACATAACCCCTTATAACACCCACATAAGACCGAAGATTAAGGTGTGCGATGATGATAGACTCTTGGGGTGGCTCGGATAACATTGCTCGAGAGGTAATCTCTATCAACTTCCATTTATCTCATAGGAGGTCCTGCTCAAGCTTAACATATTCAAGCTCAGATTGGTCAAGAGCGAAGCCCAAAGATGCAATGTCCCTTTCGTGCTCTGAAAAATGGGAT
The DNA here is from genome assembly GCA_963277665.1 of Viscum album. Taxonomy (NCBI): domain Eukaryota; kingdom Viridiplantae; phylum Streptophyta; class Magnoliopsida; order Santalales; family Viscaceae; genus Viscum; species Viscum album. The sequence goes on along the minus strand of OY728131.1, from coordinate 1,731,891,109 downwards.
TCATATGGGGCACGTCTACTGGCTGAGTCCATCGATTCCTTTTTCTGAGTAAATTGGATTTGTTAAAGCCCTATATTTATACTAATCATGTGATCACCGTTCAATGGATATATTAGAAATGGTAAAAATTATTAACAGTATTTTAAAATCCAAAAACATAAAACCAAATAAGTTAACATTTTATATAAACATTTTACATAAAGAGACATTTAATTTGATCAATAGGTATTTCCATTAATGAAAGTTTGGGTCGTTACAATATTCCCCCCTTAAGAAATTTCACCCTTGAAATTTCCTTTTCCCACACTAAAATAGATGTGGGTAACTTTGCTTCATAATTTCCTCTAATTCCCACATCGCTTCTTCAAACTTGTGGTTTCTCCACAACACCTTGATGAGGGGCATTGTCTTATTTTATAGAACTTTTTCTCTATGATCTAAGATCTTCACTGGTTGCTCCTCATAAGAAAGATCATCCTCTAACTGTACCACCTCTGAAGAGAGTACATGTGAAGGGTCCGGTATGTACTTCCTTAAGATAGATACATGAAAGAAATCATGTACTTTGTCCATGGTAGGTGGAAGTACTAATCGATAGGCCACAGCCCCAACATGATCAAGAACCTTAAAGGGACAGATGTACCTTGGACTTAACTTCCCTTTCTTTCCAAACCTCATGACATTCTTCCACGGAGATATGCATAGAAATACCATGTCTCCGACTTTAAACTCAAGGTCTCATCGACGGTTATCTGCATAACTCTTCTGTCAACTCTGGGATTCCTTGATATGCTGCTGAATGGTTTTAACCTTCTCCACCATATCTTCAACCATTTCTAGTCCTAGCAGCTTATGCTCACTGACTTTATCTCAACACGTCGGTGTTCTGCACCTTTTTCCATAAAGGGCTTCATATGGTGCCATTTGTATGCTCGAGTGGAAACTATTATTATAAGATAACTCAACCAGAGAAATATTTTGATCGCATCCTCCTTTAAAGTCCATTGAGGATGCTCTCAACATGTCCTCAAGTGTTTGGATAGTCCACTCTAATTTTCCATCAGTTTGAGGATGATAGGCGGTACCGAAGTTCAGTTCAGTATTCAGAGTATGTTAAAGACTCTTCCAAAACTTAGAGATGAATCTTGGATCTCGATCAGATATAATAGATAGTGGTACTCCATGAATCCTTACCACTTCCCTAATATATATTTGTGCCATTTTATCCAATGAGAAATCCTCCCAAATAGCAATGAAGTGTGCAGCCTTTGTAAAACGATCCACAACAACCCAGATTGCATTGTTGCCTTTGGATGTCTTCGTAAGTCCAGTGACAAAGTCCATGGTGATGTTCTCCCATTTCCATTCTAATATGGGTAATGGTTGCACCATCCCCTTAGAATTCTGCCTCTCTTCCTTCACTTGATGACACACTAGGCACTTTGATGTATATTCAGCGATCTCCTTCTTCATATTATCCCACCAATAATTCTCTCAGAGATCTTGATACATCTTTGTGTTTCCTGGGTGAATAGAGAAATTTGAACTATGTGCATCGTCCAAAAGTTACTTCTTCAGCTCTGGACTTAATGGAACACATATTCTTTTCCCAAATCTCACAATTCCTTCTTCATTAACATTAAACTCTGAGGATTTCCTTTTTCCGATAGATTCTACTTTTTTTTGAATTCCCACATCATCTTTTTTAGCATCTTTTAACCTTTCCAAAAGTGTCATTTGAGCAATCATTTGTGAAAGGATTGATGATGTTACCTTATTTATGATTACCATATCCATATTTATCAAATCTAATAAGATTGGATCCTTTTAAATTCTCATCAATGATAGAATCGCTGGGTCTTTTCTACTTAGGGAATCTGCCACATTGTTCGCTTTCCTAGGTGGTAATGGATTGAGCAGTCATAGTCTTTGATCAGATCTCACCATCTTCGTTGGCGCATGTTAAACTCTTTCTATGTGCATATATACTTGAGGCTTTTGTGGTCTGTATATATTTCACACTTCTCCCCAAAGAGATAATGCAGCCAAATTTTCAATGTGAAGATCACTACAGCCAACTTGAGGTCATGTGTTTGATAGTTCTGTTCATGAAATTTCAATTGCCTTGAAGCATAGGCAATGACTTTTTCATTTTGCATCAACACACATCCCAGGCCCTTCTTCAAAGAATCACTGAATACCACAAAAAGTTCTCCACTTGTGGGTAAAGTGAGCATGAGTATAGTGATAAGCCTCCTTTTTAACTCCTTGAAGCTTTATTCACATTCATAACTCCAAGAAAACTTTACTCCCTTCCTATTTAGCTTAGTAAGAGGGTTGGACAATCCTGATAAATTTCTCACAAATCGTCGATAATATCTAGCTAACCCCAAGAAGCTACGGATATTCATTATCGATGTTGGCCTTGGCCATCCCTCAATTGCATCTTTTTTGAAGGGATCCATAGATATCCCATTTCTTGTGATGATTTGGTCCAATAATGAGACCTCCTTTGACCAGAACTCACACTTGTTGTACTTTTCATAGAGATTCTCCATCTGTAAGGTCTCTAGTACAGTTCTTAGATGCTCCACATAATCCTCCTTGGTTTTAGAGTATATCAGAATATCATCTATAAATACTACCAAAAATTTGTCGAGGTAATATCTAAAGACTCTATTCATCAAGTCCATAAATATTGTTGGAGCATTAGTGAGTCCAAAAGGCATTACTATGAATTCATAGTGCCCTTGTCTTGTACGAAAATCAGTCTTTGGGATATCTTCCTTCTTCACCCTTACTTGATAATATCCCAACTGAAAATCCACCTTGGAGAAGTATTGTGATCTATGCAGCTGATCGAACAATTCATCAATTCGTGGTAAAGTATACTTGTTCTTTATCGTGATTTTTTTGAGCTCACGATAATTGATGCAAAGGTGTATTGACCCATCCTTCTTCTTGATGAAGAGGACTGGTTCACCCCATGGTGAAGCACTTGGGCATATAAACCCTTTATCCAGATTCTCCTGTAGTGGTTTCTTCAGCTCCTCAAGCTCCACAACAGCCATTCTATATGGAGTCTTGGATATTGGAAATTCCCCAAGTATAAGATCAATTGAGAATTCAACATCTCTTCTAGGAGGAAGACCAGGAAATTCCTCGGGAAACACTTTAGAGAATTCCCTCACAATAAGCATGTCTTCTAGGATGGTTGCCTCCTTAGAATCAATCATATGAGCCAGATACGTGTGATCATAGGGAAATAATATCCACGCTTGAGATGATGGAGCTAAATAAGGTTCATCTTCCTCCTTGCACTTGTAAAGAATCGGGGGTCGATTCTCCACATGTAGAGTCATTTCCCTCTCACGGAAATTTATATTGGATCTATATAAGGAAAGTTAATCCATGCCAAGAATTGCATCAAATTCCACCAAAGGGAGTATGAAGAGGTTATCTGGGAATTTTAATCCATATATTATGATACGGTATGAGTTATATTAATGGGATGCAATGATTTCCCTATTTGTTTTACTCACCGACATCTTCAATTCTATGATTTGTGGTGGTGCTGTGATTGTTCTACTGAACTTTCAAGATATAAAAGAATGTGTAGAACCTGAATCAAAAAGTACATTCGATATTATTGAATGAATAACTAGAATACCTGTCACCACTTCGTTATCGGGGTTCACTTCAATAGTAGTGATGGAAAAATATTTCCCTTACAACCTTGGAGGTTGTTGGTTGCCTCCGAAAACCCTTGGCTTAGGGAACTGATTTGCAAGATGCCCTGGTTCTTTGCAGTTGTATAAATGAAACATGCATTGAGGTTCGAATGGAGCATTCCTCTCCTCTGTCATAGCCTAGGTTCTTTCTTGCTAACAGTTAACAGCCAAGTTCCCTTCTCTTCCACACCTAAATCATTTCCTTGTCCCCTACAGGTAGTTTCTGGGGTGCTTCTTTCCGCACCTTTGGCAAGTGGGGTGCTGGATCTTCTTAGCACCATTGGATTTATCCATCGGACCACCAGCATTGAAGTCCACCTTACGCTTCTTATCCCCATGATACCCTTGAGATTCTCCGATCTCTATTTTGACCTTGAGGGCACATCGAACAATTTCCTCATAGCTGTCAAAGTCACGGATCACCAGCGCTTTCCGCAGGCTAGGTTTCAGCCCACCAAAGAAGAGGTCAACCTTGAATTTGAGGGTAATGAAAAGGCTGGAAGTGTATCATGCAGGCCTTGTGAAGTTTTCCTCATACTCTCCAATAGATTCTTCGTATTTTTTCTTGAGGGAAATGAAGTCCCTTTCCATCTTAAGCCGGAGGGTGCGTAGAAAATATTTATCGAAAAACATCTTCCAAAAATCTTTCCATTATAATACCTCGATCTCATCCTCAGGCTTTGTATTTTTGATCAACATCCCCCACTTATCAGCTTCACCCTCCATATGATAAGTAGCCAAGAGAACCTTCTCTTCTTCAGAACATTGAAGGATGTAGAATATATTTTCAATAGAGTTTATCCATTGTTTAGCGATTGAGGGATCGGATGATCCATTAAAAGTAGGAGGCCTTTGTCTCATGAAGCTCTTGATAGCGACTTGTTCTTTCTTAGGAGGGGTTGAACATTCCTCTTGACCTATGTTTCTATTCAAATCTTGAGTTATCTGAGAGATAAGCATGAAAAAGTTTGTGATTCCCGCTCCCATTGGATTGGGCATCTCATTAGTACAGTTATCACATTGATCTTCACATCAGTTGTTAGCCTGAGTCCTCCTATTACTGGCCATTGGCTGGAATAAAAGTAAAGTTAGGGGTAACACATAAAGGGTAATACAAGGACAAAACTGATGACTTATACATAACTTTTATTTCCTTAACATATAAATCTATTGGCTTCAGTCTATGTTATCCATGATCTACTTTCTAATATATATTCTTAGGGAATTTTCTTTTTAGTCCATTAATAATGGATCATACTAAGCTTGTAAATTTACCAAATCATATCCCCCGGGAGTGTCAAAACCAAGAGTGCAGCAAGGCCCATTGTCGTGCACTAGTTCCCGTTCGAGTCTAGCTCAAAGTGGTGTTTTCAGGTTTTACCCCTAGGATACATAAGTGCCAGAGTCGCATCTACCTAATCGTATCTAGACAAGGATGTATTTGATTGATAAACCAATTACTCAATAATCACCAAAACTTAGGGATGTTTTTATTATACTTAGTCTTATCTCTAAGGATTTACTAGGGTTTTCTAATCATAATCCCAAAAATAACTAAACCTATCCTCTGATACCAACTATGACAATCCTGTTTTTTATTACACAATTAAACATAATTTATTACATAAACATCATTTGATACAACATAGAAGATCGATAGGTCTAGTGTATTTGGGGATTAGTATCATTACATAACAAATTAAAATAGTAAATACAATATCTTTATTGAAAAATTCATTTACATGACCACTACATTCCCTCGTACTTATTGCATGGGATAACCTGAGGACATGCATAAGAAAAGGGTGAGCTATAAATCCCAATAAGGGAATAATCATGGAATAACATGAGGAATACAATACATGTTAGAAAATAGTCATATCAATAGAGCACAAAAGAAGCATAAGCATAAAGGCATAATAAATCATGATAATCATAACATGGAAATGTGGAAACAACACTTAACATGGAATTAGCATGAGCCAAGGCTCATTGCACATGGAGCATGATTAAACCCTCATTGCACATGGAGCATGAGTAAAACATCATTGCAATTGAATTATCATGAGTAAACACCCATTTCACATGACTTATCATGATACTATACTTTACCCAATGCATTGGAGCGCTATAAGGGTGCACCCTTCTTAAACATTTCATTTCATGCATAAGTGTGCCACATGGATCATAAAACATTGAATCATTAAACATAATATTTTATTCCATGATAAAATAATGTGGAATAAATACATGAAACTCTTTAAACAATAACTAAATGTGCATAAAGGTGAATACCCTTGATAGAGAAATGGGCATGGTATTCACTACACAATGACATTGGATTGGAAAAGCGTAGTGCAATTTCGGCAGCATAACAGCGTGACATAAGAACTCATAAAAATGGTTTATGAGAGAGAAAGTTGTGTCTTATAATATTTACATGACATGGATAGTAAGGTGGTAATATATATACATTTCCCAACAAATGTAATGGAATTTATATTCACGATACAAAATAATTGCTTGAATGTAAATGAGTAGAGAGAAATTCCTTTCGGAATTTTGGTATAGTAACGAGTGTACATGGGAGGCATTTAATGAGATAGAAAGGGGTATCTCATACTTAAAACATAAATAGGAAAGTATGGGTGAGGTTCGGAACCATACCCCAACATTTATAATTAAAATTAAAATGCATAACAATTTAAAGAATATTGGACAAAAATGAGAAAGGAAGAAAAACCCTTACTTGGAAGTGTGCTTCCAAAGGCTTGAGAGAGGCTTTAGAGAGGCTTATTGGGAGATTGGGGAACCTTGGGAGGATTATAGAGAGAGTTGGGAAGATTTTTGACGAACTCCAAATTCTTTGAGTGAGGTGGAAGTGGGATCTTGGGTGGGTTTATATAGGAAAGGTGAGGGAATTCTTTATTATTTAGGTTTGGGACACCTCATATTAAACTAATCCAAAACACAAACCAGACCATGGTTTTTTTCCATATTTTTTGGAAAAGAGAAGTGAAAAACAATATTTTATAAGGAAAAAGTCCTAAATTTTTAAAATAATGGGTTTTATTATGTAGAGGTGAGTCACACTCCTAAGGAAAACAATTTAAAATGACAAAATGTTTAATAAGTCTTGAAGGGTCCACTAAATCTTTGTAAAATAAATCAAACAAACCTAAAATCACATTATTTTAATATTAAAACATATATTGGTCGAAAATAAAGTTTATAGTATTTTATTACATCACTATTGGTTCATTATGATGTCATAAAACACATTATATATTTAAAGGGTATTAAATTTTTACCTGAAAATTTGACTGTCTCAGAAAATTTTGAAAAATTCACCATTGGATAATTTCAACATCCTGATTCCAGAAATAATGTTCATTTTATTTAAATAATTTTATAAATATGTTAATTTTAACTTATAAAATAAAAACCGACATTTATCAAAAATTCATGGGTTTTGACAAAAATGGCTTTTAAACCTTAATAAAATTTACAATTGCATTCATAAAATTATACGATCATTTATATTTAATAAAAATTAATTTAATAATAATAATATTTTATTAAAATATTATTTAACTCAAAAATCCATTAATTCATCAAAATATATTTCTTAGTTGAACTTTAACTAAAAATACTATTTCAGATTTAAAAACTATTTACAAGGTACCAATAATAAAATGAAAGTATATTCATTATTATATAAAAAAATAATGTACATAACCATAGTACTAAGGTCTTGTTACATAACCTCTTATAACACCCGCATAAGACTGAAGAGTAAGGTGTGCGATGGTGACAAACTCTTGGGGTGGCTCGGATAACATTGCTCGGGTGTTAATCTCTATCAACTTCCATTTCTCTTGTAGGTGGTCCCACTCGATATTAACATATTCAATCTCGGCTTGGTCTTGGTCAAGAGTGAATCCCAAATATGCAATCTCCTTTCCAAGCTCTGACAAATGGGATTCGTATGGGGCACGTCTATTGGATGAGGTCATCGTTTCCTCTGTCTGAGTAAATTGGATTTGTTAAATCTCTATATTTATACTAATAATGTGATCAATGTTCAATGGCTATATTAAAAACGATCAAAATTATTAATAGTATTTCAAAATCCAAAAAGATAAAACCAAATAAGTTGACATTTTATATAAACATTTTACATAAAGAGACATTTAGTTATATCAAGAGGGATTTTCATTAATGAAAGTTTGGGTCATTACACACGACACCTCCAATTGATGTGTCATCTGCCTGACTATTTCACAATTTACTCACCCTTTTTTGTCATTCTATTTCATTTCATTCTGAGGTCATCGGCTAGTTTTGACCACCCCACAGATGCTTTTCAAGTGCGCCAAACACCTAAAAACGCATATTCAGTTGTGCCATGCAAACTGTGCATTTGAATAATGTTTCGTCTCCTCGTACACCTTACCAATAACAATTAGGGTGTTATCGTGTGATTTCACATCATTATGATGTCGTTCAATATGCATTTGACCATGAAATTCATGTTTTGGCCATTTACGACACACGGAGTGTGTTTTTTGTCATCGCGGTCACACGACACCACCGATTGACATGTTGTCTACCTGACCATTTCACAATTCACCAACCCTTTTTTTGTACGATTTCATGGCATTCTAAGGTCGTTCGACCAGTTTTGACTACCCCATGGATGCTTTTCAAGCGCACCAAACACCTAAAAAACACATATTCAGCCATTCTGCTCAAACCGCGCATCTGAATGACATTCCATATCCTTATACACCTCATCAATAATAATTAGGGTGTTATTTTGTGATTTCACGTCATTCTGATGTCGTTCGGTATGTATTTGATAGTTAAACGCATGTTTGTCCATTTACGACACGCGGAGTGCGTTTTCGGTCACCGCAGTCCCACGACACCTCCGATTGACATACCGTCTGGACAAATATTTTAAAATTTACCCAACATTTGTTTTCGTCTGATTTCATGGCATTCCAAGGTCATTCGGCCGGTTTTGACCACCCCACAGACGCTTTTCAAGCGCGCCAAACACCTAAAAAACACATATTCATCCGTGTCATGCAAACCACACATCCGAATGACATGTCGTCTCCTCATGAACCTCACCAATAATAATTAGGGTGTTCTTGTTTGATTTAATGTCATGTCGATGTTTTTTGTTATGTATTTTACCGTTAAATGCATGTTTTGGCCATTTACGACACGCATAGTGCGTTTTAGGTCACTACGGTCACACAACACCTCCGATTGATATGTCGTCTACCCTACCATTTTACAATTCACCCACCCTTTGTTTTCATCCGATTTCATGGCATTCTGAGGTTTTTCAGCCAGTTTTGACCACCCCACGGATGCTTTTCAAGCACTCCAAACACCTAAAAAACACATATTTAGCCGTGCCGCACAAAAAATGCACCTGAATGAAGTTCCGTCTCCTCGTACACCTCACCAATAATAATTAGGGTGTTCTCGTTTGATTTCACATCATGTTTATGTCGTTCGGTATGTATTTGACTGTTAAACGCATGTTTTGGCCATTTACGACACGCGGAGTGTGTTTTCGGTCACCGCGGTCACATGACACTTACGATTGACATTCTGTCTTCCCATACATTTTAAAATTCACTCACCCTTTGTTTTCGTCCTATTTCATGGCATTCTGAGGTCGTTCGGCTGGTTTTGACCACCTCACGGACGCTTTTCAAGCGCGCCAAACACCTAAAAAATACATATTCATACATGTCATGAAAACCACATTTCTGAATGACGTGTTGTCTCCTCTTACACCTCACTAATAATAATTAGGGTTCTATCATGTGATTTCATGTCATTCCAATGTTGTTCGGTATGCATTTGACCGTTAAATGCATGTTTTGGCCATTTAAGATACACGGAGTGCGTTTTTGGTCACCACGGTCACACGACACCTCTGATTGACGTTTCGTTTGCCCGACCATTTCAAAATTCACCCACCCTTTGTTTTCATCCGATTTCATGGCATTCTGAGGTCGTTTGGCTGGTTTTGACCACCCCACAGACGCGTTTCAAGCGCGTCAAACGCCTAAAAAACACATATTCATCTGTGCCACACAAACCACGCTTCCGAATGATGTTTCGTCTCCTCGTACAGCTCACCAATAATAATTATGGTGTTATAGTTTGATTTCACATCATTAAAATGTCGTTCGGTATGAATTTGACCATTAAAAACATGTTTTGGTCATTTACGACACGCGAACTCGTGGGGTGGGGGTTGTACAGGGGTGGGGGTTGTCCGGGGGTGGGGGCATTCCAGGGGGTGGGGGTCTATCCAAAGTGAGGGGGGGTTGTTCAGGGGGGCTAACGTGCTAACGCCGCCCTAATGGAATATTATTGTAACACCGTACTGACCAGATGGCCTAATGACATATTATCCTATTGACCTAATGGCCCAATTTGATTTATATATATATACTAACTTAATAAATATGTCTAATTTGAATTTTCTTTGTTCAGTTGTTTCTTTTGTATCTTATTGTAGGCTTATTGAAGTAGAATATTGGAATGGATTAAAGCTATTTGGATCGCTGTATGTGAAGAAGTATGTCCATCATTTATTATTTTTGAGAAATATGATAGTTATGCTTCTTTGAATTGTTTTTTTTTTCATTTTTGATGTGTTTATTCTGCTTGGAAATAGTTTTTGTGATTTCTGGAAATGGGATGTTTAAATTAATTTTTTTTTTAACATTTTCAGGTTTGCGATCTTCATTGGCAGTCGCTATTGGTCAATACCAGCAGCGATCTCCATTGGTGATCAGTTCCTACAACGACCACCATTGGCGGTCGTTGTAGGCTGATTTTACGGTCTCCTATAGAGACCGCCATTGGCGGTCGCTATAGGCCCACCAAACAGTGACCGCCAGGTGGTCGCGGTGGACCTAATTTTTAGTCACCTATAGCGACCACCATTGGCGGTTGCTATATCCCTAGAGCGATGGGCCAAATGCGACCGCCACTGGCGGTCTCAAGGAGATCGCTATAGGCCCAGTTTATAGTATTGAGAGTACCTTCTACCACATCATTCGGAGCTTCAACTTCAGCTATCATGATAGCAAAATCACAACCTTGCTCCCTTAGCCTTTGATGAGGCTGATGGTGGTTCCCCTCTACTGCCCTCGTATTTGGACAGTGATTGGAAAAGTGTCCAAGTTGTCCACACTTAAAGAACTAGACATCAGGTCGGGCCTGCACCATCTTCCCCTTGTCGTTAGTGTTTTGAAGTTGAGGTTTCACCTCACTACGACAATTCCTCACAATATGGCCTTCTCTTCCACACTTGTAGCATTTCCAGATCCCAAGTAGGCATTTCCCCAAATGCTTCTTCCCACATTTATTACACATGGGACGTTGCACTTGCTTGCCTCCTCTTCCCTGATCAATGGTCTTCCCTAATTTGGGCTCCATTGATCTCTTCTTGTCATTATATTTATGAGACCATTATGTCTCACCAAACTCCAGCTCGACTTTCATCGCACTCCGAATGATCTCCTCATAGCTATCATAGTCTCGGTTGGCTATATTATTCCACAGATAAGGTCTCAGTCCACCTAAGAATCTATCAAACTTACCATTTGGATCCATGACAAGGCTAGAGGTGTAACGTGAAAGCCTTGTGAAGTTCATCTCGTAGCTTCCCATGGATTCATTATCCTTCTATTTCAGCTCGAGAAACTCCTTCTCCATTCTTGTTCTCATCGATCGAGGGAAATACTTGTTAAATAATATCCTTCTGAACTCTTCCCACTCCATAGCTTCAACTTCCACTCTTAGCCTTGTGTTTTTAATTAGTTCCCACCACTGATCAGTTTCTCCCTCTAAGCGATAGACAGCCAGGGTAACCTTCTCTTGTTCAGAACATCGGACCATAGAAAATATCTTCTTGATAGAGTTGATCAAATGTTCAGAAATCAATGGGTTGGTAGATCCACTGAAGGTTGGTGGTCGTTGACGCATAAAGGATTTAAGAAAAAGTTGTTCCCTTAGCAGTGATATCGGTCTCTCGGCTTGATTCAAGTTATTTCCCATAACTTGAGTTATTTGGTTCATCATTCGCATGAAAGTTTCCATTCTGGATTCCATCAGAGGGTCATCGGCGCATGGTCCATTGTGGTCACCATTTGCACAGTTCCTCATATTTCCCTCCATTTTCTAAAAGGATAAAACCTTAGTGAGAAACTTATTTCATTTGTGAATATTTTATCTATAAAGGATTTTATGTCTTAAAAATTCTTTAAACAATTACATTTCTCTATAAATCCTTCATAATGATTCATAAAAAGCTTATGATTAACCAAACATATCCCTCGGGAGTGTTGTAACCAAGAGTAAATCAAGGCCTGTTGTTGTGTACCAGGATACCCCGGGTCAAGCCCGAAACTCCTTGTCAGAGTTTTCACTCCTAGGTACCTCTATGCCAGAGCTGCCTCTACCTGCTCATATCCAGACAGGGATGTATTTTCTTGGTAAACCACTTACTCAATACTCACCAAAATACCAGGAAGTTTTCCTATAGTTAAACTTTTATATAGGATTCTTCCTAACGTTTTCATAGCCTAATTTCCATAAATAACTAAACTATCCTTTGATACCAACTATGGTATTCCACCTTTTTATTACATAACTTTTTATTACATTTTACATACAGAGGATCTTTAATGTCTAGTGTCTTAGAAATCAGGAACATAATACATGAAAACAACATAAAAATCCTTCTAATACACTTTTAAGGATTCATCATATGTTCATCCTAAGTACAATTAATGCATCTCATAACCTGGACACATACATCAAATGAAAGGGTGAGCAAAAGGCCCAGTAAAGAAAACAAGGGAATCAGTTTACTTATGAAGTCAATAAAAACTTGATAAAAACATAAATACATGAGCAATGGGAGTAAAGGAATTTCATAATGAAAAAAAAACCTAAACCATAACATGAATATGTGGCTAAAACATTTAATTTATACATGCATGAACATATCATCAAGGTTCCTCCCCAAAGTGTCATAAAAATTACCAAGGTTATTCACCAAGGTATCGTGAAACTTGTTATCTCTAGAGATTAAATTCTTTACCCAATGCATTGGATTGATATCAGGGAACACCATTAATATGTATTTATTTTCATGTGATCCACATATATCATAATCAAACATTTCATAAATAACCCATAGAGAATTAAAAAAATGGGTTTCATTTCAAAATCATGACGTTTTAAAAGTTCTTAAAAATTTGATCGTTAGGTCATTTATAACCCATGGAAAAGGAGTGAGGGTTATATGTATGTAAATTCCAGAATCAAATAGATAAATTTTATGTATTTATTAATACCCCTATAAATGAAAATAGATTTGTTTATTCTCATAAATAATACAAGAGAATTTCTTGAGAAAAAGAGAGATATTTGAGATGAAAATTCTGCAGCATAACGGCTATATAACATGGTTTTATAAAACATTAAAAAGAGAGATTACAAGGGTAACCCACTCATAAATAACTTATAATAAAGTATAAATACCGAATAACATGGAGATAATAACATGGTATGGAAATTTTAATGACATACCACATGAAAAGGAAACTTGAGAGGAAAGAGAAGATGTGATTTCTTTTACAAAAATATCGGCAACCTAACGGTGTCACTTAAAATTTCAGAAAATAAATTGATAAGAGTAGAAAGGGTATATCATGATTTGGAAATTAAATGTACAGTAGTAAAGATATATAATAACAATCCCCCAAATAATAAAATGGAACTATAATACATAACATAAAGGAAGTCATGACTTAAAAGAGGAGGGTGAAAGGTTCCCTTACCTTGAAGAGTAACTTTGAAAGCTTGAAGGTCGGGACCTTGGGAGGCTTGAGGTCACCTTGGGAGGACTCCTTGGGAGGTATAAAGACCATATATTTGTTTAGAAGGATTTTGGAATGAAAATAATGAGGGAATGGCTTGGTATTTATAGGAAAAGTGAGGGAATAAATTATTAATTTCAAAGGGACACCTCATCGGTGGTATTTGAAAAACCATGGGGTTGCCCATGGTATTGGCCACTTGGGACACCTCATAACATATCTTACTATTTAAAAGTCTTAAATATTATTTACATCATCAATGATGTCATTAAACACCCGAAACTCAAAACTGTATTTTTACTATTCACCAAAAAATCAACTGTTTCAAAAAAATCCCAAAAATTCACTCCAACCTAATATTGATGATCTAAATTAAAAGATGAACTCCATTTTATAAAAATAATTTTCTAAATATTTTTAATTTAATTTTTAAATAAAATCATTATTTATTCTAAAAATACAACTTTAAAACTATAACTCATTTTGTAACACCTTAAAAAAGTAATCAAGGTCCGATAAAATTATCGTATAACCATAAGACAATAAAGTAACAATTTATGATTAAATTTTATGAAAATACATTTCCATTTTAAATTATTAAATTAATTATAAAATTGTAAATAAAATATTTATGACATACAAAAATACCAAAACTTAAACTATGATCGTTTTTTCACTTTTAAGATGTCTAAAATGTTTTTATACATTCATGGGTGAAGTTTCTATTTTTTTGGTCGATTTACTGTTCATTACTATTCATTACAATTCATACGGGTACTTTACTATTCATACTTTACTATTCTCTAAAAATTAATTTGTTCTTATTAGACTCTAAATTTTTTACTAAACACAACTATAGAAGACCATTTTTTGAAAATCAATTCATATTATTAATTATTTAAAGAATACAAAAATATTTTAAAATAGCCTTTTTTCCTAAATTCATCAATAATATACATCCTATATTTATCCGAAAATTTGAAATACACAAACTTTACCATAATAAGAAATAAAAAATTTATTTATATAAAAGGATTACATAAAGTAGATAAGGTATTATTACATAACCCCATATAACACCAGCATAGGACCTAAGTGTAAGGTGTGCTATGGTGATAGAATCTTGGGGTGGCTCAAACAACATTTCCTGAGTGGTGATTTCTATTAGCATGAACTTCTCCCTTAGGCAATTCTGTTCAAGCTTCACATGTTGAAGTTCATCTTGGGCTTGGTCCATAGCAAAGCCCAGTGATTCTAGCTCCTTCCCAATCTCCAACAGATGGGTTTCATATAGCCCGAGTCTACTAGACGATTCCATCGACTCTTCTTTCTGTATTAATTAACCAAGATCGTTTGAATTTATAAACAATAATTGTAACGTTAAGAATTTAGTTTCCAATGGTCATATTGACCAATGGTCATATAATAGTCGAAACCCAGCAGTCTCATTTAATTATACTCACTTCATTAATTAAAGGATATAGTTTTGTTGAGTATAAAATAAAATAACACGCAAATTTAGAAAATAAATATTATTAAAAAGTTCAGGTCATTACATTTAGGATGCATTAATTTTTTTCATGTTATTGCGATAAGTGTTGTGATAGATATACCTATTGTTGTGATGGGTATTTTGGAACATGTTATGGTTTGAAGTAGATGGATGCCAGAATTTGGTTCTGGAGGAGTATGGGCCCTCATGGATTAGAATTTTGCAAACCATTTAGTTCAAAATATATAAATTATATGTGATATAAATGTGAAATGAGTATGAATTAAAATGAAAATGAATTTGAAATTGAAATTTCTTATAGAATATAAATTTACCCATTACCAACCATAGTAGTGGGTAGTAGGTAGTATCTATTTCTTATACATGATATTTACACCACCCAGACCTAACTCATGTAGAGGGAATGGGGGTGTGTTTTATATAGAAAGGATTGTATCTATAATGTTGAAATATTTTCACTTTTGAGTTGTGATCTTTGATAATAATCTTGATCTGAGGCATGCACTTGGAATTTTTAGAGGTATACCAATGAGATGTTCTCCAGTTGTACGCCAAGAGGGTGTCGATGACTATACCTCAGAGGTGGTGGGACATGGTCTTCTAGTGGATCCTCCAGTAGTTCCATATAAGGCACTGGTAGTTGTAACAGACACAAGTTAAAAGGCACAGTTCCATGAGGAATTTTTGTGCTTTATACAGACCGTTCAGGGAGAACTACAGCCTACCTTGATTATGGTATATTTTATGCGTGAGTTCCATCAGTAGCATCAATCCATGTTTTGGGGGATGTATCACCATAGGCTATAGATTCATTACTAGAGTCCATTATATCTATATTCTAATACCTAGAGACACCTCTTGAGAGGAGGTTCAAGCTTGATATGTATATGCTGCATGATTCCACCAAGAGATGGTGGGATATTATTACTTAGGTATATCATCATCAGTAAATGGCTTAGAGGTATTTTCATATATTATTCTATAACTAATTCTATCCTGATACGTTGAGGGTTGATAGATCCTAGGAGTTTTTACACCTAGAGTAGGGTGCGCTATTAGTTATGGATTACTCAGACCATTTTATAGAGATCCAGTGCTTCGCACCTATTATAATGGGTGATGAGTTATCTAAAGCCATAAGATTCAAGGATGGTCTCAAGTATGAAATTTGATCGCAAGTGAATTTATTTTAGCTAACTATTGTTTCTATAATAGTGAATCAGACACTTATTACAGAGCATAACCTGAGAGAGGCTAGGGGTGTGAGCCAGAGCGGTTCATCATAGGAAGAACTATCTAGAGCTTCCATGTAGTGATATTAGAAGTCAAAGCACATATTTGTGTATCTAGGTGAGGTTCTACTAGTGCGGTAGGTTAGGACATATGAGGCATCATTGTATGAGGGACCTAGTAGAGTGATGATCATGTAGAAATATGGGACATCTATAGTGCTTCTTTATAATGATTCCCTAGGTATCCAATGAGAGAGGTTATACATGGTATTCATGTTTAGGATTGGGGTTAGAAGCTTCTCATCAGGTAGGGAGCTAGAGTACAACTAACCGATCAGGCTGAGGTGGTGATTGTAGTCATGGTATTCAAACCCTAGTTTCACAATGATAGCATAGTGGATCTACTCTAGGTAGCTAGGAAGTATCATTGGTTCGTGATTCAGGATAGATGTAGGTAGTGAAACAGACCCTTAAGGAGAAATATCTCAAAGCTTCTACTGTCATAGGTACTATTCTAGTATCCTCTACCTTAGATTCTGCACTTTTTGATATAGGGGATTCGCATAGCTTTATATATGTGCCTGTGGTGGAGAGCCTTGGGCTCAGTGTTCATACATCTGATGGATTTATTATTCTTGACACTCCATTGGGGATTACAACAGAGGATGTACATTAGTGCAGGGAGTAACCCCATGATCTTGGAGGATGTTACTACGTATGGGACCTCTTTTTCCTCGAGATTAAAGGTTTGGACATCATTCTTGGGATGTAATAGTTGGTCACCTTTCATGTTTTCATTGATTTCTATCACCATAGGGTGAACTTCACATCACCAGAGGGAGGATATTTTATTCACAAGGTTGAATGAGATGTCTAGGAGAGTCGAGTTGGACCTAAGAATTGTGGACTGGGTGGGATGACATCCTAGATTATGAGTTTGTATCTAGATGATCAGGGAACTTGTAAGGTATATTTCCCTCTAGTGTTTAATCATTTTAGGGATGTTTTCCCAGATGAATTTTTTAGGATTAACTCTAGTGAGAGAGGTGGATTTCTCTATTAAGATAGTTCTAGGATCTACACTAGTATCCATTCCTCCTTACAGGATGGCTACTACTGAGATTCAAGATCTCAAGATGCAGCTAGAGGATTTAGAGGAAAAGGGTTTCATCTGAAACATTACTTCTCTATGGTGTTCACCAGTCCTTTTTTTTTAAAGGCAGATGAAACTCTTAGGCTATGTGTGGATTATCAAAAATTAAACTAGCTGATGGTTAAGAATTGGTATACTCTACCACAGATAGATGATCACTTTGACCTGCTTCAAAGAGATTGGGTATTCTCAAAGATTGATTTGAGATCTGTTTATCATCATGTTCATGTTAGACCATAAAACATACCTCACATAGTCTTTATTAACAGTTATAGTCTCTATAAGTATTTGTTTATGTCATTTGATCTCACGAATATACCAGCAGTCTTCATAAAATTGAGGAACTAATTCTTCCATCCTTATCTTGATTTGTTTGTGGTGGTTTTTGTGGATGATATCTTGGTGTATTCTCACAATCTACATAACCATGTCAGACATATTGAGATCATATTGAATAAATGGAGAGATAATCAGTTATATTCTAATCTCACAAAGTGTCACTGCTTGATGTATTATATTAACTTCTTAGATCACATCATCTCAAAGATTGAAGTATCGGTTTACCCAAAGAATGTGAGAACTGTGGTTTCCTAGGATCATCCCAAGAACTTCATTGAGGTGTGGGGTTTCTTAGAGATAGGTGGTTACTATAGGAATTTAATATAGGACTTCTCACACCTAGAAGCACCACTTATGGGCTTGACTAAGAAGGATGTGAAGTTTGTATGGTCATATTTCTGTGATACATACTTTCAAGAGATGAAAGGGTGATTGAATTCAGTGACAATACTAAATTTCATAGATCCAAGTAGTAGTTACACTATTTAGTGTGATGCATTAGGTATCAGGCTAGGAGCAGTTATTATGATGGAAGATAGATCCATGGCATACATGTCTCAGCAATTAAGGCCACATGATAGGAACTACCCAACGCGTGATCTTGAGTTAGCTATGGTTGTTCACGCATTTCAGTGTTGGAGAAATTACATACTTGGATATCATTTTGTGGTGTACATAGACCAAAAAATCCTCAATTAAATATTTAAATAGGGTGGTCTAAATTTGATTCAGTGGAGGTGGGTTGAATACCTATAGTCTTTTGATTTTGATATTTCCTGCAAGCCTGGTAAAGGTAATGCAGTGGTCGATGCACTGAGTAGGAGGAATTAGATACAGGAAGTTCATCAACCCAGTAGAGAATGGCATCTCATGGCCTTGTTCTCTGAGATGCACTTGGAGTTTCATGATAGTTAGGGTCATACTTATCTATCATCCTTATTTTTTACCTCTACCATGATAGATAGAGTGAGTTTGAGGTAGCTATTAGACTCATAAGTCCTAGTCATATGGTAGAGTGTGGTAGGTGAGGACCCTCCTCCTGGTTAGACCATAGGCAAGGATGAGACCCTATGAGTACATGGTTGTGTATGGGATTCTTTTGATATGCGAAAAGATATGATTCTAGGATTTCATGCTTCATCTTTGATAGTGCACCCCATCATCACTAATATGTATCAGTATTTACATTATCATTACTAGTGTCTGGGTATGAAAAGAGATGTAGTTTTTTTTATCATGAGGTGTTCCACCTGTCAATAGGTGAAGGCAGAACACCAGCGACCATCTAGACTTCTATAATAGTTACCCATCCCTGAGTGGAAGTGGGTTGAAATTGTGATTGATTTCATGACAGGTTTACCGAGGTATCCCCAAGGTAACGATGTTTTATAGGTTTTTTTATAGGCTCATGAAGGTCACTCATTTCCTACCGATCAAGGATACCTTTAGTGTTGATGAGCTTGGGAAGTTGAATATTTGTGAGATAGTACGACTTCATGGGGTCTCGTGCACTATTGTTTCAGATAGGTATTCCTGGTTTACTTCACATTTTTATCAAGGTATATATAGGTCATTGGGTACATAGGTGCTTCTAAGAATATCATACCACATCTGGATGGATGGTCAGTCAGAGTGCATGATTCGGGTTCTGGAGGACATATTGTGGGCATGCATCCTAGATTTTAGGGGATCTTGGGAGAGTCATATATCCATGGATTAATTCTCCTATAATAATAGATTTCAGGATACTATAAATATGGTTCCTTATGAGGCTTTGTACGATAGGCCATGTTGATCACCCCTATGTTGGTTAGAGGTAAGAGAGGCAGTTATGCTTAGAGATTGTCTTTTTTAGGAGACCATAGAGCAGGTGTAGTTGATTTGGAAGCGGATGGATACTATGAAGTCTCAATAGAAATTATACACCAATCACCACAGATGACCTCTAGAGTTTGAGGTTTAAGATTGGGTTTTCTTACATTTTTTCACCAAGGCTTGGACATAGGAGAATCAGGAGATAGGCTAATCTTTCACCATGTTATATAGGGATATTTGATATTCTAGAGAGGGTCGGGTTGGTATCCTATTGATTTTAGTTACCTCAAAGGTAACAATACATACACAATGTATTCTATGCATCTCAGCTACAACATTACTATTTATACCTGTCTCATGCCTTTCAACCTAAGGAGGTTAAGTTACAGGTCGATGTGTCCTTTGAGGAGAATCCTATACGGATTTTTGATCGTAGAACATAGGTTCTTTAAGGCCGGTTGGTTACTTTAGTATAGGTGATATGGAAGTAAGGATGAGTACAATATGAGACCTAGGAGCGTGAGGCTGATGTACGATCGTAGTGGCTAGAGTTATTCGCAGATCATTCTTCACCGCCCTTGGAAGGGAAATTTGGGAATGAATTTCTTTAAGGGGGAAAGTTTGTAAGAAATCTATTCTTCTTTGAGGTATGGATCATTTAATTTCATGAAATTATTAGTTTTAATGTTTAAATGTGTTCTTTTGTGAATTTTATTTGAGATTATAGAGGTATTGGGGGTGTACAGGTCTAGTTTAGAGCCCAAAACCCAAGTTTTGGGCTGAAATAAGCCTGGTGTGTGGTTAGTTTAAACCATATGGGGTAGGCCGCATGGTCTAATAAATCATGCGAGGCTTAGGAAAAAAGTAGGGGAAGGCCTCACGGTTAGACCAAACTGTGTGATTTGGACCACAAGATTGTGCAACCATATATGAAATTTTGATAGTGGTTTTTAGCACGGTTTGCACGTGGTTAGTCAAACCGTGTGGAAAAACCATGTGAGGTTCCCTTTCCTAAAGCTAAATGTGCACGATTGGTACATGGTTTAGCCAAACCATCCAACCAAATCGTGTGACACCATATTTTAAGTGAAATTACCAAATTGACCCTAATTAATTATTTAAATCAACCCCTTATTTAATTCTTATTTCGTGAAACAAATCAAACATTTTAGAGCCCTCTTCGAAGCCTAATCTAGGATTTTCCACTGAATCTTTGTTTGAACTTTTATTTAAGCATCGCTCATCTTGTTGGATCTGCATCAGTGAGTTCTCAATTATTTTTTATTTTTTCCTCATTTTATTTGGTATCATCTATTCTATTTATGTGCAACCTAATTTTCACCCAATCTTAGTCAAATTATGAGATAATACCGGATGAGCTATCAACTACAAATGTATGGTAGTTTCTCTCATGCCTTTATTTTAAAGTCAAGTGGTTATATATATTTTAGTGTGTCTCATGCCCAATTATTAGAGCATCTCCCTTTTAAATGAGTTTTAATCCTTGAATTGATTTTTTTATCATGGACTATGTATTTAAATAGGTCATCGATGAATGGTTATGGTTTTAATGACATGAAATTGTAACCACCCCTTTTTGGGTGTGTTTTTTATTTAAGTGGGCCATTTTGATGGAATATAAGTTGGATACCCTTGAGGTGTGCCCTTTTACCCCTTATCATAGGTTGTGGATACTAAATTTAATTTCAATATTAATTATGAATTGTAATTGAAATGGGTTAATGGAAAGGGATTAAATGAACATGGCCCTTGGACCTTGCCATGTAATGGCTTGTTAAGCTTGAGATTCTTTTTTAAATGAAATTCCCACGAGAGTAAATGTGAGGAAAGCCTTCTGATATTGGCCAATGCCTTGAGCCACCTTCTAAGGTGTATTTGAATTGAAATTATTAAGATGATGACCTTAACTTTATTAAATGGTTTTTACTTGATTTAATGATTATATGCCTTGCGTGACACATGGATTCAATGAAAAATGTAATGGACGGACTCAATTGGCTTGTACCTTGATTATGCCTAAGTGATACTTGGACTTCCTAGCGGACTACCAAGGATGGAATTTGAGTCTTGAATATTATATATCAAGTGATATATGGATTCAAATGATAATACCATGGACAAGATCAAAGGTAATTTGATCATATTGTTATGGGTGATACTTGGTCTCCCTTAGTAGACCACTAAGGATGGACTCGAGTATAAGTGACTTTATACCGCACCTAGAGTGATACCTAGGCTCTTGAGGATCGCCATGGATAGTCTCATAGGGTGTTCATTTATACTAAACCTGGAGTGATGCTTGGATTCCAAATTAGGAATTCCATGGATGGGATCAGGTTCATGAATGAATAATGAATGAAATGGTTGTTATGAAACATCTTCCAAGCTAAAGCACAAGCTTGAATTCGGTCTTTTTTTACACTTTATGGATGGAATGTTTAGGAATTCCTAAGCATATTACTATGTGGGCATCAATCTATGTGCTAGGTATCGATACTTATTAATTGAATGAGACTGAATAGTTAAATGAACTTGATTACAAATAACATAGGCCTGGATATTAAATCAAAGACTTACCTTATAAATTAAATTGATTAAATGAACTTGATTATAATTGAGAACCTAGAATTTATAGGATGTTTACTTTCAGTACTTCCTTTACTTATTACATTGTTGCCTACATACTATCATTATATATATATTCATTGACTGGATGGAACATACTATGGGTGGTTACCTACTATGATTATGTCTCACACTCTATTTGGGCCACCTTTGGGTACCCAAATAGACTATATGATTGCAGGTATGGATAAGGGAAGGTTCCATAATATAGCTTCTTTATTGATGCTTAGGAGGAGGGGAGCATGGGACCGAGCTAAGGCTTGTGATGCTAATGGACAGTTTAGGCCTTTTTGTACTTTTGTTCCATGTGTTGTAAACCTTCCTTGTATACATATTTTTTATGCTTTACTAAGCACATGACATGTATCATCATCATTGTATATGATTTTTCCTTTGTTATCATTATTTATTTCTGTTGTGTATCTATTTTCTATATGATTTACTACTTTTTTTATTTATCTTTTATTGATATTCCACTATGTTACACCCTGGTAAGAGGGAATAGTCTTCTCATAAACACACCCTAGGCCCTCGCTACTAGTTGGAATCCTCTGGTGTTTGGGGAGATGTGCTTGAGGCCATGTGTCCAATCAGGCTCGGGGAACCTTTCAGTGGCCCCCATGTCTAGGATGTTACAAATATGATTTAGAAAACTTATAAACTATTTATGAACCATTATTAATGACTTGAATGGATTGTTAGTTTAGAAAACCTAATAGGAAAACTACCATGGATAACCTAAATTGAAACATGGAAACTCATAAGGTTGGATTTATGTTCCATTTATTAGTTATCCCATCTATGTTCCTATTTTCCCTTTTTCTATAATTTTTAGTTTGAGTATTCTCATCCATAAGTTTATTTTGAATATTGTAAATGGATAGAACCAGAATCAAATAGTGAAAGGTGAAATCATTATCTATTCATGATATTCAAATGTCCTATATGATTATAGTTTTATGCATTATTTCATATCTTTCAAGTTTGGTATAACTATTCAAACACCACCTCAAAACATGGGGGTTGATTTATCTATGAGAATAGAAAATAGAGTAATGATTTCATCCCAAGTATATAACTCCTCCCTGGTCAATGTTTTTGGACTAAACCTCCCATTAAATCATGTACTACTTCCTTTAGTAGAGTTTGATGATATATTGGGCATAGATTGGATTCCCTTATATAAATCCAACATCAACTATAAGAATAGGGAGATCACTCTTTATACATAGAGTCATCATTTGATTTTTTACAAGTGTAAGGAGGAGGATAAATCTCCTTTGGAATATTCTTCTCAAGCATATATATTATTTCTATATTAGTAAGAATATCTAGCTCAAATGACTGATAAAAAGGATGGAATCTTGCATGAATACATGCCCATTGTGAGGGATTATACTGATGTATTCCCTGAATAATTATTTGGTCTCTTCCTGAATGAGAGGTTGAGTTCTCAATTGAACTTATACCTGGATCTCTACCCATATCCAGGAATCCTTATATAATAGAAACTATTGAGTTGGAAGAATAGAAGAAGTGGTTACAAGAGAATTTGGAAAAGGGTTTTATACACTTGAGTGCTTCACCATGGGGTGATAAAGTCCTCTTCTTCAAGGAGAAGAATGGGTTAATGAACCTCTATATCGATTATCATGATCTCAAAAAAAATCATGATAAAGAAAAAGTGTCCACTTTCATGAATTGATGACTTGTTCAATCAACTAATTGGGTCCCAATATTTCTTTAAGGTAGACCTTTGTTCAAGATATCACCAATTAAAGTTGAAGAAAGAAAATATCCCCAATTCAGTCTTTAAAACAAATTATGGACACTATGAGTTCATAGTGATTCCCTTCAAACTCAATAGTGCTCCATCAATCTTTATAGACTTAATGAATAGAGTCTTTAGAGATTACCTCAATAAATTTTGGGTAGTATTTATAGATGATATTTTTATATACTCTAAAATCAAGGAGGATCATGAGTATTATTTGAATATTGTGCTAAAGACTTTATGAAAGGACAAGATATATGAAAATTAAAGTAAATGTGAGTTATGGATGGAGGAAATGTCATTATTAGGGAATGTTATCACCAGTAATGGGATATCCATAGACCCTTTTAAGACAAAGGAAATTGAGGAGTGGCCTAGACCAGCATCTTTAATAAGGATTCATAGTTTCATTGGACTAGTTGGGTATTATCGATGATTTTTGAGAAACTTATAATGATTGTAAAACCCACTAACTAAGATAACTCATATGGGTGTCAAGTTTTTATGTAATTATGAATGTGAATATATCTTCAAAGAATTTAAAATTAATCTTATCATTACATCAATCCTCATGATACCCTCAAGTGGGTAAATTTTCATGGTATATTGTGATGCTTCAAACAAGGGCTTGGGATGTGTACTAATGCAGAATGATAGAGTGATAGCCTATGCCATAAGGTAGTTGAAATTTCATGATAAAAACTACCCAATGCATGATTTGGAGTTAGTTGTAGTGATCTTTGAATTGAAAATAAAGTACCATTATCTCTATAGAGATAAGTATGATATATATATGAATCATAAGAGCCTAAAATATATATTCACATAGAATTATATTAATATGTGATATATAATATGGTTATATATGATCAAAGACTATGATTTTTCAATATACTATCATCTTCAGAAAGAATATAAAGTGGTAGATTCTCTAAGTAGAAAGGATTCGACAACCTTATTAGTGATGAGAATTGAGAAGTATCCAATATTATTAGACTTGAAAATAATGGATAAGGGGATTATAAAGGAAGGAACATCATAATTCCTTTCTCAAATGATTTCTAAAACTTCCCTTCTGTAGAAGATAAAGGATTCTCAAAGAGATGATGTGAAAATACAGAAGAAGGTGGAAGCTATAGGAAAATAGAAATCCTAAGGGTTAAAAATTGATAAAGAATGAGTTGTAAGATTTGGGTCATGACTATGTGTACCATCAAATCTTGAGATAAAGAAGGATTTGTTGAATGATTCACATAGCTCGACCTTCCCCATATACCCAGGGAGCATGAATATTTATCGAGATCTATAAAAGCAATATTGGTGTATGAAGATGGAGAACATAGAATATATATCAAAATTCCTGGTATGTCAATGGGTTAAGTCATAAAGGAAAAAGTATAAGGTGTGATGCAACCATTACCCATACCTATATGGAAATGGGAAAATAGCACCATAGATTTTGTCACTGGTCTTCGAAAGACATCAAGTGGAAATAATTCTATATGGGTTATGTTTGATCACCTTACAAAGATAGACCATTTCATTAAAATTTAAGAGGACTTATGACTCGATAAACTTTTAAGGATACACATTAGAGAAATAGTGAGGCTATATGGAATACCATTATTGATTATATTTGACCGAGATCTAAGACTTACCTAAATGTTCTAGAAGATTCTCCAACATTCCCTAAACACTGAGTTGAACTTTAGTGTGGATTATCACCACTAAAAAATGGCCAGTATGATTGGACTATCTAGAAACTAGAATACATGTTGATGGAATTCTTGATGGACTTCAAATGAGAATGTGGTTAACATATTCCACTAGTTAAGTTCTCTTAAAATAATAGTTTTTTCTCTATAATTCAAATGGATCCATATAAATACATTTATGGGAAGAGATGTAGAACACATTCATTATGGGATGAAGTTGTTGAATGAAATCTAATGGGACATAAAATGGTTAAGGAAATGGTAGAAAAGTTTAGTTCCATTCAGAAACAAATCAAGTATGCTCAAAGTCAATAAAAGATCTATGTTGATGATCATCAAAAAGACCTGGTGTTTGAGGTTAGAGATAAAGTATTACTTCACATATCTCCATGGAAGAGGGTTATGAGATTTGTGAAGAAGGGAAATATAAGTCTAAAGTACATCATCCCATTTGATATTCTCAATCCCATTGAAGTTGTGGCCTATCAACTAGAACTCCCACCAACCCTTTCTCAATTACATGACATATTCCATGTATCCCTCTTAAAGAAGAACATAACATATCCCTAAGATGTACTGAATTAAAAGTTAGTACTACTAGAAAATGTTATTTCTTATGAGGAGAATCCAGTGAATATCTTGGACCAAAGAAATAAATTTCTACACAACAAGACAACTCACCTAGTCAAAGTACTATGGTGAAACTATAAGTATGAGGAGGCCTAATAGTAAATGTTCCTTTTTATCCTACATCATATCCTAGGGTCAAATCCTGGTGGAACCCCAATATTTGGGGTGGTTGGAATATTAAGTTGTGGAGGATGGTGAGAGACCTTTGTGGTAGGATGTGGTGATTTTGGTGGGCATGGGGGTCAGTGTTAAGTCCATAGTGATGGAAAGGAGGTCCACGGAGGTAGAATGTTGGTGTTGGGGACAAGAGACCTCAAATGTGGTGGTGTTGGAGTTAGTGATGAAAAGGGGGACCATGAAGGTGGTGGTGTCGATTGATCAGCAATATGTACTCGATGGGGATGAGGAATAATAAAGGCCTTATCATTCAAGGTTAGGGCTCGGTGACAGATTGATGAGATTGGGTCCTTGATATGGAAGATTGTGGGTTGTGTTGGTGGCATGGTCCATGCTTGGAATAGATTCACAAATTATAGGCCTTAGATGAGGATTTTAGAGCATTTAAAGGGAAAACACCCATTGGTCTACCGGATTATAAGGATGAGAGGATATGGAATTTTCCATCAGTACCAAGCATCATACAGTTTTATATGGGGAAATTCTTATTAGTCAACTTTGTATCGTTGGGATATTTTTCATTAGATGGAAAAAAATTCTAGAGGGGTTTGTGTTGTGATTCTAGAAAAAAATTCAAGACCTTGTGCCTCTAGGCCTACGATCCATGTTGGGTTCTCTCTCATCCCTTAAAATAGGTATTATACAAAAAATCAATAAAATATAAGGTTTTTGGGCTTGAGGCGATAAGTGCGAGGAGACGACATAGGGATCAGAGAAATCCATGAGGCAGAAGTACCCTCACCTATTTTCAGCTTAGTATGTAAAATGAAATTTAGAGGGTGAAATTTATTATGTGTGATAATGTAATATCCTATAATTATATTAATGAAATTTCTCTTTTGATTATATAAATGTTTCATATTTAGTAAATCTCATACCCCACATGATAAACCCAACAACATTTTATTATATTAATTTGAACATTAGATTTAGAGAATAAATATGGTTATAAGTATTGAAAGTATTAAAATGGGACAAAAAATAGAAAATAAGATAACAATAATAGAAAAATTTGGATCTACTTGATCCCCTAGAATAATCACACTCACAAACAAAACTGTAGAAATGAAGTGGAGTATTAGTAATGAAATATGCATTTGGAAAATAAAAATATATAACTTTGATAGATAATATAAGTTAATAAATAATTAATTAAATATAATGTATTTATATAAAGTAGGGAACCCATATGACCATTATAAATCTAATCATTGGAATAGTAATCTTCCCTTTTGAATAGTAATTTGACCGTTGGAGTAGTAATCTAGTCATTAGGAATAGTAACTTGACCATTAAAATAGATACCTCGCCTATGGAAGTGTAAAATAATATTTAGGTATCTTATAAAATGAAATAAAAATGATATATTTAGATCTTGGTATGAGTAAATAAATATTTTAAAAATGATAAATTAAGTATTTTTATTTTTTTGTAAAACATAAATGTTTTAATTATACTTTTATAATAAATATAATGATTTAAAAGAAATTTTATTTTCATAATATGGATTTATAAATTAATATTTATTTTTAGTATAATTTTAATATAATTTTATGAGACCATAAGTAATTTTTCAAAGGGTCGTAAAATTTATCATAATTTTAAAATTGATATTTTTCAAATAAATGAGAAATTTATTTAAAAATTAAGTTTATCCTATTTATAAAATTATTTTCATAAAATGTATTTCATTTTTTGAATCTACACATCAAAAAATATTTAGGGTGAATTTTTGGTATTTTTCTAAAATAGTTGATTTTTTGTGAATAGTGAAATGTAAGAAAATACAATATTTAACATTATAAGCTAAATACATGAATTTTTGAGTCACGGATGATGTAATAATAAATTATTTCAAATTCACATGCACCATTTACTATATATATTCCCAAGAATCAATATTATTGGTAGTTTTGAGCCAAAATAATAAACTAATGAATACAATATTCAAAAAGACCCCTCTCCCCCCTTATAAATACCACCCTTTACAACCCATTATCCTCAAAAATTATAAGCCTTGGAGCTTTCAAAATTTCTCCCAATTACCTTACCAATCCTCTCCCACACTTCCTAGTGTTTCTAGCCTCATTCAAAGACCAATCCAAGGTGCCTTAAGTGGAAGCCCGAGTGGAGACATCCAAAGGGGAGGGTAATTCCCTCAACCAGTTCATTTAATTTTTCTTCCTCATAATCCTCAAAAAAAATCCATACAATATGGAATAATAAATTTAGTATCTTATATATACTATATTTTTAATTTTTTAATGTAATGTCAATCATCCATCCTCTTCTATTTCCCTCAATTTATTTTAAAATGAAAATATTTTTCATAATATGGTTAGTTCACCACCTCCATGAACAACATACTTAATTTTTCATCACCGCCTTCAAGAATGGTTATAAAGATATTATTATGGTTAAATATGATTATAATATTTATTTTATAACTTATTCTATGTTCTATAATTTTTAATAATTTTTTAATTAAATAAAATGAATCTAGTTTGTAATGGTCGGTAAAACGATTTAAATTAACTAACCGCATAATGTTAACATTTTTACTAAGTTAATCATCTCTATTTCAGAAAAAATATGGGTATTTGGAAATATTTAGATTTATATAAGTAAATTAATACCATTTCAATTCAATTATGGAGTTTTAGTCTCATTTTAAAAGAACTTCAATAATTATCCATAAGTGATCCGACCTTGGAACCATGAAGTGAACACTCCCAGAAAAGAGAAATTAAACATTATATCTCATTGAAATGGTTATAAATGAACTTAATAAAATTATAATATATAAAATATATATTGAAAATATTCTTAAATAATTAATTAATTAGTTTTATTTGATTATTCAAGACGTTATGTGCAAGTGCAGAATGATTCTGAAACCTAAGTTAAGGGATCTCTCTGAACCACTCTATTTTCTTTGGGTTCTTCGTTCACTCACTTTACCTAATTTTCTTTCTCTATTTTTCCATATTCTATATATGTGTCCTAAACATATTTAACTAGTTAAAATCACTTTTCCTTTATGGGTATATACATGTTTTAAAAGTTTCCCTTCTCAATTTCTCTCAATAAGAAATCCTGATTAAAGGGAACATCTCTATTTATTACCCCTTTTCAAGTACCACCCCTTAAAATGTTTTAAACCACCCATGTTTTCTACAAGCACTAATTTTATCAAGTAAAACCACTTTATTTAATTTCTATTTTTATGTAAACTATTATGTTTTTACCCTCTTTAAAGACTCATTACCATTTTCCATAAAGTCCTGCTTAAGAGTTACATTTCCAAAGTAATTTATATGCTCTTTTTCAAGTATTCACTTCACTTGGACATAATTTTTCATATAATATTATTATTAATTTCCAATAATTCTTAAATACCTTCTTTCATGGAAACCATTATGATAAATTATCTAGTTATGCTATATTACATGGTTATTAAACCCATTTCTTTTTATAGGTAATGCTTATGTTTATGCCTTATGTTTAATTTCCTTATGTGGAACACATATTAATGTACATGATATGGTGGGTGTACCAATATAGTTATCCAATGTATTGGGTAATGTTTTTTTCTCATGAGACATTATGTATGGGAATAGGTAGTGAACATAATCCATGATGGGACTCTGTTTACCATGTGATGTTGTCCTGGTGATTATCCTTGACTTATGTTTATATCATGTTATATGTTGTTGCCACATTCCTATATTTTAATGATCTTATGATTCAATGTTTTTTATGTTAGGACTCCATATGATTATTCATGAGCCTTTTCTTTTATGTTATCATGTTATGCCTTCTGAATCATATATTATATTTCATTTTCATGTTTATTTCCTTATTGGTCTTTATAGATCACCCTTTTCTTTTATGTATTCCCAAGATTATCCTATGAAGTTTTAGAATATCAAAGAGATTTAGGATCTCATTATAGATATTAAAATAAATTAATTTTATTTTAGTGTCATGTTGATGTCTTATATACCTAGTCTTCTGAAGGCACTAGGACTCTCAATCCTTTGGTTGTATTTAATGGAATATTTATGTTAAAAATCATGTAATAATATGTGTAAAAGGCATGGTTCTCTATAAAGTATAAGTTTTTTTAAGCATGAATTCTTTTTTTTTTTTGTCTATTGAAGTCTATAATTTTTTTGTGTAGGATAACATTACATATATTGAGATACATTTGATCATATCATGAGTTCAATGGTAAACCCTTCTCATTGTATCTCACGTGATGAATCTAGTAGATCGTATGATCATGGGTTTTTAAAATCATGGAAAGGATTTAGCCATTCATTTTGAATGGTGAGACTTATAAATTGTTATGTCCAATTTGATTTCATTAATTTTTTATTGAGTTTGCTAAATTAATTTGTTTTAACTCATTAAAATTCATTATTGAAGAAATAATTATTCAAAATAGCATGTGTGTCATTCATATTAACCAGTGATGAGGGTTGTTTTTTTGAAAAAATTAAAATAATTTGATTCATTGATTCACCCCTGGTTATCCCTTAAGGATTCTCATACACATTGGTATTAGTGTATATATATAAAAAACACTTATATATTGAAAATAAATCCATCACTATATTATCTTTATATTGATAAAAATTCCAACATCGAATAGAAATGATAATGTATAATTCCATCAACATTGTTAACAAATCTAACATACAACCTTTGTTTGAAACATTATACCACTTTGGATTTTTTATCAATTCCTTCATAAATCCATCTCTATAAAATATTCTATATCACCTTAAGAATAATGTACCAATATTAATCTATAACTATTAGTCTCAATCATAAAATTTTCCTTAGGTGTGAATCAGGGTTCTACAAATTTAAAACGTTCTTCTTGAACATGATCTTGTTCTCACTTTCATAGAAACACTTCTTTCTCTCTCACACTATCTATATTGAGAAAATAAAGTTGTAAAATGGATACGTTTATTTTTAATTGGTTCACCCAAACTAGGATAATCCAAAGAGAATGAAATCAGCAGTGTACCAATGCACCTAAGGCACTAACAACACTACTTTATATATGATTAAAAAATGGAGTGTCCACACTGACCCTCCGGACTCACTATACAAAACAACTTTGAAGAACTCACTGCCTTTCTTCACAAATAAGTGCACACTAATATTTATGTAATGATCTTCTTCTCTATAAA
The DNA here is from genome assembly GCA_963277665.1 of Viscum album. Classification (NCBI taxonomy): domain Eukaryota; kingdom Viridiplantae; phylum Streptophyta; class Magnoliopsida; order Santalales; family Viscaceae; genus Viscum; species Viscum album. The sequence goes on along the minus strand of OY728131.1, from coordinate 1,731,859,248 downwards.
ATATAAATGAGATATTATATAGGGATAGTGTAACACTTTTTCTTTACACCGATGAGATTTCAAAAGATACATATCTCCTAGAATATCCTTATATATTTCCTTAAAATTTAAATTGAATGAGCCTAGAATTATTCTCTTTTAGTATTAAAAAGAACTGAATCCCCAATCCCTTTTTTATTCTCTGTTGCTGCTTTTGAATAAAAATAAATCCTATCTTTTATGTTTATGTGTACTCCTAGTACCCCCAATCCCCTTATCCTTTTTCTTTTATTATTTTTATCTTTATTTTTTTTAGTTTTATGCATGATAAAGTATTTCCATAGTCAACAACAAGATTATCTCCACTTTTAAAATGCCAACAAAATCACACTCCACATTTCTACCCTCTTTCTCCATTATTTTATGCACATTGAAAAATATAGTTCTACAAAATCATTCTTGATCATGATTTAAAAATCAAAATGTGATGGATTGATTCTCCCTTAAAACTCATTTTGATTTCCTCCAATCTTGATTTATTAATCATATTATATTATTAATAAAATATATTCATAACTATGGTTGTGGGCCAAAACTCTCACAAAAATCACAAAGGAATGATCCTTACAAAGTTTCACAAATGATTCATATGTAACCCCTAGTGACTCATATGCAATCGATAATCACTTTTACACACATTGACGACTTGTACATAGAGATGATGACTCGTATGTGGAGGGTAATGACTCATAGGTATAGGTTGATTACTCAAAAATAATTCATATGAATCATATAAACTTATAGAATGACTCGTGTGTAGTCTAGATGACTTGTACATAGGTTTCAAAATAACTCATACACAATCTAGATGACTTGTTTGCAGGTTTTGGAATGACTCATACAAAATCTAAGTGACTACTACACAATCCCTAATGACTTTTATATAATATCCATGCCTTTTATAAATATAAATTTTCCTAATAGAATGAATCACACATGAATGAGTGGTTATCCAGTAGATGACTTGTATACATAAGAGATTTAGTCAAATTTTCAACTTCTGATTAAAAATTAATTTTTCAAAAATCATCTATATTACCTCTAAATATCTTATAGCATTCAAGATATAAAATTATAACACTAAAACAATATACATTGAATATTCCTTCAGCTTTATTTTTAACAAACATAACCCAAAAACCACTCCTATGGTATTTTTTCCAATAATCTCCACATTTTGTTTTTTTAAACATCAAAACACATTTACCATTATTACTCTTAAAAAATTCATAAATAACTAGGTTTGATCCAAAACTTAATCAGATTCTATTTCCTTCAAGGATTTTATCAGTGATTCACTAATCACTAACTCTAATCCAACTTGATTCAAGCTCGTCATGAAAATAAGAGTTGAATGAAAATGTCCTCATGAAAAAACTTCATTGATATTTATGAACTCTCCATAACTTCTCTAAAAAAATTCTCTCAACAAAAAATAATCCCCACAATAAAACAATGAGATACTCTCCCCATATTCAAAACATAAACATAATATTTCTATCCCTTTTTCAATAGGAATAACACTACTATCTTTCTTTATTTCAAAATAATTTCCTTCATGGTGGTGGCAGAAAATAATCATCATCGATGCTTTGTGCACACCTGCACCTCTTCCAATATTACACTCTTCTAAAACCATGAATATATTTTTCAAATAAATAGATTCATTTTCAATTCATTCTTGATTACTACTTAGTAGGAGAGTTTTGGATTCCTCTTTCTCTCTTTAACCATTGAAATAATATCTATCCATATGTCCAAAGTTATCAAAAATAAAACATCTTCCAAAGAATTCATACCACTTTTTCTCCTTTCTTGGTTGAGATGATTCAACATCCTTTCTTACTTTTCTTAGTTCTATAGATTTCATGTACACTTACATGGTCTATAATAATATTACACACACACACACACAATAACTTATTTTTCACTCTCCTTTGAGAATAATTTCTTCCAAATTTATAAAAAAACCTTCTTATTATTTACTAATTCCATATGTAAACTTCTAAAATTACCACATTTTTAAGTCATTGTGTAAAAAATTTCTTTTGGTCATATGCATTTTATTCTAAATTTTAGCTCCTTAGATTTTAAAATAATTATATATCTATCATTTAATTGGGTTTTCATATCCTACAATTGTGAGCATGTTTATTGGATATATTTTATTCTTATATCCATTTGTTTTTTATAGAAATAACATCATATTTGGCCTTTTATCCTTACCATTTAATCTTATAGTTTACGGGAAAGTTCTAAAAGTAAATCACTTTTCTCATTCATCTTGGTGTTTATTATTACAATAGAACCTGTTGAGATCTCCTTCTATTATTTTAACCTATTATTTTCCGAATTTAATTATGATATCAAAGAATAATCTTATTTTATTTTTATCTCCATATTTTTTACTTCATTTCTCACATTCCAAATCTTTTTTTAATTGTTTTACAAACATCCTCTAGATTGATGGCATTATGTTTATGTCACTTATTCTATAATATCATCTCTTTTTTACATTATTGAGGAGAAATTTATGCACTTAAATTTTCAAGATATTTCCATAGATAATATAGATTAGGATTTATCAAGTTAATCATTTTCTCTTACCTCTGTGGGTATTTCCTTTTTACCATAAACCTTCTTATTTTAATTTTTCTTCTTTCATTTTTATATAAGTCACTTTTTTTCTTTATTTTTACTTCATTCACTTGTTTAGGTAATCACAACATCTTCCAGTGATATAGTTTATCCATAGATATTCTTTAAACTCTATCATAACTCAAAAGTTGTAGCATAATGAAAAACATTCCTAAATAAATCATTTATCAATACAGAATTCAGTATTTTCTTTATTTCTCTAATAAAAAATATTTGTTTGGGATTTCTCATATCAGCATCATGAAAAATAAAATTCAGTATATCATCTCTATAAGCCTACATAATAACACATATCCCCAACTTCAACCCTTTATAGTGATCTCCATAAAAAATAAGTGGCCTAAAATTGAAATCATTACAAGGAACATATTTTAAAACAGATGTGATAGGTTAAATTTCAAGATATAACCTTTAGGATCTATTACTACTTGTTCATTCCATGGTTTCACAAACACCTTGAGAGGGGGTAAATTAAAATTTTCTTCGAAATAAAATTTTCTTTTCAATAGTTAACATCAACCAGGTATTTTTTCAGGTTAGCAAGGAAATTTATTTAATATTTTAGTGATTATCATTAAGATCCCAATAAAAGTAGCTTAAGTAAGAAAAAAATGGAAAAAATAATTTTAATTGGTTCACCCAAATGGGATAAATCCAAGAAGAATACAACTAAAAATGTATTGGTGTACCAATATCTAGTAAACACTATATGAATACAAGGTTTAGATAAAATCACATCAAGCCAAGGCTCACTACCTATATGATATATTTAGGGATTTCTAATTTATCTCCCAAGGGGAACTTCCTCTTCCTCTCTCTCCATTAATTACTTTGATTAAGGTATTTAATTAGTTTATAGACATGAGGTTCTCTTCTTGAGTAATATATAGGAAATGATAACTTCTTCACCTAACTGTATATATTAGTGAATTTCAGTTTATTATTCTAGTATTCAAGAAAAAGATTTAGATAACTCTAATAAAATATTTATTCTTCTTATCATCCATGGAATGAATTTTCAATATAGGTCTAATATGATCATCTCAATGTGATGAGTTTTAATCTAATGATCTTCTCATGCATCCATAGAAGCTTCACTAACCTTTCTTTAAGAACCAAAATAGGACATTTCTTTATTAAAATAACTAATCTTCAATGTCTTCTAGTAATATCTTCTTCCTCCAAATATATTGATGGAACACAATTCCTCTCTTCTTCGTTGTTTCAATAATATCTACATCATCTCTCTTCCTTCTATTTTTCTACCAAATATATAAAATTCTTTGAGTTTTCTTACATTATCGATAAGTCCTCTTTATCTTTCTGTTTAAATATTATTGAAGATATATAGGAATGAGATATTCATAAAATCAATCCTGATTCTTCAGTTTGAATTTATTCCACAAATATCACATATCCAAATCTTAAAATATGGAAATGTTTTTTTCATGTAATTATCCAAAAACCAAAATTCATATTTATTTACATCTCTATAATTTTTTCCATTTAAATGTCCCATAAAAAATGATCGAGGGTATTTAAAATTATTCCTATGATTTCTAATAAATTGACATAAATTTTCAAAACTTCGGATCTCACTTACGTGAGTTTTTAAAAAAAAAATCTTATATATTGCTAGTTGAAATCTTGAATTAATCGTACATAACCAGTTGAAACTTATGTTCAATCATAGATTTCTAGTTGATCCTTTGACTCAATATCACATTGATAATAGAGGACTGAGATCTCACTTTCAGTTTCATCTCATCCATATATGGCCTTTGAAAAACTCATTTTAATATTATATAATAACTTAACTTGACTAAAATTATCTAATCCATCTTCAAACACTTTTTATACTTTAAGTAATGCTTAATCAAGATAGAATAAATATTCTCCTTCTTCACTCTATTACTCACCTTTATCATACCTCCTTCAACTTCTCAATCATATTATCACCAAGTTATTTCAAGCCAAACAATTCACTGATATCAAGTCATTTCAATCTACTTAAACTCTATTCACTAAGCCATGCATTCATCGCATATCTTTCAGTATAGGTCATGTTCTCAGTTTAGAACATATCCACTCCGACTACTTCTTTAGATTTACCAAAAATATAATGTATAACCTATAATATATTATTAATAAATACATCATTATCTTATCTTTATATTGACAACAAATCTAACATCAATTGGAAATACTAACATAAAATTCCATCAACAATTGACAACAAATCCAATATACAACCTTTTATTGAAAAACAAGATCTAGTTTTGGGAAGTTGTTTCTAACCATCACTTAAATAAAAATGTTCAATTCCATTCAATTTTATTTAAACATAAAGGACAAAAAATTAAAATTAATTTTACAATAAAGGAGGAAAACCTAAAATATAAACTATGAATGTTATTGTATTACCTTATTAATTTATAAATATAAAATAATTTTAAATTTTACTTGTGTCATCATTCAATGAATGAAAAACTCATTTCCATCATACATGTAAATAAAATGAAATAATTTTTCTAGACTATCCTTAAGGTCATTCTATTAATCATAAAATTTTATTTATGAAAATTTTAAACTTTTATAAAGTAAATACATTTGTCCACCAAGGTTTAAACTTTTATAATTCAATGATTAATCACATCTGGTTAGTATATGGTATGATGATTAAAAGATAACTAGCCCAGAGTTAATAATCTATAGTGATTAAAATATAAAATTATTTCATTTTAGATGAAAAATCTTGCTCAATTATAGATCTAAAATAATTACTCATTTGATCAATAAATAAATAAAAATATAAGAGGTTTAGATCTTGTTAACCATCACTTTGGATTTCGGTAAAGGTTTGTGTCACCATAATCAATAATTATTGTAATGTTTTTTTAATATGTGACTTTAATAAAACACATTTCAACATGAAATTATTAACTTCTTTCCACCATATATCATTATATTTTTTTCCTTTTTCTTTTTATTTTTTACATAGGTATAATATAAAAGTTGAATGAATTCCCTTATATTAAACAAAATATTCTTTGAATCTTAAAATTCCTTATGGGATCATGATATAATTAAAGTATATTACATGTTCTCCAAACTAAAATTTTAATATTGGGAACAATTTTTTTTAATCAATCATCATGAGAAAAGTTTCAAATATTGGAATCATTTAAAATATATCAAGGTTTTAGTTTTAATTTCTAAACAAATTATAAAAAAAAGGTCATTTAAAAATCCCAAATGATTTTTGGTCCCAAATTCTTGGAAAATTGACGTAAACAGTTGTTTAGAAAACACATGGTTTTAAAAATTTACTAAATATTTAGGCCTATTTCAACTTGAACATGAAATCAAATTGAAAAAAATGGATATTTAATAATAGAAAATTTTCTTTTATAAAAATAAAAATTTTAAAAAATAATAATAATTTCCTAAATCAATCCCAATATAATCCCATTACCAAAAAATGGTGTTAGCTATTTTTCCCCATTTTTGATTGATGACATCTAAAATTTAAGGTGTATAGAACAATAAATTTTTTTAGATGAAAGGGTTGATCATGTGTTTACAATGATATAAAAAACATGTGAAAACTTAAAATATAGTTGTTGTAATAACAAGAAAAATATTTCAAAAAATTACTCTTAAGGAATATTTCCCACTTGCACAACATTTCTAATTGCCTCTTTAATCCAAATCAGTGAGTTAGATCTAGTTTATGATCCTCATAACCAAACTAATTGGTTATATGGTATCACTAAAAAAATTTACTACACAAATATAAAATGTCAAGTAATATACAATAACATAAATAACAATGGTTGGTATAAATTATTAGTTTAAGCACAATGGTATGAAAAACATTTTTTTGACCAAGAGGTTATTTTTTGAATTTTTTGATAATATTAGTTGATAATAAAAGTTCACAATAATGGTGGTGACAATCAAGGCTGGATTTATGGCAGTGGAAGAGTTCAACAACCAAGAAATTGTGTATGGACATATGAAGATGATCATTTTGAAGACCAAAACAATATCTAAAGGGGGGAAAGGTGGCAACCCAAAGGTTGACATATGTGAAAACATGATGATGTGTAGCGTTTATATATATGGTGTTGGACTATGAGAATGTGAATGAAAGATCAAGAGATCAGTTTTTAGGTCACAACTATTGTGATTACATTGAGGATGTGGAAATGGAATAGTGAAGGTGGATTAGCATGGAAAAGTGAAGGGATAATTGAATAAATTGATTGGTATGGATTTCTTTGATGCTTTGATGAGGTAATAATGTCTATTTTGGTGCATTATGGCATTGGAGGAAGTATGAGTATGAGTGAGGCAATATAGAGAAGGATGGAAAGTATGTTGCTAAAGGAAGAACAGAGTCATGTCGCAAGCATATAGGTTGCGCCATGAAGCTAAGGTTTCACTATGAGTAAGGCCCCATAAAACATCGGTGTGAGTCAACTTGGGGTTAGATGAAGCATTGCACTATGAAGAAGTGGACCACACCGCAACAGTCTTGTTTAGGAATAACACCAAACTATGTAATAATAAGTATTTGAACACTACACCATAATATAACAGATCAGACCGCAACTATAAAAAATTGGGAGATAAATAAGAAAGGATTGTGCCACAGTAAAGTTCATGATAATCTTTTGCGGATCTAGTTGGATAAGGTTGAGTGGATTGGGCCATGAAGGAGATCACCACACCATAGTGAAGAAAATATCTATGAATATTTGGAAGATCATGTTGTGAGTTTCATGATATATCATCTAGATTTTTTGGATATACAATTCACTTGAAAATCATGTCACAATGAAGGATCCCACATTGTAATCATATGAACATTGAAGGATGTCATGACACAATGAGGGGAATCACATTGTGATCTATTAAAATGTAGAATATTTTTGAAGATTCGTTGTAAATTTCAAATAGGAGAGATAATCCTCAAGATTCAGTGATAACCTCTCCAAAAGATAGAAGCAGACAAAGGAGGACTCTTTCCTTGAAATTTTAGAGGTAGAGACTGGAGTGAACCAGCCCCGCCTATCTTAGTGATCATTTTGAGATGGAACTATCGTGGGCTTGTCAACCCGCGTTCAGTTCAGATGTTACAACATCGTTGCGCTAAAAGTCCCCCCTATATTGTTTTTTATCCAAAACTATATTGGACAGAAAGGATATGGATGGGATTGCAAATAAAGCAGGATTTCAAGGATACTTTTCAGTCCCCAACTAGGGCCATTCAGGTGGCCTCGGTATCCTTTGGAAAGATACTCTGGATATCAAGGTATCCTCTTTCTCTCCAAATCATGTGGCCACATCCATTTCTCTCCCTCACACCCCGAGTTGGACCTTCATTGATTTCTATGACTGGTTGGCTCAAAAGGAAAAATGGAAGTCATGGAGTCTTCTTCAGAACTTGCATGTTATCTTCCCAGGTCCTCTCCTCTTTGAAGGGGATTTCAATGAAATGTTGTTCCAACATGAAAAAAAATGAAGGCGCTTTTAAACCCTTCCCTCAGATGTTGGAGTTCCAACATGCAATCTAGCTGGCTAACCTTATTGATCTGGGATATTTAGGTAACCATTTCACCTGGTTTAGAGGTAATTTTGAAGCCACTCATATCGCTAAGCATTTGGATAGGTTCTTGGGATCGTGTGAATGGACCAATATTTTTAGGATTTTTTAGGTTTCTCACTTGGCCTCCACCACTTCAGATCACTGCCCAATTCTTATTGACACTTCTCCTGGCCAAAGGAACTAGATTCAAAATAGATGCTTTAGATTTGAAATCTTTTGGGTCAGAGATCATGAATGTGAGGAGGTGGTTCGTTCAGGTTGGAATTTGAATAATCATGGTATGAATTGTAAACTTCAGGTGGAAGGTCGTCTGAATATCTAGAGTAAAAAAGAAGTTTCTCCAACCTGATGTTGCATGTGATGATATTGAAAGAAAACTGAATGCTTTTTATTATGGCCCATACTAAGACTCCTCTATCTCTAGAATCGAGTACCTCAAAGATGAGATGGGATCATCTCTTTACACCAAAGAAAGATTATGGGTTATGAGTCCACATGATTGCCACATTAAGGAGGGCGATGCAAATACTTCCTATTTTCACTAAAAGGTATCAGTGAGATGTCGAAATAATTCCATCAACGGTCTTAAAAATGTGTAAGGTGGGTATGACTTCAAAGAGGGGGAGATCCAGGATACTATTACTCTTTTTTTCAAGATTTGTACAATGTCGGTGACCCTTTCATCTCTAATGATATTTTCTCCTATGTTAAACTGGTTATCACTGAGCCTATGAACTGCTTTCTCACCCATGACATCTCCACTAAGGAAATTGTGAGGGTGCTCAACCAAATCCACTCTACAAAGGCCCCTGGCCCAAATGGATTTCATGCTCTTTTCTTCAAGAAAGTTTGGAATATTGTTGGAAGGGATATTTCAACCCTTATGAGGGATCTTTGGAATGGTAATTCTGACTTTGGTGTGTTAAATGATACATTTATTACCCTTATTCACAAAATCAAAAAACCTATCTGGGCCTCAGATTTCTGACCCATTAAGCTATGCAATGTGATTTATAAGATCTTTTCTAAAATTCTATTGAATCGGATTCGATCTTGGCTTCCATCTATTGTCTTCAAAAATCAAAGTGCCTTTGTTTCTAAAAGGCTTATCACGAATAATATCATTATTGCACATGAGATCTTTCACTCCATGAAGACTTGTACTATGGCAAAGAGAGGTATCATGGTGTGGAAACTTGACTTGACTAAAGCCTATGATAGAGTTGATTGGTCCTTTATATGGTTTGTTATGGAAAAGATGGGTTTCAACCCAAAATGGGTTAATATCATCATGACTGAAAATTAATTTTTCATTAGCATAAACCCCCTTTAAGGGATGAGAGGGAACCCAACATGACATCAAAGACGTAATACAATCATCCATCCATGTTCCAATGATCAAGGACAAAAACACATTTTATACTATAAAGAAGAGCCCCTACCCAGCATCGAAAACAATAAGACCAGCTTCCACCTTCTCACCACTGCTCAGCTAGTTGTCTCGTGCATGAATGCACAGGCCTGGTACCGATGGCAATGTCATACCCTCTCAAACTTCCAAATCCGGATAGCGATGACCAGGTGAAAACTCGCAGCTCTAAACCTCATATGAAGCAACCTCTTGTAGAAGAACTGGTTGCAAGACCCTAGACAGTGAACTGAAGGGCCACAAAGCAAAAATCATCATAAGAAATTACCAAAATCACTCACATGAGTCATTTGCCCCTTAATCGAAGACATCCCGGATAGAATTGTTGCACTCCGCGTGACTCCCACCACCACCGTAACTGCAGAGGAAACCAGAAGACGATCCAAGCAATGCGGAGCCGAGCCATCATCACCTAGGACTGGATGGCCCAACACCACACCAAGAGAATGTCATCGATGAGGGAATTCAGGCCGCCCTGCACCAGAAACGCCTCTATGGGCATGGATCCACTCAGAACAAAACCATGGATGCGCCCACATTGGAGTTTGAGACGACCAATCCACAGGAAGCGAGAGTGTCAGTAAGGAGGGACAGATCTGAACCGACGATGTCAGCGCCGCATACCAACAGATCAGCAGAAACCACAAGATCCCCAATATTCAAGCCATCAAAATGGAAATTGCAACACACCGAACAAACCCTCAAGATGCTATAGAAACACCAAAAACTAAAACCAAAAAGAAACGGACCCCCCCCCCCCCCTCCAAGCACACCGGAGCCAAATCCACGTCACACCGGAAGCGCAGCCAGAAGCCACACCGGATCCATCGCCAGGTCGTGGCTACGCTAGGCTGAGATCCCGAAGAATCCAGAGACAGCGTCGAGCCTTCCTAGAGACGAAACCAAGATCCATGCCGGAGTCGAGGTCGATCCACACCAAGCCGAGAAGCCGACACCGATCTGCCACGCTGGAGGAGGGGAGGAGGTGGCTCCGCTGAAGAAACCCTAGGTTCGCGCGATAACAAGACCTCACCGCTCAGAGGCTCCGACATCCTATGAGAAAAATTAATGGGGGCCTTTTAAAGAGCTTTTTTCCCACCCAAGGTCTCTATCAGGGGATCCTCTCTCACTGTTCCTGTTTATTTTTGTTACTGGTGTTTTCTCTAATCTTCTTTCAGAAGCTGCGAGGAAAAATTCTATTCATGGGGCTAAGGTTTGCAGACAAAGCCTTCTGGTTACTCATCGTGTTTTCGCTGATGATAGCTTTCTTTTTTCAAGAGATACTCAGGAAGAACGCACTTCTATACGTCATATAATTCATCAATATGAGAAAGCATCCGGGCAATCCATCAATTTGATGAAATCTGAAATTTCTTTTAGTGATGGTGTGCTCCAGAACAGGAAAGATGAGCTCAGTCTTCTCTCAGGGATCTAGGTGGTCAACAAACATAATAAATATCTTGGGCATCCAACGATTATCGGTCGTTCAAAAAAAGAAGTTTTTTCAAGTGTCCTTTATAGAGTTGCAGAAAAGATACAGGGATGGAATTCCAAACGAATCTCCAAAGTAGGAAAAGAAACGCTCCATAAATCGGTTTTACAATCGATCCCTAGTTATATCATGTCCATCTTTATACTTTTTGCTTCAATTATTGGCCTTATCTAGGCTCGTATCGCTAACTTCTTGTGGGGACACAATAATGGGAAGAGCAAAATTCATTGGATGTCATAGAATAAACTTTGCATGTCTAAGTCAAGTGATGGTATGGATTTTAGCTCCTTCAACGACGTGCTCTTGGCAAAACAAGGTTGGCGGCTTATGCTCAACCTGGAGTCTCTTTACGCTCGAATCCTCAAAGCCAAATACTTTCCCAACTCCGACTTCCATGTCTCATCTATTGGCCCTGTCTCAGCTACCTTTGGAGATGTCTCTATGGATCTTGCACTCTGCTTTGTACTAGGATTGGCTGAAGGATTGGTAACGGGTCCTCGGTTAGAATTTGGAAGGATCCTTGGTTGTTCGATGGTGAGGGTCCGATGGAAACCTCTTCAACGGTGCTAGGCTTTGAAAACTCTACGGTTTGCTCCCTCTTCAATGAATCTGGTGATGGCTGGTGCACCAAGAAGATTGAGAAGTGGTTCAATAGTAGAGAAAAAATCATATTGAGTATTCCTTGCTTGAAGAACGGTGGGCATGACAGCATCTGCTGGCGATTTGATAATTCAGGTGCTTATTCTGTTAATCTGGTTACAACTTGGCCTGCGGACTGCAAAACCCAAGAGTTGATAGGATCTGGAAAATCTTATGGCGCCTTCCGGTTCCTCCTAAGGTCTGCTTTTTCTAATGGAAAATTTGCAGTGGGATCCTCCCTTCCATGGAATTTCTCATATACCGACATGCTGTTAATGATCCTTCGTATCCTCTCTGTTTGGACACTCTTGAATCTTCCATGCATGCGGTCATTCATTGCCCAAGAGCTAGAGGTGTTTGGTCTTCTTGGAAATCGAATGCAGATCAGTTCCTATATCTTGCGTCTGACCGCCCCTCTTTGCTTATTGTCTAGTCCTCCACTCTTCCCGCTGAGATGGTGGCGTCTTTGTGTACTGTTTCTTGGATAATTTGGGTGAGAAGGAATGACCGCGTCTTAAATCAGTTTGCAAGACCAAACATGTTCTGGGTGGAGCGAGCGAGGTCCTAGATGGATACTTGGTCCCGGCAGGATTCCTTAGCCGCTGTTTCGGGTTCACATCCCCCAGATCATAGGTGGATTCCACCCTCTATGGATGTTCTTAAAATTAATGTGGATGTTGCTATCTTAGGGTAAGGCAGGGTTGGTACTGATGTTGTGGTACGTGACTCTTTCAGGCATCTTATTGTGGCGTCTCATGCTCCTCGCAACGCCTTTTGGGATCCTCCAACAGCAGAGGCTTATGCAGCCCTCGCGAGACTGGTTTTTGCATCGAAAAGAGGTTGGAATTTCATCATCATTGAATCTGACTGACTTTCAGTTATCAAGGCTCTTCATGCTTCTGATCAGGGATTTCAGACCTTTGGTAAGATCTGGTCTTTGTTTCACCACTTTGTTGCTTACTCATTCTCATTTACTAAAATATAGGGGATTGGGCAGCTCGTCTTTTGGCAATCTGGAGTTTGTCTGATGTTCCCCACATTTGGTTGGAGATTTTTTCTGTTTTGATGATTTCTCTTGTAATCTCCGATCTTGATTCACCTATCTGATTCTCTGTTTATAAATTATCAAAATTGATAAATATTAACCTTATATTTTTTTTTGACATAGGTCAGAAAGTTAACAAGATCTCCTGATACTTTTCACTCAAAAAAAAAATCGATAAAGAATATTTTTGACGCTGACTAAAATGTGTTAAAAAAATTATTAAAATATTTAATCCATTAAACAATACATAAATATTGATTTTCTACCACGCTATTAGTGCATCCTTAAATTTTATGAGCAAATATACATTTTAATGTAGTGATATTCATTGTTATTAAACAATTTCTTATAACATATTGTTAATGATAAAAGATTTAATTTTCTTGACGCGCTCAGTGCGTTGTAAAATTTTGTCGGCAGATATTTTTTTTGTTATAGCGATATCTGTTATTAAATAATTTATTATACCATGTTTTCTTAATGATAAAAGATTTATTAATAATGATAATTAATAACATATTTAAATATTGTTAGTATTAATATGATATGGTAACATTTTTTGATGTCATTAAAATATTTATTAATATAAAATAATCAATATCGATGGATATGTTTGTTAACAAATACAATATTTATCACTTAATTTTATTCTTCCACTGGGAGTGAGCATAACAAATCAGCAGGTTTCCTGATTATGCAAAATTGCTGGTCAACATAGAACATGCATCCACCGGGATCAAAGCAAGATCTACCACACCATCACATGAGCATTCCACATGGCAAATCCCAAGCCATAGGATCCCACCAAACAACCTACTGAGTATCTGGATCCGGATTTGTCATCCAGATCCCCAGACATGCACAAAATCATGACCCTTTCTCAGGCGGCTCCTCTGGTTCTTCCTTATCAGGCTTCTCCTCCTCTTCCTTTTTCTCCTCCTCATCTTCGTCGTCTTCCTCCGGGTCACCTGGCGGGGGTAGCGGCAATGGGGTCTTCATGGGACTGAACTGAGGGAATATGTCCGGTCTGCGCCCCGGCTTTGGTCTTTCCCACTCCTGAAACCCACCCACAGTCAGCCATGCCTTCAAAACCATTCTTCAACATTACTAGACAAACAAACACCAGAAGACAAAACAAACATTACTAGGGACAATGTGAAAGAGATTAGCAAATAAATGGCATGCATGTCCATATAGCATTGTTTGGGTTTGAAGGTGTAATCCCTACAACAAAGACATTGAACGTTGAAGCAAGGTGATGAATGACATAAAAGACTAGGTTACCATTCATGTAAACAAAGATAAAACAGACCACCATTACACACACTATGATACACTATCGTTTGGCAAGTGTTGTCATGATTGAAAACCATGAAACAGACCCTAATTCTCTTCTCTTGCAGCTTGTTGATGACACAACTCCATATATATAAATATTGAGATGGAGGGTCCAAATATACATATCCAAAGCTAAGATAAAAACACATAAATATGATGTCTTGTAGAGCATGGATATAGGGATTGCAAAAGTTATTATGTATCAAGTATGTGGGTGCATCTAGATTCATCCTGTTTGACCAGGTCTATCATAAACCCTTATTCCACCAGTCTGGATTCAGTATCACTTGCCTATTATTCTCTATAAATAAAGAGTTCCAATCTCATTCAAGAGACTGATTTCTGATATCCTGGTTTCAACATGGTATCAAATAACTAGAAACCCTCGAGAGAGGGAGGGAGGGAGGGAGGGAGGGGGAGGGAGAGAGAGAGAGAGAGAGAGTTTATACCTGATTTAAGAGACATGACTTTCTGGTGTCCTGATTTCAACACGGTATCAGAGAATGGGAAACCCTAGAGGGTCTCTCTCTTCTCTCTTCAGTGCCGCGTCCACCCCGGCATCTAGCCCTAGCCCCAGCCATCCCCAGCATCCAGGCGACCAGGACCTGGTGACCAGGCACCCCTACACCAGCCCCAGCCCAACTTGTGCTCCCAGCCCAACCAGATGCACTGCCCAGACTCTGCCGCACCCTGCCCAGGCCCTTCGAGCATGCCAGGTTCCCTAGCTCCTCTATGCTCAACCAACCCAAGCACACTTTTCGCTTCTTTCCACTTCTGCTCAGGCACATCTGCACAATGGCAACCATTGACGCTTGTTTGTTGTGTTCCTCTCCTTTATTGTGACTTTCATACATAAGTCAGATTCAATCATCTGAGATCTGATTCCCTGAAGCTCACCCGGTTGGGGATTTTCCACCTCCCCATGGGGAGCTGGGTCGAGACGAGAATTGGTCCACTGATGATAAGCAGCGCTCCCCAATGGATTCAGTAAATTGTTGGGGACTTTCCACCTCCCCATGGAGAGCTGGGTTGAGATGATAATTGACCCGCTATGATGATAAGCAACCCCCCCCCCCCCAATTAAGTAAAAGTAGGGACTAACCGCCCTCCCAAAATCCTAGTATAAGTGGCAGAATGTTGAGTTCCCCACTAAACCGGTCTTTTCTGCACAAATCTGAGCATGAGAATGTCTGTCATGAGGAATAGAGTTTCCTCAAAAAACATCACTCAAACATGTGATGAACCTCTCTTATGAGAGCAGCTCAAGAAATTCATTCATGAGCGTGTTGTTTGAATTATGGTCTCTATATTTAAAGTGTTGAATTTGTTTTCAATGTGAGTGTTAAAAGAAATGGGTTGCTGAAAGATTACTGAGAAGAATTGAGCAGGCTGGAATTTTTTGTGAAGTTTGAAAGGTGTTTAAGACGGAGGAGCTTGATTTCTACTCAACGCATTAAGATGAGTTTGACAAGTTGGTAAATCCAACTCGCACCAAATAATTTGCGTAGAGTAGATTCTTGGCTTCTGTGTTAAAGCCCAAGACAGGCCTGATAAATGGAAAGTGTATTCTAGAAGGGGTAGAAAAATCATTCCTGAGGAAGTCAGTTAGCTGAGTCCATGTGCAGGAGCGAGGGATTCTGTTTTATAAAGGGGGAGGGGGGGGGGACGAGGGGTATGAGAGAATATTTCTTTTTTTGGATTCAGCCAACTGGCTTGGGCGGGGGAGCTAAAGGACTCTCTGTATTCTTTTCTCTTTCAGTCTTCTTCTTCCCTTTGTATGTCTGGTTCTACACCTTTTCAATACACACCAAACTGCCTGAATATTAATTGTCTGGGACGGGGAGCTATCATCATTTGGTCCAACGTGCAGGAAGACTTGACTACACATGAGCAGGAGCAGAGGAAGGGAATTCTACATGGAAACACGACATTAAGCACGGTTGGAGGGAGTGGAACAACGTCTGGGGTGTTATGAGACAACCTGTCTGAGCTGGTTTCCACAGTCAGAAACATCTCGCAAGGCCAACGGCGGATGGAACAAAACCAACAGCGATGGGAACAAGAGCTCAAGGAACAAGACAAATTCCGTAAGTACATTGTTGGCACAGTGTGACGCTTGGAGAAGCAGCCACTGCAGGAGTCGCAGCTGACGATGGAAAAAGTGGAATCAGGAACATGCTCAGGTGGAATCTCAGCTAAGGAGATACCAAAAAAGAATGCAGCTGGGACAATGGATGTGCCTGTCCCAGTACCTGATCCAATGCCGATGGTCGGGCGAGTCTAGCTACCGGCGTTCGGCGGAACTGATTCTCGGGAATGGATCACTCGAGCAGAGTTATACTTTCAGATTCATCAAACTCCCGACCCCTTGAAACTGTCGTTAACTCAAATTAGCATGGAGGGAATCACCATTCACTGGTTCACCATATTGGAGGAAGTGCATACGAACGTCACTAGGCCGGTTTTTAAAGAGTTGATGGAACGTTTCAGCGGACTTGAAATCCATAATCCTTAGAAAGAGTTAGCCATGTTACAGCTGAGAGGATCAGTTTCCAAATTCATAGAACAATTTGAGTATTTAGCTTCCTTAATACAATGACAGCAGGAGCAGCAATACATGGGGTATTTTCTGCATGGTTTGCGGGAGGAAATACGAAACTGGGTGCGGATCCACAATCAGGAAACTCGGTTGCAGGCGATGCGGAGAGCGCAGACAGAGCTCACTGTCACGAAAGGTGTGGCCACTTAACTCCGAAGAGGCAGTTCACGAGTTACCAATGGTGCAAGTGATGGGGATCCATGGCAACCTCCAAAAATGCCTGGGTCTACAACAACAGAGCAGGACCATTCTGCGACCCTTCCGATGTGGGGAAGGTGCTGGGGGAAGTGTCAGATAGGAACCTCCGAAACAACCGACTCCAGGGGGACGAGGGGTCTGCTACCTTACAACTCAAGAGTGAGAGGACTGACGAAAAAAGGGCTTGTGTTTCAGGTGTGGATTACCCTACATCTCATTGCACAAGTGTGCAGATCCAAAAAATGAGGGTGATGCTTTTGGGAGAGGATGACCCAGACGTAGAGGATGGGGAAGCAGAATGGGGAAAGGAAACGGTTCAGGAAACAACAGAAACACAAGACAAGGCAGAGTGCACAGTGGTGGAGTACCAGGATTTGGGCCCTTCATGCACAGCCAGGGGAGCAAAAAATGGAGAAGCAACTTCCATGAAGGTGAAGAATCGACAGGGGGGAATTCTGATACTGGTGTTGCTGGATAGTGGAGCCACCCATAATTTTATTTCGCCCAACCTGGTTAAGCTACTTGGCTTAACTGTTCATAATTCGAATGCAATGGACACCCGGTGAGATCCCAAGGGCTGTGTCAAAAACTGCAGTTGGCTATGGGTGAATATACTTGTGAAATTGATACCCATGTTCTAGAACTGGGAGGATTGGACCTTATTTTGGGAACTACCTGGTTGTGAACACTGGGGGAGGTAACAACCAATTGGGGAGCAATGACTATGAGGTTTTTATTGCAGGCAAGGTTTATGTTCTCCGGGAGGCAGGCCACACCAGCCTAACAGCCTCTTCTTTCAGTGGCCAGGAAAATAAACCCAGCCACAGGGGCAGCCAGCAACTGCTGTTAAGAGGGAAGCACAGAAGAACAGAGTTGACATTGACCGCACGGCAGCACAGGACCTTACACTCACTGTTAACGGAGTTCTGTAGTGTATTTGAAGAGCCCAAAGGCCAGCCCCCAATTCGGCAGCGAGTGCACACAATCAGATTGGAACAGGGACAGGGCCCTATGGCGCTGAGACCTTATTGGTATCCTCATTCTCAAAAAAAAAAATGAGATTGAGAGGCGATGGGGGAAATGCTACAGGCTGGAATTATCCGACCCAGCTCCGGTGCCTATTCTAGTCAAGTTTTGTAGGTTGAAAAAAAAAAGACGGAACGTGGCGGATGTGTGGGGACTACAGGTCTCTTGATTGGGTGACCAACCCGGATAAATTCCCCATTCCCGTGGCGGATGAATTATTGGATGAAGTGGGCGGAGCTATCTATTTTTCCAAGTTGGACCTCAAATCGGGGTATCATCAGCTACGAATGAGGGAGGAGGATGTGGAGAAGACAGCTTTTTGAACCCACAGTGAACACTATGAATATTTGGTTATGCCCTTTGGGTTGACCAATGCCCCCTTCAATGTTCCAAGCGACCATGAATGATTTATTCCAACCCCTACTCTGCAGGTCTGTCATGATCTCCTTTGATGACATTCTGATCTATAGCAGTGACTGGGAGGCCCACCTCAAACACCTCAGAACAGTTTTCCAAGTCCTCCGTGGTCACTATTTCTTTACTAACCAGAAAAAATGTCTCTTCTCCCAACAGTAAGTGGAGTATTTGGGTCATTTCATCTCACATGCAGAGGTCCCGATGAATCCTATCAAGAACCAAGTGGTGTTGGACTGGCCCAGGCCAGTCAAGGGGGTCGGGGGGTTTCTTGGCCTTACTGGCTACTACAGAAAATTTATCCAAGGGTATGGAAGAATTGCTCAGCCCCTTACAGCTTTAACACGCAAGGATGGGTTACATTGGTCACCGGAGGCTCAACAGGCCTTTGACCACTTGAAGCTGCAGTTTTTAGCTCTACCCAATTTTTCTAGAGAGTTCAAAGTGGAGAGCGATGCATCAGGCCGAGGGGTGGGAGTTGTATTCATGCCAAACCGGCACCCCATTGCCTACTTCAGTAAGGCACTAGCAGAAAAGACTCTGACAAAGTCGACATATGGCCATTTCATTACTGAAACACCCTTACACTGCCAAAGGGATGGCTGAGGTATTCATGCGTAAGGTGGTCCGTTTACACGGAATTCCCACCTCTATTGTTAGCGATCGGGATCCCATCTTCGTCAACCATTTTTGGACAGAGTTGTTCCAACTCAACTGCACGAAATTAAAGTTAAGTTTTGCCTATCATCCACAAACGGATGACCAAACAGAAATGGTTAACTGTTGCCTCGAAACTTACCTCTGGTGTTTTGCAGGGGGGGGGGGGGGAGCAACCGAAAGGGAGGTCATATTGGCTTCCATAGGAAGAATTGAGATATGACACTACATGGCACGACTCCATCAACACCACGCCATTTGAGGTGGCCTATGGTCAGCCACCCCCCACCATTGTCAGTTACCTACCCTCAGGAATTCGGGTGGACACAGTAGCCACTGCCCTTTGGGAGTGTGACAAGGCCCTGAGGCAGCTCAAACACCATTTGGCTCGGTCCCAGAGTTATATGAAATAGCAGGCTGACCGACATCAGCGCGCAGTGGAATTCCAGGAGGGGGATCAAGTGTATGTGAAGCTTCGCCCGCATAAGCAACAGTCCCTTGCCCAGCAAATCAATCAGAAATTATCTCCCTGTTTTTATGGGCCTTTTACTATTCTGAAACAGATCAGACCAGTAGCCTATCATCTTAAATTACCTCAGTCTGCCCGCATTCATCCTGTGTTCCACATTTCCCAGCTAAAGAAAGTTATCGGCACTCAACATGTCCACCTCACTTTACCCTCAGACTTGGCAGGAGATTCGGCAGACTGGCCAGAACCGGAAGCAGTGTTATCTCGCAGACTCAAACAGCAAAATGCAAGGGACGCCTCTCAAAGCTTGGTCAAATGGCAAGGGCGACCAGTGGAGGATGACACATGGGAGGACGATTTCCTCCTCCAGAACCAGTTCCCGTCTTCCAGTCTTGAGGAGAACTGTTTTTCAAGAGGGGGCAAGTGTTAAGGCCTGGGACAGGCCTGATGAATGGAAAGTGTACTCTAGAAGGGGTAGAAAAGTCATTTCTGTTTTTGGATTCAGCCAACTGGCTTGGGCAGGAGAGCTAAAAGACTCTCGTGTAGTGTATTCTTTTCTCGTAGTCTTCTTCTTCCCTATGTACATCTGGTTCTACAACTTTTCAATACACACCAAACTGCCTGAATATTAATTGTCTGGAATGGGGAGCTTATCATTCTACACAACGCATTGAGATGGGTTTGACAGGTTGGCACATCCAACTCGCACCAAATAATTTGCAGAGTAGATTCTTGGCTTCTGCTCAATGCATTGAGATGCATGGGATAGGTCGGCACATTCTACCTGCCGCAGGAGAGCTGCATTGAACATAAGTGGAAACTACTCAACGCATTGCAAATATTCTACTGAACGCATGAGTTGCGTGGAATAGAATGTGAGAAGTTACTTCATGCAGAGAGTTGTGTTAAAACAAAATGGAAGTCATACTTCATATGAAAGTTGTGTTAGAAAAAATGAAAATCCTACTTCGCACAGGGTTGTGTGGAACAAATGAAAAGCCAACTTCACATTGCATGTTTTTATGGGATTTCACCTGATTTGTTTAGGGTATTTATTGCTGATAATGTCGTGTATTGTGGGGGCTATTATTTCAGTCAAAAAACTTCAATAAACAACCTGAAATCTCCAGTGGTCAAAAAGAAAGTCATTCCCAGCCATTTACAAGCAGTTGTGCGATTTTATAATGGGAAAATAATTGCTGAAAACCGAATGACGACTGGAGAAGCAGTTATGTTGATGAAGTTTTAAGCATTCATGTTGTTGACTGAATTAAGGAGAAGGATAATACGTGGATGTCATTGTTGGGTCGGTGCAGGCTGAAATGAGTGAGTGCTGTATGAGAAAATCAATGTAGAAGTGACAGTAGAAAAAGAGAAAGTGAGCTCTTGAGAGAATTTCGCTGAGCAAAATTTTGAAAAGATTACGCTCTCTTAAGATTCAAGGTTGTTCATCGATCTGACGAAGAAGAAGATATCTATGCTACAACAAGTGTTTTTGTTTGATCACTCTTCTTCACGGTTGGATAGCATTTTGATTGTATTTGTGTAGGGTAGGGATGGCAATGGGTACCCGTTAATCAGGTATCCGATCCAATTTAATAGGGTTAGGGTGGTGGTTAACCAGATATTTATCGAGTTAGGGTAGCAAATTGAAAACCCGACTAATAAACAGATAGGAACTCCAGAGAGGCAATAGGAGATCATCTGGGAAGTCGGCCCATACCACCAATACAATTTACATACCAAAGGAGGGGTACACGTAAAGAGGAGTCGGGGTAGAATTCCTAACTGCCAAGGGACAGTGATGTAATTACATTGCTTCATAACTAATTGTCTTGGGGGGAGGGATATTAGTAAGAGGGTCGGGCTTGCAGGGGGAGACTGTTGGAGTTGGTGCCCTAGAACCAACTTCTTTGTATTTTATGATAAACATGTATTCATTGGATGGATATTAATAAACTCCTTATCACATCATTATTGTTCTTCTGTATAACATTGCATGTGATAATGTCCCAATAGTAGTTGTCGCACTAAAAAGTCCTAGTAGTTCCCCGCTATGATGAGAACCCGGAGGTGCTATGACACTATTCTTAGATATATGTTATATAACCGGGTGATATCATTTGAGGGACATAAATGATACAGGTTGTCATGGGTGGAGACTCATATGACTTTGAGACACCTTCTCATGGTGTACGCCCTTGGTGATATCCAGTAGGATATTATGAGAACGAGACCCCACAATAGGAAATCCACATTTATAAGTGTCATTCGATGTTTCTATCTGCGGACGTGTGTATTGGTCTTTAGACTTTAAGATTATTATTAATTGGTATTATGACTCATGCACTTAGATGTATTGATGAAAACCGTGACGATATATGTTCGCAGCGAGGTAGAATGTGTTGGGTGCGTCACGAGTAATACTGCATTAATGAATAATGCGAGAAAGGATTTGTCCCATCTGTTCCATAACAGAAGTTGATATCTCAGACCCTTTGATGGAAATGATATGGTCTAAATAAATCAATGACCATAGAGTTCTATAAGCAAGTTCAATTTCCAATAAGTCAAAAAATTATAAATCGAGCACATGGGTTGATGGCACTTGCATGCAACCCGCTTGATTGGAGATATCGAGACAAAAGAGATTATATTACACGGTAAGTGTTCGTATGAGCTGACATGTTGTTGCGGCATTAACTTTTTTCTCTATGGGCGCCTTAGCGTGTTGCTAGACGCTAACTTTGAATTTTAGGTTGCTCCGCCTAACGCCACTGAGAAAAAGGCCTAGAGGATCACACACTAAGTGTATCCAGTATCTCAGTTAAATAATATATTATTTATATTTAACAAGTTGAATAAAGATTATTCTCAGTTGTGGTTTAATAATACCCCATGGATGCTTGATTGCATTTATTTCGACACTAATTATTCGAGAAAATATAATGTGGGCGGAATAATTAATAAATATTTATTTGTTATTTAGTGAATATAATATTTATATATTTATTTAATAAATAAATAGTCATTATTCAATGTTCAATAAATATGGTGGAGGATTGGCGGACCAAGTTAAAGGTCCGGTGAGAAATAATAATATTGAATATTATTTTATTAAATAATATTAATTATAACTCGCAAGTTAAGCGCATGTCAGGAAATAATAATGTTGTTATTATTTGACATGGAGGTTTCAATAGGATTAATAAAATAATTAAGGCACTTGTGCAAATTATTTATTATTACCCGAGTGAATTAAATGTCCGGTTATATTATTCTCTTATTAGTCAAGCGCTAGCCAAGCGACGATTATTATTGTTGTGCACAACAAATTGGAGAAAAACTCTCAAGCCTAGAGAGTTCATCCCTCTCCAAGAACGCTCTCAAGAACGAGAGAGATCCTGCTCCACCGGATCAAGAAGAACGCTTTGGAAGCAGTTCTCAAGGCGATTGAAGGCGGACATTGCAAGCGCAAGGATCTTCCGTGCTAACACTCGGAGACTCCTTCGGCGACGTCCAGAGATACGTGGAACACGTAGGGATCACCGCTAGAGGAGATCTACTCTTGATCTCTACAACGCAACGACGGTACACCTACAGATCTATGGTCGAACGCATCAACAAAGAAAAATCACCTTAGAGGTAATTCTTTAATTTAATTAAATTAATTATAAACAAATATGTTGATCCTCTCTCTTGGTTTCGGGTTTCCATTCCTTTGTCTAAATCCTTGATTCAATTATGTGGATACTGGCGTTCATCGTCGTATTGATCCTGGATTGTTCATTGAATATAGCAAAAAATTAAAGTTGGGCATCGTGCCTCTCGCGATTCCGCTGCGCCCGGAACGTACAAGTGGTATCAGAGAGGGCATATTATTGTTTATAATTATTTAGTTTCATTGATGATTTACACATTCATAATTTAGTTTTTCAATTCGAGTTTAATCGTTATTTAAATTTGAATTACGAGATCTATTTCTTCCTTCGTCGTTTCTCGCAGATCTAACATAAACGATCAATTTTATGAATAAAATAAAATCAAGGAACTCATCCGGAGGTGCCAAGGATCCTGGTCGTACAACACCAGACTACAAGTCGTGTGATTGGAATTACACGCCGTGTAGTATTGTTCAACGCGTCAAGATTTGGTTCGTTAATCAATTTGAGATCTTGCGTTAATTAGGCATTAATGACACCATTAACGACCTTTAATCCATGCAGTGTTGACCAGGATTAACTGGTGCATGGAAACAGGACTACACGTTGTATGGCCCACTGGACATAGCGTGCAGTCCCTCCGGGTCAGAGTCGAGTCGTGTATCCCATACACGGCTTGCCTGGCTGGTGACCGTGTAACGCAGAGTCTACACGGCGTGTGGTCCGCTGGACACGCCGTGTACTCCAAAGATTTATGAAGTACACCTCACACGTCGTTTCCCCATGCGTGTACTTCGGATGGACGGTGAGGAGGGTACACGCCGTGCACTTTTTCCAGATTAAGCAGATTTAAAATTTATTATTAAATTATGTAACCCTTGAGACATGTACTTTCGTGTGGGCGTAAAGCCGGAACACAACATGTGATAGGTGTTTGATATATATATATATGTTGGAGTATGGGTAACTTCCAGCCCCACTAACTTTGTAAGGAGAGGGCCTGTATTTATAAAAAACTGTAAGTGGAAGTTACAAGGGAGGTTACAAAAGAAGTGGGGCTGGAAGTTACAAAGTTAGTGGGGCTGGAAGTTACCCATACTCCAACACTCCCCCTCAAGCTAGGTGTACCTAGCTTGGACACATAAAAAAAAAAAAGACTGTAACTCCCCCTCAAGCTGGGCGGCAGATGTTTTGGATCCCCAGCTTGGAACTAAGAGAGGCGAGGCGAGCACCGGGGAGGCCTTTGGTGAAGATGTCAGCAAGCTGGTCCGCCGTGGAAATGTGGCTAAAGCTGACATGTTTGTTCTCCAGGTGGTGGCGAAGAAAGTGACAGTCCACCTCGATATGCTTCGTGCGTTCATGGTAAACGGGATTCGAAGCAATTTTAGTGGCGGCCTGATTGTCACACCATATGTGAGCAAAAGTCTGCTGAGGAAAGCCAAGCTCCTGGAGGAGGTGTTGAAGCCATAGGATCTCGGTAGTGACGGTGGTCATGGCACGGTACTCAGACTCGGCACTGGAGCGAGAGACGACCGTCTGTTTCTTGCTTCGCCAAGAAATGAGATTGCCTGCTAAGAATATGGCAAACCCAGATGTAGATTTCCGATTAGCAAGGCAGCCAGCATAATCAGCATCACAGAAGGCCTCAATATTTTGATGAGGATGCTGGGAGTAATGAAGACCACGGGCAGGATCTCTCTTGATGTATTTGGCGATGCGGATGACCGCATCCCATTGGGAGGTGGTTGGATGCTCCATAAATTGACTGACCTTGACAACCGCACAGGAGATGTCGGGTCGAGTCATGGTGAGATAATTGAATTGGCCCACCAACCGACGGTACCGCTCGGGATGTGGGTATAGTGCTGAGGAGGCATAAAGAGACCGCTCCCCAGGCTCGAGAGGAGTATCGACCGCAGTGGCCTGAGTCAGCCCAGCATCCTGTAATATATCCAATGCATACTTTCGTTGGTAGAGGGAGATGGTGTCCGAGGAATAGGAAACCTCGATGCCGAGAAAGTAGGTGAGAGGACCAAGATCCTTCGTGTTGAAGTGGTGGTGTAGATGGGCCTTGAGGTGGGTAATACCCACAGAGTCGTTGCCAGTGATGACGATGTCATCCACATATACGACCAATAAGATGCAGCCACGTGCACTCGTCCGGTAGAAGACAGTGTGATCCTTCATACTGCGAGAAAGCCCAAAATCGCCAATGACCGTGCTAAAGCGGCCGAACCAAGCACGGGGTGACTGCTTGAGGCCGTAGAGAGAGCGGCGGAGACGGCAGACTCGAGATTCAGCGCCGAAGGCACAAAATCCGGGGGGCTGCTGCAGATAAATTTCTTCCTCAAGGAAGCCATGGAGGAAGGCATTCTTGACATCCAACTGATGAAGAGGCCACTGATGATGGGCGGCAAGAGAGATGAATAATCGGACAGAGGCCATCTTGGCAACCGGTGAGAAGGTATCAAAGTAGTCAACACCGTACGTCTGTGCAAAGCCTTTGGCAACAAGGCGGGCTTTGAGGCGGCGGAGAGTGCCATCGGGATTGAGCCTGACGGTGTAAATCCACTTGCTGCCCACGGCCTGTTTGCCTGCTGGAAGAGGTACAAGATCCCAAGTATGGTTATCCTCTAGAGCCTGCAATTCATCCCGCATTGCAGCTAGCCACCCGGGGTGAGATTTGGCTTCACCAACCGTGCGAGGTACAGAGACTGTCTCCAGAGCTGACAAACCCCTGTATGAAGATACAAATAGAGGAGTACTCTGGCAGGAGCGAGTACCTTTCCGAAGGGCAATGGGCAAGTCCTCGGGTGGCGGAGCAGGAGCAGCGGACGAAGCGGGAGCGTCAGTGTCATTGGCCAGGACGGGGAATACAGTCGAAGGACGCCGGGAGTAGACCTGACCAAAATGTGTGTCAACAGGGGTTGACGGCGGTGGAGGATGGATGATGAGAGGAAGACAATCATCGATGGCAGGGTCAGGATGAGGAGAGGGAAGGAGGAATGGAGAACTTTCAACAAAGGCAACGTCGGCCGAGATGACATACCGCCGTAGGTCGGGGGAAAAACAGCGATAGCCGCGTTGAGTGCGGGAATAGCCTAAAAAGAGGCAGCGGAGGGATTTGGGAGCGAGTTTGGAGAGACCTGGACGGGTGTCGCGAACGTAACAGAGGCACCCAAACACGCGAATGGGTAGGGAGTGAAGAGGGAGAGAGGAGAACAAAGTCCGAAAAGGAGTTTCCCCTCGAAGGATAGTGGAAGGAAGACGGTTTATCAGGTAGGTGGCGGTGAGTATGGCATCGCCCCAAAACTGCAGCGGCACCTGTCGGTGAAAGAGGAGGGCACGAGCAGTCTCCAGAATATGTCTGTGTTTCCACTCGGCCACGCCATTCTGCTGGGGTGTATCAGGGCAGGAGGTCTGATGAAGGATGCCTTTCGTCTGGAGAAACTGCCGAAAGGAATTGGAGAGATACTCACGCCCATTGTCGGAGCGGAGACATTTGACCGAGAGGGAAAATTGATTCTGAATCTCAGCATAAAATGTTTGGAAGGTGGAAAACACGTCGGAGCGTTCTCGAAGGAGGTAAAGCCAAGTCATTCGCGAATAATCATCGATGAAAGAGATATAGTACTTGTAGCCCAAATGACTCGAAATGGTACAAGGACCCCAAACATCTGAATGAACGAGATCAAAAGGGTTTGAGGCCCGTGTATCCACCCGAGGGAGGTATGTAGATCGATGATGCTTTGCAAAGGTACAAGACTCACAATGAAATGAAATATTCCGACGAAACTCTGGAAAAAGTTGATGAATGGTGGATGCCGGCGGATGTCCTAACCGGGAATGAAGATCCAAAGCTGGAGAAGAGGTAGATGAGCAAGCGATGGGTGCTGGTGCATCGAACAGGTAGACCCCGTCCTGAAGTCGGCCTCTACCAAGTTCCCGGTTCGTTGTCTGCTCCTGAAAAACAACACCAGAGGAGGAAAATATGGCAGCGCAGTTAGATTCTTTTGTCAGTTTACTGATGGAAAGAAGATTAAATGGACTGCGGGGTACATGTGCCACAAAGGGTAGGTGAATCGTTGGAGTCAGAGAGCAGGTGTCGAAGCCCACAATCGGGATAGTGGAGCCATCAGCGACCGTGATGGCTGAGGGACCGGTGTAAGGGCAGTAAGAGGTCAACATACCAGCATCACCGGTGAGGTGGTCGGAGGCTCCTGAGTCCAACATCCAAGCAGGGGAGCGACGGCCGACAAAGGCAGTGGAGTGAGCAGAATGGGCTATAGAAGCTGCTGATGGGCCGGGTTCGGCAGATTCCCGAGGTTCATGAGTCAGCCGGATGTCGGCCATCGAAAGGTCCAGAGAGTGAGGAAGAGTTGCAACTGCCGATGGTGCTTCCTGGACCGCCGTCTGTCCCTGCCGCGGGCGTTGAGATGGACGTCCATGCAGGACCCAACATCGGTCGATCGTGTGGCCAACCTTGCCACAGTGTTGACAGAGGGGACGTGGTCGACTGTCCACACGACCACGTCCACGAGAACCAGATGAACGACCACCGCCATGACCGACGAGAGCTGAGTGGTCGATAATGGGGGCGGGAGGAGGAAGAGCCCGCTGGGCCTTGCTGAGTCGGTGATACACCTGTGGGATCTCCAGCGTCGTCGAGCTAGCGAGCAATTCGGTTGCCGTGGTGGCAAATTCTGGAGCGAGGCCGTTGAGAAGAGTGAAGAGACAGAGCTGGTCCCGCTGGGTCTGAGCTTCGGCCGGTGTTTGTGGAATGGGCCACAACTCCTGCAATTCATCACGCAGCCCTTTCCATTCCAGGAAGTAGGTTGTAAAGGTTTGGGCCTGCTGGCGAACATGGGACAGTCGCTGAAGGATTTCGGACACCTGAGCGAGGTTATTGGTTTCAGAGTACATGATATTCAAGGAGTCCCAGAGCTCCTTGACGGTATTGGCGGTGCGGGTGACATCTTTGACCGATCGTTCCATGGAATTGACCAGCAGAGCGAAGATCTTGCTGTCAGCAAGTTTCCAGGAACGATATTTGGGATCAACCGTGGCTGGGGGAGGATTCTCAAGATGATGGTCGAGGTCCATGCCGGTGAGGGACATCACAACAGTCTTCCGCCAGATGGAGAAATTTGTGGTGTCCAATCGGTCATCCACAAGGCGGGTAGAAGCGGTGATCAACGGCGGCAGTGGAGAAGAGTCTGCCATGGAAGCGGAGCGGTGATACCAAAGATGCAGCGGAGGGATGAGCCGAATATGGAGCGGCGCGGTGCGGAGAACACCCGATCTGGAGTTGAGCGGTCAGAAACCTTCAATCTTGAGCTGCTGCGGCCGGAATCCACGGATCTGTTTCTAGTTGAACAAATCGCTGCGGAGGGAATTATGGTCCAGCGGCGATACCAGCGCCAATCCGTCGCGCTCACCCCCTTTGTCGCTCTCACCCCCTTCGTGGCAGCGCTCCCTTCCCCGAGCAGTTGTGCCATTTTCGGGTTTGTTCTGTTTCTCATCCCCCCTCCAGGCGGCATCATATGGAATATAGAGATCTGGTTCTTAATCTCCTGGCAGACGGATTCATTCGACGGGTAGACGGCAGATCTGATTTTCGACGCTGCCCTTGCGGCTGAAGCCGTTGGAGAAATCCCCTCGCGCCGCTGGATCTCGACGCTGGAAGGGTTCGATTGGCGCTGGTATCGCCGCTGGACCAAGTTAGATACAACACTATTTTACTATTCTAAACACATGTCTAATAAACACCATGAACTGAAGTTATTCTACCACTTCATACTTTTGATGGATTTAATAAAAAGTGAATGGTATACCACTAAAGGAGAAGTGCTGAAATGAAGTCAATTGGGACTTCCCATAGGGTTCAAATGTAGGCAGATTATGGCCCAAAAATAGCCTTAATTCGTTTGCAAATATTAGGCCATGAATTTTCTAAACAACATTCCCTTTGAGATCTGAATTTCTTCCGAGCTGCAACAAGAATCAACCACGTAACATATCACCGCAGTGGGGATATTTGTTTATGAGCATAATTTAGGCTCTTCGGAAAACACTCCACCGTTTCAAGACTTGTCAAATGGATGGCCTTCCAATCAAACATTAAGTTCATGGAAGTTCAATAACAACATCAATTGTATATCTCCTAGGCACCCAAGCAGGTTGAACAATTTAGGACACGTTCAGTATGGGAAAAATAATTATTATTTTTTATTTCTAAAATTAGTAGGAAATAAACAAACATGCCATGCCATAGGAAATGCTTTTCTTCAGATGCCCTTGATTTTGGAAAAACCAGAACTTTACATGCAAAGAAATTTTCAGCATACAATGTTTGAAAACCTTTTGCCTCTGGAAACAATGGCACGGGACCGTAAAATCTTATGTGATATGGCAAAACGGTTTTTCATAGCCAAAGGAACCCAATCTCACCACGGGTTAGCTGGAAATAAAAAAACTCACTCTAAAATGTATAAAATGAAGAAACGATAAAAGTAAAGGTGGGCACGGAATGAGGAAAGGTAATTAGGGAATCAGAACAAAGGACATACAATGGGGAAATCCAAAGGATTCCGTTGGGTAAGTTTTTCTTCTTCCGGGGCCATGCAAACCACCTGCCTGTGCAGCCTCCGGCCGCTACGGTATAAAATCGAAAGCCCCCGATTGAGGGCAGGCGCCGCCATTAGAACAAGGGGACATCGGGAACTGAATTGAAATCCCGAAGAATAAGAAGACGAGGACGACGATGAACATGGAGGGGAGCGAGATGATGCAAGAAGAGTCGGGATGGGAGATATATGGTAAAGTGAGACGCTAGTCGTGGCCATGGTTTCTCCGTCCTTTGCCTGAGCCCCGAATTCGGGCGGATCCCTGGTCGACAATTCACCGGCGACGTCGCGAAGCGCCGACTTAATTTTAGGACAGGCCAGACTGCAATAAAATATCAATTTTTTCACTCTCGATCATGTTTCTCCTCTACAATTCTATATCATGTAACATGAGGGGGGAAAGGTGGTTTTTTGTTACAACAAATATAAAAAAAAGTAGCTGAATGTCAATAAGTTTGGTCAAATTACTCGGTTATATGATGGACCTTGAAAAAAAGGATCACTGGGGATGATGGATTGATGACAAAAATTGTTTATTTTGACCCTCTCACAACAATTGACAGATGACATCAAAAAACCAAGTGTCAATTTGATGACACCAACCAAAAGTTAATCCAAAATCGATTATAAAAGGGATGATGAGTCGTAAACCCCCAAATCGCACTCTTAAACCAAGTTATATAATTACACATTCCATTACATAAATTTCAATCAGAACTGTATTTTATTCAACTCACATAAACATAAGTTTAGTGATATTCAAAGATCAGGTATGTCATTTTCTATTATAATAAAACCACACGTTATTTATATACGATGATCACTTAGCATGGTTCTGACTGATGCATATTTCATAGATTATGTTGGAGTCGGTGCCCTATAACCGACTTCATCGTGTACTTTTGATTACCATACCATATTCTTATCACATACTGACTTTACTTCTACATGCTTTGTAATGAACCGACCCGAAATACCATCTGAACTGGCATCTAAACTGATCTGCTACTGACCCTGAGGGCGTTCCTGATCCCCACGGGTTAGCGACAAGTGTTTCTGCATCAAGAAACGTCCTTTGGGAACGATTTCTCCCAACAAAAGATAACACATATCAAAAAGCACATAAAAACATTAACAATTAAACAAACCAATACAAACACATCTGGATACAAGGAGTCGGTACATAAACGTCCATGAACAAAAGGTAAAAAAGCAGGACTACCACAACCCATCTTTTGATGGTCACTGATCACCCACCATGTCCTAAGTCACTCGCCCTTAGCCAACCAAGCATGAAACCACAAAAGAAAGACGAAGAGGACCCCAAGCACCTGTTATAGAAACACGAAGATTGCATACACCAAATTGTATATGCAGGGTGCGGACAAAACAATTTCTGGTAGGATCCTAGAAGCAGTCCATGCAATTCCTTTGCCAAGCAATTCAGATATGCTAGTTTGAAATACAAGAATGAGAAAACATGGTTTTTTCCGTTACAAAGAAAGAAGGTAAAACATGGCACATTTTGAAAAGGGAAATAAAAAAGGCATAAAGATGGTCACAAAGCAATACAAGGTTCAAACCATTACCTTTTTCATTTTAAATCCATCTAGGAATCTCAAGAGTAAAAAACATGTTAAGACCTTTTGAAACAAAATACCCTTTATAGAAAGCTTTGAAAACCATTTCACAAACCAAATTCAATAATGCATAGGGAAGCTATAAGATGGTACCATGTATCATGGAACAATACAACATATCAACAAATGATACATGAGTAAAGAAAGTACCTCATAATAATCAAACAGATATAACAAAGGAAGTCAAATGTGAAAACTCTATTGTCGGGTAACGATCGAGCGAGCATAATCACATATCAAGTATCAATGTTAAATGTCAAGGTTATATATCATGGGTAAGTCCTTTATACATTAGTGAGTCTGCCAAAGACAAGCAGATAAATCCATGATTGACTGATGAAAATGTCAGATCTACCAAGCATGCAAGCTTACCAACTAAGTGCACACCCACCTCCTTGGAGCACATCCCTAGCCTGAATCCACATTCTCTAGGGAGACGCTAGTCAGGGTGTGAATCTACAATAGCGTAACATAGATCCAGGGTCTCTCATCTAGCAACCTAGGTTTCCCGTGACCAGTCAAAGGGGCGAGTGAGATAACAAGCAACGAGGATCACAACATGGATCTATAACGACATCAACATGCACAATCAACATTCCATAACATACAAGGATCACATCTCACCCTCACCCCATGACCCCCCATAGAGTGAAACCCCTATTTCAACACTCATCATAATGTGCACCAAGCACCATCTGTCAAGGAAAAACATACACAAGGGGTTCATAGAATTTGCACAACATGAACATTTGCTTCATAAAGTGCCAAATGGGCCATTAAGGAAGACCAAATTGATAATCCAAACCTTTATTAACATCACTTTGAACCAAACACTCAAAAATCCCATACATGCCCACTTCCTTTAAAACCCATTTTAAAGTTCCAAACAACCCTCCAATTGAAGAACATGAAATACCAATCAATCCCTTTAAGTGTTTTGAAACATCATTACAACCAATATTTCAAAAAACATTGATTATAAGTCATTATTTAAACCATTCCAAAACTCATCTCCAAGAAACATATGCATTTGTACTTTTTGAATTATTTTTAAGAATAAATCATTTTCTTTAAAAAAAACGAGGCTTTTCATTTTAAGAACCAAATCCACCAATATTAGAAAACAAGATAATTTCATTTCAAAACAAAGGATCAATTCACTAGATGAAACCATTCACGCCGAACACCATTTTCATCAAAAGGGGTGTTTTATGCTTCAAAACCAACCAAACATGATTGATCAATTTAAAATGAAATAAATAATAATTCAAACAACACATGAATCAGACAAAGAAGAAACATCATAGAAACACCTACCTCAGAACACTTGAGATTTTCTAACTAATCGAATAGAATCCACAACCAAAAAGAAGGATGGATCCAATAACAGTAATAGGAGGTCCTAAAATAAGGATTTCATATCACTAAACCGGAATTCAACATCCTCAAGATCAAAGGATATTAAGGAAATACATACCATAATGATTACCACACAATAATCAAGGAACTCCAACCTCTATCTCCCTTACACAGATCTCCCGACAAGGAAGAACGTGAATTGATTTAAGAGGAACAAGATCACCTATTATAGAAGCCAAAACACACAAGGATCATCCAAATCACACCTACAAAACCATCTAGAATAGAAACCTTAGTGATGAAATGAAAATGAGCGGCTTAGTAAATGGAAAACTGAGTCATGATCGCATTAAAAAACCCCTCATAAAGAT
Organism: Viscum album; assembly: GCA_963277665.1. Lineage (NCBI taxonomy): Eukaryota > Viridiplantae > Streptophyta > Magnoliopsida > Santalales > Viscaceae > Viscum > Viscum album. Next base: position 1,731,825,973 of record OY728131.1, on the reverse strand, counting down.
TCTTTATGATTTCATAAATAGGCATAATGCCTTCCTAAAAAAAAGAAGGTTGATTTAGATGTTTGAATTCTAAAACAGTTGTTACCAAGACATGGTGACAATTTACCACACCTATGTTGGCATTTATCACACCTCACCCTAGAGCCCAATACACTGACTGACCATGACGTAGTGCAAAAGATCTGGCCATTTTGGACCCACCACACCCTGCACTATGGTGTGGTGGAGGCTAACTAGTCATGGTGCATAAAAGGACTCCCTGTGATCCATGTTGAAGACCATGCCTAGCTTTGGGAATGTTGGTTCTGAATGTTTTACATAGAAGACTCACAAGAACACCGTGACCTCCACCATGATCATGGTCCTGCCTGTGTTACATAAAAAAATTATAAAAAACCTATTCAAAGTTACCATTCCATTCCCAAAGCTTCACAAACCCATAATAAAATCAATTCAAAAGAAAATACAAGGCCGAGATGTTATAATCTCCCCACCATAACACTTTTCATCCCTAGAAAGTCTCTAGTTCAAAGATAGAAACAATGGTACAAAAGAAGTTACACACCCAACTTGTGAGGTGGAAAATTCAAAAAATAGAGGACGACTCACCCAAAAAGAAACCACTAGATACAACTCCAAAAAGTCAGATTACCAACATTCTCAACAATCCATAGAGAAAAACCCCAAGATCATTACATGAGTTCAAACAAAAATCTGACATAGTTATAAGGAAAGAATTTCAGAAAATAACCAAAGAGCTAAAAAAAGTCTCCCCACTATTAAAGGAATCACCAAAATAGTGGGACAAGAGGAGAAAATCAGCTAAGAAAGAATCTCTTCAACCCAAATAAGAGACCTCAATCACTCACCTCAAAGAAACAATTGAGATCATAATCAGAATCCCCAAAGGGATGGAACATGCAAAACATCTCAGCGATATCAAAAGAGACTACACCCTCATGATCCATCAATGATCCAAACAACCATAAGTAAAGCACAATACTAGCAAGGATTTCTATGTTAGGTAAATACTCAATGAAAACTTAGGATTTTCAACACATATCCCCACCCCTCAATGGGATCATCACATCAAACACCAATGAATCCAAGTGACTAGTCTAACAAGAATCCCTTGAGTCCTAAATACCCAAGTATACACCCAAATTCTATCTAAGACCAATCGAAAAGAGCCCAAAACAATCAGTCAAACACACAAACAAAGAACAACAATCTTTCAAATAGAGATATCACCCCAAAAAATCAAGATTTAGCTCTAAACCAATGACAAAAATAAGAGGATTCCAAGGGAATAAAAACTAAACAAAGTGATGTATAAAAACATCTATAAGTAGATGCCCATGGAAAGGGAAACTGAAAATAGATTTCAAAAGAACACAACCCAAAACATGAATATGTTTCCAAAATAATATTCAATTCTACCCACAAGGATAAATCGAGGAGAACTAAAGAAAATAAATCCCTTGTCAAGATAACATCTCACAAATGACACTAACCATGATCTATAAGAGAGCATCCAAAAAGATCCCAAAATAAGTTATAAAATATTCCTATAACAAGAAGGTCACAAAAAACTAGTTACACCTGGAACTTCCCCTTTCAACAACCCAACATACAAAACTTTTAAATTTGACCTAATTGGTCAAAATGGTGAAAAACTCTCAGATATTTTACACAAGACCTATTAGAATGACCAGGTACCCCACACTAGAAGCACACAATATGCCTCTTTTTTCTTCGAGAGGGGTTTCCCTACTCAACCAACTTCCATGATTCACTAAACGGGACATCTTCGCCAAAGAAAACCATGAACGAGAATTCATCCAATTATTTTAATTTTGCTATCTCCATTTCAAATATCATGGCCCATTTAAGAACCTTTAGATAAGAGGTCAGAAAGATCTTTGATACGACAACTCCAAGGTTTGGGTGGAGACCTATTTTAAAATAGAGAGCCTTAAGGGAGTCATCACCAAAAATATATGATGAGAAACATAGAAAACTTGAAAATTTCTCGGCATACTCCTTAATTTATTTCTCACCTTTACCGTGACTCGTGAGTTTAGAAACATTCTCATTGTTTAATTACTCAGGATATTTCCATCAAATGAAGATTAACTTGAAGAATTATAAAGACATTTTTTCATACAAGTGGGGAGGAACCATGACTTCCCACCACTATCGGCCAAGTCCTTCAAATAAGGAAGTGACTGACTTGACCTTTAGGGCATCAAGAGTCTTGAGAGAATCAAATATTACTTCAATTTTTAATATTCACTTCACCACCTCAAGAGAACCCCAATCACCTCCATAAAGAGGCAGAAAAATATTCAATGGGTTCTGGATAGGATCCAAAAGATGGGAATACTCCAACTCCACCACTCGATTCAAAGTATGGGTAGAGTCTTAAACTTGCAAAACCACTTCTAAAATATGTAAAGGGATACTTTGGTGATTAGACCAATGAATTAACTTTCTATTCTCTTTGTTAAACTTTCTTGGAGAAATTTTTGGACACCATGAAACATAGTCTCATCAACTCAAGCATAAAAACCCCCAAAACAAAACACATTTAACCTTGAGATTAAAAAAAACCCAATATATTTTTATTAAAACATCACTAATTTAAAATACACAAGTTTTTCAAAATTTATAAAATATTTTACTTTCCTTCCAATATATGAAATTTCTAAAAAAACCCATCATAATTTAGACTTTTTTCATGCTCATGGAATTCCTTCTATGGTATCAAAACATTATTACCAAATTCCAATTTAAAAACAATTTACCTTTCAAATTTAAAACCAAAATTATCCTTCTTAAAACATTCCTTTAAAAAATACATAAGAGTCTTTGAAAATCATTTTTACAAACCAAACATTTCATAAAAAAAACCTTTTGGTAATTAAAAACTTTTTTTAAAGAACTTAAATGAAACCCATTTTAAATTAAAAATTTGGGTTTTCTAAAGGATTTAAAACCATTTCCATAAATATTAAATAAAAATAACAAAATAGGAGCATGAAACAAACTACACACATCACCGACCATTCAAAATAAAAACCCTCTAAACTCACCTCATGTAAGTGAAACCAGTTTGGAAGTAAATAAACAAGGAACAAAATTTGGGGTTAAAGTAGAAATATGTATAGTTTGGTCACATGGACTGGTAAACCATACACAAATATTACAATAGTTCATGGATTGGTTTTTAGATCATCTACACTGATTCCTCATGATTTATCAAATCGTAAATCACTACTAGAAATCCTACCTATACCAACACATCTATAACAATGATTTGTAAAAACTATTGGTATAGGTCTCCTTTCCTAACGGTATTCCAAAATCGTTGGGATATGCCACTTTGAGACCACTTTTCCCAACATTTTTTGAAAACCATTGGGAAAGACCACTTTGAGATCACTTTTACCAATGGTTTTGGAAAACTGTTAGGAAAGGGTATGACTTTCCCAATGGTTTTCCCAAACTACAGGGATAGCCCACTTTGAGACCACTTTTCCCAACTATTTTAGAAAACCATTGGGAAAGGGTATGACTTTCCCAACGGTTTTCCCAAACTGTTAGGAAATACCACTCTGAGACCACTTTTCCCAATAGTTTTGGAAAACCATTGGGAAAGGGTGGGTGCATATCCCAACGATTCTCAAAACCATTGGGATAAGTACCATTATTTTTTATGAATTCTTTTGTCTAATATCATCAAATAAATCAATATATAAATTACATATCAATATATATATATATATATATTCAAATATATTCACAAAGGTAATTGTAGGGTAGTGGTAATGGATTTGATATATAACATGCAGGTTGTGGGTTCAAACCTCTGCTGTAACTTTTTTTTAGATTTACCTATCCCAACGCTTTGGGGAAAACTGTTGGGAAAGACTTATCCCAATGGTTTGGAAAACCATTGGTATAGACCTATCCCAATGGTTTTCCCCAAACCGTTGGGATGGGTCTATACCCATGAAAAATCACCTAACTACTTCCCAAACTATAAGTATAGGCTACACCAATGGTTTTGGGACCTATATCAACAGTTCCAAACCATTGGTATAGGTAATTTTTCCATTAATGAAGGCACTGTGCAACCCTAGTCACCTTTCCGTTCCAACCCAAAACTCATACGAGATTTAAAAAATCAAATATATCCTTATAAGAAATCTAAATATCATCCACAATAGGAAAATAACAACTCAAGAGAAAGACTCAAGTCCCTACTTTCCCTGGTAACTTAAGTTCCATTATAAAAGGTGGTGACCAAGCACCCATTAACAAACTACCTCTTGTGTCCCAACATGTTTCTAATAATTTTTCTACCAAGATTCACCCCAAATAGTATAAGGTTTTTTTATAAATAATACCTAATTTGATACAAATTTTAATGAACCAACCCAAAATATCATCTAAACCATTATTAGAACCGATCTTCCACTAGCCCAAAGGGCATTCCCAATCCCCAAGGGCTAACAATAAGCACCTGGGTATCAAGAAGAAACCTTTGGGAATGATTTCACCCAAAAAAAGATAACATAAATTAAAGAGAATAATGGAAACATTAATAATTAAATAAACCAATAAAAACATATCGAGATATAAGAAGACAATACATAGACATCCATAAATAGAAGGTAAAAAAATAGGACCACCATAACCCATATCTTGGTGGTCCCAGACCACCCACCATGTCCCAAGTCACCCACCCTTGACCAACCAAGCATAAAACAACAAAAGGAAGATAAATAAGACCTAATAACCTGCTACATAAACATGAATAATACATATAAAAAAAGGCATATGCAGGGTGTGAGAAAAACAGAGACCATTTGGATCCCACCAAGCAGTCTATGAAATTCCTCTACCAAGCAATTTAGATACGCGAGTTTGGAATATAGGAATAAGAAAAAAGGGGTTTTTCTATTACAAATAAAGATTATAAAGCTATACATATTTTGAAAAGGAAATTAAAAATCCATAAATCTTCTCATAATAAATATAGGGTTCAAACCATTACCTTTTTCATTTTAAATCCATTTAGAAATCTCAATAAGAAAAAACATGTCAAAATATTTTGAAACAAAATACCCTTTTAGAAAGATTTGAAAAATATTTCACAAGCCAAAGTCAATAATTCATAAGAAATTTATGATCTAGTACCATGTATCATGGAACAATAAAACATATAAATAGAATATACATGAGTAAACAAATCACCTCATAGCAATCAAACAAATATAATATAGGAAGTCAAATGCGAAAATTCTAGTGTTGAGTATTGAGTGATCAAAATCATATATCAAGTATCAATGTCAATTGTTGAGGTCATATGTCATGGTTAAGTCCTAGATACATTAGTGATTCCACCAAAGATAAGCAAATTAATCTATGATCAGATGTATACAAATGTTGAATCTACCAAGTACATAAGCTTACTAACTCAGCGCACACCTGCCTCCTTGGAGCACATCCCTTGCCTAAATCTACATTATCTAGGGGGATAATAGTCAAGGTGTGAGTTTGCAATAACATAAAATAAATCTAGGGTCTCTTATCTAGCTACATAGGTTTCCCATGACCAGTCAAAGAGGTGAGTGAGATAATAAGAAACAAGGATCACAACACAAATCCACAACAACATCAACATGTACACTCAAAATTCTATAGCATACAAGGTTCACATATCACCCTCATCCCCATGAACCTCATAGAGTACAACCTTGTTTCAACACTCATCATCATGTAAACCAAGAACCATCCATCAAGGAAAAGCATACATAAGGGGGTCATCAAGAATTTTCACAACAAGAGCATTTACTTTATAAAGTGTTAAACGAGAGGAAAACTAAATTGATAAACCAAAACTTTATCAATATCACTTTGAACCATATACTTAAAAAGGTATATACATACCTAATTCCTTTAAAAAACATTTTAAAGTGACAAATAAGCCTTCAATCAAAGATCATGAAATAATAATCAATCCATTTAAGTGTTTTGAAACATCATTGCAACCGATCTTTCCAAAACCACCAGTTATAAGTTGTTCTTTAAACCATTCAAAAACTCATTTCCATTAAACACGCACATTTAACTATTTAAAATCACTTTTAATAATATCCCATCTTCCTTAAAAATGGAGATTTACATCTTAAGAACCAAATCCACCCAAATTAGCAAATGATCCAATTTCATTCCAAAATAAAGGATCAATTCTCTAGATGAAACCATTTATGTTGAACACCATTTTCATAAAAAAGGTTCATTTATACTTCAAAACCAATAAACTATGATTGAACAATTTCAAATGGAATAGATAATAATTCAAGCAACACATGAATCACAAGAAGAAGAAATGGCATAGAAACACCTACCTTAGAACACTTGGGATTTTCAAACCAATCAAATGGAATCCACAACCAATAAGAAAGAGGGATAAAATAGAAGTAAGAGGAGGTACTAAACAAAGTATTTCATATCACTAAAACAAAATTCAACATCTTCAAGATCAAAAGAGATAAATAAAATACATACCATAATGATTCTCACACAATGATCAAGGAAATCCAACCTATTTCTCCTTTATATAGATCTCACAATGGGGAAGAGCAATAACTGAGTCGAGAGGAACAATGTCACAAATTATAAAAGATATAATTCATAAGGATCATCTAAATCTATCCTTTATAATTAGCTAAAATGGTAACCCTAATGAAAAAAATGAGAGGCTTAATAGATGGAAAACAGAGTCAATGTCGTATTAAAAACCCACTCATAAAGATCCTCCAAATTTTCATAAATAGGTAAAATGTATTACTCAAAAACAGGTGGTCTATTTGTCCATTTAAATTTTGAAACTATTGTCACTATGGTATGGTGAGCGTTTACCACGCCCATGGTGGTATCGATTACGCCTCACCCTGGAGCCTAACTCACTGATTGACCACAACATAGTGCAAAAGATCTATATGTTTTGGATCCATCACACCCTACACTATGACATGGTGGAGGATGAATGGTTGTAGTGAATAATAGGACTCCCTGCACTCCACACTAAATACCACACCTAGCTTTGAGCATTCCAATTCTGACCGTTTTACATAGGAGACTCACAGGCACACCACGACCTCCATCGCAGTCATGGTCCTACCTGTATTGCACACAAAAATTCCAAAAACACCATTTAAAGCCACCATGCCATACCTAAAGCTTTTTGGACCCATAATAAAATTAATTCAAAAGAAAATGCATGTTCGGGATGTTACATGATTCATGTGATAATGTCCTTGAAGTATTTATCACATTAAAAAGTCATAATAATTTTCCTCAATAATAAGAACCAATAAATGTCATAATAATATTCATAAAACTATGTTCTATGGTAAAGATACATCAATATTATGAGACACATATGATTTATCACTATCTAGTCTTGAGGTCTCATAATAAAGGTTTTGGACACAGTGGAAGTGCCTTTTTGGGAAAATAACCATAAAGGTAATTGTTGAATTTGATGTATCATTATCCAATTGTGCACGATGTAAATGACATGACTATTGAAATTTTCCATCGAATATTGACTTAGGAATCCCAAAACCTAGATATTATTTTTTCACATTAAATTTATAATTAATTTAGAGAAGATCTTAAGAAATATTAGCTCATCTTAAGATCTTTGTTCAGTGAAGATATTGATCACCCAAAACCATTTTTGAATTACCTTTGTTTCATAGGAAGGACCCAAAGTAGATCCTCTCTAGCAGTGATCCACATGTGCTCCTTTGATCTCTGAACAATGCCAATGAAATGTTAGGTGTTGTCATGGTAGATCAATCATCTTGTTTCATTCATCATGATCACTTTAATATCCTTCAAGCTTGAAAGATTCTCTCTTGTTCTTCTCATCCTTGAGAGAATGATAGAGGGATGGATCTAGAGAGAAATCCATTATGTGCAAAGATTCTCAATTTCTGATTAACCCTATACAATAGATATAATAATCAATTCATAGAGTTAGGGTTTAGGTTAAAATATTATTTAATTGCACAATAACTCTTAAATAATATAATAAAACTTATCATACCCCTTGACATATATTATTATTATTATTATTATTATTATTTTATGGCTTGTGCTATCTGGCACAACAATAAATATTATTTTACTGGATTGTAAATTAATATTTATCACTAGAAACGATCTTGGTCTTCTCATCCTCTTTGTCATTTATCGAATACTTGAATGAATATTTATTAAATATTTATTCATAAATAAATATTCTATTCATAGTCTGGCAAAAAAATATTTATTAAATATTTAATAAATAAAATAAATATTCTATTCACATTCTGGTGAATAAATAGTTATTAATTATTCATTTAATTAAATAAACCATTCATTAATTAGTAAATAATTACTCATTACCTTGAGAATGTTTTCAATCAATACATTCTGAATAAAATTATTCCTCGGTCTTGAGAATGATCTTTATTCTAATAATTAAATTCAAATATAATTTAATTGATATAAAAAAACACTTAGTGTGTGACCCTTTAGGATTCTTTATCATTGAAATTTGTATGGCTTTCCTAAAGTCCAAAATTACTGTCAAGCAATGGATTAAGGCACCCAAGAGAAAGAAATTCATTTTGCAACATCAACAACCATGCATGAATGATTATTGTGTAATATAACCCCCTTTTCATAATATCTTATCATGCATGTTGCATATATGTGTCATCAACCTATATTCTTGATACTTCTTTCTTTGAAAATATGAAATAAACTAGTCATTACACCATTACCATGATATTTAATGCGAAAATTCCATTTCAATCAAAGGGATGAGACATCATCTTCCAAAAAGATGGAAGGGAAAAATCATTCATAGACTTATTAATTAATAACATATCACTCACAACATACACAATATATCTAACTTCATCATGAACTGTATCATTAGGATTTATGAAATACATAAAATTTCATAAGTCGTAACATAAATCAATAATAATCTTAAAGTCCAAGGACCATTACACACACTCACAGATAGGGATATATGATGACACATAAACATGAAAAATTCCTGCAGGTGGGTCTATTTTCATAATCTCATATCTTAGACATTGTAAAGTGAGAACTTCAGGAGAATAAGTCTCATATTCTTATGAGTACTCACACATGATAGTCAACATTATATGTGTCCTATCATAGTATTTTATCTGATCATAGAACTATATTTAAGAACATCATCCTGGAATTTCAATGTTCTCGTCATAATGGGGAACTGTTATGACCTTATCAATATGACAAATACTCTAGGAAATTATTACATTAAACTCATGTAGAACAATGAATAATATGTTTAATTAATATTCAAATCTTCAAATAAACATGTAATCCAAAGTAAAAATAGTTAGTTCTAGAACACCAACTCCAACAAACTCCCACTTAGACTAGAGTCAACTGCCTATGAATTTTAGTCTACTAGACCTCACATGATGATCATATTTCTGATAAGTTAAGTCTTTAGTCAAGGGATCCACCACGTTGTCTTCCATGGATATTTTGATCATTGTGACTTCACCTCTTTGAGAAAAATATCTCAATAGATGATACTTCCATAGTATGTGATTTTTCCATTGATGCGACACTGACTCATTTATAATAGAAAACACTACAACATTGTCATAATATAGTGTGATATAATCTTTAATGTTAGGTACTATATCAATCTCTTGGATGAGGTTATGTATTTAAACTTCTTCTTCAACTTCATTAGAAGCTTCAATATACTCAGATTCTGTAGTATAATCTACAGCCATGACTTGTTTTGAGCTCTTCCAGCTCACAAAAACTCCATTGAGAGTGAATATGTATCCCTTATATGATTTCAGGTCATCTTGATATGTTTTTAAACTAACATCTTCATATCCTTTTATGGCTAGTTCCTTAACAGGCCCAAAGGGCATCATTATTTCCCTATGGGTCTAATCAAAATACAAAATTTATAAAAACTCAAACTATACTACTCAATTAATTAAAATTTAGTATTAAAAAAGTTTGAGGTTGAACCCATAGAGATGGTGAATTAGTTTGATTAGATTTTCAAAAGATTTGATTTAATTTTAATTGAATAAAGAGGTGAAAATTGATTTGGGGTTTTGTAAATAGTTTGAAGAAAGAAAGAATAGAAATAAACACAATTAGTTTGTTTTAAAATTTGATTTGAAAGTGTTTCTGGGTTTTGTAGTTTCAGGGTTTAAGTGTAATTGGATTTTAGAAAACATATTGATTAATCCATGTTTTGGGGTCATATTTGAGATGCAGGATATCCGATAGTCATGGTATCCCCTCCTTGATGTGGAAATATCTTATTTCCCTTAGTATGATAATTTAGGGTTTCACCGAACCAAGTTTTTCTCAATACCATTTTTAAACCTGGTCGCCATGAATGCGACAATGGTCATGACTTAATTTAGGGTAACCAATTGCATAATTTATAATGTTTCTTTCAGATTCAAATACAAATGGTCATGATAAAAGTAAAAGAAAGGGATTGGAAATTGATTCAATAAATTGTGGCAATCCAAATACATGAATAAACAAAAAAGAATAAATCCAATGAAACTTTCCCCATTTGACCACATAAACCTATCATAATGTGGGTTTACCTCTCATCCTAGTGATGAGAGAATAATAGGGAAGGAAATAAAAAAATTATAATGAACAAATGGATATGGAACTAGTGAGGACCCTCCATAATGAAACTTCTTTCTCCAAGCTTTGGTCTCTGGGATCTATTTGACAACAGCAGCCTGACCCTCTATTTATAGACTCTATATGGGCTCATGAAACAATTAATATCATTTAGAATGGGTAAAAATGTGGTCATAAGTGGGTATTGAGTCATAAAACAGGTCAAAATCACATAAAATCTTATCAAAGGCTCATATCTGGGTCTGTCCGACACTTACACATTATGTAATGATTACACGATGTGTAATGTTTGGGTCTTTTTTCCCTACACTTCACTTCACGTCATGTCTTGGGTTCATGACATGTAATTATTTCATGATGTGTAATGATTACATTATGTGTAAATCCATCTTCCATCTTTTAAATCTCAATTTCTATTTAGTACTTCAGTTTCATGCCCTGGAAGTGTTCCATGATCATTAGTCATCATGGGAGGCCTTCTATTTTCTAATGTCACGTCGCAACACAAAGTGTCTTTTTCTCCTCGTATTTTCCTTTTTGTCCATTTTTCTTGTTTTCCATAACTTATAGTGTCTTTATAAAAATGAAAAAAAACATCAGGTGTAAATTATTGTATTAACAATAAAAATCATTAGAGTCAATAGATTTTATTATAAAAAATGTAAACAATAAATGCACATATCAACCCCCCCACATTTGAACTCATACTTGTCATCGAGAATGGAATCTCAACATACTATAATGGATGATTACTCTACCATGTTTTAAACTCAATTTAAAAAAAATTAATCAAATTGAAAGTTAAATGTTCAATCATTACATGTATAAAATTTATCAACGCCCCATTTTTCAAAGAATACAAATCAACCATGTATTTTACTTTTCATCTTTTGAAATAACTGAGCCTTTTCATTCATCCATATTAACGTACATACCCTTTTCAATTTACCTCAAATGAATTTTCCACCGATCATCAAGGTATAAATTAATATAGTGATGCACATACCTCAAGAACATGTCACTTACTATAGACTTTTAAGGCACATAAAATCTCCACCATGTAAAGACAAAATCAAAAATAATCATGAGGAATTCACTATTTAGGATCAAACGACTTTAAGGCTTATGGATGGTAGGTAAATGATAAAAATTAAGTAAGGCTAAAAAATGATTTTATCTCTAAATTACTTTGCATGATAATCAAAAACAAGTCAATGAAAGTCTCCTCTTCCCCCAGTATCTCGGAGCAGGATCATAAAAATATGAAATGAAATAAATGAAACACCCTCTTTTATTATTATCATTTTTTATTCTATTTTTTGAAATTTTGTGCTAGGTAAAATTCTCACAACCACCACCTAACCCTAAATTAACTCCTTAAAACACTATTTGTAATAGTTATAATAAGATAACTAATCTAACAATGGTGATTTTTGAATTTTTCCTAGACAAAAACCACAATTCTTTTTTTACATGAGGGTGTGAAATAAATAAAATGAATGTGCCTTTCCCATATCTCATGAAATCCTCCCACACACTTATTCATTACAAAATATGCATCCCTTCTACCAGTCACCATCTCCCCTGCTCTTATTTTTAATAATCATGCAAAATATTTAGAGTAAGGTAGGAATGGATAAGATGGACTTGTAACATGATTATTACCTAAAAAGGTTGTTCATGGATATTATGGGATTTAAGATAGATTAATATAAGGTGGGTCTTATGATAAGGTCTGACAAAAGATGCCTCATTCATGTTAAAAGTGATTTAGTTCAGTTATAACTTTGAAAAGATACAAAGCAAGTTCTAGAAGAGAACATTCCCAAGTTTCACAAGAAATATACTATATAAAGAATGAAAAATATAAACTCAATGGATGTATCAGGAATAAGAAGAATAGTTGGTAAAACTAATCATTGGAATGTATATGAATAATTAAATCAATTAATACAAATATAAAAAATTCAAAGCATTTTCAAATCTTAGAAAAAACTCATTTACAATGACAAACATGCTCCAAAAATCACAATATTCCAAATTCCAATCCACATGTCTTTTTCTAATAATTCTTTTCCCCGTTTTTCTCATTCAAATTTATTAACCTAATAAATTTAAATTCATGGCATGGTAATTATCCTTGGTAGTTTATGTATCCTAGTTCATTTGATTAAAGAAAGAATCAAATGCGGGGCATTCAATTGGAAGTTAATGTTCTAAAATAGTTTAATGTGGGGAATAAAATATAAAAATTAAATATTGAAACACTTACTCTCCTTCTGAATTATTATTTAAAGTTATTTGTACATGTTCTACCTATACCAGTTCATTACATGTACTTCTATCACAACGTGTAATTATCCTAAAACTTCTTCTTATGCTTTATTCTTCTTACTGATAGCCTTGTTCTTGATGGTATTAAAAGAAATAAAAATACACAAGTGAAAGAACATGATATAATCAATGAATTTTAAAATATTTGGAGTGAGAGAATACACACCTAACAACCAAATAAAGAAAAATACAAAAAACTCGAGTTTCCTCCCATAATTACTTTTGTTTACTATCGTGGGCACAAACTTACCTCATTTAGCTTCAGCTCACATGATAGATGATTGAAAATTTTGTACATGTCAGGGTCCATGAATGGTCTCAATTGTGTCTTTTCCATGTAGTTCAGTCCCTATTCTTCCTCTCTAAATAACTTAATTATTCATGATGGAAGTACTTACTTAATATCCATTGGACTGATCCACCATTTCTTCCTCAATACTAATGAACTAAATGGAAGGTCATGTACCATCCATACCTATTGTTATTTCTCAAATGCGGTGTAGTTAGTCTCTACTTTAGTGCCATTGATCTTGGTCCCCATATTATATTTCTTATTCATTTAATAATCCTCTTAAATAATATCAGCTAACAAGTGTACCTATTTAATTTTAGAAATCCCATCAACTTCAGGAATTTTTAGTTCTCCAAACTCATTGTCCTATCTCACATCATAGTTCTTCATTGCCTGATGGATGTTGAAACTTACTTGATCATAGAAAAATCTCAGACATAGTTATACACTTTAAAAGTTAATCAGTGCATGCTTAATGGCTAAAAATGGCCTCCTCAGAATGAGTGGATTTCCTTCCTCTTCTATGTCCAATACTAAAAATTATACAGGAAAGATAAACTTTTAAACATTGATCAGAACATCTTCAATCAGTCCTCTCATGGATTTTATTATTGAGTCTACTAATTGAAGAAGTAATCTTGTGGGATTTAGGACTTCTAGTCCCAAACTCTTGAAAGTTGTGTATAACATGATATTGAAACTTGTACCTAAGTTACACAAATATTTTCCACATTTTTTTGCTCTGATAAAGATGAGAATAAAAAAGCTACCTGGATCATGTTGCTTCTTAGGTAGGTCCTTAGATAACACTTTTAAACACTCTCATGTGAGTGGAATGGTTCCAATATCTTCCAAATTCTTCTTTTTGGTTACCATCTATTTCAAAAACTTTGCATAAAGCCTCTAAAAAAGGAATATTAATATGAATTTTTTTAAAGTGTTTCAAAAATTTACCTTTATACGGGTTGTTCTTTACTTGTTCCATTCGTTCTGGAAAAGGCATTCTTAGATTGTACTATGGTGGTTCTTCTTCAACTTCTTTATCTACTCATTACTTTCCATTTTCAACTTCTTCATCACTTGATTCCACTAGTTGTTTTCCTATAAATTTTATACAACTTCTTTGTGTATTCTTCCCAATTATAAGTAGTAAAAATTTTAAATCTTCATGTGGACACACTTTAGGGCATCCTGACAGTACTCCTTTGTGTCACTCTCTAAGTTGGTCAATAATTTGTCCAACTTGATGCTCCAAATTTCACAATGCAACATTTTGGTTTGTTAATTCTTCTTTTATTTCCTTGAGTAAAACCCCAGTTGTGGCCATGTAGCCAACATCTCTTCCAATGTATAGACTTTTCATGTTAGTGTGGGCCCTTGGGGTGCTTTTTTTGGGTACCCTTATGGCCTTTTTTGATATCCCTGTCCTTGTTGTTATTAATTCCACTAACCTTGAAATTGATTACCACGATTGTAATCAGCATAATTTGTGTCTTCCATATACATACCTTGGGGATTTTGCTGCTGGAACATCATGATGTCTATCTTCTTGGATAATGATTACACCTATGCCCTCATCCATTAATTTTTATTGACTACATGAATGCCTTTTTGTTGTGTCCCTTCTCTTTTACACTTAAAATTTTTTGCTCTCCATTTCATCCAATAAGTTGTAGCTTACTTCAAATAACTTCCTCATTAATGATCCTCCAGCTACAACATCTAGAATAAATCTGTTTCCCTAAAACAAACCCTTATAAAAAGTTTGTATTAACATCCATATCTCTATATCATGATATAGAAATTTACAAGTCAAATCTTTAAAATTATCCCATGAAAATTATAGTGATTCATCCTCAAATTGAAATAAGTTTAGTATATTTGAAAATATGTCCATTGATTTGAAAGGTGTAAAGAAGTAGGTAAGATGGTTCCTGGCCAGCTCATCCCATGTAGTGATGGAATGTGCAGGCATGCTTTAGATCCAATCCTGAGATCACTCACATAATAAAAATCATAAAATGAAGATTCTTACTACATTTCTTCAAACATTCTAGAATTGGAATGTGTTACAGAGCTCAAGAAATTTTCCTAGATGTGTGTTCGAACCTTCACATGGTAGTCTAGTAAATTGAACACTATTTGAGATCATCAAAATTATTGTAGGATTGATCTTGAATTAGTTTGTAGTAAGAGGGGGGTGATAGGATGCCCGGTTTCAATCCTTTATTCGATGACTACCCATATTTTGTGAGTGTTTATAGCCCCATATCTCTTTGAAGAATAACAATAGGTTGGTTTTACTCAATTCCCACCATGATTGTATATTCCTTGTTCTTCCTCAAGCTTTTCTACAGTTCAGGATTAAAGTTAAAAACCTCTTTTCCTTTTGCTTGTGTGTTGTGTTCATGCATTTAAAAATTAAAAATATGAAATCCAAAGCACAAACACACCTAGTGTAAACAGATAAATTGAAATAAATAAATAAAATAAAATTAAAAATTAAATAAACATAAAAAATAACTTGTAGCCATCCCCAAAAATAGTGCCAATTTTGGTAGGCCCAAAGGGAATTGTTATTTCTCTACAGGTCTAATAAAAATACAAAATTTATAAAAACTCAAACTATGATACTCAATTAATTAAAATGTATTATTAGTAAATTTCAAGGGAAAAACCCTAGAGACATTGAATTAGTTTGATTAGGTTTTCAAAATATTTGATTTAATTTTAATTGAAGAAAGAGGTTAAGATTAATTTGGGGTTTTGGAAACAGTTTGAAGAAAGAAATAATCAAAAGAAAAGCAGTTAGTTTGGTTTAAAATCTGATTTGAAAGCGTGCCTGGGTTTTATAGTTTTAGGGTTTCGGTGTAATTTTATTTTATAAAAAAAATTGATTAATCCATGTTTTGGTGTCATAGTTGAGATGAGGGAGATACAATGTTCATAGTATCCCCTCATTGATGTGGAAATCCACTATTTCCCTTAGTCCAGTAATTTAGGGTTTCACTGAATCGAGTTTGTATCGATACCATTTTTAAACTCATCCATCCTGAACATGACAATAGTTACACCTTGATTTAGGGTAATCAGTTGTGCAATTATAATGTTTCTTTTAGATTTAAATACCAATGTTCATGATAAGAGTAAAATAAAGGGATTGGAAATTGATTCAATAAATTACAGCAAACCAAATACACGAATAAAAAAAAAGGAATAAATCCAATGGAACCTTCCACCTTTGGATATGTAACCCTAGGACAAGGAAGGTTTACCCCCACATCCTAGTGATTGGAGAATAAGAGGGAAGTAAAGAAAAATAAATCATAATGAAAAACCAGATATAGAACTAGTAAGGACCCTATACAGTGAAACTTATCACTCTAAGCTTTGGTCTCCCAGATCTACTTGACAATAAAAGATTGAACCTCTATTTATAGACTCTAGATAGGCTCAAGAAACAATAAATAGCATTTAGGATGGGTCAAAAGGTGGTCATAAGTGGGTCCCAAGTTATAAAACAAATCAAAATCGCATAAAATCTCATCAAAGGCTCATAACTAGGTCATTCCAACACTTACACGTTGTGTAATGATTACATGATGTGTAATGTTTAGGGATTTTCCCCCTATAATTTTCCTCACTTCACATTTTTTCTTGGGTTCATGTCATGTAATTATTTCATGATTTGTAATGATTACCCAATATGTAAATTCATCTTCTAACTTCGAAAGCTCTGCTTCTCCCTAGTACTTCATTTTCATTCCCTGGAAATGTTCCATGATCATCCATCATCATGGGAGGACTTCTATTTTCCGGTGTCACACTGCAACATGAAGTGACATTTTCTCCTCATATTTTCCTTTTTGTCCCTTTTTCTTATTTTCCAAAACTTATATCATCCGAACAAAAATGAATAAAACATCAGGTGTACATGCTTGTATTAACAATAAAAATCATTAGAATTAATGCATTTTATTATCAAAAACATAAAAAATAAATTCACTTATCATTCCTTATCCCCTCCATAGACCAAGAACATATCATTGGTACACCTTTGATACTTAAGGGCAGTATTTACTACCATCAAATGGTGGTCACCTGAGTCGGCTTGATATCTTCCTACCACACTTAGGGAGTATGCGACGTCTAGCCTAGTAGCATAACATACATGACTGACCTAATCGCTAATGCATATGGAATCTTTAAACTCCTTTATATTTTATCATGTTTCTAAGGACACATTTTCTTGGAAATTTGAATGTCATGTGACATTGGAAATAATCCCATCTTGGATCGTTCCATACTAAATATTTTTAGTATCTTTCCAATATATGTATGTTCACTTATATTGAGTATACTATTGGATCTATCATGATGCATATTTATCTAAAGAATATAAGATGTTTCACCTAATTACTTTATAGACATGAATTTATTCAACCAGTATTTAACATACTGTAATACTGATATTTCATTTCCAATATGCAGTATGTCACTAACATATAATATTAAGAAAATGAACACACTCCCACTAAACTGATTATGGACCCAAGGTTCACATTCATTCTTTATGAAACCAAAATTTTTATGTCTTAATCAAATAGAATCTTCCATGATTTAGATGTAATGGCCCAGACCTCTCTGATCCATTACTTTGTGAAAATCTAGTGTTTGAAGTTTTCTGGGAGGTCAAGGTGACTTATTTCAACACTTTGTAAAAAAAATCCAACTTTCCAATGGTAGATCGCGACGGTAGCTCGCAATGGTGACTCACAATGGTAGCTCATGATGGTAGCTCGTGATGGTGACTCACAATGATAGCTCGTGATAGCGACTCATGAAGGTGACTCGTACTAGTGACTCATAATGGTGACTCACACTGGTGACTCACACTGATGAATCACAACGGTAGCTCATCTAACGGTGATTCATTCTAATAGTTGCCTTTTTTTCTAGGTTTTCACTTTTTATGACTTTATTTGACATAAAATGAGTTTAATACCATATTTAAGTGGGTTTGGATCCATTTTAAGGGCTATGAGGCATATCTTTAAATTCTAAAGAGTCTAGGGGATTTTAATTAGTTAAAGCACATAATCTTGACTGGATCCGACTTTAATGACAAATTAAAAATGGATCTAAACTACGACCTTATTTTAAGATCTTCCAAGGGATGAAACACATTCTCCTTATTATTTCCCTTCTTGTTATCTCTTGGTATGAGGTGCCCAAAACCTTTCTTCCCATTGGAGTCATGTGTCCAGGCTTAGTCTTATGGTTCATGTCTTCCCTAGAGGCTTTTCCTACTGCATGTGCACCCCCTATTTTGGCATAATAATACATTTTAATCACATCTTATTCTAACTAGATTTTCCTTCATCTTTATTAGTTTTGAATCATGTGGGATGGGTATATGTATGTCTCTTTTGTGAAAATATTTGATCTATGATTAATAAATACAATTGAATTGGTTTTAAATTAACAAACATGGGGTTGGGAAAGTAATGTATGTTTTACACTGTTATTGTTTCTTTTGATGATATTATGATCTATATGATCTATATACCCATTGAAAATCATGTTCATTAGTGTTCCCTGTTTGATAACTGAGTAATGATTCTAGAATGCATGATGTTTGGTTTTCTGTCAATTTTTTTATGGAATCAATTAACCATATACGCTCAGCTAATAAATGGATATCACGAGATCAAACTATTTATGTGATAACCCCTAAATTAAAAAGTGGAAATTGAGTGAGGAATGCCTTGTTAAATATAAATACACCTTACCTTGGTTTGTGTAGTGGTGTTCTATGTGTGGGATTGTCTCGACTTGTGTGAAGTAGGGTTGTGGGAATGACTGTGTGATGTGGGGTGGTTTGGGTGGTGTAATGGAATCTCAGGTTGAGATATTGATTGATTATGGAATAGATGAGAGGTGTTTCACAACGGGGTTGTGATTGGGATATGTGGTGATGTGTTTTTGTGTTTCTTGTTTTGTGTTGTGCTTGGTAGTTGCTCAGATAGTAATGAAATAGATGAATAAATAATTGGTTAATAAATTTTGGAACTATCTTGGGTTGGGTTGGTTAACAGAATGAATAAATGAGTTGTGAATAAATAATGATAATGGTTTAACAGATTTGGTTGGGAATTAGGAAGAAGTTGTGGCTTGTTGTGTGGTGATTGCATTAGAGGCTGCAACAAATTTGGTAGTATTGTGAACTGGTTGTTTGTTTGAGAACCCATAGGTTGGGTAGGAGTGTTGGGTATTATATCTATATATACATGTATTTACTTTGTGATTTATATATGCACCCTACCCTAGTTGAGAACTATGTGCCGAACACCCCCATTTTCATGGGGGAGCGTGTCTTTCCCAAACATCCTAGTGGGAGGATGGATGGATGGCCACCTGCTCTTCCATACTCCTTATTCCAAGAAGTGGTAGATCAAGATTCTTTGGGAAGGTTGTGGTTTTTGGAGACCAGGTGTGTGTGGGTGAGTTGTGTTTTCCTAGGTGTATTCGGGATAAGAAGTGTTGTGTTTTCCCAGGTGTCTTCGGGATGAGATGTGTTGTGCTTTCCCAGGTGTTTTCGAGATGTGATGTGGTATGTGGACCAGGTGTCTGTGGGTGAGATGTGATGTGGTATGGGGACCAGGTGTATGTGGGTGAGATGTGATGTGACTCGTGGCTCCGGTGATGGGATGAGGTGTGGTTGTGAGGCCCAGGTGTGTGCGGGCGGATTGTGATGTGGTGTGTTTTGAAGAGGTGGGAGTGCCAGGACATTTTTTATTAGGGTGTGAGAGTAACTAATCAATGGGAAAGTGGTGTGGGGTACCCAAATTATTGATGTGAATTATATTGCTTTACTTGACTTGTGTTACTTGGTGAGCATGCCTTGGTGAGGTTGGGATGAATAATATACCTTTTTAGGTGTTTTTTGGCTCTATTATTTTCTCACATGAGCATTAGTATGCTTCTCTCACTTATTCATGAGA
Source organism: Viscum album (assembly GCA_963277665.1). Lineage (NCBI taxonomy): Eukaryota > Viridiplantae > Streptophyta > Magnoliopsida > Santalales > Viscaceae > Viscum > Viscum album. The sequence goes on along the minus strand of OY728131.1, from coordinate 1,731,805,579 downwards.
GACCTTGGTTTTCCTCTGTATGATCAACCCATAAAACTTATTTTAGGTTTCCAAGAGGATTACATGGACTGTGCTATACCTTACTAGCTCAGACTTTGGGATAATTTTCGTGTTTTTGCTTAGATTTATTTTGGTATTTACTTTGGAGTTTTAATTGTATTTGTAAAAGTTTTATTTTAAACATGCATGTGGGATAGATTTGGGTTTCTTATATATATATATATATATTGGAGTTGTTTTGGTATAAACCATATTATATCCCGATCTTATTTATTTAAAAAAGGGAAATGTCTCCCATTTTGTGAGATTTGTATACCCTTGGTTCTAGTCACCACCCTGGGGCCTACTGGAGGTGGGATTTGGGGGTCATTATCTCTCTTTCTCTATTTCCATCCGAGGAGGGTAATCTTTTGAGGTAGGGGTAATGATAGAATGGTATCAGAGGTGATGGTTGATAGATAGGATGGAGTTTGGAGTTAGGCGTAGTGAGTATTTCATGGATTGGTAGGGAAATAGTGTTAGGTGATCTTGGTGAATGACATAGTCTAGGGAATACTGGCCAATAAATAGGATTTTAGGGCCCCCCATGATCTGATGAAAGGACTCTAATCCCACCGAACAACCAAGTGAGGCTACACCATTTTCATGGTAGAAACCCTAGGAAAGGTACATGCATCATAATGGCTTGTGTTTCTATTTGAATTGGGTATTTTGGAAAATTTAAACGGATGATGAAATGAGTTAAATGAGTTAAGACAAATCTTAAATAAAATTTCATACTACTTGGTCTTAGGAATTCCTTATTTACCTTTCATCTATGGCACCCGGTCGTCATCTGTGTGTGGCTCGGGTAGTTGAGGCTCAGTAGGTTGATCCAGTTGATCGATGGAGGGTTGATCTAGTGGAGGAGGATGACCATCGACATAGAATGTTATGTGATTTTTAGCTAAAGGACTTAGGAAAGTATGAGGGTGGTGTTTTGGACATATAGAAAAGGAGCTGGATCGAGGATATTGAGATCACCTTCAGTTTGATCTAGGATTCGACAGAGTACTGGGTTCCTTTGGTAGTTAGTCATATGTGGGGAGTTGCACGTTAGTGGTGGATGCTTTATCTGGGAGAGAGGAAGGAGGCGGATGTGTTGTGGGTTGACTTTTTGAAGGAGTTCTGGGCAGAGTTCCTTTCGTCAACTATGAAGGCTGATAAGAGGTAGGAGCTACTCTCCCTCTAATAGGGGATCGTGTCAGTGTGGGAACTTGGGATCAAGTTCAAGGATCTTCTTCGCTTTTCACCAAATATCTTTCTGGATGAGGAGTCTCATGCGAGATAGCTTGAGGAGGACCTCCACCCTTCTATCTAGTATGTTGTTACTCCTTTTATATTTCCAATGTATCTTGAGGTTCAAAAGAAGGTGGAGGTAATCAAGAGGATGCACTCACTAGGAGTTCTACCATGAGGAGGGATCCAATAAAGTCCTTCTAGGGGAAGGGTTGTCAATGGCAGGTTCTAGGAACCAAGACCTTCAAGGTTTCTCTTAGCAGGGAGTTTACCTTAGTAGTTTCCATTCCAGAATTCTGGTGCCAGTGGTTCCAATGCCCTTTCTATGGGCTTAGGGATGAGTTGTTTCTTCTGTGGATTCTATGACCATATTCAGAGTTAATTCATAGTGGCTGATCGAGCTTATTTTGGTAGAGGAGGACAGGTTCAACGCCAACCTCAACAGCAGTTGCCAGTTAGGCAATTTCAATAGTAGAGACAATAGGCTTTTGCTCCACCGAGGGTAGATAGATCAGGTAGAGGCCAACCTCAGGATGTTCCTCAGGTACCTCAACCTGGGCATGGTCATGGAGGCGGTCATTAGCAGAGGGTCATAGGATCTAATCACGGTTAGTTGGAAACATCATAGGTAGAAGTTCTGGTAGGACTAGAGATCATTAGAGGTACGATCAACTTGTTTAGTAACCTTACTTATGTTTTGTTTGATTCAGGAGATTCGAACTCCTTTGTTTCACCCAATATAACCCATGCTTTGAGACTAGACATATAGAGGCTTCCCATGCCCCTAGTGTTGAGTATTCCAGTTAGTGGTCAGACTAACTTGTTTGATGTGTGTCGGGGATGTAGACTGATTATGAGACCACATCAGTCCCATGGGGATCTCTTGTTACTATATATGTGACCATATGATGTCATTATTAGCATTATATGGTTGTATTCCATGCATGATTTTATCAACTACTTCCTAAGAAGAGTTGTGTTTTCATATGTGGATGGGAAACATGTGGTTTTCATTGGTGAGTTGAGCTATCAGGTGGTCAGTCAGTGTATAGAGCCTCTTCTTTCCTTATTGGATGAGATTTCAGTAGAATCCACATATGTTGGGATATTAGAGGTTCCCATAGTTGTTGGGGAGTTCTTAGATGTTTTTCCTAAGGAGGTTGTGACTCTACCCCCTCGACGTGACGTTGAGTTCGGGATAGACTTGTAGCCCAGTGCTTCTCTGATTTCAATAGCTCCTTATTGGATGACACCTTATGATTTGTCTAATTTAAGGATTTAGATTGATGATCTGATGAATAATGGATTTATCCAAACTAGGGTGTCACTGTGGGGTACTCCAGTGTTGTTCACAAAGAAGGAGGATGGTGGATTGAGGTTATGCATAGACCACTGGAGGTTGAATCAGGTGATGGTCAAGTACTGTTACCCTATTCTGAGGATAAATGATCTTTTTGACCAGCTAAAAGGGGTGAGTTGGTTTTATAAGATCGATTTGCGGTCTGGATATCACCAGTTATGGGTGAAGGAGGGTGATATTACAAAGACTAATTTCAGATGCAGGTATGGGAACTTTGATTTTGTAGTCATGCCTTTCAGTGTCAGGAACGCACCAAACATATTCATGGGACTCATGAACTCTGTCTTCAGTGAGTTCCTAGATCAGTTCGTCATTGTATTCATCGATGATATCTTGATTTACTCGAAGTTAGAGGAGGATCATGCCGAGTATCTTAGAACCATCCTACAGGTTCTTCGATGACACCAGCTCTACATAAATTTTTCCAAGAGTAATTTTTGGACATTGGATGTACACTTACTTAGACATGTGGTGTCTTATTAGGGTGTGGAAGTTGACCCATTAAAGTTTGAATCAATTTTTTCTTGGGAAACACCTAAGAATGTGGAAGAAGTTCATAGTTTTCTTGGTCTCATAGGATATTATCGGAGGTTTGTACCTGATTTTTCTTGAGTTGTAGCTCTATTGAAAGATCTGACTAGAAAGGACCAAGATTTTATGTGGGGTAATCAGTGCTAGGAAGCATTCATTTACCTAAATGGGAAATTGGTTAGTGCCTCGACACTCCGGTTTCTTGAGGAAAGGGTGATTTTTGAGGTGTTTTGTGATGCTTCCCATATGGGTTTGGGATGTTTGTCGATGCAACAGTGGGGAGTGATCTCTTACGTATCTAGGAAGTTATGTCCCCATGAGCGTAAATATTCCACCCATGTTCTTGAGCTACTATTAGTCATTTTTATGCTGAAGTTGTGGTAACATTACCTCATTGGGGAGCACTTTGTGGTATTCATAGACCATTAGAGCTTGAGGTATATCTTTTCCCAGTGTGATCTGAATATGTGATAATAGAGGTGGATGAAGTTTCTTTAGGACTACTATTTTGAGACTCCTACACCTTAGGAAAGGGGAATGTCATGGTTGATTCTTTGAGTATAAATTCATATAAGTAGATTGTTCGGGAATCTACAGATGCTTAGAAAGTGATGGAGGAGCTAGCCACCTTGCACTTAGATGCAGGAATAGATGGTGGTAGAGGCTGTTTTTTCTAGATGATAGTCTAGTATTCTCTGATGCAACTAGTGGAGGAATCTTAGTGGGGAGTCTCAGAGGCAGAGGTGTTGCGCAGTCGTGTTGGCCATAGTGATGCTCCAAAGGGATGGTCGGAGGATGGTCGGAATCAGATACTATTCCGTGGGAGGTTTTTTGTTATGATAGAAATGCATGGGAGAGTTCTTCATGAGTTTTATAACTCACCTTTAGTAGTACATCTAGGAATTTCTAAAATTAACTATTGCTTGAAGATGTAGTTTTGATGGCTTGGGATGAATTGGTAAGTAGCGAAGTTTGTGGCAAGATGCTTGGTCTACTAGAAGGTAAAGGCTGAGAACTGTGTTCCCAATGGTTTGTTATAGCCCTTGTACATCCCTAAATGGAAGTGAGATGGCATATCAATGGATTTCATCATAGGGTTACCCAGAGATTAGAAAGTCTACAATGATATCTGGCTAGTAGTGTATCGGCTGATGAAATCAGCTTACTTTTTAGCAATAAATGAGTCGAGCACAGTGGATGCCTTAACTAAGAGTTATGTGTATGAGGTAATATGGTTTCATGGATTTCTAAGATCCATAGTCTCATACTAAGATGCACAGTTTACCTCACAAATCTTGAAGGGTTTACAACATTCTTTTGAAACCCAGTTATACCTCAACATCGCTTTCCACCCTCAGACAGATGGGAATATAGAGAAGACTATCCAAATGTTAGAGGATATGTTGTAGGTGTGCATCTTAAACTTTGGATAATCTTGGGTACAACACCTACCCATAGTAGAGTTCACTTATAATAATAGCTATCACTCTTCCATTGACATGGATCCATTTGAGGCGTTGTGTGAGAGACTGTGTCATTCCCCATTGTGATGGACAGAGGTTGGGGAGACAACTATTCTTGGCCCTTAGGTAGTGTATATCATGGAATAGATGGTTTATCTCATTCATGATAGGATGAAAGTAGCAAATGACCAGAAAAAGTCATATGAAGATTGCAGAAGGAGGCCCTTAGAGTTTGAGGTTGGAGACAATGCGTTCTTGAAGGTTTCCCCTCGATGTAGGTAGTGGAGGTTTGGTAGAGGGAGTAAACTTTATCCCAGGTTTGTTAGACCCTTTGAGGTGTTTGGATGAGTTGGTGAAGTGGCATTCCAGTTGGTGTTTCCACCGTAGTTTGTGATGATCCATGATGTCTTCCACATCACTCAACTTTGTTGGTATCTTCATGATGACTCATATGTCCTTGATTAGAGAGAGTTAGATATCGAGGATGATACAACATATGTGGAGCAGATAATAGAGATCTAGGATCATCGAGAGAAGGTGCTTCATGGATAGACCATTCCTCTGGTTCACGTGTTGTGGAGGCATGGTTATATCATCCTGCCTTTTTATTACATAATATTGCATTACATTTTACAAACAAAGGATTGTTAAAGTTTAGCATCTTGAAAAAAGGTACATAATATATGAAAACATTTAAAATTATTCTAATCCACTTGAAAGGATTATTCATTTGTTCATCCTAAGTTAAATTACTCCAACTCATAACTTGGGTACATACATCAAAGGAAAGGGTGAGTAGAAGACACAGTAAGGGAAAAACAAGAGAAATAGTTTATATGTGAACTTGACTGATATCTACAAGAACATGAGGAATATCATAAAGGAATGAGAAAGGGGAATATAATAACAATAATAAATTGAATCATAACTTGAGAATTTGTCTACAACATTTAATCTATACATTCATAAGCATATCACCAAGGTCCATCCCCAAGGTGTCATAAAAATTACCATGGTTATTCACCAATGTATCGTAAAAATTATCATCTCTAGAGATTAATTTATTTACCCAATTAATTGAAGTGATATCAAGGCACACCCTTGATATTTATTTATTTTTATTTTATCCACATATATCAAAATAAAAAATTTCATAAATAACCCATATATAATAAAATAAATGGGTTTCATATCAAAATCACGGTGATTTAAAAGTGTTTTAAAAAAACACGACCATTATATCATTTATAAACCACATAAAGGGAATAAGGGTTTTATGTATGTAAATTACAGAATCAAATAAATAATTTTTACATATTTATGAGTAACCCTGAAAAATTAAGAGGTTTGAGTATTCACATAAAGAAAATAAAAGAATTTCTTGAGAAAAAATAGAGTTTTTGAGATGAAAATTCTGCAGCATAACGGGTATAAAACATAGTCTTCTAAAAAATTAAAAAGAGAGGGGATAGGGGTCAACCATTAATAAAATAATCGTAATACATTATAGGTATAGAATAAAATATAAATAATAAAATTTTATTTAAATTTTAATGACATACCACATAAAAGAGAACTTGAAAGGAAAAGAGAAGTTGGGAATTCCCTTACCTTGAAGAGTAACTTATAAAACTCTAGGATCTGGACCTTGAGGGATTGAGGATACCTTGGGAGTACTCCTTGGAAGTTAATACTATCAGAGATTCTTGGGGTATGATTTTGGAATGAAATAAAATAAAGTAATGGATTGGTTTTTATAGTAAAAGAGAGGGAGTTTTTTATTAATTTTTGAGGACACCTCATTGGTGGTACTTGCAAAACCATGGGCTTTCCCATGGTATTTGACCATGGTTTTGGCCACTTAGGACACCTCATATAATATTTTAATCCACATGAGTCAAAAATAATTTTAAATTACATATTACATCATTATGATGTCATAAAACATGCCAAAAACTCAAAAACTGTATTTTTACTATTCACTGAAAAACAAAACATTTTATAAAAATCTCATAAATTCAACCTAACCTAATATTAATGTTCTGAATTAAAAAATGAACTCCATTTTATGAAAATAATTTTATAAATATGAGAAATTTAATTTTTAAGTAAAATCGCTATTTACTCGAAAAAATACCATTACTTAACTAACAATTTCTAAAATAGTTATTTACTTATACTATCACTACTAGAAATTTAGGCTATAGCCACAGTTTGGAACCGTGGATATAAGTCCAAAAACTATGTCTATAGGTTATAGATACAGTTTTATAAACCATGGATGGTATTGGCGTGGCTATAGGGAAAGACCTAGATCCACGGTTTAAAACTGTGGCTATAGCCCTATAGCCACGGTTTGAACCATGGTTGTAGCCCAATAGCCATAGTTCAAACCATGGATAAACACCTAAATCCATGGTTTAAAACCATGGAATCACCTTAATGAACATAGGTATATGGCCACGGTTTGAAACCGTGGCTATATGGTTTTCCATTTCATAAAAAAACACCCCACCCTCTACAAAAGCCCCCCATTCATCACCCCTTCCCCCATGCAAAGCCCCCCCTCCACTCCCACCCACACAGCCCCCCCCCCCCACATAGCCCCCCTTGAAACACCCCTTCCCCATGCAAAGCCTCCCTCCACTCTCCCTGGACAGCCCCCCCCCCCAAGACCCTGGACACCCCCCAGATAGACCCCCCCCAGGACAGACCCTGGACACCCCACCTTGGACACTCCCAACCCCCTGGATAGACACCCCACCAGACCAGACCCTAGACAGACCCCCTCCCGTAGCACCCCTCCCCCCATGAAAAGCCCCCCTCCACTTCCCCCTGGACAGCCCCCCATACATTGGACACCCCCAAACAGACCCTTGACAAACCCCCCATGACAGACCCTGGACACCCCCACCCTGGACAGCCCCCCCAGGACAGACCCTAAACTACCCCCAGGACAGACCCTGTATAGACCCCCCACCCCCAGGATAGACCCTGGACACCCCCACCCTGGATAGTCCCCCCCCACTCCTCCCTGCCCCATGCACCCCCTGCCAGCCCCCTCCCCTAGACCCTAGACAGACTCCCCTCCCCCCAGGGCAGACCCTAGACACCCCCACCCTGGACAACCCCCCACTCCTCCCTGCCCCTCCCTTCCCCTTCCCCATGCACCCCCATTCCAGTCCCCCCAAGACCATGGACAAACTCCCCTCCCCCCAGGATAGACCCTGGACACCCCCATGCCCTGGACACCCCCACTCCCTACAACACCCCTTCCCCCATGAAACCCCCCCACTCCTCCCTGCCCCCCTTCAACATGCACCCCCCAGACCTTGGACAACCCCCAGACCCTGAACAGACTTCCCTCCCCCCCAGTACAGACCCTGGACACCCCCAGACCCTGGACACCCCCACCCCTTGCAACACCCCTTCCCCCATGCAAAGCCCCCACCACTCCTTCCTCCCTACCCCTCCCTTCCCCATGCACCCCCTACCAGTCCCCCCCCAGACCCTGGACAGACTCCCCTCCCCCCAGGACAGACCCTGGATACCCCGACCCCCTGTAGCACCCCTTCCCCCATGCAAATCCCCCCACTCCTCCCTACCCCTCCCTCCCCCATGCACCCCTAGACCCTAGACAGACTCCCCTCCCCCCCAAGACAGACCCTAGACACCCCCACCCCCTACAACACCCCTTCCCCCATTAAATCCCCCTCACTCCCCCTACCCCCACCCTTCCCCATGAACCCCCTGACAGCCCCCCCTGCCACCCCCCATGGCTAGATCTGCACCAAATCGATTGTAGTAGGGGTTTTTAACTTCAACATTTTAATCCATGGAATTATTCCATGTATAGAAATGGTTTGAACTATGGAAGTAGTACATGTATGGCCATGGGTTAACCTTGTAAATTATAGTATAATACCATGGTTAATCCCATGGAAATTATAGGATAAATCCATGATCTTAACAATGGTAATTTTTAACTACACTTATGGTTAAACCATGGATCTTGGTCCCTAATAAAACTTTCAAAACCATGGAAAATAAACCCTACAACCATAGTTAATAAACATGTAAATTGATTCCTACCCATATATAATTAATCACTAAATGCTTCCATAATAGATGCACCTTATAGCAGTACTCACATCCTCTAGTTACGAGCAAAAAAAACACCAACTTCCAAATAAAACTGAACTCAAACATAATACAATATATATAATAAGAATTCAAACTATCTCCAATATAAACAATATAAAATTTAAATATCAATATCATCATAATAAAAAGAACTATTTGATAAAATTAAATGTATAAACCAAGAATAAAATTTACATCTGAAATTTACCTCAATATCAGCATCACCAGAACCATCATGACCCTCATCATCTCCTATAGAAACACCAACATCATTATCACCTCCTCTCAGACCACCACCACCACCACCATCATCATGATCATTGAAATATTCATTTGTTTATACACCTAAATCAATGGAAGGAGCGAATAATCCTAATAAACATAATGCATACAAATGAAAAAACATTTAGTTAATGAAAACATTAAATGTTTATATGGTGATTCATATAATATCATTATGTTACCAATAAGATACTCAACATAATGCATATGAATGAGAACACATATAATTAATGAAAATCCCTAAAAACCATTCGTGGGGTCTGCCCCTGGCCTGAAGAACTTCCCCTTGCCCCCTTGCCTTACTGACCTCCCCCTCCCCCTGCCCTGTAGACCCACCCCCTACCCCCTGCCCTGCAAACCTTCCCCATGCCCCTTGCCCTGCAGACCTCCCCCTCCCCCTGCCCTGTAGACCTTCCCACTACCCCCTGCCCTGCATACCTCCCCCCTGCCCTACAGACCCCCCTGAAGACCACCCCCTGCCCCTGCCTTGTAGACCTCCCCCCTGCCCCTGCCCTACAGACCTCCCCCCTGCCCCCTGCCCCCTCCACCCACCCCCTCCCCCTACCCTTCAGACCTCCCCCTACCCCCTACCCCCTCCACCCACCTCCTCCCCCTACCCTGCAGACCTCCCCCTGCCCCTGGCCTGCAGACCTACCCCTGCCCCCTGCTGTTGAAAGTGGGTGCCCTAGACCCAACTTGTATTATACTTTGATTAATGTTACATGTATTCAGTTTGTTTTTATACATGTGTTTATCTTTCCATGATAGTGTAGATACTTATGCATCCACTTTGTTTATGTCAATGTCCTTAGATTACCTGTCGCATCAAATTGTTATAGCAGGTCCCAGGCTATAATGAGAACCCTGAGATGCCATGACAATAATCTTAAATTAACATCCTATGGTCCAGTTACATCATTCTGAAAGGACACAGATGATGTGTGACCATCAGGTGCTTGGGGATCATAAGCATTGAGACTTCTTCCCATGAAGTTCGCACTTAATGATCTCTAGTAATTGAGATCATGAGGACAGACCCACTTAATAGGAACACCACATGTTTCAGGTGTCATTGGTCGTTCCTATCTACGGACATGTGTAATGGTCTCCTGACTTGAGATCATTATCAATGAATGTCATTTAATTACGTACATTTTATATAAGGTGAAAACCATGGTGACAAAGTCGTGGTGAGTTAGTTTGTATCAGGTACGTCATTAATGGCATGACATTGATTGAATGATCAAGAAAGTATTTGTCGCTTTCGAGTTTAGGAAGATATATCTCGGGCCTGGTTGATTAGGATGGTTGCACCTTCAATAAATCCATGGACATGGTAGTCGAAGGTAAGACCGCCCAGACAAATCAACAAATAAAATAAAGAAAAATAAAGAATGATGACACTAGTGTGCATTCTGCTTTATTGAGATATCGATGATGAAGATATTATATTACACAGAACATGTTCATAGGGAGGCGGTCATTGCTATGACTTTGCCTTATCTCTATAGGGGCCTCGATGGGTTTCTAGACCCCGCTCTAGGTCGGTGGTATTATTCACTGCTATTGAGATAAGGGCCTAGAGGGTCACACACAATAGCGCCTTGAGAATCTTCCCTATTATGGGAATAGGAATTTAGAACTTGGTGGGCCCCTCCAAAGGGTCCGAGCACTATCCAAGTTCTATGGATCACTAAAGAATAAATAAATTCATTAATTATTCGAGTTTAGAATAATTCATTGGATTTATTTATAACATGTATTTATAAGTTATATAGTAAATACAAGTATTAATATTATTCAAATATATTTAAATATCCTAGGTTTGATTAATATTAGCAGGAGGAATGATTCGAGTTGAAGACTCAAATTTATCATGTAATATATTTATATATTATAAGTAAGTGATAAATTATAAATATTATTTATGGCATAATTTTATTTGTCATAAATAATTATTTATATCACTTATATAGCAGACATCTATTACACGGGGGCTGGGAATCAATACCACGTGTTTTAAACACTCCCTATATAAGTGAGAGAGATGATCTCCCATGATTACTATTCATGTGTCAAGATTGAGAGCATCTCTCTCCTTCTGGAATTTAGAGAGAGAGTATCTCAAGCGAAGGAAGATCTTCAAGTTCATCCTTCTCAGATTGAAGTTTCTTCCTTTGCAGTGATCGTCGTTGTACTGAAGTGATCGTCGAAGATCCGTGCTAGCACCCGGATCTTGACGAACGATGCCCGAGTAGATTCGAGAGGCGTGTGTGGATGATCTAGAGGGATTCGACATCGGAGTCTTCGAGCAACGATCACCGGAATCCTGCGGCGGACTTGCACACGCTAATTCCGAACAAGGTACATGTTTAATTTATTTTTTGCTCTATTTAAACCTTGCGAGATCCTCAGACCAAGCCGGGACAAGATCACCAGAGTTGACAGGGTTATGTCACTTTGGTGAAGCAGAAAATTTTAAATTCCCGACCCAATGGCTTCCACTGCATAGTCCTGGTACCCAACACTTTCCCCCTTCCCCCTTCACCCACCCCATCCCCCCTCCCCAACCCTGTAGACCTCCCCCTTACCCCTGCCCCTGCCCCCTTCCCCTTCCCCTGCACATAGTTCAAAAAACTAGCCCCTAATATGGAGAACCCCACTTTGAGTATGTGGGGTAGTGTTGAACTCCTAGAAAGAATATAGAGGAAGTAAATCCTGTAATAAATATGTTGCTAAGTTAGTATATAACTCTGCATAGAATTATGAGGAACCATTCCATGTCACTAGCATATCTTTTATGGAGTACTTAACCATGTGCCAGCTTTGATTAAGTTGTCCAAACCTAGTAGTCTCCTTTGTAGGGAAAATAATATCAAACACTTTAAGATTCATCATAAACTTTATCTTATGTATAAGATGATCATACCATCATTCTCTAAATATAAAATTACTCTGAATATAATATTTAATTTTCAGATGGTGACACATAGGTGAGAATAAATGCGAAACATAGGAAGTCACATAGTATACTGAATGTACTTTTCATAACATGGTTTGTGAGTCTCAGTAAAATGTAGGGCATGTAATGTTTTCATATATCCATGTTGAGTTAACTATATAGTCTATCCCAATAGGGTACACAACATATGAGACTGATGAGTTACTTAGGCATCTACTGCCAGTATACATTGAGCCAATCTAACCTAACATAAATGTCATGTTTCTCCTTTACACACAGTGTGTGAATCATTAGGGTTAATAGGCGTTTCCTCTTCTGATAACTATGTCATTTTATCAATATCATACATGGAATATACCCTAGAACACACAACATGTGTGTTCGGGTGCGAAGTCAAGGTTTGTACACCTATACATGCCGAGTTATGTGGTTCGAAAAACACAGTATGTGTCCCCTAGGTACACACCATTTAATATAAAAAAGAAATTCCTTCAAGAATTATTAGTATAAATTGATTCAAAATAAATAAACAATAAAATATATAAGAACAAAAGATTTAGTTTTATTTGGTCCCTTTAGGGCCAATGTGCATGGAAACTGTAAGGATACATATGGGGCATGTACGTTGAGTTGTCTTTCCCTTATTTAATACAAAGGAATCAAATTTGGGATACAATAATTATGGTCAAGCGTATAGAGTTTGCATGAGTAGTATAAAATTAGGTAGATATGGGTCCCATGGTCCATAAACCCTCATGAAAATTGGTCTCGTATAGTTAATAACCATGTAAATTGATTCCTACCCAGCTATACTTAATCACCAAATGCTTCCATAATAGCTGCACGTTATAGTAGTACTCAGATCCTCTAGCTATGAGCAAAAAAACACCACCTTCCAAATAAAAATGAACTCAAGCATAATACAATTTATATCATAATAATTCAAACTCTCTCTAATATAAACAGTATAAAATATCAATATCAATATCATCATAATAAAAAGAACTATTTGATAAAATTAAATGTATAAACCAAGAATAAAATTTACATTTGAAATGTACCTCAATATCAGCATCACCAGAACCATCACGAACCTCATCATCTTCTATAGAAACACCAACATCATTATCACCTCCTCTCAGACCACCAACACCATCACCATCATCATGATCATTGAAATATTCATTGGTTTATGCACCTAAATCAGTGGAAGGAGAAAATAATCCTGATAAACATAATGCATAAAAATGAGAACAGATTTAATTAATGAAAACATTCAATGTTTATATGGTGATTCATATAATATCATTATGTTACCAATAAAATAATCTGATAAACATAATGAATACAAATGAGAACACATATAATTAATGAAAGCATTGAAATATTCTTATGTATGATGATTCGTAAACATAAAATTGAAGAGAAATAAGAAGGATGTTTAGAATATAGAGCAATAGTAAGAGTCTTATGGTCTAAATAGAACAAAATAAGAATGAGAGAGTAATCAAGTTTGGAGATGGTTAAAATATTAAATCATATTTATTTAATGATGCTATTATTCATGTATGGATTTCATGAAAGGAGGAAATTATTATAATTCATAAAAATAAATGAAAAATTAGTCTATATAGGAGGGACACTATATGTTATTGGGTGAATATCTTAAGATTATTCATGAATGGATTCATCATTAATCTATACCCCACCCAACTTTCACCCCCCACCCCCCTACAACCCACCTGCACCCTCCCCACTGCCCTGCATACCCCCCTTTCACCCCACCCGCACCTCCCCACTACCCTGCAGACCCCCCTCCCCCCTCCCCCTGCCCCCTTCCCCCTACCCCCTCCTCCTACACCCTCCCCCTACCAGTCCCCCCCCCCCACTGCCCCCTTACACCCCTACCCCACCCCTTGCACTCGCTGCTCTGCAGACCCCCCTGCAGACCACCACCCTCTCCCCCTGCCCATGCAGACCCCCTGCACCCTCCCCCTCCCCCTCCCTCTCCCCCTCCCCCTGCAGACCCCCCCTACACCCCCTGCCCCTACAAACCCCCTGCACCCTCCCCCCTTGTACCCCATATGCACCTTACCCCCTCCCCTTGCCCCTGCCCCTCCCCCTACCCCTGCCCATGTAGACCCCCCTTCACCAAACCCCCATACACCCTCCCCCCTTGAAGCCAATAACTCACAGAGTAAAATTTAATCTATAAGAATAAAAGTATGTGAAAATTCAATATAGAATGAATGTAAGGTGCATGAAGAAAATATTCAAAAATTTAATGATGACTATGAAGATAATTTAAACATTATTAAAGACTATAAAAAATAATAATATTTCTTGAGTTAGAATTTAAATTAAAGAACTTTGAAACCACTAAAGTTGAATACTCACTTGATGTTGAGATAGAAACCTCTAATGAAGTTCTTAATAAATTTCGAACACCACAGAAGACTCATTATAGTAGTGGTATAATCATGAGTAAATTAAAAGAATCATCTTCTTAAAATCTTAAGAATATGTTAACCCCACATTCTAATGAATATGTATACACAAATTCCACTACATTGAAAATTTATGGTTGTAATTATCCATGAATATGGGTGAATAAATATATTGTTAAATGCACCACTTCAGTGAAGATGGAAGAAATAAGAAATGTAAGAATTCTCCCATAATGTGACAATATGACATTTTTTCTAAAATATCTTTCCACCAGTAAAATTATACTCAATGGAAGAAGATTAGATTTCATGGAAACTAATAATGTTAGGGAATGTTCAGACCTTAGGAAATTAACTATTGGAATAATATAAAAAACTATTAAAAAAGGATACGGTGCATGTCAAGGGGTTGAAGAATAGGATTTAAGAAAAATTCAGATAAATTCAATATTAGTACATGAAAATGAGAAAATATTTTGAAAACAAATTTCAATATCTTCGAAAATTCATTAGAAATTTTGGATGATGTGGTCATGGTTATGGTGAGTACTGGGTGACAACTACCAAGAACAAATTCAGTATAAATAATGGAAGGAGACCACAATAGTGGAAGAAAAATAAAAGGAAAATAGTTGGTAACTCCACAATGGGTTATAAAGAAAATTAAGTTACAAATAATGTTACGCCATTGATGAAAGTAAAATTAAATGCCACACTAAAACAAAGAAGCTTTTACTATGGAAGGAAAGAAAACTTTTTGGAAAGCTGTAAGAAATCATTGAATATTAATGCTAATGAAATCTCTATAAAGAAATAAATTGAATCAATACAAGAATAACACAAGAAAATTGGAATGGTGTAAGACATGTCCAACAAATAAGTTAATGTTAATTGGAAGTTACCACTGATGGGTAACATTACGGAGGAAAATAATCATTTTGGATGATGTAAAGATGTTAACTCTAAAAAATGAATGACATGATTGCCTAGGTATGAGGAACTGATAAATAAAAATATTCCTTTTTAATAAGATATGGGGGTTACTGTGAAAGAAAAATAACAATGTAAGAAGAAAAATAAACATATTTCAAAGGTTTTCATGGATGTATAGATAGAAAAATTTTAGGAATCAATGAGGTTGGATGAAAAAGAAAATAAGGATGAATGTTCATTTCTAGAGTACATGAAGAAGAAAACCCCACATACAAAAAATAAAATAAAGAAAAAGAATGCTATGAAGCGTAAGAAGATTAATTACTGGATAATAAAGGGTGGTCACATGAATAAAGATGAAGCTAACATGAACAATGATTTTTTATTGAGATAATACTCTCAACCCTATTACTCAACTAATAAGGAAAGGTAGATCGACCTTATTATTTGATTAGTTGTGATGTGGTTCAATGAAAAAGGAAATTTAAGGTGATGCAATTGAGTAAGTGTTTACCCCTATAAACGAATAAACATTAAAGCTGGGGATTTTGGAGACCTAATGAAGTTGATATAAAGTATAAAAAATAGCAGAAATCCAATCATTCAGAAACTAAATTCTAATGTTCTGGTAAAGTGAACATTAAAGTACTCATAGGCTAAATCTATATATGATAGTGAAGAAATTTCCAATATATAAAATCCATAGAATTAAAGTTTCTTTCATATATGAGGAAATTTTTCCATACTTTCCCATTATTATATGAAAACTGATGATTTAATAAAATGGGATAAAATTGATTTATTGATGAAAAAATTTATTTCACAAAAGGGTAGAAACCTGTTATTTCATGTTTTATAAATTTTGATCTGTCTATTGAAACGGATGAAAGAAATTAAGATAAATGGAAAAATAGTGAATTTAACCCTAAGAGATGATTTTTAGAACTTGGAAACATGTTGTTAATTTTTTAATAGTATTAATGTCTGAGTATATCACACTTATCTTCTAAAATGAGCATAGATCACATAGACTTAGATTTGGATGATTTGGGACCTTTTTATTTAATAAATGGGTTGTTATCCCTATCTCAATAAACATAATAGTCATATTCAATTCAATGGAAGATAAAGGGAGAAAAAGAAAAAACTTGAAGAAATATTTCCCTCATCTCAAAATTTCAAAAAAAGGGATTTGAATTTAGATCAATAAGAGAAATGGAAAATTGAAGACATTTATCCCACACAAAGTGACATTGAATTTTTATCAATATGAGGTAGAGAATAAGTATTTGAATTTAAGGAAACATTAATAAGAAATTTTTATTGAGAATAAATCCAAAGTGGGAGATTGAAGTACCCAATGAAGGATCATGGTAACATTTTATATTTTTTGTCAATAGATTACAAAAAAGTAAATGAAGTAATCTAAAGAAAAGTCAATGAAGTAATTTAAGGAAGAGTAAAATGGAAAACAATAAGAAAAATTTGAGTTTCTTAATGTTTTTCAATGTCATCTTAATAATATTAATGTTGGATAGATCCTACATTATTTTGTTAAATTAATCTAAATGTTCCTTTATATAATAACTGGGTTTTATCTTAAAAGTGAAAATTTGGTGTCTTTTATAATAAATGATGACTAAAGAGGCTGTCATGTATAGTTTTTCTAGTTTAAAACAAATAATAGTAGTTGTATATTCAAAGGAAGTTTCCCAAAGAACTTTATATCCTAAAGAAAGCAATATAGAACTATGTTCTTTAACTAAAATATTCATGGAAAATTTTTTATATTCTGTGATAGTTTTTCTAGTTTTATTTATAGTAATAATAGGTTTCATGGGCCTACATATAGAATCAATTAATCCCTGTTGAACTAGTAGGGATCTCATCTTATTTTTTCAAATGTTAAAGTCATTATCACCATCGAATTTTTCGATTTCGAACCTAGTTTTTGAAAAGTTTACAAGAAGATTAGATGTTTAGTTATTGCATACAATGCTAAGTGTACACCCCTAAAATCTGACCAATCTCAAGAATAAACTATGTTTATCAAAATAGATTTGAAATGAAGAGGAATTATAAATTTAAAATTGGATCTAATCAAATATAGTGGATAAATAGAGGTAATTTATGAAGTGATCACGATGAAAAAAATACACAAAATAAATTACTAACAAAAGAAATAGGTTCGATAGAAAAGGAAAACAAGTCTGGATTTGATATAACTTTGTGAGGGGTAAGGGTGAAAAGACAAAAAAGAATAACATACAAACACCTAAGGATCGATATGGGGATTTGAAAGTAGCAGTCCAATACATCAAAATCTAAATATTCAAGATGCAATAATTTAATAAAATAAGTAAGGAACACATAAAAATCTTACTAAAATAAAAGCAGTAAAGGAAGAACTAGTATTACATCTATAAGGCAAAAAATAAACATACTAGCAGTGCACAATTTTTTTTCCAAACCACATAAATCTATAATTCACTTAAAGGTTGAGTTTTATCATTAATTCATCATCACTTTCACAAGTATTTTCACACAAATTACAGGTTCACACACAAGCATTTATTAGTCTTATATAAGCACTTATCCTTTTATGAGTGTTGGTTTTAAACAGAAATGAAAATAAGGACTTTAAATCAACCATAGGGTTTAACTATTTCACAACATTCACAATATGAACATAATAAAACCTTCAAATTCAGAGAAAGTATCATCACTTAGAAATAATAATAAACTAGTAAAATGTGTAAAAACACTACATCCCCTTAAATTTCATTTAAAGTTATATCATTTCCTTCATTAGTTAATCCTTCCATCCACCTAAAGGAAAACTGAAATATGCTAGTTGCACATATGCAAAAAATAATAGAGAATAAGAATCCCATACCTAGAAGTAAGCTTCAAATCAAACTAAACCAAAAATAGGGGGATATATGAACAATTGTCACTACCTCAAAATGCTGCACAATTCTATAGAAAATAAAGGATGAATGGGGGATGTGAACATGCCTAGAATCATGAGAAGGAAGGATTTTGGTGGAAGAAGGAGACTATCAAATCTCAAGAATGAATTCCACTTGGATATGCTTGAGAGGTGAGATGTTACCACGAAGGTGACGGGGTTGCCTCATTCGGTGGCAGCGACGGGCAGCGTCATGAGGGGGATGAGGATGGTGAAGCATTGCGAAGGCTTTCTGGGAACTGTCGGGGGATGAGGATCATGAAGAGGAGAGGTCTCGAAGGCCGTCGGGGAAGAAGGGTTACCGCCGAGAGGAGAGATCTCCAGTGAGAGTAGAGGTCTCCGATGAGAGAGGAGAAGTTGCGAGGGTGTAGGAGGGTGGCCGAGAGGATAAGTCATGCCAAGAAGAGAGGGCTGACGAGAGAGAAGAGTTCGTGGGTATAAGGTGGGTCGTGAGGGGTAGGTGTAGGAGAGGAATAGGGCGTCGTGGAAAGTGGGGAGGAGGAGCCTGATAGATGGTAAAAAACATAGATACGTATTTTTTTAATCGTGGCTATAAACTATGATTTAGCCACAGTTTTAATAGAAGTGTGGCTATAAACTAAGCTATATCCACAGAATTATAAAACCGTGGCAATAGGTCCATGGATATAGCCCTGTTTTCTAGTAGTGTATTATATCACATTACCATTCAAGATGCCTAAATTACATTTATGCTTCCTTAGGTTAGGTTACCATTACATTGGTCATATTACTATTTATAAGGGTAACATTACTATCCATAAGCTACTATTCACCAAAAATTAAGTTGATCTTATCATACTCCAAATTTCTTACTGATCACAACCATATATGTCTATTTTTCGAAAATCATTTTACAATATCAATTATTTAAACTATAAAAAATATTTTAAAATGATCTTTCTTCAAATATTCATTAATAATATGAAACTTTTTAGAAAAATACTAAAAATTCATACTAGATTAATTTTTACATTTGAAATTAAAAAATGATTATTATTTTACCATAATAAGAAATTATAATTTTATTTATACAAATGGATTAAACAAAGTAACTAAGGTCTCGTTACATAACCCCTTATAACACCTGCATATGACCTAAGAGTAAGGTGTGCAATGGTGATAGAATCTTGGGGCGACTCAAACAACATTGCCTGAGTGGTTATTTCTATTAACTTGAACCTCTCCCATAGAAAATTTTGTTCAACCTTAACATGTTGAAGTTCGACTTGGGCTTAGTCTAGAGAAAATCCCAGTGGCACTACCTCCTTACCAAGCTCAGAAAAATGGGCTTCATATGGAATGATTCTACTGGTAGAGGCCATCAACTCTTCTTTCTTCATTAATTATAAATTATCATTTATATTTATGAACAATAATTATAACATTAAAAATCATTATTGTTTCCAACAGTCATATTAACCAACGGTAATATAACGGTCAAAACCCGATGGTCACATTTCATTTATACTTATATATTTTTATTGATTATGACATAGTAAGACATACTTTTTTAGGAAACAAAATATTATTCAAAAGTTCGGGTCGTTGCAATAGTGTCCTGAAAGAGTGTACTTAGGAGAACGAAACGTAGATACATGCTTGGTACCCAGAGTTTTTTTTGAGTTTTTCCTTATTCTGTTTTGCCTTGTGATGAAATTTTTAAAACCTATTTTATGAAATGAGTTGTTTTGCCTTGGTTTTAGATGTGTGTGGTGAAATTTGTGATAAATTCCTAACATGTAAAAAGGGTAAGACCAGACTCATAATCGAGATGCATTAACTATGATGTGATTAAATTTGTGCAGGTGAGTCAGTGCCACCCAGAGCAGATAGTATCTTGACATAGAGGATGAGATTCCCTGATTCATGCGTTTTAGATGACATGATTGTTGTGCTTGCATGGTGTGTTTTATGGTCATTTAGTTTGGTGTGTCTAGCTAGTGGTAGTGCTTGAGAAGCGGCGAGACTCTTGAGAGGCATCTCACAGGGTGGTTGTTCGGACCCCCTTTTCCCTTTTGGGTTTGTTTTGAAATTCTCAAGGGTGATAATAGTTTGAGAGGTATATTATGTAATGTCCTGGACCTCTCAAGTCCATTACTTTGTGAAAATCCGGTGTTTGAAGTGTTCTGGGAGGTCAAGGTGACTTATTTCAACACTTTGTAAAAAAATTCCATATTTCCAATGGTATATTGAGATGGTAGATCGTGATGGTGACTCACGATGGTAGCTCGTGATGGTAGCTCACGACGGTAAATCAGGATGGTAGCTCACAACGGTAGCTCACGATGGTGACTCGTGATGGTGACTCGCGGCGATGACTCACAATGGTAACTCGCCATCGGTGACTCGCATTGATGACTTGAAATAATGACTCGCACCAATGAATCACACTAGTGACTCACAATAATAGCTTATCTAATGGTGTTTCATTCCAATAGTTTCATTTTTTTTCTTCAGTTTTTCCATTTTTACAACTTTATTTGATGTAAAATGAGTTTAATACCATATTTAAGTGGTTTTGGAGCTGTTTCAAGGGATATGAGTCATATCTTTAAATTCCTAAGACTCCAAAGGATTTTAATTAGTCAAAGAAAATAATCTTTATTGGATCCAACTTTAATGGAAAATTAAAAATGTATCTAAATCATGGCCCTATTTTAGGATCTTCTAAGGGCTGAAATACCTTATCCTTGTTTTTTCCCTTCTTTTTCTCTCTTGGTACAAGGTGCCCAAAACCTTTTTTCCCATCAGATTTTTTTTTCTAGGCTTATTCTTTTGGTTCATGTTTCCCTTGGAGGCTTTTCATACTAAATGCATGTGACCCTATTTTGGCATAATAAGAAAGTGCTAATCGTGTATTCTTCCAAGTAGGTTTTCCTTCATCTTTCTTAGTTGTGCATCTTGTGAGATGGGTATATGGATGTCTCTTTTGTGAAAATAGTTGATCCAGGATTAATAAATACAATTGAATCAGTTTTAAATTAATAAATAGGGGGTTGGTAAAGTAACGTATGTTTTATTGTGTTATTGTTTCTTTTGATGATATTATGATATATATGGGATAACTACAAACTGAAAATCATGGTCATTAGTGGTCCTTGTTTGCGCACCGAGTAATGATTTTGTAATGTATGATGTTTGGTTTTCTGTCGAACAATTGTTATGGAATTAGTCAACCACATACACTCATCTAATAAATGGATACCCCAAGATCAAACTATTTATATGATAACCCATGAATTAACAATTGGAAATTGAGTGAGGAATGCCTTGTTAAATTTGAATACGCCTTTCCTTGGTTCGTGCGGTGGTGTGCTATGTATGGGATTTTTCTGACTTGTGTTGTAGTAGGTTTGTGGGAATGACAGTGTAATGTGGGGTGGTTCAGGTTGTGTAATGGAATCTCAGGTTGATAGATTGATTTATTGTGGAATGTATGAGAAGTGTTTCATAGTAGGGATGCAATCAGACTATGTGGTGATGTGTTGTTGTGTTGCTTATTTTGTGCTATGCTTGGAAATTTTCCAGATAGTAATGGAATAAATGAATAAATAATTGGTTAATAAAGTTTGGAACTGGCTTGGGTTGGTTTGGTTAATAGAATAAATAAATGATTTGTGAATAAAGAATTTTAATGGTTTAAAAAAATTGGTTGGGAATTGGAAATAAGTTGTGGATTGTTGTTTGGTGATTGCATTATAGGTAACAACGAAGTTGGCAGTATTGTGAGCTGGTTGTTTGTTTGAGAACCCATAGGTTGAGAAGGAGTGTTTGGTATTATATCTATATATACATGTATTTCCTTTGTGATTTCTATATTCACCCCACCCTAGTTGATCACTATGTGCCGAAAACCCCCATCATCATGGGGGTGGGTGTCTTTCCCAAACATCATGGTGGGAGGATGGATGGTTGGACACCTACTCTTCCTTACTACTTCCAGGCAGTAGTAACCCAAGACTCTTTGGGTAGGTTGTGGTTTATGGGGCCTAAGTGTGTGTGGGAGAGTTGTTTTTTCCTAGGTGTCTTTAGGATGAGATGTGTTATGTTTTCCTAGGTGTCTTTGGGATGAGATGGGTTATGCTTTCCCATGTGTTTTAAGGATGTGATTTGGAATGTGGCCCAGACGTCTGAAGGTGGGATGTTATGTGGTATGGATCCCAGGTGTCTACAAGTAAGATGTGATGTGGATCGTGGCTCCAGTTATGGGACGAGGTGTGGTTGTGAGGCCCAGGTGTGTGCAGACGGGTTGTGATGTGATGTGTTTGGAAGAGGTGGGAGCGTCATGATGTTTTTTGTTAGGGTGTTAGAGCAGCTAATCAATGAGAAAGTGGTGTGGGGTACCCAAATTATCAATGTGTATTATATTATTTTAATTGAATTGAGTTACTTTGTGAGTGTGCCTTGGTGAGGTTGGGATGGCTAGTATACCTTGTTAGGTGTTGTTTGGTTCTACTATTTTCTCATGGGAGCATTAGTATGATTCTATCACTTATGCACGAGAGACCTTGGTTTTATTACTGAGTATACCTATATTCTCACCCTATATATATGAAATTTATTTTAGGTTTCTAGGAGGATTGCGTGGACTGTGTTGGATCTTACTATCTTGTACTTTAGGACAATTTCTATGTCACTACTTAGCTTTATTTTGGTATTTACTTTGGAGTTTTCATTGTATTTTTAACAGTTTTTTAAACATTCATGTGGGATGGATTTTTATTTCTTATATATATATATATACATATTAGATTTGTTTTGGGACGAACCATCTTATCTCTCGATCTTATTTCTTTAAAAATTGAAATGCCTACCATTTAGTGAGATTTTTATACCCTTAGTGTTGGTCACCACACCTGGACCTATTGGAGGCATGACTCAGGGGTCATTATCTCTCTTTCTCCATTTCCATCCTAGGAGAGGAATATTTAGAGGGAGGGGGTCATGAAACTAGATGCTTGCTTCAATCCATAAATTGATCTTTGTAATTTTCATACCTTTTTAGCATCCTTTGGAGTCACAAACCCTTTAGGTTTATCATATAAAAATATTCTTGAAGGTTCCTATTAAGGAAGTCTGTTTTGAAATCCATTTTTAAATATCATAGTCATGGTAATCCATAATGATAAGTATACTTCTGATGGATTACAACATAGTAACTATTAAATAGGTTTCATCATAGTATATGCCTTGATTTTGTTTGAACCCTTTCACAACCAATAATTCCTTATAAGTACTGACTTGTCCATCTATGTCTAGTTTCTTCTTAAATAACCATTTATAAACAATAAAATTTACATCCATTAGAGGATCTACCAAAATACATACTTGTTTTTGGTACATGGAATCCATTTTAGAATTCATAGATTCTTACTACTTGGAAACATATATACGAATTAATACTTGTAGGTTATAAGATCATTACTATCTACTAATAATGAGACATCATCCTTATTGACTAAAAAACCATACCATAATCATCTAACCTCTCCTATACTCCTATTTAGTACTTTCATCTCTAGAACTTCTTCTTCCATGATACTTTTTGGGATTTGATCTTGTGCTAACTCTTGTGTATCTAAAGCTCGAGATTCATCGAATTCTATCTCACTCCCACTATATCTTTTAGAGATATGATCCCTCTCATGGAATTTGGGACATTTATCAACCATAAAATTTTTATCTGAAGGGTTGTATGGGTAGTATCCCCTTGTTTCCTTAGGATATCCTATAAAGATACACTTTTTTCCTCATGGTGCAAGTTTGTTACCTAAAGAGGAATTAACAAATGCTTCACATCCCCATACATGTAATTATGACAAAATGAGTTTCTTTACACTCCAAAATTGGTATGGAATGCCATCTTTTTATTTATTTTGAACTCAATTTAGTATACATACTTTTGTTTGTAACACATATACCCAAAAGGATAATGGAATATTAGTATGAATCATCATTAATATCACCATGTCCAATATGGTGTGGTTACTCCTTTCACTTATACTATTACATTGAGTTGTATAAGGAGTAATGAGTTGATATAGAATCCCAAACTCTCAAAAATAATAAATAAAGTCTTGATTAATATATTATACACCAAAATTTTAGTGAAGTTTCTTAATATTGTTACCAAGACGGTTCTCAAATTCATTCTTGTATTCCATGAGTTTTTCAAATTAATCCAACTTATACCTCATTAAGTAGACACATTCATATATAATTAAATCATTATTAAAAGTTATGAATTATGAGTACCTTCCCTTGATTCGATTGAAAATGATCCACACACATCGGTATCAACTAATTCAAGAATTTCTTTGGCCCTTTCACCTTTTCCACTAAATGGGGATTTGGTCATTTTTCATAGTAAACATGTTTGACATACACCAAGTGGTTTTAGTTCAAAAGAATCTAAATATCCATCTTGGTGTAATTTAGTAAAACACTTTTTGTTTACATGACCTAGTTGGTGATTCCATAGTTGGGTGTGCTATGAGTCATGTTCTGGTTTCATTATCGATTTATTTTACTTGGTTTGTGTAATCCAACACAGAAATATTGTTATTTAAATGTGCCTTACCATAATAATTGTTATCCTTATAAAGTAGGCAACATTTATTACCAAGTTTGAAAAAAAAATCCATATATATCAAGTATAGATATAGAAATGATGATTTTGGAAACAGATGAAACATAATAAAAATCTTTTAAAACTATGATCATTCTCATTGGAAATATAAGGTGGTGGTCTCTAATGGTCATGAAAAAAATTATGGCTTCATTAGCTACTCGTAGATATACCCCCCTCATGAAATCTCAAATAATATAATTGGTTCATGAATTTTAATACATATATGGTCATCATACGTTGTATCTAATAGCCAATTTTTAGAAATATATAAATTGAACACAATAATAAATGCACATAATATTCCCCTTTATTCTTTTTTTGGGTGTAGTTTTTCTTCCCGTGTCCCTTATTTCTACAAGAGAAACAGATAACATCATACTCCCTTTCTTTCACCTTGATCTTTCTCTTCTTAGAAGGGTGTTGCGAATAAGATTTAGGCTTAGAGATCTTCTCCTAGCTTTTAACTTTATTTACCATAAGGATTAAATGATTTTCATGCTTCATCTCCTAATAAACTTGGTGATGTAGTGTGAGAATATCTATAAGATATTTCTATATGTTGTTCATATTAAAATTAAAACCAAAGATGGAAAATCTCTAAGGGTTTGATGTAATAATGAGAATTATGCACAATTTTTATAGAAATTTAAAACCTAAAACCTCTAGGATCTCAATGTATCTAATGAGTTTGAAAACATGAGGTCCAAATCACATACCTTCTCTAAGATTACTTTGAAAGAGTGCCTTATATATCTCAAAATGTTCCTATCTAGCTCTCTCCTGATATAGACCACAACGATACTGGAGCATGCTATAAGCATCCATGTCTTCCTGAGACTTTATTAGTTCACTAAAAATGAATGAAAACACTAAACACTAAACATTGACCACATCTCTCAAGTATTTATCATATACAACAAACTCTTCATCACTTTCCACCTTTGCATATAGATCACGAAATGAGGATTCTAGCATGTAAAATTTATATTCATGGTGCAACAAAACTCATAGGCATATGAACCATTCATTGAAGTTACTACCTATAAGGAGATGTTCATTATATAATATTGATCACATGGATAATGTGGGTAACAAACTTTCCATTATTCTGTAATTATAAAAGAGCATATTATTAGTACTTTGCTTGATAACAATTTATGTGAGACAATGAATTTAATTTCATTAAGTCTCCCTGAATTTTATCAAGTCTCAATAAAACTCATCATTGAACTTGAAATGTCCCATCACTGAATACACTCTAGTGAAAATTATCCATATTTACTTTATTTTTAATCCAGACATAGGCCATGAAAATTACAATAAAGGATTTAGGTAGGTGGTCTTGCTAATTGAAAACTATAAGCTCCTTAGTCTGATGAGTGGACTCCCTAATCTAGAAATCCTAACTATAATTTCCTCAACACTTTCCTCCAAATTTTTATTGGATAGATGTAGGCCATTAAACCCAATATAGATTTAGTTAGGTCAACCCACTATCTTATTTAAGACTTCTTGATAATAAAACATTCCACCGACATGGGCGTAATTGACACTTTAACTATAGGTTCATCTTAATTAAAATGATGGAAGGCTTGATGAATTAATATTAACTTGAGGGATTTTGATTTATTATATTTAAATATTTCTTTTTTTATCCTTTACATGTATTGTTAATATTAAGTGGATTTTACTTAAGTGATTAACCATGTTTTGATATAACATTTACACATAATCCATTTATTTAAATTTAATATTTGCATATTAGTCTATTTATTTATGTGATCACAGTATTGCATCCATAAAATAAATAATGCATAAGACAAAAATAAATAAATAAATAAATAAATGATCTGATCACGAGCTTATCTAATGGTTGATTTATTGACTGAACAATAAATCAAACTATGACCTACGAAAAAACTCATTGTGTCAATCTTGGTATGAGTTGTAGCATTCCACCTATCAACTTGTGTGTCACCTGGGTTGAAATCATCTCAGTTCCATCTTGAATCACCTTTATCCACCGTAGGATACTTCTTTTCTTACATGTATTTATAACTCACATGCCGGTGAGGGGAACCAAAAGATTAGTAAAGGTGAATTACACAAATCATATTTGATACACATTTCCTATATAATAAAGGAGGGATAGATAAATCACAAACCATCATATTTAATTTAATATTAAATATTTGAAAAACCATACTATAAATTAAATTAAATAAAACTAATACATACGCATGTCTTGATAAAACTCATGATCAGTTATACACATGAAACTAATATAAAAAAGCACATTGTCTAACATTCACTTCTATTTTTTCTGTATTATTAAGATAAATGTGCTTTTATTAATTAATTAATTAATTATCTTTCATCTTAATGACCATTTTAAGTCTCTTGAAAATACCCATCGTTAATTCATTCATGGTAAATAAAAATGACATGACTAATAAATATAGAAAATTACAATAAATTATTTAAGAATTTTTTTAATTCTTTTAAACCTTTATTACATAGTTAAACACATATAGTGCCAATAGTTCAATTAGGTTTTAATTTTTCAATCAATTATTTTAATGTAATTCAATTACATATTTTATTGGGAGACTAGAGGGCATGTACTAACGAGTTACATGTTACATGCCTTGATTGTCGTGTATCTTAGATAAATGCCCAGGGATTCAATGTGTACCTTAGCTGGACTACATGATGTGTACTAAATATATACATTCCATGTGTTTCACTTTTCGTGTGTCCATGTAATCCACCGAAAAACTCAACTTGTTCTTTAGACACATGACCAGATGATGTGTACTATGGATATAGGCCATGTGTTCTTCTAACCATGTGTATGTGTAACCCTCTGAATGACTCATCATGTTCCTTGTATATGGGAATTATTGAGTTAAATGCCATGTACATTGAATACAAACCCTATATCGCATTATTTTTCCAGGATGTTAATATCACATGGTTAGAAACTGTGTATTTGACCACAATATTACCTCGAATTTCACCATTATACCATGTAGACTATATGTCATGTACGCCAACTACACACCATGTAATTTAAAAAGTCATGTTCCAAATTGGCCTAATAAACACATGGTGTACAATAAATGCAACACATGTCATTACTACTTGGAGCATCATGTATCCCATGACATATCCAGGTGTAGTTCACTTGGGTACACAACATGTAATTCAACTACATGTCTTATAACCTAGTCTACCATCCAAAATTCATGGTACTTTCCGATGGAATATCCAATCATTCTCCATATTTTCTCAAACTTTAAGAAATTATAAATCTTGAATGATGAAAATAAAAATGTATAAATCATGTTAATTAAACTTTAGATTGAAGAAAAAATAATTTCAAATGAAAGGTCTAACCCCTATTGTGCATAATCGATCAACAATCAAATAAATGATTATAATTTTAAAATGTGACCACTCTGATACCACTTGAAGGATACAGATGCAATGAAAACACATTTTTGGGTGAATAACCATAAAGTCCATTGTTGTATTCAATGGATCATTCACCAATTGTGAAAGATGTAAATGTCACGACCAACAAAATTTTTTCATCGAATATTGACTTAGGAATCTCAAAACCCATATAGGATCTTTTTATGTGAAATTTATAATTAATTTAAATTAGTTCTGAAGAAAGATTACCTCATCCAAGGATATTTATTTGATGGAGATATTGATCATCTAAATACCTTTTTGGATTACCTTTGTTACATATGGAGGACCCAAAGTAGAGCCACTTTAGCGATGATGCACACGTAGTCCTTTGATATTCAAACAACACCAATGAAATGTCAAGTGCTAGCATGGTAGATTGATCATCTTGTGTTATCTATCTTGATCACTTCAAGATCATTTGAGCTTGAAGGATTCTCTCTTTTTCTTTTTATTCTTGAGAGGATTAGAGAGGGAGGAATCTAAAGAGAAATCAATTGAATGTAATGATTATAAATCCTCAATTAACCATATATAATAGAAATAGAAATATATATATAGAGTTAGGGTTTTGTTAAAATATTATTTAATTGTTAAATGAACCTTAAATAGTATAATAAACCTCATATCACCCCATGGAATATAATAATAATAATAATATTATTTTATAGCTTGTGATAATTGGTGCAATAATAAATATTATTTTACCGAATTTTAAATTAATATTTATCATCAAATATAATTTTGGTCTGCTCATCCTCCTCGCATTTATCAAATACCCAGATAAATATTTATAAAATATTTATTTATAAATAAATATTATATTCATAGTCATATGAATAAATATTTATTAAATATTCAATAAATATTTTTTTCATAGTTTGGTGAATAAATATTTATTAATTATTCATGTAATTAAATAAATTATATATTAATGAATAAATAATTATTTAACACCTCATGAATATTTATGATCAATGAATCCTAAATAAAATTATTCATCAGTCTTGAGAATAATATTATTCCAATGATTAAACTCAAATAGAATTTAATTGATAATAATGGAAACACTTAGTATGCAACCCTCTAAACTTATTTCTCATTAACATTAGGTGGGATTGCCTAAAGTTCAAGATTACTATCTAGAAATGGGTCAAGATACCTAGGAGAAAGAAGTTAATATCACATTGTCGATAACCAAACACAAATGCTTACTGTGCAATATAATCCCTTTGTTACAATATCTCATCAAGCAAGTTTCATATTCATGTCATCAACCTATATTCTTGATACATACTTCTTTGAATATCTAAAATAAAATCATCATTACACCATGACCATGGAATTTAATGTGATAGTTCTATTTATATAAAAGTTTTGAGACACCATATTACATAAATATGGAAGGAACAAATCCTTCCTTGACTTATTAATTAATAACACATCACTCATGATTCACCCAACGTATACAACTTCACCATGAACTGTATCGTAAAGGATTAAAAAATACATATAAGTGTGCGATTACTAAAAATAATTAAGAATAACCTTAAAGTCTAAGGACCATTAAACATGCTCATAGATATACACATCTGATAACAAATAAACATGCATAATTCCTACAGGTGAGCCTGTTATCATAATCTTCTGTCTTGAAGATTACCAAGTATGAACTTCATGAGAAGAAATCGCATATTATTATGAGTAATCTCACCTAATAATAAAAATTATATTTGTCCCATCATAGTATGTTATCCAACCATAGAACTATATTTAATAATATCATCATGGAATTTTAAGGTTCTCATCATAGCGGGGAATTTATATAACCTTATCAATGTGAAAGATGCTCTAGGACATTAATACATTAAAGTCTTGAATAATAATGGAAAATATGTAATAATATGTTTAGTTAATATTTAAATATTTTAATAAACATTTAATATAAAGTAAAAATAGTTGGTTCTAGAACACCAAATCCAACACATAAGCATTAAACTTAATTTCATGAAATTCACACATAGTGATCCACAAATAAAAGAGATATTTTATAAATAATTCATGTATATGATGAATATAGGATAAATCATAGTGTACAATATGTCATAGGATACAACATAGAGATATCCAAGGCATATTGTATGCCATTGGTTCAGGAATATCATAAGGGGCGATATGAAGATATCATCTAGCTACCATTTTGATATATTGTATTGTATAATTAATTTGGAGGTGGAATGTTAAATTGTTAATATATGGATCATTTATCCATGTAATATATCATTAGACATATATATAATCAATTCAATTAAGAGTTAAGTTCATGTAAAATGGTTACAAGCTGTTATAACTGCATTCCATTTACTTGTGTATTATGTAATACATGAGTAAATGAATGACACTTAAGGAACATCCTTGAGGACTATATAAAGGGGTTACTACCATGAGATGGGTGTGTGAGTTCTTGTATGATTATATCCCTTCCCATAGCTCTCCTTTTCTCTCTCCCTTAACCATTGAGAGATAATAGAATATCATAGGAGGCGTGAGAGTCTTTGATAAAACCTAACCCACTAGGGCCCCGCCTGGGCCGACGATAAGCCGAGTGTGCCAAGAATGCCTCCAATAGGCCAGGGGTTGATGACTAACACTGAGTAGACATATAATGCACATGAGAGGCCTTAACAAAATATACCTGTATGCATACACACATATCTATACATATCAGAGTAATGTGAAGAGATAATAACTACAATAATAAATGCATGAACAACCTCTAACAACCCACAATAGGGTATAATAATACATAATAAAAATATACGAGGTAAAATAAAATCCCAACAACCAAAAAAATAGTTCCAAATTAATAATCAATAAGAAGATGAATGCTACATGAAACCTCCAAAGTTTGACCATGGTCTAGCTAATACCGCTACCAAGCACTACTACGCACCATCTACACCTCATCCACCTAGATCTTCATTGAACTATCTATCATATGTATAATACATGACACATTCTAGTAGGTACCATGTAGGGGTGATTATATACATATATAGTGGTATTATTTGAAATCAAAAAAGATATAAAGTATCAAAAGAAGAGTTAGCTCTAAGATATAATCTAGAGAGTAAAGAAAGAAAGCCAAGATATTATCATATAAAGGATCCACATCATTGAGTAAGGTCCCATTCCTCACAACTATCCAAAATAATTTTGCATGACTTCCAAGATCCCCAAGGAAATCAAACTAACAATCGAATAACCTCTATGTACCTATAGTGGATGCCCCACCCGAGCTCTTTAGATAAGGGGTATACCAAACCCATAGATAGATGATCTCACACCTTGTAATAACGAGGGGGAAAGATACTAACCCTATATAATCTATAACTAGAGGATCCTATGCCCAAAACCCATGGGGGGATTACCAACCCTACTTAGGGATGGTGAGTGAAAACTATGCCCTAATGTAACACTACCATCAGGGAAGATTTCCATTTACCAAGAACACTCTAAAGCCATGCATGATCCTTGAAATGATGATGCGTTAAATTATGCTAGATTTACCAAGTTCCACTTTGAAGTATTCTAAATTAGGTCCACCATAGTGTTCCATGTGAAAAAATACCCAAGATAGACGACTCATATACCCAAATTGGAGCTCAAATGGGGAGATATGACCAGTTGGTGGTTTTGCAAAAGGTATACAATGTGTGGGATATATAATTTCAGGTCTAATTTTCACATAATAAAATGTACATGAATATGTATATCACACAGGGAAATCATACATAAGGTGCAATCATATGAAAAACCCATGAGAAATAAACGAGTTATATAATCCTATCTCAAAACATAATCATTGGATATTTCATAAATATTACCAATAGATGAATTAATTGAATCTTTTGGACATTATTTTTTTTAAATAAGAAACAATGGTATTAAATATGGAGTGTAAATTAAGAATATTTCATAAAAAAGGGTGGAAAAGTAGGTATAATAATGCACCTCTTAAATTATGTTTTAAGAAATGGGTAAAGAACCTTTGAAGAAGGTTAACACATGGAATTTTACTTAAAATAAAAATTAAACCATAATGGTTTCCCATAAAATAGTCATAATTTTATAAAATCATGTAGGGATATAAACTTTAAAATATTGGTACATGAAAAGGAATAGTGAATAGGAAAGTTCACTTTAAACATTATTGTTTTGATGAAAGATAGAGAATAGAACACACAAAAAATGTATAACCCCAACAAAGAAAGGAAAAAAACTAAGTATATTTGTGAGATAAATATATACATATTATAGAATATATAAAAAGGAATAATAAATAGGTAAAGTGATATTTAGAGAGAGAAAACATGATTCAAAATAAAAGAGGGTGGTTCAGAAGTTCCCTTACCTCAGGTCCTAACTCGCTTGGTTCACATGTTTAACATCCCGAATAATCAACTTAAGTTTATTAAATAATTTCTTAAAAAAATTCATATAAATGTAATTTATTAATATTATTTTATATTTATTTATCCTCATTTTATTAAGACATCATGTTTATTCTTACTATTCAGAGGGTGTCCATTTTACGGTTCCAAGGCCAGTTCAATTTTTTGATGATAATGGAAGTTCTTTTCAAAAGATAACATGGCTTAAAAAGTGAAATTAAAATTTTTTCATGTAATTATATAAGTTAAAATGGTCCCATAGTCATGGATCACTAATTATAAATATTATAGTTTAATGAAATGTTCATCTAGGTGGTTTTACCAACCATTATGAACTAGATTTCTTTTATTTAGTTTAATGATTATCCATCCTTTATAGAACATAAAATAAGTTATAATATGATTATTATCATTATATTAAACCATAAAATTATTTCTATATCCATCCATGATGACAGTGATGAAAAATGAAACACGTTTTCCATGGAGGCGGTAATCCACACATAATACATGCGATGTTTTCATTTTCTAATGAATGAGAGGAATTTAGATAGTGGTTATTCCATTAGAATAATAAAATCTAAGTATATTTATAATATTTATGTCACTATTTCAAGTTTTATGGAATAAATTTTGAGGAGGTAAAAGAATAAAATATTAAAAGGGCTCTATTTAGAACATTACCTCTTCCTTTGGATTTCTTCTCTTAAACTACACCTTAAGGAACCTTGGATTGGTATTTTGGTGATAAAAACACATCTATTAATTTAAAAATATGTTTGGGGAGATATTTGGGTAGAATGTTGTCAGGATAAAAGGCTTATGGTGTGAGGATAAGTGGTGTGGTGAAGGGGTGACTTTTTTGTAAATAAAACTTTATTAATATAAAAAGGGATGTCATTTTAAAGGAAATTAGACCCAAAATTGATAAATAACATGGAAAAAATTTGTTAAGGTCATGAAATCACTCACATACCCATTTAATGATGAGTTTTTTTTTGATATTTACATCTTGATTTAACATTTTTACCTCTTTTTAACCTTTATTGTGGTGACTAATTTTTACGTTGGTAGCTTATTTTTATGACCTAAAATTAAATTAATCTTATTACCTAATTTTGATTATGATAATTAAAATTATGAAATATATTTTATTAAATTAAATTTACAAATATGATAAAATTAAATTCAATATAAGTAATAAAAATAATACTTTTACTATTCACTAAAAATCAACTTTTTAAGAAAAATTCTAAAAATCCACCCTAAGATAAATCCGATGTGCTAATTCCAAAAATAAAACCCATTTTATCAAAACATTTTTATAATTATGATGAATTTAATATTTTTAAAAAATATAATTTCTATTGAAAAATACTAATTTTTGGGACATTTCTAAATTTTTGACCCTTATAAAAATTACTTATGATTTCATAAAGTCATATGATCAAATAGCTAGTTTTTAATGGAACCATTTTATGAAAATATATTTTATTTCAAAACCATAAAAATGTATTTTAATGAAAATAAAACATATATGTTTTACTAATAATATAAGTATGATTTTTTTGTGCTAAACATTTGTTTCATCATATTTGAAACTTTTTATTCAATTGAATTGTGATATAAATTTCTTATATATAATATTATAAATTAATATAATGAAGTGCATGTGTTTAATACTATATTACTAAATATGACACATGAGTTAATTAATAAGGGGAATTCCATTTATAAAGTTTTTGGTTGTTGCACACAACAACATTAAAGTCATGGTAAATTCATCAATAACAAATCCCTACCTTAATTAGGATCAATTATTGGTGAAGGATGAACTCACTTCATCATTAGTGGAAATATTAATGCTTTTTTCATTAATCCTCTCAATTCCCACTTGATCACTCGCAAAAGATCCACCACGACTAGTTATCCCAAATATCTAGGGTTGTGTGGATAAACCTTAATATGAGTTTATATAGATGAATAATTAGGTAAAAACTAAATAAAAAAAATTTATTTATTTATTTTAATTAACAATTTTGATATTCCAATGACTATTCACCACTGAAGGGTCTGGTACAAAAGGAAATTATATCTTTTCTAGGGTAAACCTTGCATTCTAGATTCAATGGTGGTATCAGTTTTCCAATATGAGACTCTATTAAATAGATACAACATTATTTCTAAAAACACTCAGGTGAAAATAATAAAATATTATTTAATTTAGTTTTCTCAATATCAAGGTTCCAACAACACCTGATATCTGTGCCAATAGAGAAAATAAATTTAAGGGAATATCTATTGATATTCAAAGGGTCCAAGACTAAAAAACAGAGTCACAACACCCTTATCACCTTTAATTATTTTCACCATGAAAAGTAATGACCTACTAAAAAAGGTGAGGGTATTGAGATCACATCTGATTCTCATGATCTCACGAGCTCTTCTGAAGATTTCCATACTACCAAAAAATATGCACCAGGGGAATCACTCACCCACAAAGAGTCCTCTCCTACTGATATTCGATTTCCACTGGGTACTCTAAGAAGGTTGATCCATCATCGATGCCCCACTTACCCCAGTCGATAATGTGTGATTGATCATGCACATAACTCCTTAGTTGTGACACATGGAAGATGTCATGCATCTAGTCTAACTATGGTTGTAAGGCTAAACATTAAGTGACATCGATTACCCTCTACAAGATCTCAAATAAACCAATGAATCTAGGAGAGAGATTGTAACCCCATCTATATCTACACGATACACACCGAGGTGAGACCTTAAGGTACACATGGTCTCCCTCCTTGAGTTACAAGGGACTTTATTGATGGTCTTTATTGGACTTCTGATGGATATATGTAGTTTTAATCCACTCCCGGATGATTTTCACCTTCACAGTCATCGCTTATACCAACTCAGCAGCCATAATCATTGACTTACTAATCAAAGACTAATATAAGGGTGAAATGAAAGGTATCTTATACAAGGAATCAAATGGAACCCTGACAATGATGGAGTGATATCTATTTTTGTATATAAACTCTACTAATGGAATACAATCCACCCAACTTCACCCAAAATCCAAGACATAATCCCGTGACATGTATTTAAGGACCTGAATGGTTCATTCAGTTTGACCATCCATATGGGGGTGAAACAATTTTATTATCCACAACTAAGTCCCAGAATCCTTCTATAATCCTTTCCATAAATGGGATGTGAAACGAGTGTCACGGTCAGAAATAATCATAAAGGTTACTCTATGAAGTTGGAAAATCTCATGCATGTATAACGTACCAATATTTCCACCAAAATTGACTCTTTAATAGCAAGGAAGTGATCCAATTTGGTAAGTTAGTAAAATATCACCAAAATAAAATCGATAAATATCACCAATCATGGAAGTCTCATCATAAAATCCATAGATATACCATCCCACTTTTACTCTAATACCTCAAGGGGTTGGCCCAAACCCACTGGAACCTAATTCTCTACCTTTACTTGCTAATAGGTAAGTAATCATGAAAATAAATTTTCAAAATTCCTCTTTATTCCCGACCACAAAAACCGCTTCAAAATATATTAGTACATCCTTTACACTCTAGTATTTACTACTAAGGAGGATGTATGGAACTCTCTCAACACCTCCTCACACAACACAACTAACACCATTATCATTACTCAAAAGAGGATAACATTCTCCTCACCTTCAGATAATACATGAAGAGAATTCCCTATGAATATCTAGTTACATAATACCTCATAATGAAAGTATTAAATCTATGATTCCCTCAAGTACTAGTGAAGTGGAGGGGACATGGCCATTAATTGGAGATATGCTACTCCTCCCTCATCTAACTAAGAAAACTATGATGAGAACAACTACTCCGTTGCATTTCCTAATAACATGGAACACTATTTAATTCTAGGGTCATCTATAAACACATTTTCTTTCCCCGTAGTATAGACTATCTCAAAGTCATAGTCCTACAAAAACTCTATCCATCACCTCTATCTCAGGTTTCAATCTATCTAAGTGAAGATACACCTAGGACTCTTGTAGTTAGAATAAAAAATAAACCTCTTAATAAGAATTTAGTGTCACTATTTTTCCAGAAAAACACCATAACTACAAGATCTAAATCACGGGTCATATAATTTTTCTCTTGGGGTCTCAGCTATCGAGATCCGTAAGTAATCACTGTCTACCTCTACATAAAAACACAACCAAGATTAGATCTATAGGCATCATATAACACCATGTACTTAACCCCATCTTCTATTAATCCCAAAATTGGAGTGCTTTTCAATAACTTACCTAAATCCTTAAAGGACTTATGGAATTTCTCTTACCAATAAAATGATTTATCTTTCTAGGTCAAGGAAGTAAAAGGGTCTATAATCCTAGATAAATCTAGCATGAATATCTAATAATATCCAACCAGACCAAGGAAACTCCTCACCACCATTACACTCTTAGGTGAATATAAAGCTATAATTTCCTTGATCTTTTCTCATTTTACAACAACTACTTCATCTAAGATAACATGTCTTAGGAAGTGGACCTATCTAATCTAGAAATAACACTTTTAGAGCTTCCCATATATCCAATTCTCTAAAAGTATGTTTAGAACTATCCTCAAATGATTTAGATGCTCGACCTATGATACCGAGTAAACAAGGATTCCATCAATGAAAAACACCATGGACTGGTCTAGGAAAAACTATAATATCCAGTTCTTGATTCCTACAAATACTATCAGGGTATTCATCATGTAAAAGGTCATCATCGGGAACTCGTAATGACTGCAGTGACATCAAAATGTCATCTTTGGTATATCCTACCCACATACTCATATCTTGTGATATATTTAACTAAGTTTGATTTTTGGGGATCAATTTATCCCTTTAGATGATCAAATAGATCATTTATTATAGGAAAATTATATTTATTCTTGATCATCACCTAGTTTAGGAAATGATAGTCAATGAAAAACCTTAAACTCCTATCTGATTTATCAGTGAACAATACCATAGCTTCCCATGGGGACACACTATGTTTAATAAATATTTCCCTCTAAAGATCCTCTAACCACACCCTCAGCTCTCAAAGATTAGAAGTGGTTTTTTGATATGCTAAAAAAGATATCAGAATGGTCCCAAGGTGAAACTAAATACCAAAATCAATCTCCATATTAGGATTTAGACTGGGTACATCATCAAGTAAAATGTAAACATACTAATCCACATTTACAAGAAATTGAAATTTCATGGCGTCTATTGCTCTAAGGGTCAAGTTGTCCAACTGGTGGGAAATTGAATGCAACTTCCTGCACCTGATATTATCTCATTTAGTCTAGAAATAGTTCTCACTAGGGAAAGAAAATATCACTTCATTCACTCATATGCATCTCACTATCTGATAGAAAAATCAATCTGGGAATGGGTTACAGATATCCAGTCCATACCAATAATAACATCATAATACATCATCATAGTTACTAAGAGATCCCACATGAACCTCTCTCCTCCAAGAGATAAGTCACACTGCTAGAAGATGATTGTGATTATATAATCTCCCCTAGTAGGTGTCTCTAGCTATAAGGGTCAATCTAGAGGATTTTTTGGAATCTTTAGTTGTTTAATAAGGGATAAGGAAATAAAATAACATCTTACACCCGTGTATAAAAAAACTGATACTAAGGTGGAGAAAACACCGATCATACCTTGAATCCTGTTGTAATATTCTTGGTTCTATCCCTCTATCACTTGCAACTGACTATGTCCCTGGCCTCCTGTTCTTTAAGCTTGACATGGACCACCTAGAGGTGGTGGAAGTGGTATCAAGTCATAAAATTGACCACCTTTGACAACTCCTTTGGCTCATCTTCTATAACATCCTTCCTGAGGATGTCCTCTACTACCCTTGGGAGGTCTTTAGTCATGCCATTATCTCTATCTCAATGGCCCATCCATTGTATATCCATCCTATTTTGAATGGTGGGTTGGGAATTCCCTTGTCGAATGGCCCCAAACCTCACAATAATAACACCTCCTATCCACTGGCTGACTATATCCCCTCCAAGATCCCTATGTGGTTGACCCCTATGTCCAATCCTAAGCATGTGAACATGCATTTAATTATGATCCATCGACCTATAACTTTACATATACAACTGACAACTCTTATCTGTGGTGGCTATTTTCCCCACCCACCACATACTAATCCTCCATTAGAAAGATATCTACACTAGGGTCCACTCCAGCACCCCAACATAGGTGGGGATGTATAGGGGAACCATATAAGCTCAAATATCCCAGTGAATATCTTGATCAAACTTCTATACCCAGAAAAATCAATCACAAACCATGTAAAAAAAGTATAATGTGAAGTTAGTAAACCTTGATGAATATTTAGTGACCATCATGTTGCCCCACACCATTTATCCTTTTCACATCATCATCCCACACCATTTAAAACAAATTCTTCTTAATATGATATGGAGAATCCACCTAAACCACTGGAGGTGGGTCTGCTCACTATTTAATGGGTGGAAGAGCTACCTAATGGCTGCTTGGAGGAAATACCTCCTAGACTATCCTCTAAACAAAAGACTTATAATTAAGTTAGTATTCATCATGAACCTACCTTTTAAATCTTATTGGATATTGATGCAGTGGAATCCTATAGTTTGACAAGATATACCATTGTCAAAAGAGTATATCTGGGGAGATAACCTAAGAATGACTTGAAAATCACAAACCCATTCCTATAAGATGCATGTACCAATGTTTTCCCTGAAACCACTATCTTAACATACATATTCAAAAAATAGGTTATCATATTCCTAGTGTATGGATATATTAGTCATAGCACAATAACTAGGGTCTCTGTCCTAAGAGATAAACTCAAGATGCCTTAACACCATTTCCCTAATCCCAAAGTAATACTTACATGACTACTATATCTAAACCCCATCATTAGGAAAACCCCACTTTGATGTTTATTCTCTTTTATGGGTTAATATAGGTTTTTTTTGTAAGTAAAAAGTTCCGGAATAGAAAGGCGAGGTTATAAGGAAGGGATTAGTTGTGTGGTGGTTAGAAGGTTGCCACTGGCTAGCCAATGGAACCTACTAGCCCACCGATGAGCTTCCCGTAGTTCTACATAATTCTACAGACCTCATCATCTAGATAGTAGGGTGCCATAGTCCAATCAATGGTGCTAGAAGAACCCGGGTGGTTCTTTCAGGCACACCAGCCAGCTGGAGGCTAGTCATAGGATAACTAGTTAGGCCCACCATCTATTTGGTGTGCCCAGTCCGAAGGTACAATTAATATACCCCATGGGATTTCAATCACACATGGTTTTGACCCTATTTAACACCCACATCCAACTCCAATTCACTTATTCTGAATTTGATACCTACCCTATGTCCCATATAGATATCTCATTCATCTCCCCTTTATCCTTCAAAATTGGAGAGTTCCAACAACACTAGAATAATAATATTCCTCTAGATCTATTACTATTTTTCATCACTTATTGATAGATGATCCTGGATCTATATTTTCTAAGTCAATCCAATGATCTTTCCTTTAATTCTTCTGTGATAAATATCAGATCTAGTGATTTGATGATGCTTCTTGATCGAATCAAGATCCACCATCGAATATAAATGTTTTACAGGTAAGTGTTTATGGATCATCTTTCTACAACTCTTCTTGATGGTGTATTAATGAAATAACCTTAATACATTGATTATTATTTAGTAGATTAGTAGATGTATCGAAATTTCAATGAAAACACCCCTTGATCGGAGATAATTATCTCAAGAATAGTGAATGTTTCTAGGTAAGTCATCATAGGTCGATCATCTTGAGACTCTCTTATTATTGATCATCATCTTAAATCTCTTTTCCATCAACAAATTGGTGATAAATCGATGATCATTGTCAAGACCCAAGTTTCTATTTTTAAATCAACGAATAATTCATGATCTGATCCTCAATCAACAATAGATCTGATGAATTGGTGACCTCTCCTTCAATATACCTCAAAACTGGTTCCGTTGGTGGAATCCTAAAGGAATGTGATTCTAGAACCACCCTTCTTGACATGGAATCTTCCCGAGTCTCCTTTATAAACCTATTTCTTGACAAACTAGAACTTGAGTTAGGTATCATTGATGTGAGAGCTAGTTCTCCATGTGTGTGCGACATGGTCCAGTCATCAATATTTGATAAACTTGGAGTTCTTCATCAACAACCTTGAGGTAAAATTTCCTTTCCATGTAAGGACCTTTTATAATCTTTTCACCTTGAATTCATATCGATGTAATTTTTTCCATGTTGATGGTATTTTCTTGTGGGTGTGTGTGTAGCCCATGATACTCATATATGATTATTGATTCCATGAGTTTTATAGAGTATCTTGTTACCATGATTGATGTTGATCACATCTTGTTATATGTTTGATACTATATACTAATGATGATGTGTTATGCTTGTCATATTATGATTTCCATGTTATGTGTGTTACTACACCATTAGAGATTGTTCTTGGTATTCATGATAGGTGGACCATCGTGCTATGATTACCCATTATAGGGGAGTGCACACAACGTGCAGTGATGATGATAGTGGACCCATATTTGGGGTGGGAGCATGATATCCTTGTGAACCAACCTACAATTCAATGCCTTGAGGATACTGAGTAACATACTCGAACATGATTCCTTGTGGATACTAATTATCATGTTTACTCGATGATTTGAGGATACCGAGTGTTATATCTCCAGCCTTGTGGCTGGATCTTGTTCATTTCTACCATTTTTTACCATAATTTTGGAATGGATCCAGATCAGGTTCAATCGTGGTTTGGTTAGAACATGGGTGATCGATATATGATTGTTTATGCTTTCTTGCACATTTATTATTATCATGGAATAAACCATTATACTTGTGCACAATTGTTTAGGATGCATTGGTGGTTCCCTATTGGGTTTCATTTCTCACACCCTGAATGAACATCTTCATGAACTTTCAGACTTCATGTATAGGGGTCCAGGAAAGGTAAAGGGGACCATGGAAGATGGTTGAGCTTAGGAGCATGGAGATGGGATAAGTACCAAGATGTACTTCAGAGGATTTTCATAGTGTTTTATTTATTTATTTATCTTCTTTCACTTATACTCTGGTATGAATTTCCACAATGGGAGCCTAGTTTATTTATCTTTATTTGCTGTATAACAGGTTTTCCATATGATATTATATTCTTCCACATTATTTACTTTTAGTAGTTTTATATTATATATATATTATTGGTGAAAGTATATGATATCAAGGGTATAGTCTTCCCACTGATGGCATTCATACCCTCCTTTCTAGTCAGAGTCCTCTTGCGTACGGGGAGATTCACATTAGGTTTTATGGAACTATGGTTTGGAAATAGTGGTTTGGGTTAGGGAATTATAAAATGGTATCAAATAAAAATTTTCTTCATTTTTTTTGGATTAACCTGGGATATGTTAGAAAGGATATAGGTTGTACGAGACTTGGTTAGGGGAGTTTACATGTTCCTGACTTGCTTATGTGTAATGGACCTCTGAGTTACCATTAATGAGATTGTTGTTACTATTTTATGGAATTTGGTTTTATTATTTCATCATGATTTGGAATGTATGATCACTTATTGTATATGTACCTATGGTGTGATACATACTAGTTATTTATTTAATTCCTTTATGTGTGTTATCTATTTGAAATAGAATTGTTTTTTTATCGAGTGATATTTCTATTTCCATGTTATTGTGATATATGTATTGGTATTAATTAGTTGAACCCAACAATAATGTTATGTTTTGTATATAAACTTGATTATGACTAACATGAAAGGATAGATACTTCAGTTAGTTTTAGTATGAATATACATTGGGTTACGGGTAAACTCATAGGAGAACCTTGTGCGATCCCATAGATTGATTAGGATGTGTCATAATGACTTTTTTTTTCTTAGTGTTTTCTTTGCATTTTAGAAGATTCCACCCCAAAGGAAACTAATGGGAACACCATCTAACATGGGCCAGGATGATCCCACTAGGAAGGATTCCATTATTCCACCACCTTCAATATAGGATGGTGTAATAGAGAATGATCCCACACCTAATTCCATGGTGCGGACAGTGGGCTCAACTCAACCAAGATTCCTCTTGTTTTCCAACCTAGGGTAGAGGGGCACTGAGGTCCATGATCGACTATGACAGATACTTATAGTTCTATCATCCACCAACCTTTTAGGGAAATAGAGGGATATAG
Source organism: Viscum album (assembly GCA_963277665.1). Classification (NCBI taxonomy): domain Eukaryota; kingdom Viridiplantae; phylum Streptophyta; class Magnoliopsida; order Santalales; family Viscaceae; genus Viscum; species Viscum album. The sequence continues at coordinate 1,731,762,306 of OY728131.1, read as the reverse complement.
GATACAAATTATTGAATACACATCATTGAGGGTGTATTTGACCTAATTGAGATACCTAGGGATAAGAAGGTGAATATGGTAGCTTTCATGCTATAGGGACTCGCCAGGAGGTGGTGGGGCATGATGAGACAGATTGGAAAACATGAGGGTCTAACTTGATAGGATTTCAAGGGATTTTTTTTTCAAGGATTTATTTACCTAAATGCTAAATTTAGACAAAAAAACATGAGTTCATGGATCTAGAGTAGGGGTACATAAAGGTATCCTCATACTCTGCTCGTTTCACTAAGCTACTATGTTTTTCTTCTCTCTTGTCTGGGAAATATGAATTGAAGGCTAGGAAGTTTAAGATCAGTTTTTATCCTAACATCATGTGATAGGTTATATGTTTTAACCCAATGAAATACCCATAGGTTATGTGCCTGGTCTTGACTATTGAGAAGGGCATGAAGGAGGATTGAGAATTTGGCCTTTTTCCACCCTCCAGTACTCAAGAGGAGATACATACTACTTCTATAATGAGTGTCACTTATAGTAAGAGGAAGAGAAAGAATAGGGGTGTGAAGTAGGGTAATAGTATGTAGGTGGAACGAAGTATGAATTCTTCAGCTCCTTAGGATGAGTTACATTATGCTTCAACTGTGGTAAGGTTAGACATTATTGAAAGTTCGGTACAACACCTCAAAAAAGTGTTGATAGTGCGAAAAAAGGGGAATCTACAGCAAATATTTTCCATATATTCAAGGATAAAGTTCCATAGGGGTATAATAAAGACATGATCTATGACCTAGGGATCTGTTTGGGGTCCTCAATAGCAGGCTCATATGGCAATGAAATAGGCAGGTCATGTGTCTTCGAGACAAGGCCACATAGCTGAGTTAAGTTGAGTGTATGTAGTGGATTAGACTCTAGAAGATATTGAGGGAACATCTAATTTTTAAGGTATGTTCTTAATCACTTATAATTTTTCTAATACTCTATTTGAAACCAATTATTTACATTCCTTTATATCTACACAAGTTGTTATTGGAGTTTACTCACTAGTCGAATTGTCTTTTGAGTTACTTTCCTTCGATACATCATTGAAAAAAAGCAGATTATCTTTAGGGATTCCCATAGTTTCCTATAGTTATTACTGATTATGAACATCTATGAGACTTCATGATTCTAGAGATGATAAGATTTGATGTGATTATTAGCATGGACTATCTGACCATCTTTTTAGCTCACATTTATAGTAATCAAAGATAAGTATATTTTACTTCACTAAATAGAGAGAAGTATGCAATGATTGAAGAATGGGAGTTGGGAGAATTGGAGTGGGTTCATAATTGATCTATCTCAGTACGATCATAGTTCATATTGTAGGATTAGATATTTTAGTAAGATTAGTGGCATCCCCCTCATTTTCCCTCTGGTTATGGATCACCATCAAGATATCTTTTCAGATGAATTTTTAGGAATTACCATTGATAGAGGATTTAAGTTCAAGATAGATCTCATTCTAGGAACACATAAAATTTCAATAATCCCTTATCATATAACACTAACTGATATTAGAGAACTCAAGGTATAATTTGATTATTTTGAATAGAAGAGTTTTATTAGGATGATTACTTTATCATGGGGTGCACCTATATTATTCTCTAAGAAAAAGGATGGTAGTATTCAACATTGTGTAGATTACTAGAATTTGAATTAGGTGATGGTGAAGAACACCAAGGATTAAAGATCTATTCAATCAATTATAGGGATATTAGTGGTTCTACAAGATTGGTTTTTGATCAGACTATCACTAATTGTGGGTTAGAGAGGAGGATATCCCAAAGATGATGTTTCAGAGTAGGTATGAGCTATACGAGAACATGGTTATGCTATTTGGACTGATGAAAGAGTCAAAAGTGATCATGGATCTTGTGAATAAGATATTCTACCCATATATTGACTCATTCATCTTTGTGTTCATTGAATACATCCTCATCTACTCACTAACCTAAGAGCAACATGCCAAACATCTTGAGATAGTCTCGAGTACACTTCGATCACATTATCTTTATGAAAATATATTGAAGTGTAACTTTTAGATTAAAGAGGTGAAATTCATGGGGCCTGTAGTGTTTGAGATAGGTATATCTGTGGACTTGAAGAAATTTTAGGTAGTAATTTCCGAGATATATCCCCAGAATGTGTTCAAGATCATGATATTTTTGGGTTTAGTGGGATACTATTGGTGTTTTATCCATGAATTCTCCTATTTTATAGAACCCATGACTGAACTTATGAATAAAGGGGTGAAGTTACAATGATAAAACTAATTTTAAGTATCATTTATTGAGTTGAATAGTATTTTGAATACAAATCTTGTGTTGATACTTACCATGACAGGGATTGGATATGCTATTTAATACAATGCATTATGCATTGGTTTGAGAGCATTGTTGATGAAGTGAGAGAGAGTAGTAGTTTATATTTCACTTAATCTGTGACCACATGATCATAACTATCCTACCCATGACTTAGATATGGTATCTAGGGTCCATGATTTGAATTGTTGGTGACACAACCTCTTTGGACAAGGGTTTGTAATTTATACAAACAACAAGATCCTCTACTATATATTTAAACAATGAGACCTAAACTTGAGGTAGAGGCATTGGGCATAGTATCCATAGATGTTCAACTTTGAGATGGATTATGCACTTGTTAAAGGTAACTTTATAGAAAATGTTCTTAGCTATAAGACATAAGTACCTTAGTATATTGATGAATAACCTTCAGAGGAATAATGGAATCTAATAAGATTGTTGGCTGATTAGAGGTTGTATGATTCTAACGAACAAGGATCGATGGATCATGCCCCATTTTTGGTCCCATATTCTTTAGTAGATCAGGTGAAATCTTGTTAGGAATTTGACCCATAGTGTTCTATGATGTGGGAACAGCTAGCAGGAGGTGATTCGATACCTGGGTGGATGTTAAATGGTGATGTGATCCTTGTACATGGGAGACTTATAGTAACTACTAATAATAGGGAATATCCAATGAGATACTTCCATACCTCTAAGTGGGTGATACATTTTGGGGTGACAAAGATATACCACAACTTCATAAAGGTTCTGGGCACAACAAAAGCGTGGTTGGGATGGAACCCAACTTTTATTTTTACCATGAATCAATGATTATTCTGGGATCAATACGATGATGAACTCTTATCTCTATAGAATAGAATAAAAGATTTAGATAAAGAAGGAAGAGGAATGAAACCTTTATATAGGATCATTCACATCATGTTTATAATTAATTTAATTAATTTCATAAAGAAAATAATACCTGGATCTTTGGTATTTTTTTCATTGATGGTGTTGATTGTTCAAAATGAACCTTTCGGATTATCTTGTTGCGCTTGCAAGGATCCAAACTATAATCCCTCTAGTGGTGATCCACATGTGATCTGATGGCCTCCGATTGACACTACTCGTTCTCTGAGTGCTAGCGTGGCAAAGCGAGTGTCTTGGGTTGATCGTTCTTGATCTCTTGTTCTTCAGCCTTGAAGAACATATCTCATTCTTGAGAGGGATGGGAAGTGGATTTGATATAGAAATTATTCATCTCAACAATTCTCAATTCATTGGGTGTGCGGTTCGATACATGGAACAATAGATGTATGTGTCTATTTATTGACATAGGGCCTCAGTTACAATATTTAATTACATAACAACGATTAAATACATTCATAACCTTAGATAAAACTCATTCTATTAATAATAATACTGCATCATTATTTATGATGCGCCAACTTGCACAAAATGGAATTATAAATAAAATTCCATGTCATAAAATAATAGCAGCATTATTTTAATTTGTGCCAACTAGTTAAATAATTATTTATCATATTGTAAATAATAATTTTACTACCAGACCAAATTTGGTCCTCTCAAAATCCACTTCCATTTATTGAACACCCGAATAAATAAATATATAATTTATTCTCTTAAATAAATATTTTATTTACAAACTTGTAAATAAATATTTATTAAATGTTCAATAAAATAAATAAATATATTTTACCCACAATCTGGTGAATAAATATTTATTTAATTTATGAAATCATTTTAACTTGAATAAAATTATTCCATTGTCTTTAGAATAATATTTATTAATTAAATTCAAATAGATTTTAACTGAGACCACCAAAAACACTTAGTGTGTGACCCTCTAGGATTCTTTCTCATTGGCATTAGGCAAGCTTTCCTAAAGTCCAAGAGTACTATCTAACAATGGGTCAAGGCACCCAAGAGAAAGAACTTAAAGTCATAATAATGAAATCTACATAAAAATTCTCACCATGTAATATAATCCCTTTGTCACAATATCTCATCTAGAAGGTTTCATGATAGTTTCATCAACTTTTATGCTTGATACGTTGTTCTTTGACTACCTGAAATAAACTCATCATTACACCATGGACATGGAATTTCACACGATGGTTATATTTAAATCAAAGGGTTGTGATATCAACTTCCATAAATGGAAGGGATGAATCCTTACTTGAATTATCCATTAATAACACGCCACTCATGATGCACCCCACGTACCCTACTTCCCACCAACTGTCCGTATGATAGTTTTCATCAGTAAATCAAAGTGCATGAGTCATGACACGTATTAATGATAATCTTAAAGTATAAGGATCATTACACAAGCTCGTAGATAGAAATATCTAATGACACCAAAACATGTAGAATTCCTACTAGTGGGTTTGTTCTCATAATCTTCTGTCTTGGAGATTACCAAGTGATAAATTCATGAGAGGAAGTCTCATCTACTTACATGTACTCACACCTGACGGTCTGCATGCTATGTGTCCCATCATAGTATGTCATCCAACCATAGAACTATATTTAAGAATATTTTTATAGCATTTTAAGGTTCTCATCATATCGGGGAACTGCCATGAACTTATCAATGAAATAAATACTCTAGGACATTATTATATCATAGTCATGCAGAACAATGAACAATATATAATAAGATGTTTAATATTTAATTACATTAAATTTCCATGTAATAAAAGTACAACCAGTTGGTTCTAGGACACCAACTCTTACAAACTCCCACTTGGACTAGAGCCAAATGCCTATGAATTTTAGTCCACTAGAACTCACATGGTGATCATGTTTCTGCTGAGTCAAGGCTTTAATAAAGGGGTCTTCCACGCTGTCTTCTTTGGAAATAGTGCTCACAACAACTTCACCTCTCTGAGAAAAATCCCTCAAGAGATGATAATTCCGAAGTATGTGATTCATCTGTTGATGTGACCTTGGATCTTTTGTGAGTTCCAGCACTGTAGTATTATCACAGTACAATATGATGTTATCTTTACTACTAGGTATAAAATCCAGCTTATGGATGAAGCTTCACATCCAAACTGCTTCTTTAGCTGCCTCAGAAGCTGTGATATACTCAGACTGTGCTGTAGAGTCTAGAACCATACTCTTCTTTGAGCTCTTCCAGCTCACTACACCTCTATTCAAAGTGAAGATGTATCATGTTTGCTACTTCATGTCATATTGATCAGTTTGGAAACTAGCATCTTCATATCCTCTGATGACTAGTTCGTCACCTACTCCATAAACCAGGAACATATCCTTAGTACACCTCAGATACTTTAGGATAGTCTTGAATTCCATCCAGTGGTGGTCCCCTGGGTCAGCTTGATATCTGCCTACCGCACTCAATGCGTAGGCAACATCCAGCCTAGTACATAACATGGAATACATGACTGACCCAATCACTAATGTATATGGATCCCTTTCCATTATCTTTATTTCCTCATGTGTCTGAGGACACATTTTCTTGGAAAGATGAATGCCATGTGATGCTGGCAACAATCCCCTCTTGGATTGTTCCATATTGAATCTCTTTAGTATCTTATCAATGTATTTACTTTGACTTAGACCCAATAATATCTTGGATATATCACGATGGATCTTGATCCCAAGAATATATGATGCCTCACCCAAGTCCTTCAAGGAGAAGCTTTGATTCAACCATGCCTTAACAGAGTGTAAGAATGGTATCTCATTTCCAAGAATATATGATGCCTCACCCAAGTCCTTCGATGTCTAGTTTCTTCTTGAATTCCAATTTTAAACTGATAGGATTTACATAAACTGGAGGATATACCAAAATCTATACTTGGTTTTGGTACATGGAATCCATTTTAGAATTCATGGATTCTTTCCACTTGGAAACATCTATGCCACTTACTGCTTCCTTCTAGGTTAGAGGATCATTATTATCAACTAATAATGAGTACCATCCTTGGTAACTAGAAAACTTTACTGTTCTAGTTCTCTAACCTCTCTTGTACTCCCACGCAGCTCTTGTGTCGCTAGAACAATTCTTTCTTCCATGAGGCTTTGTAGAATCTATTCCTGTACCAACTCTTGTGTACCTTGAGCCTCAACTTCATTGAAGTATATCTCTCTCCCACTATCTCTTTTGGAGATGTTCTCCCTCTCAAGGAATATGGAGTGTCTTTCCAATATAACCTTTTTGTATGAGGGGTTGTATAGGTAATATCCCCTTGTTTCCTTGGGGTATAATATAAAGTTACACTTTGTGCCTCGAGGTGTAAGTTTGTTACCTGAAGAGGCCTTAACAAATTCCTCACTTCCCCACACATGTAAATTCGATAATATGGCTTTTTTACCACTCCATAACTCGTATAGAATACCATTTATCGATTTAGTTGGTACTTGGTTTAGTATGTGCACCATTTTTTGTAACTCATATCCCCAAAAGGATAATGGAAGACTTGCATTACTCATGATTGATCTCACCGTGTCCAACAAGGTGTAGTTCCTCCTTTCTCTCACACCATTCCACTGGGGCATGTATGGAGGAGTGAGTTGGGATAGGATACCAAACTCCCATAAGTAATCAACGAAATCTTGATTAATATATTCTCTACCTTGATCTGAGTGGAGTTTCTTAACCTTCTTATCAAGTTGGTTTTCAACTTCATTCTTGTATTCTTTGAACTTATCAAAAGAATCTGACTTATACCTCATTAAGTAGATATATCCATATCTACTAAAATCATCAGTAAAAGTTATGAAGTATGAGTAACCTCCCCTTTATTTAACTAGAAATGGTCCACATACATCGTTATGAACCAATTCAAGAAGTTCTTTAGCCCTTTCACCTTTCCCAATAAATGGGGATTTGGTCATTTTTCCTTGTAAACATACATGACATACACCAAGTGGTTTTAGTTCAAAATAATCTAAATATACATCTTGATGTAACTTTTTCAAGTGTTTCTTGTTTACATGAACTAGCTGGTGATGCCAAATTTGGGTGTGGTATGAGTCATGTGAAGTATCTTTGTTATTAATTTCCATTACTTGGTTTGTGTAATCCAACACGTAAAGACCGTTATATAAATGTGCCCTATCAAAACAAATTCTATCTTTATAAAAGAAGAAAAATTCATTTCCAAACTTGAAAAAAAATCCATATGTATCTAATTTGGATAAAGAAATACTATTTTTAGTAATATAAGACACATAATAACAAACCTTTAACACCAAGATCATCCTAGTTGGCAATGTGAGGTGGTATTCCTTGATAGCTATAACAGCAAGTTTGGCTCTATTGGCTACTCATAGATCTATCTCCCCTCATTCAATCTTCCTGATTTTACTTGGTTCTTGTATTTGGATACATATGTGAGCACCACAAGCTATATCTTATACCCAATTTTTAGAAACAGACAGATTTCATTCGATAAAAAATGTGCCTGAAGGTTCCCCTTACTTTTTAGGCTGGGTGCAGTTCTTCTTCCAGTGTCCCTTCTTTCCACATATGAAACAGACAACCTCATTTTACATTGCCTCCCCTTTGATCTTCCCTTTCTTAGAAGGTCATGAAGAATATTTGGGCTTAAAGTTCTTCACCTTTGCTTTCCTCTTATTCACCATAAGGACATAAGGCTTTTTACGCTTCATATCTTTGTCCACTTGATGAATGAGGATAAGAAGATTAGATAGAGACTTCTCAATGTTGTTCATATTGAAATTGACAACAAAGTTAGAGAAGCTCTGAGGAAGTGATGCAATAATGAGATCAGTTCCCAGTTCTTTGGGAAGTTTAAACCATAGAACCTCTAGATGCTCAATGTAGCCAATGAGCTTGACTACACGAGGCCTAGCCGGGGAACCTTCTCTAAGCTTACTCTGAAAGAGTTCCTTAGAGATCTTAAAACTTTCCTGTCTTGATCTCTCTTGGTAAAGACCACAGAGGTGCTTGAGCATGCTATAAGAATCCTTGTTTTCATGAGAATTCATGAGCTCACTAGACATTGATGATAGTGTGGTTTATGAGCTTGTCATTTTTATCCTACTATTAAAAGATCAGATCATTATTACTTTATTGATTACATTTTATGAGAAATAATAAATTTTTATTAAGTCTCCCACTATTTTATCAAGTCCCAATGTCCCTCACTATTGAACTTAGAATGTCCAGTTTCCATGACATTCTAGTGGAAAGGATCCATATTCCCCTTTGCATAACCCCAACAAGGGTTGGTCAAGCTATTAGAAGGTATTTAGGTAGGCAGGTCTTTTCCAACTATGGGTTTGCAGCTCCTTAATCTGTTGAGTGGACTCCCCAATCCTAAAATCATGACTTTGGATTTCCTCAAATCTTGCCTCCAATATTACACCAAGTCTTTCAAGGGATACTTCTCTTGATGTAATATGGTTAAGTAAACCCGAAACCTTTCATAAGGGATTCTTTTATAAAATTAAGTGTCCCAACAAGGGTTGGTCAAACACATAGTTTTATTGAGTTTTTCCATTAATCAAGTAATAAAAGGCTTGGTCTAACTTAATATTTTATTTGAGGAATTTTTATCTCTTATTCATGAATTTCTTATTATCATTATCACATGCTTGTTAATATTAAGTGGAACTTACTTAAGTGATTGAAAATGTCTTGATAATATTTACACATAAGTCTGGTTTATTTTAGTTATATCTTTCATGCTTGTTTAATTCATTAATTATGTGATCGTGACAACACATCCATAATGATAAACCATGCAACTGAAAAAAATAAAATAAAGAGACTGATCATGAGATTTTCTAATGGTTAGTTTATCTAATAGTTGATAAACTAACCCTAACCTATGGGAGAAACATCTTGAACCTTTTGGGTTTGTGTTTACAGCTTTTCACCTGTCCACCTTTGTATCTCCTAGAATTGGTTTTGTCTTAGCTCCTATTTGAACCACCTCCACTATCTTGGGAGTTCCATCCATTACATATTCCTTTTTTAACTCACATGTAGGTGAGGGGTAAAAAGGGGTTTTATATAAAAGAAACCTTGGGCATGCTGCCCCTATATATTAATGATGAGAAGGATCACAGACTGACAAATTTAATTTAAATAAATAAATTAAAAGAAATCATTCACACACAAAGGTCTTGGTATAGATTATGATAATCAATACATGCAATGATATTTATGAATAAATAAAACCGGCATTCAATACTTTAATCGTTATTGTTTAAGATACATCATGCTCAAATAAATTAATTATTATCTTTAATTAATCAATATTTTTTATCTTAAACCCTTTTCTGAATTTACTTGAGATTCCCATCCATTATAATTTTAAACAAATAAATTCATTTAAAATTAAATTTGTACGTAACTTGTAACTTAGTGGAAACCTAGTGAATTCCTATTTATAACTACCCAATGAGTAGAAATGAACATTACACAGATGTTGAATTAAATACATATATATAAAACACCTATCATGTGTTGTGCCTCTTCTTTACACTTGTACGATGGTACACATCTCAATGGTTTTTATAATATAATAATAAATTTTAATAAATCTGCATAATTTGGATGAGTACACAGCGTGTAGTTCCAACTACACGACGTGTACTATTTTTTCACCATCCATCTGAAGTACACAACCGAGGAAACAAAGTGTGAGTGTACTTTGAAAATATTCAGAGTACACGACATGTCCAGTAGGCCACACGCCATGTAGTTAGTCGTTACATGGTCTCCAGACAGGCAAGCTGTGTATGGGGTACATAGTTCAACCCTAACATGAAGAGACTACATGTCGTGTCCAGTGGGCCATACAGTGTGTAATTCAAAAACTGTGTGCTACCTATTCCTGGTCAACACACGAAGTCATTAATACTTAGACAAACTTCAATGACACGACTTGGTTTGGCGGACCAGACCCGATGTATTGAACCTTGGCTACATGGCGTGTACTACCAAATGCACATCGTGTGTTCTTGTGTTGTACGTAAAAGAACCTTTGGCACCTTCAGATGAGATCCATTGTTTTATTTTAATCAAAATTAAAAGAAAAGATCATTTCTTTAAGGTAAATGAGAAATGAAAGAGGAGGAACAGATCTAGAGATTCAGATTTGCAGAACGATTAACTTGAATTGAAACAACTAAATTATTAAATGCGTAAATAATCAACGAAATATTTAAATAATTATAAACTATGATATAACTTCTCTGATACCACTTTAAGGTTTTGAGCACAGTGGAAGTGTGGTTGGGAAAGAACCCAACTTTTATTTTTACCATGATCAATGATTATTCCAGGATCAATACAACGATGAATTCCAGTCTCCGGAATAAAATCAAAGATTTAGATAAAGAAGGAAGAGGCCTAAAACCTTTAGATAGGATCTTGCACATCATGTTTATAATTAATTTAATTAATTTTATAAAGAAAAAAATACCTGGATTTTTGGTATTTTCTTCGTTGATGATGTTGATCATCCAGAATGACCCTTCCGGATTATCTTATTGCACTTGCAAGGATCCAAACTAGAATCCCTCTAGTGGTGATCCACATGTGATCCAATGGCATCCAATCGACACTGCTCATTCTTCGGGTGCTAGCACAGTGAAGCGAGTGTCTTATGTTGGTCGTTCTTGATCGCTTGTTCTTCGTCCTTGAAGAACGTCTCTCATTTTTGAGAGGGGTGGGAAGAGGATTCGAGATAGAAATTGTTTAGATCAACAATTCTCAACTCACCGAGTGTGCGGTTTGGTACATGGAACAATAGACATATGTGTCTATTTATTGACATGGGGCTTCAGTTACAATATTTAATTACGTAACAAAAATTAGATACATTCATAACCTTAGGGAAAACCCATGCTATTAATAATAATAGCGCGTCATTATTTATGGTGTGCCAACTTGCGCAAAATGGAATTATAAATAAAATTCCACATCAAAAAATAATAACAACATTATTTTAATTTGTGCTAAATAGTTAAATAATTATTTATCATCTTGAAAATAATTATTTTACTATTAGACCAGACTTGGTCCTCTCGAACTCCAATTCTATTTATTTAACACCTAAATAAATAAATAAATAATTTATTTTCTTAAATAAATATTTTGTTTACAAACTAGTAAATAAATATTTATTAAATGTTAAATAAAATAAATAAATAAATTTTACCCACAATATGGAGAATAAATATTTATTTAATTTATACAATCATTTTAAATTGAATAAAATTATTCCATTGTCTTTAAAATAATATTTATTAATTAAATTCAAATAGAATTTAACTAAGACCCCCAGAAACACTTAGTGTGTGACCCTCTAGGATTCTTTCCTATTGGCATTAGGTAGACTTCCCTAAAGCCTAAGAGTACTGTCTAACAATGAGTCAAGCCACCCAATAAAAATAATTTAAAGTCACAACAATGAAATCCACATAAAAATGCTTACTATGTAATATAATCCCTTTGTCGCAATATCTCATCATGCAGGTTTCATGATAGCGTCATAAACTTTTATGCTTGATACGTCGTTATTTGACTACTTGAAATAAACTAATCGTTACACCATTGCCATGAAATTTCACACGACGGTTCTATTTCAATCAAAGGGCGGAGATATCAACTTCCATAAATGGAAGGTACAAATCCTTCCTCAACTTATCCATTAATAACATGACACTCATGACGCACCCAACGTACCCTACTTCCCCCCAACCGTCAGCATGACAGTTTTCATCAGTAAATCAAAGTGCATGAGTCATGACACGTATTAATGATAATCTTAAAGTCTAAGGATCATTACACATGCTCGTAGATAGAAATATCCGATGACACCAAAACATGCAGAATTCCTACTGGCGGGTCTGTTCTCATAATCTCTTGTCTTAGAGATTACTAAGTGCAAACTTCATAAGAGGAAGTCTCATCTATTTATGAGTACCCAAACCTGATGGTCTCCATGATATGTGTCGCATCATAGTATATCATCTAACCTTAGAACTATATTTAAGAATATTGTTATAGAATTTCAAGGTTCTCATCATAGCGGGGAACTTCCATGACCTTATCAATGCAACAAATAATATAGGACATTATTACATCATAGTCATGTAGAACAATGAAAAATATGTAATAAGATGTTTAATATTTAAATACATTAAATGTCCATGTAATCAAAGTACAACCAGTTGGTTCTAGGAAACCAACTCTTACACTTCAGGTAGCAGTTATGGTGGACATGGATAAAGAGAGGCATTACTTGATTAATTTCCCAATGCCTTACCTTCCAAAGGATAAAGGTAGAGCACCAATGTCCTAGTGTTTTACTCAACCACTTCCCATTCCCATGCGTAAGTTGAAGGAAATCATGATGGACTTTGTAATGGGGTTACCCAGGACCCCAATGATCCATGATGCTATCTAGGTGATTGCTGATCAGCTAATGAAAGTTACAAACTTCTTATTGATCTGTGAGTCTCACTTAGTAGACAAGATGGGGAAGCTATATGTCTATGTGGTTGTATGATTACACAGATTTCTCTTGAGCATCGTATCTATCCGGGACACATGTTTTACACCACTTTTTTAGTAGGTATTACAAAATTCCTTATGGACTCAACTAATATTGAGAAAAACTTACCATCCCTAGACAGATGGATAATAGAAGAAAATTATTCATATATTAGGATATATTCTATGAGATTTCATTCTAAACTTTGGAAAATATTGGTATAATAACCTAGCCTTGGTTGAGTTTTCATAAAAAAATAGTTACCAAGATTTATTCAGATGGTATCTTATGAGGATATATATGGTAGGAAATTTCATCTACCAGTTTTTTGGAATGAGGTATTGTGATAGTAGTTATTAGTCCCAATGTGGTGCAGGATACTTTAGAGAGAGTGAAACTAATTTAGAATAGGTTGATCATAGCCCAGAGTAGGAATAATTATTATTCCAACTATAGGTGGAGGCCTTTGGATTTTTCTATAGGTAAATGGGTTTTTATGAGAGTGGCTCCATGTTTAGGCCACCAATATTTTAGGAATAAAGGAAATCCAACACCATTATATGTTGGAACCTTTGAGATCATCAAGCAGGTTGCAACAGTGGCATACCATATGGATCTTCCTTCTTGCTACCTAGGTACACAGGATATGTTTCATGAGTCTTAGCTTGGAAGGTACATGCCTAGTCTCATTCATGTCATCAATCATGAGGATGTTGAGATAGATCTTGACATATTGTATGTGGATTGATCGGTGTAGATTATAGAAAAGAGTGATAAAGTCCTTGGAGGGAAGATGATACCACTTGTCTGAATCACATGGCTTCATGGAAGGATCCAGGAGGATACTTGGGAGTGAGAGGATGATGTTTGAGCTCAATGGCCAGATTTGTGTAAGGAGAACCTTTTAATTCACTTATTAAGGATGAGAAGTAATTATAGGGGGATAATTGTAACATCCTCACTTGTTTTCAATGCATGATATGTTTGAAGTTAATAAATTCTCCATTTATTATATGTTTCTTATATTTTATGGGTTATTTAAATGTTGTTTTTAGGAGTAAAAGGTATAGGAATCGAATGGTGGAGTTATGGGGAAGGGATTTGTTGTGTGGTGGCTGTAAGGATACCACCAGTTATTCTCTAGGCTTCCAATGGGTCCGCATAATTTTTCTAACCCCACCATCCAGTTGGCAGTGTTGGAAGAACCTAGGTGGTTCTTCCAGGCACATCGACCATCCGACATTCCCAGTCTAAGGTTGCAATTAATTCACCCAAAAAGATTTTAATCCCATGGAGTTTTAAAAATATTAACACAAAAATCTAACTCTAATTCACATATTCCAAATTTGAGACCTACCATATGGTCTCTATATCTCTCTCATTCATATTCCCTTGATCCTTAAATGTTGGAGTGATTTGGGAATGATAGAAGGGTAATATTCCTCTAAATCTACACCTATTTCTTATTGCTTCTTGAGATATGCGCATAGATCTTTGACGGATCAGTGTTTCCTATTCTAATCCAATGATGTTTCCTTCCTTTCTTCTTATATTGGTAGTATATCTAGTGAGTTGATGATTCTTCTTGGTCAAATAAAGACCTACCATCGATTATAGACATTCTATGAATAAGTATTTATAGATTATCTTCCTAGACCTATTATTAATAGAGGATTGATTATATAACCTTAATTAGTTGATGATTCTTTTGTATATTAGTGGAGGTATCTAAGTTTCAATGATATAACCATTTGACTAGAGATAGAACTCTCAAGAACAATGACAATTTCTGGTTATTTCATCCTAGATAAATCATCTTGATATGCTCTTCTTCTTGATTATCATCTTAAATATATTTTCTTTCTATATATTAATGATGGATCAATGTTTATTAGCTATAATTTAGGTTCTATTCTATAATTTATGAGGAATTAGTGATCTGTTCCTCAATCAACAATAGATTCAATGAATTGGTGACCTCTCCTTTTACATACCTCAGAACTTGTCCCATTGGAGGACTTCTTAAGGTATATGATTCTATAATCACCCTTATTTATGTGGAATCTTCTGGAGTCTCCTTTTGAAACTTCTTTCTTGAAGAATTGGAACCCAACTTAGGTATCCTTGATGTGTGATCTAGTTATTTGTGGGTGTGTGACATGGTTTGATCTTCAATCTTTGATGAAGTTGGAGCACTTCATCAACAACCTTGAGGTAGGAAGTTTATTAACTTTTGAATACCTTTTATACTCATGTTTACTTGATTTGATATTGATGGTATAAATTATTATCCATGTTGCTATATGTTTGATAATATATGATCATGATTACAAGCTATTATTGTATTATTATTCTCTAACTGTTATGTGTTTTACCATACCGTTATAGGTTTTTCTTGGTATTCATGATAGGTGGACCATTGTGGTATGATTATCCCATAGAGGGGGAGTGTAAACAATATGAGGAGATGATGACAGTAGACCCATACTTGGGGTGGGATCATGATAACCTTGTGGATCGGCCTAAAACTTGATGCCATGAGGATAATGAGTAAGGTTCCATAACTCAATGCCCTGTGTATACCAAGTAGCATGTTCACTCTATGCCTTGAGGATACTAAGTGACATGTCTCCAGCCTTTCATCTTGTTCTTTTCCATTTCTAACATTTTTTACCATCCTTATTGTATGGAGATGAAGAAAGTATGGTCAAGTCTCATTGTGTCTTGGTTAGCACATGAGTGCTTGGTATATGATTTTTTATGTTCACCTTCACATTTATTTTTATCATGGAATGCAGATGTTATACATATGTACAATTGTTAAGGATGCACTAGTGGTGTCATACTGGGTTTCATTACTCGCATCCAGCATGAAAATCTTTATAAGGACCTGACCCCAGTAGCCTAGAGATGGTGCATTATTTTATTACATTGGAATATAAATAAGGAATATGAATCTTGAAGGATCAATTATTTTAGTATATTTGGAAACAATATACACACATAAGTTGAACATTATAACTTGAAATGAAATACAACATAGAAATTCCTTTGAAAACATCCATATCTCCTAGGTTATCCCTACAGTTCATTCATAAAATACTTATTCACATCATGGGAAAAATAAAACATAATAAAGGGGTGATATCAAACACTCATTAAGGGTAAGAAATACAATAGAATATATCATAAACATAAACATTAGGCATGGTGAATAACTAAAAACACATACCTTTAAAAAATAAACTTGAACATAATATGGCATGAATAAGAGATGAATAAATAATGCCATAATAAAGCATAATCATGAGTATTCTACTAGTATAATAACCACATGAACTATAAATTAATAGTTTCATAACGAGGGAATGAATAATGTGGGACATCATAACCATACCCTCAAATCCTCATGCTAAGACCATAAATAACCATTTTGTCAAGGCCTCGTGTTAAGACCTAGTTTGTCTCATGAGACCTACCGATGCATCGAGGAGATATAGAAGGCCCCAAATGACATTTAATAAGTCAAATTAATTCCTAATATTAATGTGGATAAACATAAACAACATATACATTCATATTGAAACTAACATATGAAACATAAATAAATTTCCTCGAACATTAAGTATAAACACTAACCATTCAGAGTAAATTGGTGAATGATTTTAAGATAGTACATCCATAGTCAAAATAATCATAAACCATTCAATAAAATATGGTATATGATATCACAAAATATTATTCCCAATTATATATAATATTCAATAAGAGTGTTTAAATAGACAAAATTACTCTTATAAAATCATTAAGTAATTCTTGAGATAAAAACTCTTTTACTTTGAAAAGAAGAGTTATTTTGGAAAAATATTTGTATAAAACTAGAAGTGAAATAAAATAGTTTTATCATAATAAAATGAGTGATTTTATGAACATAATGGTTTCTAAAAAACATATTATAGAGTTCCTTTGAAAATAGGTAATAATTCGAGAAATTCCCTTGAACCGGGCATGTATTTCAGGAAGAATTTTTGAAAGAACCTTTTAAAACATGTATATCTCCATAAAATAAAGAAATATTATGGTTGGTACACATATATAGAAAATTAACACAGAATATATGATGAGTAAATAATAATAAATAAGAATTTATTTGGGATTAATAAAGACAAAGAATAACCTGAAATAAAATGGAGGTTTGGGTAGAAAACCCTTACTAAAGTCTGAAGGTGTTCCTCACTTGATCTTAATGACCTGAATAATAAAATTTAGGTTCTTAAATTAATAATTACTGAACCTAATATACATTTAATTTATTTATTATAACCTTATTAGGTTTATTTATGGCCTTTTTATGGGTTAAGAGATCAATTTCATTATTTGGGAGTGTTTTCTTCCTTAGTTTTCATGATCGGTTTACTTATATTCATGTACAGATAAACATATAGAATGAAAATTATTATATAGAATATAAGTTTTATGTTATTAGTGAACAAACATAATATTACATGGTTATAAAATTCATTTGGTTATTGGGAGTGAAGATGAAAAACTTTAATGACAATTGTTCGAGTTAATTGGCGGTTTTTGATCACAACAAACTCATTTTAATTTATAAATTAATATCATGTGTAAAAAAGGATTCCATAACATTAAATAAGTTATAATACATATATTATAGTATGTTTAAACCATCAAAATGTTTTCATGACTAGAATTGAAGATGATAAAAGAAATTGAAAACCGATCGTCCTTGAATATGATAAATTAACACATCTCGGGTGGTGTTTTCATTTCTAGTATAAAAGATGGGGAAAGGAGAGATGATGAAGAATTATTACTTTATCATAAAAAATTACAGTAAATATAAGGTAATGGATTCATCCCAATATTTTTATTAAATTATGTGAGTAAATAAAAATAAAAGAAAGGAACATGAAATAAAAGAAATGAAAAGAGAAATTTACCTCTTGAAGTAATCTTCCTTGAGAACCTCTTTAGGGAAGAGGTTTTGGTCTTTTTATGAGAAAAAGGGATGATAGACACGGGGGAGGATCTTGGGAGTATATTTGAGCAGAATTTTGACAAGGAACAAGGCTTTATAGGAGTGAATAGAAGAGGAAGTGAGGGGGGGGGGGGGGTTAGTGGAGGAGAGGAGTGATTTTTGAATATTTTATTCATTATTTTATTATTTTTATCAAGACAAGCAATAGTGTTGATTATTATAACCAAATATAGTAATAAGTTCATGTGAGTTCAAACCAATGTACATTTACATCATCCATGACTCAAGCATGATGCAGGAATTCACTTAATTAACATTTTTTTGTAAATTATCAAATTTCACTATTCACTAAAAATTCGAGTATTTCAAAAAAATCCCAAAAATTCACCCTAACAATTTTTTGACATGTAGAATTCAAAAATTAACTCCATTTTATGAAATTAATTTTCTTAATAAGAGAAATTTTACTTTTAAATAAAATCATTATTTACTTGAAAAATACAGATTTAAATTCAAAACTGATTTTATAATACTTTCACAAATTAACTAAGGTCTTATTATATTATCATAAAATCATAGGAAAGAAAAATATTTATTTAGGAATAAATTTTATGAAAATGAATTTTCTTTTAAATCAATTTATAAATTTAAAATTTTAATTAAATATTTATTACTCACAAAATACCAACACTTAATTATTAATTTCTAAAATTCTCTATTTCATTTATAAGGTCTCTAAATTTTATTTATACTTTCATGGGTGTGGTCACTATTCATAAGGTTCACATTAATATTCATAAGGGTACGTTACTATTCATAAGGGTCAAGTTACTATTCACACAAATGTAAGTTGATCTTATCAGACTCTAAATATCTTACTTAATGCAACTGTGTAAGTTAGTTTTTCAAAATTCAAATCACAGAGGTGGTAAAATTATGTTTTACTTGCTAGGTTATAACAAAGTGGTGTTTTTTAGAGACCCAATGTTTCATGCATTCAATATTAAATTTATTTTCAAAATCTTGGGGTGTTACATTCTCCCCTCCTTACAAAAATTTCATCCTCAAAATTCATAGAATGTTACCTCATAAAAAGATTTGGGTAGATCTTCATCATAAGCTACTCAAGCTCCCATGTTGCCTCTTCCATTTTATGATTTTTCTGAAGTATCTTTACCATTCAAGTTGTCTGATTCCTAAACATCTGTTCTTTAGTGTCCAGAATCCGGATAGGCTCTTCATAGTATGATAGGCCAGGTTCCAATTCTATTTCTTCAGAAGTGAGGATATGCATTGGGTCTGGCATGCACTTTCTCAACAATGAGACATGGAACACATTGTGTACTCTAGATAGGCTAGGAAGAATTTCCAAATGATATGCAACAACTCCAATTATCTCTAGGATTTCAAAAGGTCCAATGTACCTGGGGCTCAATTTCCCTTTCTTCCCAAATCTTATAACACCCTTACGTAGAGATACCTTCAGGAAAACATGATCTCCTACTTGAAATTAAAAATCATTCATTCGATTATCAACATATCTCTTTTGCCTACTTTGAGATGCTTTGATATGGGTTTGAATAGCCTTTACCTTCACTGTTGTTTCCTTCACAAGATCTGGACCCACAAGCTTCCTTTCATCGACTTCATTCCAACATGTTGGTATACGACATCTCTTTTCATACAATAATTCATATGGTGCCATTTGAATGCTAGAATGGAAACTACTATTGTAGGAAAACTCCAAAAAAGGTAAATAATGATCCCAAATACCTTGAAAATCAAGTGATCATGATCTCAACATATCTTCTAAAGTTTGGATCATCCTTTCCGATTGCCCTTCAGTTTGTGGGTAGTAAGCAGTACTCAAACGAAGCTCAGTATCCAAAGCTTTCTGAATAATTTTCCATAATTTTGATGTAAATCATGGATCACAATCATACAAAATTGAGAGAGGTTCTCCATTAAGTCTCACAACTTCATTGATATAGAGTCGTGCAAGGCGCTCTAGTAGAAAATCCTCCCTAATAGTGAGAAAATATGCAGATTTTGTAAGTCGATCAATAATTACCCATATTGAATCATCTTTTATTGAATTTTTGGGAAATCCAATGACAAAATACATGGTGATGTCATACCATTTATATGTAGGAATAGGTAGAGGTTGCATGAATCCTCTAGGATTTTATCGTTTGACCTTCACTTGTTGACAGACTAAACATCTTGATACATAATCAGCAATTTCCTGCTTCATGTTGTCCCACCAGAAATGTTCCTTCAAATATCTATACATCTTTGTGCTACCAGGATGTATATAGAAATTCAAACTATGGTAATCATCCAATAACTCCCTTTTTAGCTCAGGTATAGCTGGAACACAAAGCCTCTTCCCAAATTTTAGAATTTCATATTCATATACAAAGTCTTGCAACTTCCCATCATTCGTAAAATTAATTTTATTTTGAAGATTCTCAACATCAGACTATGAAGCTTTAATTATTTACAATAAATATGGTTGAGCAATCATTTGAAAAAGTAGTGATGTTTCAAATTCTTTGATAATTTCCATATCCATCCTCACTATATCCATGAACAAAGGATCCCGATCAATCCTCATTTTGTTGTGAACTCCATAATCCTTCCTTCTCAATGCATCAACTACATTATTTTCCATTCTTGGGTGGTAGTGTATGGAATAATCATAGTCCTTGATTAGTTTGAGCTATATCCTTTTCCTCATATTGAGTTATTTCTGTGAGAAGATATATTTCAAACTCTTATGATCCGTATATATCTCACATTTTTCACCATAGAGATAATGTCTCCATATCTTTAGAGAAAAGATTATAGCTGCTAAATCAATATCATGAGTAGGATAGTTTTATTTATGAATTTTTATTTGCCTTGATGAATATAAAATAACTTTATCATTCTACATAAGGACACAACCAATTCCTTTCTTTGATGCATCACTATAGATCACAAACCCATCATTCCATAATGGTATATTCAGGATTGAAGCATTCACTAATATTCTATTAAATTCTTGAAAACATTCTTCTCATTTTTTTGTCCATACAAACTTAACCCCTTTACGAGTAAGCTTGGTTAATGGGTTGGCTAATTGGGAGAAGTTCTAAACAAAACACCAATAATAACCTTCTAAACCAATAAAACTATGTACCTCGATTATGTTCATTGGTGTAGGACAATCCCAAAAAGCCTTTGTCTTCACAAGATCAATGGATATTTCATCCTTAGTGACAATATATCCAAGAAAAGAAACTGATTGAAGCCAAAATTTACACTTGATAAACTTCACATATAATTCATTTCTTCTAAGAGTCTTCAGAATAATGAGCAAGTGTTTTTCATAATCTTTGTATCTTTGGGAGTATACCAAGATATCATTAATAAATACCATAAAAAATTCATCAAGATATTACTTGAAAACCCAATTCATTAGATCCATTAAAATAGAGGGTGAATTAGTCAGTCCAAAAGGCATTACTATAAACTCATAATTCCCATAAGTGGTTCAAAATGCTGTCTTTAAAATATCTTCCTTACACGCAACTGATGATATCCAGATTGAAGGTCAATCTTTGAAAAATATTGGGTTCCATGAAGTTGATAAAATAATTAATCAATGCGAGGTAGGGGATACTTGTTCTTTATTTTTATAGCACTTATCTCCCTATAGTCAATGTGCAACCTCATAGATCCATCTTTATTCTTAACGAAAAAAGGGGCCGCCCATGGAGAAACACTAGGGAAAATAAATCCTTTATCACTCAATTCCTCTAGTTGTTTATTCAGTTCTACTAATTCTAGAGTGTCCATTCTATATGTAGTCTTTGATATAGGTCTTAAACTAGAAATTAAATGAATAGAGAACTCAACTTCCCACTCTGGAGGATGTTTAGGCAAATCCTTTGGAAACACATCAACATATTATTGCACAATAAGTACATCTTCAATTTGAACATTAATTTCCTCACCCATAGATATTGTACTCTATTCCTCTCCAATAATTGAATTTAGTATAGCTACTGGAGGTGGATCTAGATGAGAATTAGATGGTGATGTTTATACCCTAAAGATAAGAGATTCCACATCATCCTAAAAAATTGTAACTTCTTTATTTTTTAAATATATTTTCGCATCATAATTTGAAATCCAACCCATACTGAGGATTATATCAAAGTTAATCATGGGTATTATAATAAAATTAGTAGATAAAGCATGTTCATATTCCATAATCGGGACTGCTTGACACATCTTTGTTTCAATGATACTTCCCTTAGGAGTATTGACTGAAAACTCCTTTATTAAATCAAATTGGAAATATATAATTTTCTTGAAAAACTGGGAAGACATAAAAGAATGTGATGATCCAAAATCAAATAAATCACTGTATAAGTTTGAGGAAATGATTAAAGTACCTTCCACTACATCATTAGGAACTTCAACCTCGGTAGTTGTGACCGTATAATCTTGGCCCTGCTCCCTTGGAATTCTTTGGGGGAAGTTTACTTAAAGCTTAGTAAATTCATGTGCATAATGTCTCATATATTTATAGTTATAGCATTGAACAATGGAAGATTATTTCTTTCCCTTGAAATCATGATAATTGTGGTCATTTTCTACACACTTTTAACAATCACCCATTCTCTTTAGGCAAGTACCAGGGTGTTTCTTCCCACAATTACTACAGTGTAGAAAGTCAACTCTTCCCTTCTTTCACATTTCCTTATTTCCTTTTCTAGTGTGTTCAGAATCCCTCTTCTTATCTTTCTTTACTTTGAAGTCATATGACTTGGAGAATTCCTTTTCTGTCTTGATTGCGCATGATACTATATTTTTATATGATGAAAAATTCTGAGAGACCAGTGACCTTCAGAGGAATGGTTTTAAACCATTAAATAATCGATCAATATTGTTCCTTGGGTTATGTATATAGTCCACCGTATGCCTTTACAACCTTGTAAAGTTGTCTTCATACTTGGAAAAATTTTCATCCTCCTTTTGCCTCAGATTCAAGAATTACCTTTCCATATACACTCGTTGTTCATGGGGAAAATATTTTTCTAGGAAGATTTACTTAAAATGCCTCCATTCCATATTTTCAATATCATCATCCTCCTTTGTATTTTGAATAAAATACCACCAATGATCAATATCTCCCTATAGATGATACACTTCCATTAAAACCTTCTCCCTTTTTTTACTTCCTAAAGTGAGAAATATCTTTTCCAAGAAACTTATCCACTACTTTGCTATGAATGGGTTTATAGTCCCATTAAATGATAGAGGTTGTTGTATCATAAATCAGTCTAACATTGATCCTCCATGATGTGTATTAGGATGTTCCACATGGGTAAGGTTATTGTTTATAACCTGAGTCAACTGTCCCAGTACAGTTATAAGTTGTTCACCACCAGTCGTAGCACCGGATCCAACATCATTATCTTACATCAGAGGGTAATCTCTACATGGGATATGTGCATTCATGTGGTTTTCATTCCTTTCACAAAGAACCATTTAAAAATAATGACATACATTATATTATGTTATGAACCATAATGTATAATCTCAACTTAGAAAAATACTTAGAATAAATTGAAATCCTATCCATAGATAATATCTTAATCATAAACATGGTTTCTTTGAGGGAAAATTTGCATTTAATTCCTTCATAATGGTTTGTAAAGAAAATGTGAATTATCCTAAGCATTTACCCCAGGAGTGTCAAACCAGGTGCATAGTAAGGCCCATTTTCATGTACCAGGATACCCCGAGTCAAGCCCAAAACTCCTTATTGAAGTTTTCACTCCTAGATACTTCTGCACCAGAACCACGTCCACTTGTAGTATCCAGGTATGGATGTATTTTCTAGAAAGATCGACATAATTTATTCCTCACCAAAATTCTAGGATATTCTTATATACTTATCCTCAAAGACTATCTTAGAGTTTTGTTCTCTAATCTACATTTTCTAAATCTATTTTCCAAGTTTTCTACTAAACTTCCTCTGATACCAACTGTAAGGACCTGACCATAGTTTCTCAGAGTTGGTTCTTTATTTTATTACATTGGAATTTAAACAAGGAATATGAATCCCAAAGGACCAGGTAGTTTAGTAGATTTGGAAACAAGATATATACATAAGTTCAACATTACAACTTGAAATAAAATACAACATATAAATTCCTTTGAAAACATCCATATCTCCTAGGTTATCCCTGAAGTTCATTCATAAAATGCTTCTTCGCATCCTAGGAAAAATAAAACATAAGAAAGGGGTGAGATCAAATGACCAGTAAGGGTAATCAATATAGTATAAGATATCATAAACATAAACATTAGGCATGATGAATAACTAAAAACACATGCCTTTAAAAAGTAAACTTGAACATAATATAGAAGGAATAAGAGATGAATAAATAATTCCATAATAAAACATAATCATGGGTATTCTACTAGTCAAATAACCACATGAACTATCAATTAATAGTTTCATAATGAGGGAATTCATAATGCGGACATCATAACCATACTGTCAAGGCCTCGTGCCAAGACCATAAATAACCATTCTATCAAGGCCTCATGCCAAGACCTAGTTTGTCTCATGAGACGTACCGATGAACCAAGGGGATATAGAGGGACCCATACAACACTTAGTAAGTCCAATTAATTCCACATATGAATGGATATAAACATAAAAAACATATACATTAATATTGAAACTAACATATGAAATGTAAATAACTTTCCCTGAACATTAAGCATAAACACTAACCATTCAGAGTAAATTGGTGAATGGTTTTAAGATAGAACATACATATTCAAACTAATAATAAAAAATTGAATACAATATGGTAGATGATATCACAAAATATTAGTCCCAATTATATATAATATTCAATAAGAGTGTTGAAATAAGCAAAATTTGTCTTATAAAACCATTGAGTAAATCTTGAGATAAAAACCCTTTTACTTTGAAAAGAAGAGTTCTTATGAAAAAATATTTTTATAAACCAGAAGTTAAATAATATTGTTTTCTAATAATAAAATTAATTATTTTTTAAACATAATGGTTGCTAAAAAAACTATATAGTTCCCTTAAAAATAGGTAAGAACTCGAGAAATTCCCTTGAACCAGGCTAGTATTTTGGGAAGAATTTTTGAAAGATCCTTTTAAAAATTGTATCTATCCATAAAAGAAAGAAGGATTATGGTTGATAAAAATATATAGAACATTAAAATAGAATATATTATGAGTAAATAATAATAAATAAGAATTTATTTGGGATTAAAAAAGACAAAGAGTAACCCGAAAGAAAATGGAGGTTCGGGTAAAAAACCCTTACCTTAAGTACGAAGGTGTTACTCAATTGATCTTAATGACCTGAATAATAAAATTTAGGTGCATAAATTAATAATTAAAGAACCTACCCTAAATTTAATTTATTTATTATAACCTTATTAGGTTCATTCATGGAATTTTTATGGGTTAAGAGATTTAATTTCATTGTTTGGTAGTGTTTTCTTCCTTGGTTTTCATGATCGATTTACTTATATTCATGTATGGATAAACATGTAGAATGAGAATGGTTGTCCATAATAGAATTTTTATGTTATTATTGAACAAAAATAATATTAAATGGTTATAAAATTCGTTTTTTTACTGGGATTTAATATGAGAAACTTTAATGATAATTGTTTGGGTTAATTGGCGGTTTTTGATCACAACGAACTCATTTTGATTTATAAATTAATATCATATGTAAAAAAGGATTACAGAACATTAAATAAGTTATAATACATATATTATAGTCTTTTTAAACCATTAAAATGGTTTCATGACCAGAATTGAAGACGATAATATAAATTTAAAACCTGTCATCCTTGAATGTGATAAATTATCACATCTCAGATGATGCTTTCATTTCTAGTATAAAAGAAGGGGAAAGGAGAGATGATGAAGAATTATTACTTTATCATAACAGAACTCCAGTACATGTAAGTTAATAGATTCATCATAACGTTTGGATTAAAGGAGGTGATGAAATAAAAATAAAAGAATGGAACTTGAAATAAAAGAAATGAAAAGAGGAATTTACCTATTGAAGTAATCTTCCTTGAGAGCCTCTTTAGGGAACAGGTTTTGGTATTTTTATGAGACCAAGGGATTTTAGAAGTGTGTGAGGTTATTGGGAGGATATTTTATCATAATTTAGATAAGGAATGAGGCTTTAGAGGAGTAAAGAGAAGAGGAAGTGGGGGGGGGGGGGTTATAGTGGAGGAGATGAGTGATTTTTGAATATTTTATTCATTATTTTTTTATTTTACTCAAGAAAAGTAATATTTTTGATTCTTCTGACAAAAAAAAGTAATAAGTGAATGTGAGTTCGAACCATTGGAAATTTACACCAGTCATGACTCAAGCATGATGCAGAGATTCACTTAATTAGCATTTTTCATAAATTATTAAATTTCACTATTCACCAAAAATTCGAGTATTTTAGAAAAATACAAAAAATTCACCATAACCATTTTTTGTCATTTATAATTCAAAAATGAACTCCATTTTATCAAAATAATTTTCTAAATAATAGAAATTTAATTTTAAAATAACATCATTATTTAATTGAAAAATACAAATTTAAATTTAAAACTAATTTTATAATACTTTCAAAAATTAACCAAGGTCTTATTAAATTATCCTAAAATTATAGGACAAAAAAATATTTATTTAGGAATACATTTTATGAAAATGAATTTTCTTTTAAATCAATTTATTAATTTAAAATTGTAATTAAATATTTATTACTCACAAAAATACCAACAACTAATTATTAATTTCTAAAATACTCTATTTCATTTATAAGGTGTATAAATTTTATTCATACCTTCATGGGTGTGGTTACTATTCATAAGGTTCATATTACCATTCATAAGGGTCCATTACTATTCATAAGGGTCAAGTTACTATTCACCCAAAATGTAAGTTGACCTTATCAGACTCTAAATATCTTACTAAACGCAACCGTGTATGTCAGTTTTTTGAAATTCAAATCACAGAGGTGGTAAAATTATGTTTACAAGCGAGGTTATAACAAAGTGGTGTTTTTTAGAGACTCAGTGTTTCATGAATTCAATATTAAATTTATTTTTAAAATCTTGGGGTGTTACAATCTCGATGCGCATGAAGACTTCATGTATAGGGATCCAGGTAAGGGAAGGGGGACCATGGCAGATGGTTGAGCTGAGGAGCATGGATTTGAGAGCAGTACTAGGATATAAATTGACAAATTTCCACATATTTTATTTATTTATTTATTTATCTTCTTGCACTTATAATCTGGTTTCTCATGCTATAGAGGGTTCCTAGTTTGTTTATCCTTATTTATTATATGACATGTGTGCTATCTGATATTATATTCTTCTGAATTATTTACTCTAAGTTTTTTTATATTTTATTTATATTAATGGTGAAACTATTGGAACCGGGCATGCAACAGAAGCCTAAAACTGGTGGAATTTTAAAAAAATTACATCGATGATCGACGTGAACTTGTCGACGTTGGTGAAGAGTAGCCCAGTCAAAGCCGAGGACCATGCGTGAAGGGTTTTAAGCACAAAAATAAACCGTAAAAAACATGGTTTAATTCGAACCCGCACACGACGTCTGCTCATCGTTGGTGATCGCTGCTTGAAGAATCCGAAGTCTAGTTCCTCTAGATCATCAACACATGCTTCAAAGAATCCACAGGAGCACCGTTCTTCATAATCTGAGTGCTAGCACAGAATTATGACAAATCCTTCAATGCTCCAACAATCACCGCATCGCTTCGTTAGCGATGCCTAAGAGCGTGCTTGATCCGATTTCCTTAGATCTAGAGCATCTCTCTCTAGATCATGGGAGAAAAGAGAAGAGAGAGAAGAACCATGAATAGTCCTTGGCAAAACCCCCTTCTCTTCTATTTATAATGCTTAATTAAAATACCCAGTATAGCCTTACCGGCCCCGAATACTTAACGCACTATCAACGATATTTTATGAATAATAAATTGAGTCATAAATATTATTATCATTTACTTGTAATATATTAAATATATTACATGACAATAATTGAGTCCAAAACTTGACTCATCATTCACATAAATATTAATTGAACCTTGAATATATTTAATATTCATCAATTAATATTTTTTTCATTTATTTACTTAAAAATAATAAATAAATTTAATAAATAAATTTAATGCTCATTATTCTAAACTCAAAAAATATGAATTTATTTATTGAATTGGTGATCATTTAACCTTGGACAAATCCCAGACCCCAGTGGTGGGGCCCACCATGTTCAAATATCCTATTCAACTGAATATGATAGATTATCTAATATTCTATTGTGCGTGACCCTACAGGCCCTTATCTCAACAACTGTGAATAGTATTCACATACCAAGAGCGGGATCTAGCAACCCATCATGGCCCCTGAAGAGATAAGAATTGTCACAACAACTATAACCAACCTACGAACATACACTGTGTAATATAATATATTTTTCTGTAAAAGCTCATAAAGTAGGACGCACTCATGTGTCATTGCCCTTTTCTTGATTTATTGTTTGTTGATTTAACTAGATGAATTTACCCTCAAATTCCATGACCATGGTATTATAAAGGTACTACCATCCTTATCAACATGGCCTGATATATATTACTTCCATAACCCGAAAGAAACAAATACTTTCTTGACCATTCAACCAATGCCATGCCACCAATGATGCACCCAACATAAATTACCTCACCACGACTTCATTTCCATGGTTTTCGTCTTGTATCAAAGTATGCAATCAAATGACATACATTGGTAATGATCTCAAGTCAGGATACCATTACACATGATCATAGATAGGAACATCCAATGACACCCGAAACATGTGGTATTCCTATTGGTGGGTCATTCCTCATGATCTCACTACTAGAGATCACCAAGTTCGAACTTCATGATAAGAAGTCTCAATACTTATGAGCCCCCAATGCTTGATAGTCAAACATCTACTGTGTCCAATCAGTAAGATATATCTAGACCAAAAAAATATATTTAAGATTAATGTCATAGTATCTAGAGGTTCTCATTATATCCTGGGATCTTCTATAACCTTTCGATATGAAAATTAATCTTTGGACATTACCATTTCAACAGTGGATACAAAAAGTATACACTATAATGGAAAGATGACATCATGTATAGCTCATTGTATACACGATATGGTAATCAAAAGCACTGAATAGTTAGTTCTAGGGTGTCCACTATTTCAATACTCCCACTTACACTAGATAAAAATTTCTAACCAAACTTGTTAGCTACTCACATGATGAAAATCTCATTTCTTCTGAGTAACGGATTTAGCTACTGGGTCTGACAAGGTTTTTCCGCATGGAAATTATGCTATAGGGACCTCATCTCCTTGAGTAAAACTTCTCATGAGATGGTATCCGAATTATATCCCTTTTTTCCACCGTCATAACTTGACATCTCGACTAGTAAGAATATAATAATTTTCATCATGATAATATTTTTCTTACCAGGTGCGATTATAAGAACTGGAACAAATATTTACATTTAATAACTACTTCTTAGCTGCCTTAGAAGCTGCAACGTATTCGGTATTTGTCGGTATGGCTACCATAAGCCTATATCAGTTTGAATCTCTCATTTTTTTTATCCTAACTACGATATTAGATCACTTTGATGTATTTAAAAACTAGTTTTTATCCCCTAAAACTAGTATCCTTCTTCTCCATTTACCAGGTACATATCTTTTATACTTGTCGAAGTACAATTAGATAGTTCTAACTGCATCCCTTACAGTGATCCTAGATATAACTGATATTTTCCTACTGTAAAATATACCTTGGAAATATCGGTTCTTGTACATATCATGGCATACGTGATTGATCCATCGCTTTGATGTATGGATTT
The DNA here is from genome assembly GCA_963277665.1 of Viscum album. NCBI lineage: Eukaryota > Viridiplantae > Streptophyta > Magnoliopsida > Santalales > Viscaceae > Viscum > Viscum album. Next base: position 1,731,732,430 of record OY728131.1, on the reverse strand, counting down.
CAACTCACCACATTTATCTCTTCCCATGTCCTAAACATGTCAACCTGAAGAGATTATGCCCTATGACACAGGCAACAATTCATTTCTTAAATTGTCCCAACTTGTATTTTTCAATACAATGTCACTATATGTACGATTGACTAGGACCAAGAAACCTATAGATCTACCTCAGTAGATCATGTTCCCTATAACTTAGGTTTCTACTTTAAGTCAATCACTAGAGAATAAATTTCATCTCGGTCTTAACTAACTGTAAGACCAATTTCTATTTTCCATATGTTTTTGAACATATTTTTTTCTTGGAAAACGTTGATGCTCCCACTAACATATGACAGACACATGGAAATCATTTGTTGAAAATGTATATTCTATGATCATGTTTCTCACTTTAATCCTAAACTATATTTCAGTAACTTGTAAACTTTATTAGCATTCCATGACATGACCATCCCTTTCTGGTTACATCGTGTAGACACCATCCACGATTGGTGGTCATGACATCCAATGCTAAATAATATGATCATAAATATTAGCCATGATAAGTAAAATTCTAACATATTTAGGCATAACGACTTGGTGAAACCAATTGGTACTACGCTTGTACCACCCATGTATCAACTCACTTGAATACCCACCACAATATTCAAAACAATAAGCCCATTTTCACTTTGATACATGGAATCCATTAATTGAATTTTAGTTGGTCTTATCAATTTTAGCTAATTGCCTTACACTGCTTACTTGCAGGAAATATTATTCACATTGAATAATAGATCACTGACCACAGTGAATATAAAAACCATCACCATGGTTTTATCCTTCCTACGAAGTATGTGTCTCTAGAACATACTTTGTTTCACATGCTATTGTGGAACTAGTTCCTATGCCAACTATTTGTGCATCTTGATCATTGAATAAACACAAGTCAATATAGATCCCACTATCTCTAATAGAGATGTGATCCCTTATATAGAAGTGTAGTCTATTACTCAACTACCTACTTTGCTATCTTAGGGTTTTATGTAACATCCTGAGCAATTGTTAGGATTATTACACTAAATTCACAATGTGTTTATATTGATGCAAGTTTGTTTGAATCCGAACAAATTATTTTCATCTAAACACATGTTCTTATGACATAATGGATTAACATCATACTATGACTCATATGATATCCATTATCATTATAGTTGGCATATGGTTGTGGGATATAGATGTTATTTGTAAATCATTTCATGAAATATAATGGAAGTTTCTGCAAGTTACAACATTGTTACTACTTACATCAAATTTTGATGTATAACGAATGCATTTAGGAATTGCCCCACGATACATGTTTGTTGATCAATGTTTATATGTAATACTTCATCATCAATCATCCTCATTAATATCAATGTCGTGATGTTGATAAGGTAATGTGCATTTAGGAATTACTCCATGATACATTATCATGATTGATGAATGCTTGGTCAAGATATTCTTCGGTATCCCAACCCGAAGTAACTCATATCTCCTGATCATGCATATACTTCACTTTATTATTCCTTAATTACTTAAAGAAATCTTATGAACTATATATACCTCTAGATTATACTTGGAATAGTTCATGCTAACTTGTTGAACTATTTCCAAAATCTTTGTGACATACCTTTATTTCTAAAGGCTCCTTTGTAGAAACTAAAGATGTTGATAATACAAAAAATATTTAGCATTTCTGAGCCTAAATACCATACTTGGTATATTCATGATGTTCACTTTTAGTATTACTTTACAAAGTATTATCTTATCACAATGAGTATAAGTCTTACATTTATATTCATCACTCATTTCCCATGATTCATGTATCACTGAACTAGTGATTGAGTTTACCAAAAACACAATTCATTATAGAACCTAAAAGAATGTCTCCTTGTGTCCAATGACACATGAGATTAATGTTTGTGGTTATACTCAATAATAGTTCCACATGAATCTTTCACTTGGAAATTAAATAAGTCATGTACTTCTCACCACTGGCCAAGTTATCACCCTTTCTCAGCCACTTAGAGAATACACCTGACTTCTAGTAATATTTATATACTTACGTGGTAACTATATTTAAATACACATATTTAAAAATCATATAGTATTAAGTACCCAAGTAGTAAAAAGGAAACATTACATTGATTAATATGCCTGATGTAGAAGCAAAAACTTTCTTCTTTAAATCAGTTTATTTCTTTTAAAATTATATTGTTTTATTTTATAATATGGAATTAAAATAAACTTTGTTAATACCTCATTAATTGAAGGACGTCATGAATGTGACATTGGCATTACTTTACTTTTGGAATTTTTGTGTTATCTTTCAATTTATTCTTCATATAAATAAAATATGAAATTATCTTCGATATTCTTATTATCTTGATGAACCTTACCTAAATTGGTAATGGAGAATTTACTCAATACTTGTTCATTTTGTAACTTAAAATGAGACTTGAGTAATGTGGTAAAAATGATACGAGAAAGGGATACATTTAAATATCACGATCGATCTTTCAATTTTATACATGCTGGTGTAACATCCACCTTATTCATATCATTGCTTCTCTTTCTCCTTGAAAAATTCTGAGAGATAAGAATTTATGTGATATCATCTATGTCTCGGTGTAGCACCTGAAACTGACACTGGACATTGATGAAATCATAATTATATGACTATCATATGATTTGTACATTAGTCTCCTGTAAGAAGTTTGACCCTCACTTCTTGGGGTAGTTTAACAGTGTTGGGGACACTGACACCTTGAGTTTCCTATATCATAGTACTATTTACATGTGCTTATACTATTCATGGATACTCATGTCAGTGAGGACACTTACTTTGTCCATTATAATATCGCAGTTTTAAACTTGTGGTATAAATTTCCATTTTTCTACAAAAAATGAATTTTAGAAGATGAGTTCCTTTTATCTGGATTACCAGTTTAGACATTTTGATTAATTACTTAAATCATTTAATGTCTCCCAATATTTTATCAGATTCTAGGAACCCTCTGTGTTAGAATCAAAATACTCTGTTGCTTGATTATTCTAGTGGATTACCAGTTTAGAAATTTTGATTAATTACTTAAATCATTTAATGTCTCCCACTATTTTATATCTATATATACATATATTTCCTTTTTTATTTATATATGCACCCCACCCTAGTTTATCACTATGTTTCAAACACCCCCATCATCATGGGGGATGGTGTCTTTCCCAAACATCCTGGTGGGAGGATGGATGGTTGGCCACCTGCTCTTCCTTAATGCTTCCAGGCAGTGGTGACCCAAGACTCTTTGGGTAGGTTATGGTTTATGGGGACTAAGAGTGTGTGGGAGAGTTGTTTTTCCTAGGTGTCTTCAGGATGAGATGTGTTATGTTTTCCCAAGTGTCTTTGGGATGAGATGGGTTGTGCTTTCCCATGTGTTTTCAGGATGTGATGTGGTATGTGGCCCAGATGTCTGCAGGTGGGATGTAATGTGGTATGGATCCCAAGTGTCTGAAGGTAAGATGTGATGTGGCTTGTGGCTCCAGTAATGGGACGAGGTGTGGTTGTGAGGCCTAGGTGTGTGCGGACGGGTTGTGATGTGATGTATTTGGAAGAGGTGGGAGCACCATTATATTTTTTGTTAGGGTGTTAGAGCATCTAATCAGTGATAAAGTGGTGTGGGGTACCCAAATTATTGATGTGCATTATATTACTTTAATTGGATTGATTTACTTTGTGAGCGTTCCTTGGTGAGGTTGGGATGACTAGTATACCTTGTTAGGTGTTGTTTGGTTCTACTATTTTCTCATGGGAGCATTAATATGCTCCTCTAAATTATGCATGAGAGACATTGGTTTTATTACTAAGTATACCTGTATACGCACCCCACCTATATGAAATTTCTTTTAGGTTTCCATGAGGATTACGTGGACCGTGTTGGATCTTACTATCTCAGACTTTAGGACAGTTTCTGTGTCACTACTTAGCTTTATTTTGGTATTTACTTTGGAGTTTTAATTGTATTTGTAACAGTTTTTTTAAACATTAATGTGGGATGGATTTGGATTTCTTATATATATATATCTTAGAGTTGTTTTGGGATGAACCATCTTATCTCCCAATCTTATTTCTTTAAAAATGGAAATGCCTACCATTTTGTGAGATTTTTATACCCTTGGTGTTGGTCACCACCCCTAGACCCACTAGAGTCATGACTCAGAGGTCATTATCTCTCTTTATCCATTGCCATCCTAGGATGGGAATCTTTAGAGGGAGGGGGTCATGACACTAGATTCTTACTTCAATCCATAAATTTATCATTGTAATTTTCAAACCTTTTTAGCATCCTTTGGAGTCACAAACCCTTCAGGTTTATCATATAGAAATCTTCTTGAAGGTTCCTATTAAGGAAAGTTGTTTTGAATTCCATTTTTAAACATCATAGTCATGGTAAGCCATAATGATAAGTATACTTCTCATGGATTTCATCATAGTAACTAGTAAACAGGTTTCATCATAGTCTATGCCTTTATTTTGGTTGAACCCTTTTGCAACCAATCATTCCTTACAAGTACTGACTTGTCCATACATGTCCAGTTTCTTCTTAAATACCCATTTATAAACAATAAAATTTTCATCCATTAAAGGATCTACCAAAATACATACTTGTTTTTGGTACATGGAATCCATTTTAGAATTCATATATTCTTACTACTTGGAAACATCTATACCAATTACTACTTCCTTGTAGGTTATAAGATCATTACTATATACTAATAATGAGTCACCATCCTTAGTGACTAAAAAACCATACCATTCTAATTATCTAACCTATCCTATACTCCTATTTAGTACTTGCATCTCTAGAACTTCTTCATCCAGGATACTTTTTTGGATTTGATCTTGTGCTAAATCTTGTGTATCTAAAGCTCAAGCTTCATCGAATGTTTTCTCACTCCCACTATACCTTTTATAGATATGATCCTTCTCATGGAATTTGGGACATTTATCAACCATAAAATTTTTATCTAAAGGGTTGTATGGGTAGTATCTCCTTGTTTCCTTAGGATATCCTATAAAGATACACTTTGTGCCTCATGGTTCAAGTTTGTTACCTGAAGAGGCATTAACAAATGCTTCACATAACCATACATGTAATTATGAAAACATGAGTTTATTTACACTCCATAATTGGTATATAATACCATATTTTTATTTATTTTGAACTAAATTTAGTATACATACTTTTGTTTGTAACACATATGCCCAAAAGGATAATGAAAGATTCATATGAATCATCATTAATCTCACCATGTCCAATATGGTGTGGTTCCTCCTTTCACTTACACTATTCCACTGAGTTTTATAAGGAGGAGTGAGTTGAGATAGAATCCAAAACTCTCAAAAATAATAAATAAATTCTTTATTAAAATATTCTACACCACAATTTTACTGAAGTTTCTTAATATTATTACCAAGACAGTTCTCAAATTCATTCTTGTATTCCATGAGTTTTTCAAATTAATCCAACTTATACCTCATTAAGTAGACACATCCATATATAGTTAAATCATTAGTAAAAGTTATGAATTATGAGTACCTTCCCCTTGATTCGATTGGAAATGATCCACACACATCAGTATGAACTAATTCAAGAATTTCTTTGGCCCTTTCACATTTTCCACTAAATGGGGATTTGGTCATTTTTCCTAGTAAAAATGTTTGAAATACACCAAGTGGTTTTAGTTCAAAAGAATCTAAATATCCATCTTGGTTTAATTTAGTAAAAGAAATTTCTTTTACATGAACTAGTTGGTGATTTTATAGTTGGGTGTGGTATAAGTCATGTTCTGGTTTCATTATTGATTTATTTTACTTGTTTTGTGTAATCCAACACATAAAGATTGTTATTTAAATGTGACTTACCATAACAATTGTTATCCTTATAAAGAAAGAAACATCTATTACCAATTTTGAAAATAAATCCATATATATCAAGTATAGATATAGAAATGATGTTTTTGGCAATAGAAGAAACATAATAAAAATCTTTTAAAACCATGATCATTCTCATTGGAAATGTAAGGTGGTTGTATCTAATGGTCATGACAAAAATTATGGCTTCATTATCTACTCGTAGATATACCTCCCCTCATGAAATATTCAATAATCTACTTGGTTCATGAATTTTAAAACATATATGATCATCATATGTTGTATCTAATAACCAATTTTTTAGAAATAGATAAATTTCACTCAATAATAAATGCACCTAAATATTTCCCTTTCTTATTTTTCTGGGTGTATTTTTTCTTCCCATTTCCCTTCTTGCTACAAGAGAAACAGATAACATTATACTCCCTTTCTTTCCCCTTGATCTTTCTCTTCTTAGAAGGGTGTTGCGAATAAGCTTTAGGCTTAGAGATCTTCTCCTAGATTTTAATTTTATTTACCATAAGGATGAAATGAGTTTCATGCTTCATATCCTAATAAACTTGGTGATGTAGTGTGAGAATATCTAGAAGATACTTCTATATGTTGTTCATATTAAAATTAAAACCAAAGATAGAAAAACTCTAAGGGTTTGATTCAAGAATGAGATTTATGCACAATTTTTATAGAAATTTAAAACCTAAAACCTCTAGGATATCAACGTATCCAATGAGTATAACAACATGAGGTCCAACTCACACACCTTCTCTAATATTACTTTTAAAGAGTGCATTATATATCTCAAACTGTTCCTATCTAGCTCTCTCCTGATATTGACCACAAAGATACTGAAGCATTCTATAAGAATCCATGTCTTCTTGAGACTTTATTATTTCACTAGAAATGAATGAAAACATTAAACACTAAACATTGACTACATCTCTCAAGTATTTATCATAGACAACAAAATCTTCATCACTTTCCACCTTTGCAGATAGATCACGAAATGAGGATTCTAGCATGTAAAATTTCTATTCATGGTGAAACACAACTCATAGGAATATGAACCATTCCTAAAAGTTACTACCTGTAAGGAGATAGTCATTATCTAATATTGATCACATAGATAATGTGGGTAAAAAACTTTCCATTATTCTGTAATTATAAAAGAGAATATTATTATTACTTTACTTGATAACAATTTATGTGAGACATAATGAATTTAATTTCATTAAGTCTCCCAGAATTTTATTAAGTCTCAATAGAACTCATCATTGAACTCGAAATGTCCCATCACTGAATACAATCTAGTGGAAATTATCCATATTTCCTTTATTTTTAATCCAGACATAGTCCATGAAAATTACAAGAAATGATTTAGGTAGGTGGTATTACTAATTGAAAACCAGAAGCTCCTTAGTCTGATGAGTGGACTCCCTAATCTAGAAATACTGACTAGAATTTCCTCAACACTTTCCTCCAAATTTTTATTGGATAGACGTAGGCCATTAAACCCAATATAGATTCAGTTAGGTCAACCCACTATCTTAGTTAAGACTTCTCAATAATAAAACATGCCACCGATGTAGGCGGAAGTGACACTTTAACTATGGGTTCATCTTAATTCAAATGATGGAAGGCTTAATGAATTAATATTAACTTGAGGGATTTTTCTTTATTATATGTAAATATTTTTTGTTTTATCCTTTACATGTATTGTTAATATTAATTGAATTTTACTTAAGTTATTAACCATGTTTTGATAAAACATTTACACATAATCCATTTATTTAAATTTAATATTTTCATATTAGTTTATTTATTTATCTGATCATAGTCTTGCATCCATAAAATAAATAATGCATAAGACAAAAATAAATAAATAAATAAATAAATGATCTCATCATGAGATTATCTAATGGTTGATTTATTGACTTAACAATAAATCAAACTATGACCTAGGAAAAAACTCATTGTGTCAATCTTGGTATGAGTTGTAGCATTCCACCTATCCACTTGTGTGTCACCTGGGTTGGCATCATCTCAGTTCCATCTTGAATCACCTTTATTCACCTTAGGATACTTCTTTTATTACATGTATTTATAACTCACATTCCAGTGAGGGGAACCAAAAGATTAGTTAAGGTGAATTACACAAATCACATTTGACACATATTTCCTATATAATAAAGGAGGGATAGATGAATCACAAACCATTATATTTAATTTAATATTAAATAATTGAAAAACCATACTATAAATTAAATTAAATAAAACTAATACATAGACAGGTCTTGATCAAACTCATGATTAGTTATACACATGCAACTAATATGAAAAAGCACACCGTCTAACATTCACTTCTATTTTTTCGGTATTATTAAGATAAACGTGCTTGTATTAATTAATTAATTAATTCTCTTTCATCTTAATGACCATTTTAAGTATCTTGGAAATACCCATCATCAATGCATTCATGGTAAATAAAAATGACATGACTAATAAATACAGATAATTACAATAAATTAATTAAGCATTTTTTTAATTCTTTTAAACCTTTATTACATAGTCAAACACATATAGTGACAATAGTGGAATTAGGTTTTAATTTTTCAATCAATTATTTTAATGTAATTCAATTACATCTTTTATTAGGAGACTACATGGCCTGTACTAACAAGTTACATGTTTCATGCCTAGATTTTCGCGTATCTTAGATAAATGCCCAGGGCTTCATCGTGTACCTCAGCTAGACTATATGTCATGTACGCCAACTACACACCATGTAATTTAAAAAGTCATGTTCCAAACAGGGCTGATCAACACATGGTGTACAATAAATGCACCACATGTCATTACTACTTGGCGTGTCGTGTATCCCGTGACATATACAGGTGTAGTGCACTTGGGTACACAACATGTAATTCAATTACATGTCTTATAACCTAGTCTACCATCCAAAATTCTTGGTACTTCCCGATGGAATCTCCAATCATTCTCCATATTTTTTGAGACTTTAAGAAATTATAAATCGTGAATGATGAAAATTAAAATGTTTAAATCATGTTAATTAAACTTTATATTGAATAACAAATAATTTGAAATGAAAGGTCTAACCCCTATTGTGCATAATAGAAAAACAATCAAATAAATGATTATAATTTTAAAATGTGACCACTCTGATACCACTTGAAGGATAAAGATGCAATAAAAACAACTTTTTGGGTGAATAACCATAAAGTTCATTTTTAGATTCAATGGACCATTCAACAATTGTGAAATATGTAAATGTTATCTTCAAAAAAAAAAATTTCATCGAATATTGACTTAGGAAGCTCAAAACCCATATAGGATATTTTTTATGTGAAATTTATAATTAATTTAAATTAGTTCTGAAGAAATATTACCTCATCCTAGGATCATTCTTTGATGGAGATATTGATCATGTAAATCCCTTTTTGGATTACCTTTGTTACATATGGAGGACCCAAAGTAGATCCACTTTAGCAATGATGCACATGTAGTCCTTTGATCTTCGAACAACACCAATGGAATGTCAAGTGCTAGTATGGTAGATTGATCATCTTGTGTCATCTACCTTGATCACTTCAAGATCATTAGATCTTGAAAGATTCTCTCTTGTTCTTCTTGTTTTTGAGAGGATGAGAGAGGGAGAAATCTAGAGAGAAATAAATTGAATGTAATGATTATAAATCCTCAATTAACCATATGTAATAGAAATAAATTTATATATAGAGTTAGGGTTAGGTTAAAATATTATTTAATTATGCAATGAACCTTAAAAAGTATAATAAACCTCATCTCATCCCATGGAGAATAATAATAATAAAAATAAAAATAATATTATTTTATAGATTATGATAATTGGTGAAAAAATAAATATTATTTTAATGGATTTTAAATTAATATTTATCATCAAATATAATTTTGGTCTTCTCATCCTCCTCGCATTTATCGCATACCCAGATAAATATTTATAAAATATTTATTCATAAATAAATATTATATTCATATCCATATGAATAAATATTTATTAAATATTCAATAAATATTTTATTCATAGTTTGGTCAATAAAAATTTATTAATTATTCTTGTAATTAAATAAATTATTTATTAATGAATAAATAATTATTTAACACCTCATGAATATTTGTGATCAATGAATCCTAAATAAAATTATTCACCAGTCTTGAGAATAATATTTATTCCAATGATTAAATTCAAATAGAATTTAATTGAGAACAATGGAAACACTTAGTGTGTAACCCTCTAAACTTATTTCTCATTAACATTTGGTGGGCTTGCCTAAAGTTCAAGATTACTATCTAGAAATGGGTCAAGATACCCCAGATAAAGAATTTAATATCATAATGTAGATAACCAAACACAAATTCTTACTGTGCAATACAATCCCTTTGTTAAAATATCTCATCAAGAAAGTTTCATATTCATGTCATCAACCTACATTCTTGATACAGATTTATTTGACTATATAAAATAAAATAATCATTACACCATGAACATGGAATTTAATGTGATAGTTCTATTTATATAAAATTTTTGAGACACCATATTAAATAAATATGGAAGGAAAAAATCACTCCTCAACTTATTAATTAATAACGCATCACTCATGATGCACCCAACGTATACAACTTCACCATGAAATGTATCATCAAGGATTAAAAAATACATATAAGTGTGTGATTCATAAAAATAATTAATAATAATCTTAAATTCTAAGGACCATTAAACTTTCTCATAGATAGAAATATCTGATGACAAATAAAGATGCATAATTCCTACATGTGAGTCTGTTCTCATAATCTTCTGTCTTGAAGATTACCAAGTATGAACTTCATGAGAAGAAGTCTCATCTTCTTATGAGTGCTCTCACCTAACAATAAAAATTCTATGTGTCCCATCATAGTATGTTATCCAACCATAGAACTATATTTAATAATACCATCATGTAATTTTAAGGTTCTCATCATAGCGGGGAATTTCTATAACCTTATCAATGTGACAAATTCTCTAGGAAATTATTACATTAAAGTCTTGAAGAATAATGGAAAATATGTAATAATATGTTTAGTTAATATTTAAATATTTTAATAAACATTTAATATAAAGTAAAAATAGTTGGTTCTAGAACAACAAATCCAACACATAAGCATTAAACTACATTTCATGAAATTCACACTTAGTGATCCCCAAATAAAAGAGATATTTTATAAATAATTCATGTATATGATGCATATAGGATAAATCATAGTGTACAATATGTCATAGGATACAACATAGATATATCCAAGGCATATTGTATGCCATTGGTTCAGGAATATCATAAGGGGTGATATGAAGATATCATCTAGCTACCATTTTGATATATTGTATTGTACAATTAATTTGGAGGTGGAATGTTAAATTGTTAATATCTAGATAATTTATCCATGTAATATATCATTAAACATATAGACAATCAATGAAATTGGGAGTTAAGTTCATGGACAAAGGGTTACAAGCTGTTATAACTGCATTCCATTTACTTATGCATTATGCAACACATGAGTAAATGAATGACACTTAAGGAACATCCTTGAAGCCTATATAAAGGGGTTACTACCATGAGATGGGTGTGTGAGTTCTTGGATGATTTTATCCCTTCTCATAGCTCTCTTTTTCTTTCTCCCTTAACCATTGAGAGATATTATAATATCATAGGAGATACGAGAGTCTTTGACATAACCTAACCCACTAGGGCCTCGCCTAGGCCGACGATAAGCCGACGATAAGCCGAGTGTGCCAAGAATGTCTCCAATAGGCTAGGGGTTGATGACTAGAACTGGGTAGACATATCATACACATGAGAGGCCTTAACCAAATATACCTGTATGCATACACACATATCTATACATATCAGAGTAATGTGCAAAGGTAATAACTACAGTAATAAATGCATGAACAACCTCTAAAAACCCATAGTAGGGTATAACAATACATAATAAAAATATACAGGGTAAAATAAAATCCCAAAAACCAAAAAAATAGTTCCAAATTAATAATCAATAAGAAGATGACCTCTACATGCAACCTCCAAAGTTTGACCATGGTCCAACTAATAGTGCTTCCAAGCACTACTACGCACCACCTACACCTCGTCCACCTAGATTATCGTTGAACTATTTATCATATGTATAATACATGAAATATTCTAGTATATCCCATGTAGGGGTGATTATATACATATATAGTGGGATTATTTGAAATCACCAAAGATATAAAGTATCAAAAAAGAGTTATCTATAAGATACAATCTAGAGAGTAAAGAAAGAAAACCAAGATATTATCATATAAAGGACCCACATCATTGAGTAAGGTCCCAGTCCTCACAACTATCCAAAAGAATTTTTCATGACTTCCAAGATCCCTAAGGAAACCAAAATAACAACCGAATAACCTCTCTGTACCTATAGTGGAGGATCTCATGCCCCACCCGAGTTCTTTAGATAAGGGGTATACCAAACCCATAGAGAGAGGATCTCACACCTTGTAATAATGGGGAGGAAATATACTGACCCTATATAATATATAACTAGAGGATCTCATTCCCCAAACCCATGGGGGGATGGATTACCAACCCTACTTAGGGATGATGAGTGGAAACTATGCCCTGATGTAACACTACCATCAGGGAAGATTTCCATTTACCAAGAACACTCAAAAGCCATGCATGATCCCTGAAATGATGATGTGGTAAATCATGCTAGATTTACCAAGTTACACATTTATGTATTTAAAAGTAGGTCTACCATAGCGTTCCATGTGAAAAAATACCCAAGATAGATGACTCATATACCCAAATTGGAGCTCAAATGAGGAGATATGACCGGTTGGTGGTTTTGGAAAAGGTATACAATGTGTGGGACTATAAGGGGAATATGACATGTCACACACTACCTAGGTCATGTTAAACTGAGGATACATGATGTGTGGTCTTAATACACATGGCGTGTGAGGCCAATTAGGTTCCTAGGCATGTACCTCCCATACACATTGAGCAAGCTGACTAAGGTTACACAACATGTGGGATAGGCTACACAATGTGTGACATTTTTCTCCAAACGAAACCCTAGTCACCACATCATCTAGGTTACACAACATGTGTTCTTATGAACTACATGTCATGTAGTTAATATTTTTCCAAAAAGAAAATATTTCTCCTAAAGCTTCACTGTGAGAACTATATTTTAATCCATCATCACTGAAAATATCACCCAATGCATTAATAATTTCTTACAAGGTATTTTCATCACTAGAGATCAGATTTTTTCCATCGATCATCATAAAAATTGATTCACACTGTTCAAATGAGACACCTGATGATCAAAAAACATCTCCGCATGGAATCCTTTCATGACATCCTCACCTAATATTCTACCATCACCTCAGATTCCACTAATGTGCTATAATAATCAATTTTTAATGCATAGTAATGGTTTTTGGAACCAATTATAAATCAAAAAATGAATCTATCCATGGGAAAAGTCCAATCACCAACCAAAAATTGAATCCTGTAAATGAATACATAAATAATGGAGTGATAAATCTAAGAAACTGTAAGAGTAAATAATCTAATACGGTCATGTATGAATTGAACATCATTCATTGGGAGTAAACTAAAGAATCAATGGGATAATAATAATTCCTAGAACAAATAAATTATGATTCATAATTTCAGAAAAATAATAGGTTGATAGGGTCATTACAAGATTGAATAAATAATTGATTCAAGTAAAATTAATACATGTTTTAAATATAGAAACCCATGTTTCATACTCATTTTATTACATGTTTTTCCTATAAAAATATATAAAACACAAGCCAGGGGTCCAGAGGTCTAGTGTCTTTGAGAGATTAGACATATAATACATCAAATTAAACATAAACTAAATATTAATTATTTTGATCTCTATAATGTGATCCTGAATCCCTTTGAAGTCCTATTTTTATATAGGATACCCAGGGGAAATACAAAAAGGAAAATGGTGAGCTATAAATCCCAGTAAGGGAGTAAACATGATAATGAAGTATAACATCTGAGGAAAAATAAATAGCATGATATCATAAAATAGGAAGATAATATATAATCATATGATATCATGGTATAATAGAAATGATATTTGGGGAAATGGAATTATATTAATGTGGTAACAGTATAAAACATGACATTATAAACATATTTCAAGGCTCTTTTCCAAGGCAACATAATATAGTGTGCTCGGCTAACCGTCCGTGCACCATACATAGTATCTCATGAGATAAAAGAATTACCCAATGAATTAGAGGGATATATGATTTCAGGTCTAATTTTCACATAATAAAATGTACATGAATATGTATATCACACATGGAAATCATATATAAGGCACAATCATATGAAAAACCCATGAGAAATAAATAGGTTATATAATCATATCTTAAAACATAATCATTGGATATTTCATAAATATTCCCAATAAATTAATTAATTGAATCTTTTGGACATTAATTTTTTAAATAATAAACAATGGTATTAAATATGGATTTTAAATTAAGAATATTTCATAAAAAAAGGTGGAAAAGTAGGTATAATAATGTACCTCTTAAATTATGTTTTAAGAAATGGGTAAAGAACCTTTGAAGAAGGTTAACACATGGAATTTTACTTAAAATAAAAATTTAACCATAATGGTTTCCCATAAAATAGTTATAATTTTATAAAATCATGTAGGGATATAAACCTTAAAATATTGGTACATGAAAAGGAATAGTGAATAGGAAAGTTCACTTTAAACATTACTGTTTTAATGAAAGATCGAGAATAGAACACCCAAAAAATGTATAACCCCAACAAAGAAAGGAAAAATAAACTTGGTATATTTGTGAGATAAATATATACATAATATATAAGATATAAAAGGGTATAATAAATAGGTAAATTGAGATTTAGAGAGAGAAAACATGATTCGAAATAAAAGAGGATGGTTCAGAAGTTCCCTTACCTCAGGTCTCGACTCGCTTGGTTCACACATTTAACATCCTGAATAATCACCTTAAGTTTATTAAATAATTTAATAAAAAAATTCATATACCTTTAATTTATTACTATTATTTTATGTTTATTTATCCTCATTTTATTAAGACATCAGGTTTATTCTTACTATCAAGAGGGTGTTTGTTTCACGGTTCCAAGGCCAGTTTCATTTTTTGATGATCATGGAAGTTCTTTTCAAAATATACCATGGCTAAAAAAGTGAAATGAAATGTTTTTCATGTCATTATATAAGTTTAAATGGTCCCATAGTCATGGATCACTAATTATAAATGTTATAATTTAATGACATGTTCATCTAGGCGGTTTTACCAACCATTATGAACTAGATTTGTTTGATTTAGTTTAATGATTATCCATAATTTATAGAACATTAAATAATTTATAATATTATTATTATCATCATATTAAACCATAAAATTATTTCCATATCCATCCATTATGATAGTGATGAAAAATGAAACACGTTTTCCATGGAGGCGGTAATCCACACATAACACATGCGATGTTTTCATTTTCTAATAAATGAGAGGAAGTTAGATAGTGGTTATTACATTAGAATAATAAAATTTAAGTATATTTATAATATTTATGTTATATTTCAAGTTTTATGGAATAAATTTGGAGGAGGTAGAAGAAGAAAAGATTAAAAGAGCCTAGTTAAGAACATTACCTCTTTCTTTGGATTTCTTCTCTTAAACTACACCTTAAGGAACCTTGGATTGGTATTTTGGTGATAAAAACGCATCTATTAATTTAAAAATATATTTGGGAAGATATTTGGGTAGAATTTTGTCAAGATAAAAGGCTTATGGTGTGAGGATAAGTGTGTAGTGAAGGGGTGGAATTTTTATAAATATAATTTTATTAATATAAAAAGGGATGTCATTTTCAAGGCAAGTAGACCCAAAATTGATAAATAACATGGAAAAAATTAGGCAAGGTCATGAAATCACTCACATACCCATTTAATGATGATTTTTTTGTGATATTTACATCATGATTTAACATTTGTACCTCCTTTTAACCTTTATTATGGTGACTAATTTTTACGCTGGTAGCTTATTTTTATGCCCAAAAAATTAAATTAATCTTATTACCTAATTTTGATTATGATAATTAAAAATATGAAATATATTTTATTAAATTAAATTTAAAAATATGATAAAATTAAATTCAATATAAGTAATAAAAATAATACTTTTACTATTCACTAAAAATCAACTTTTTAAGAAAAATTATAAAAATCCACCTTAAGATAAATTCCATGTGATAATTATAAAAATAAAATCCTTTTTATCAAAATATTTTTATAATTATGATGAAATTAATCTTTTAAAAAAATATCATTTCTATTGAAAAATACTAATTTTTGGGTCATTTCTAAATTTTCGACCCTTATAAAAATTACTTATGATTTCATAAAGTCATATGATCAAATAACTAGTGTTTAATGAAACCATTTTATGAAAATATATTTTATTTCAAAACCATAAAAATACATTTTAATGAAAATAAAACATATATGTTTTACCAATAATATAAGTATGTTTTCTTTGTGCTAAACATTTGTTTCATCATATTTTATGTAACGCCCCGACCACAGTTACCCAGAGTTAGTGCATTATTACATAACATTGGCATGATATAAGGAATCATGTCCCAAAAGACCGTTCAGTTTAATAGCCTTGAAAATACTAGATACATTCATAAGTTTTAAATTACATTATAAAATGAAGACTACAACAACATAGTCTCTAGAGGCCACACTCATATCCCTTAGAATATCCCTATAGGTCAGTCATAATATACTTGTTCGCATCCTGGGAAAAATAAAACATAGAAAGGGGTGAGATCAGATGCTCAGTAAGGATAACAATATTGAGGAAAATTTCATAAATAAGCATAAAAATTTAAGGCAATGTATAAGACTAAAACAAAATACTTTTAAACATGAATTTCAGCATAATATGGAAAAGATAAAATCAAATAATTCCATTTACTTTTTCACATGGATATTCTACTAATCGAATAATCACATGCAATATCAATAGCCACTTTCATAATGATGGAATGCATAATGCCAGACTTCATAACCACATTATCAAGGCCTTATTCCAAGACTACAAATAAGATTTTGTCAAGGCCTTGTGCCAAGACACTATTTTTTCTCATGAGACCTACCGATGCATCAAAGAGCTATAGCAGGCTCCACCCGTCACTTATTAAGTCTAATGCATTCGTCATATGAAAAGGTTTAAACATAACATAAAAATTTGTATTAAAACTAGCATACGAAATGTAAATAATTTATCCATAAACCATGAATGATATAAAAATAACACATACATAGTCAAACAAATCACAAAACCTTCAATACAATATGGATGTTTTGTATCATAATAAATCAACTTCAAATAAACTTAAAATCCATCAAAGGATGTTGACATAGATGAAATCAAAACCTTTTTTAGAAAAATATATCTTTCTATTTTGAAATAATTTAAAAGTCATATAATTATAAAAGAAAACATTTATTTTGAAAATATTCTTATAATCTTGTAATAGAATCTTCAACTATGTTATAATGGCGGAAAATAGCCACACCCGCCATATAAGTTAAAAAAACATTCTTACCTTAATTTTGTCGAAAAGGTCATAAGGTACCTTGTTTGGAAAATGATGGAAAGATTCCTTTCAACCCATTTTATAAAAATTCAAACAAGGGTATAAATGAATTTAAAACATATTCTAGTAAATAGTAACTTTTTTTTGGAATACATTTTTAATAAACATGGATGTAGATGATAAAGAATTCTCAGTAGATACTTACGTAAAAACAACCTCGAATAATAAAGAGATTGTGAAATTAGCCCTTAACTTGTACTTTTACTTGTTCAAGGGTACGTTAAAATCCTGTATAATAGTTAAATAATTGTTATTAAATTATATAAGAACCATATACATAATTATTATATCATATATGATCTTCTAATAATGCTTTGTTAATAATATTTTAGTATTATCGTCGTTTTGAGTGTTAACTGATTCGTTTTCCTTTATATTATTAGTTACGTAATCCATGATTGTTATGGATAGGATGTATTTGATTCATATGTAGAATGATATTAAGTTCTTTAAATATTATTTTTAATCATCACATGAAAATTATTCTTGAATGATTACGATGGGGAATGAATCTCATCGCGTTCATGGAGACGGTAATCCGTACGTACGCACGAGCGACAATATCATTATTTTGTAATTAAAATCATAATTAAATGGATGGTATATCATATATAAAGAATCATTAACATGTTATATATATTATTTAAATCAATTATACATCATTATTATACCCATCCAAATAATAATTTATTGAATAACAACTACACCACGACGTGGAGACGGTAAGCCGTTCGTACGCACGTATGGTGACATGTTATTCATAGGATGGATAACATAATGAACATGGTTATACAATTTTTATAATAAAATCAAATTATATAGAATATAATAGAGTTATTATTTTATAATGGAAACAACAAAGAATGAGGAAGTGGAAAAGAAAATAACTTGAAAGAGGTGGTGAGATATTTACCTCTTCTTCGGGTTCTTCCTTTTGATTTGATAAAAAGGGATCATTAGGTTGGATTTATGATCAAACTAAGTCCTATATTATGAATTTAGGATATTTGGGAGGATATTTGGGTAGGTTTTGGCTGATTCAGATGGCTTTAGAGGTGTGAATTTGAGATAATGAGAAGTGCCCTTTTATAAGATGGGTGAGGGGCACCTTAGGAAAAGATTGAAATATTATTTTATAATAATTGTTTTTTGGTTTATAATGGATCTAAAATTAATTATTTAAAGGATAATGTAGTTATGGTTCGAAAACCCCTCAACCAATAGGTTTTAGATAGGTTTGGGTCACTATATTAACCTTATATTTTAGATTTAACTCTTAGGTAAATAGTTTGACATTTACCATGTCTCTTTGTATTTTTATATTATATGGTTAATAAAATTACTATAAACTTCAAATATAATCCCAAGTAGTTAATTAATGATACACCTATCATTATATAAGTCTTTTGGACGAATCTTAGATTTATAGGATTATTATATCAACCAATAATTTTGTATTTTTTTTAAAAACTCATTTATGTCAATTTTGACATTATTTAATAATTGATTTTTGTTAAAGTCCTAAAAACTTTATTACTTCGAAATAAATACATTTAATAAACCCTAACATGTAATATTAACCTAAAAAATTAGTTTAATTCATTAAAAGTCTCAAATTAGATTTATTTGGATATTTATAATATCAATTATTTTAATCTTTCATTAATATAGTAATTATTGCATCATCATTGTGTCATAAATAAATTTAATTATTTAATGTCTAAAAATTATAAATAAAATGTAATTATGTAGGAAATATTTTTATCTTTATAATTAATATTTATAGTCTAATTTATCTTATGTATAACCCTATATTATAAATAGTTTAGTTATTAAACTTTGAATTTAACACTTTTAACTCTTCTTTGAATTAAATAATAATAAATATCATAATCTAATCCAAGTGGACCTAAATGATCATATTTTATTCCTAAGGTTGTTTTTTGTCGAATTACACTTATCCAATAGAATTAGGACATGTGTTAGGGTAATAATAATATCATTTATACCCTTAATTACCCTATTTACTTTTAACCGTGGTAAATAAAAGTAAAAAGTTACTATTCAACAAAAATTATTTTCATCTTATTGAACCATATTTTTCTTACTGATATCAAACATGTCTCTCGGATTTTTAAAATTCCACTCACAGAAGTGGTAAAATTATGTTTTATGCGAATTTGAAAATTCTCCTAGGAGGTGGGTAAAAGACGGTGAAAAGTTCAATAAAATTTTATATATCTAATATTATTACAAAATTACTCCAATGAATTACATTGAATATATATAGGTATTATGTATCTATTTTAACCCAAAATAAATTTAAATAAAATAATTAATTATTTAAATAAAAAGTTGGTTTTAAACAATAAAACAGTGTTTTTCACTATTCATCAAAAATTGAAAGTTTTCAGAAAAATACCAAAAATTCACCCTAAGATAATTTTGATATTCCAAATTAAAAAACGAAGTCCATTTTTGAAAATAAAATTTATAAAATTTTAAAAAGTGGGTATTACTATTCATAACGACTAGTTTGATTGGACGCGGTGTGTTAGAATCTCGAAGTTGCGTACAATGCAAGCTATTGCATTTTTCAAAGGGAAACGTACCTTGGAAGCTTGGGGTGTTACATTATATCCTTCAAATAATTTTTTCCTCAAAATTTCTAGAATATTACTACATAAAAAGATTTGGGTGGTTCTTCATCATAAGTTCCTCGGGTTCCCATGTTTCCTCTTCCATATTATGGTTTCTCCATAGAACTTTTACCAGATGAGTCATCCAGTTTCTCAGCACTTGTTTTATGGTATCAAGAATTTTGACAAGCTCTTCTCAATAAGATAGATCGGGTTCTAGTTCTAATTCCTCATAGGTGAGTACTTGCGTTGAATCATGCATGTATTTTCTCAACAGTGATACGTGGAACACATCATGAACTTTGGAGAGACTTGGTGAAATTGCCAAACGGTAAGCTAAATTCCCAATTCGTTCTAGAATTTTGAAAGGTCCGATGTACTTTGGACTCAATTTAACCTTCTTACCAAATCATATAATTTCCTTCCATGAAGATACCTTCAAGAAAACATGATCTCCTACTTAAAATTCCAAATCATTCCTTCGGTTATCATCATAGCTCTTCTTCCTACTTTTAGCTACTTTGATGTGAGTTTGGATTACCTCCAACTTTTCTATCATTTCCTCAACAAGTTCTGGGCCTACGAGTTTTCTTTCACCAACATCATCCCAACAGGTTGGTGTGCAACATCTCTTTCCATATAACACATCATATGGTGCCATTTGAATACTTGAATGGAAGCTATTGTTATAGGAAAGTTCTACCAGAGTTAAATATTGATCCCACATACCTTGAAAGTCAAGTGAGAATGATATCAACATGTCTTCTAAGGTTTGAATAGTCCGTTCTGATTGTCCATCAGTTTGAGGGTGGGAGGCAGTGCTCAAACAAAGTTCAGTATCCAGGGCTTTCTGAAGAATTTTCCAGAATCTTGATGTAAAACGGGGATCACGATCAGAAACAATCGATAGGGGTACTACATGAAGTCTTACAACTTCATTAATATATAGTCTTGATAGATCTTCAAGTGGTAAATCTTCTTTTATAGAAAGAAAATGTACTGACTTGGTAAGACGATAAAAAATAACCCATATTGCATCATTCCTTCTAGGAGTATTTGGTCATCCCATGACAAAGTCCATCGTAATATTATCCCATTTTCACTCAGGTATGGGAAGAGGTTGCATGAATCCTCCAGGTTGTTGCCTTCCAGCTTTCACTTGTTGACAAACCATATATATTGACATAAAATCAGCAATCTCCCTCTTCACATTGTCCCACCAAAAATGTTCCTTCAAATCTCTATACATCTTAGTGTTACTAGGATTTATAGAGAAATTGGAGCTATGCGCATCATCTAACAATTCCCTTTTAAGATCAGGTATATCGGGAACACAAAGTATCTTCCCAAATTTTAAAATCCCGTCTTCATATATGAAGTCACTCAATCTCCCGTCATTCACAACTTTAATCTTCTTTTGAAACTCCTCATCAGCGGTCTGAGAACCCTTTATCCTTTATAGTAAAGATGGTTTGGAAACCATTTGAAAAAGCATTGGTGTTTCACCTTCCATGGTTATTACCATATCCATCTTTACTAGATCCATGTATATAGGATCTTTTTCAACTCTCATCTTGTTCAAAACTCCATGATCCTTTCTACTCAAAGCATCTTCCACCTTATTTTTCTTCCCTAGGTGGTAGTGTATAGTGAAATCATAATCCTTGAGTAGTTCAAGCCATCTCATTTGACTCATGTTGAGTTCTTTTTGTGATAAAATATACTTCAAACTCATGTGATCAGTATAAATCTCATATTTTTCACCATAGAGATAATGTCTCCATATCTTCAAAGCAAAGATTATATCTACTAACTCAATATCACGAGTAGGATAGTTTTTCTCATGAATTTTTAGCTGCCATGATGCACATGCAATAACTCTATCATTATGAATAAGGACACAACTAATTCATTTCTTTGAAGCATCACTATAAATAACAAACCCATCATTCCCTGATGGTAGAGTCAAGATAGGAGCATTGACTAATATTATCTTCAGTTCTTCAAAACATTCTTCAAACTCTTTTTTGCAAACAAATTAAACCCCTTTACGTGTGATATTTTTTAATGGGTTAGCTAACTGAGCAAAATTTTGGACGAAACGTCGATAATAGACTGCTAAACCAATAAAACTACGTAACTCAGTTATACTCGTTGGTGCTGGAAATTCTTGTATTGCCTTGGTCTTTGAAGGATCAACATAGATTCCATCCTTAGAGACAATATGGCCAAGAAAAGAAATCTCCTGAATCCAGAATTCACACTTGCTAAATTTCCCATATAATTCATTTCTTCTAAGAGTCTTTAGAATAATGTGCAAGTGATTTTCATGATCTTCGTAGCTTTTGAAGTATACCAAGATATAATCAATAAATACCACTAAAAATACATCAAGATATTCCTTTAAAACTCTATTTATTAGATCCATTAAGACATAGGGTGCATTAGTCATCCCAAAAGGAATTACTGTAAACTCGTAATGCCCGTACCTGGTTCGAAATGCTGTTTTTAGAATATCTTCCTTCTTCACACACAATTGATGGTATCCAGATCGAAGGTCAATATTTGAAAAATATTGAGCTCCATGAAGTTGGTCGAATAAATCATCAATGCGTGGTAGGGGATACTTGTTCTTTATCATTATAACATTGATCTCCATGTAGTCAATGCACAACCTCATAGATCCATATTTCTTCTTAACAAAAAGTACAGGGGCTCCCCATGGAGAAACACTAGGGAGAATAAATACCTTATTACTCAATTCCTCTAGTTGTTTATTTAATTCCACTAATTCCACAGTGGACATTCTATAAGGGGTCTTCGATATGGGCCTTAAACCAGGAATTAAATCAATAAAAAACTCAATTTCTCATTTTGGAGGATGTCCAGGTAAATATTCTAGAAACACATCAACATATTATTGCACAATAGGTACATCCTCTATTTGAACATTATTTTCCTCACCCATAGTTATTTCATTATCTTCCTCCCCAATAATTGAATTTAGTTGAGCTCCTGGGGGTGGATCTAGATAAGAATGAGGTGGTGACATTTCTGCTCTAAAGATAAGGTGTTCTTTATCATCATCATCATAAAAAATCATAACTTCCTTATTCTCACAATAATTTTTTTGCATCATGGTCTGAAAGACAATCCATGCCTAGGATTATATCAAATTTAATCATAGGTATGACTATGAGATCACCAGATAAAGAACATTTATATGCTCTAATGGGAATTGATTCAAAAAACTTTGTTGGAATGATACTTCCCTTAGGTGTTTTGACCGACAACTCCCTTGTTAAGTCAAATTGAAAATATCTAATTTTCTTAGAAAACTGGGAAGATATGAAACAATGCAATGATACAGAATCAAATAAAGCATTTTCTAAACTTGAGTAAACCATTAAATTACCTACCACCATGTCTTTAGGAGATTCAAAATCAGCAGTAATGATAGAATAAGCTTGGCCTTGATCCCTTGGCTTTTTCTGAGGTAGGTTTCCTTGGAACTTAGGACATTAATTTTCATAATTCCCCCTTTCTCTACAATTGTAGAATTCAACATTGACAGCCTCTTTCTTCCCCTTGAAATCATGAGCTTAGTGTCCTTTTTCACCACACTTGTAACTGACTCCCATTCCCTTCAGGCAAGTACCAGAGTGTTTCTTCCCACATTTACTACAGGATGAATATTCAAAATTTCCCTTCTTCCCCTAATTTCCATTTCTATAGTGTTCAGTAGATCTCTTCTTCTCTTGATTTTCTTTAAAGTCGCAAGACTTAGATAATTCCTTTTATGTCTTGATAGAACATGAGACAATATCTTTGTATGACAAGAAAGATTGCGAGACTAATACTCTCCAGAGAAATGGTTTTAACCCATAAAATAATTGATCAATATTACTCCTTGGGTTATGTATATAATCTGTTTCATGCCTTGCTAACCTTGTAAAGTTATCCTCATACTTTGCGACATTCTCATCCTCCTTTTGCCTCAGACTCAGAAATTGCCTTTCCATATCTGCTCGATGGTCATGAGGAAAGTATTTTTCTAAGAAAATATCTTTAAACTATCACCATTCCATATTTGATACTTCATCATCTTCCTTTGTGTTTTGAATCAATGACCACCATTGATTTTCATCTCTCGTGAGGCGATAAACTACCATGACAACTTTTTCCCTTTCGCTACTCCCCAAAGCGTGAAATATTTTCTCTAAGGAATTTATCCATTTCTCAGCTACTAATAGATTTTTACTCCCATTTAATATTGGTGGTTGTTGCCTCATGAAGCGGTATAACATTGATCCTCCATTTTGTGGATCAGGGTGCTCCATACGGGTAAGGTTATTATTCATAACCTGAGTGAGTTTTCCCAGTATGGTGATAAGATGATCGACACCAGTTGCTTCACCAGCTCCATTATAATTATCCTGAGTAGGGGGGAAATCCCTACATGGATTAAGTGCACTGATACGGTTTTTATTACTTCTACTAGGCACCATTTCTAAACAATTATATACACTAGATTAGTTTATGAATCACAATACATAATTCCAAACTTGTAAAAAAGTTAACATAAATTGAATAGTTTATGGATATAATCCATAATCATAAAAAATGTTTTCTTTGAGGAGGTATATACTCATAAATCCTTCATAATGGTTTGTAATGAAAATGTAGATTATCCTAAGCATATCTCCTAGGAGTGTCGTAACCAAGAGTGCAGTAGGGCCCGTTGTCGTGTACCGAGATACCCCAGATCAAGTCTGAAACTCCTTGTCAGAGTTTTCACTCCTAGGTACATCTGTGCTAGAGCCACCTCTACCTGCTCGTATCTAGATAGAGATTTATTTCTTGTAAAATACAAAAAATCTATATATTACCAAAATTCTAGGAAGTTCTTATATACTAATCCTCAAAGTCTATCTTAGGGTAATGTGCTCTAATCAGAGTTTTTATAAATATAGTTTCCAAGGTTAGTAATAAACTTCTCAGATACCAACTATAATTCCCCGACCCCAGTTACCCAGAGTCAGTGCATTATTACATAACATTGGCATGATACAAGGAATCATGTCCCGAAAGACCGATCAGTTTAGTAGCCTTGAAAATACTAGATACATTCATAAGTTTTACATTACATTATAAAATTAAAACTATAACAACATAGTATCCATAGGCCACACTCATATCCCTTAGAGTATCCCTGCATGTTAGTCATAATATACTTCTTCGCATCCTGGGAAAAATAAAACATAGAAAGGGGTGAGCTCAGATGCTCAGTAAGGATAACAATTTTGCGGAAACTTTCACAAATAAGCATAAACATTTAAGGCAATGTATAAGACTAAAAAAAAGCCTTTTAAATATGAACTTCAGAATAATATGGAAAGGATAAAATCAAATAATTCCATTTACTTATTCACATAGATATTCTACTAGTAGAATAATCACATGCAATATCAATATCCACTTTCATAATGATGGAATGCATAATGCCAGACTTCATAACCACATAGTCAAGGCCTTGTGCCAAGACTACAAATAAGATTTTGTCAAGGCCCTATGACAAGAAACTAGTTTGTATCATGATACCTACCGATGCATCGAGGAGCTATAGCAGGATCCACCTGTTACTTACTAAGTCCACTGCATTCCTCATATAAATAGGTTTAAACATAACATAAACATTCGTATTAAAACTAGCATACAAAATATCAATACTTTATCCATAAACCATGAATGGTATAAAAATAACACATCCATAGTAAAAAATAACACAAAAAATTCAATATAATATGGATGTTTTGTATCATAATAAATCAAATTCATATAAACTTAAAATCCATCAAAGGATGTTGACATAGATGAAATCAAAACCTTTTTTAGTGAAATATATCTTTCTATTTTGAAATAATTTAAAATTAATATAATTATAAAAGTAAACATTTATTTTGAAAATATCATTATAAGATTTTAAGGTAAGATTTGATGATGTTATAATAACAGAAAATAGCCGCACCCACCGTATAAGTTAAAAAAACATTCTTACCTTAATTTTGTGGAAAAGGTTATAAAGTACCTTATTTGGAAAATGATGGAAAGATTACTTTAAACCCATTTTATAAAAAGTAAAACAATGGTATAAATGAATTTAACCCATAGTATAGTAAATATTAAAAATGTTTTTCAATACATTTTTAAGAAACATGGATGTGGATGATAAAGAAGTCTCAGTAGATACTTACGTAAAAACAACCTCGAATAATAAAGAGATTGTGAAATTAACCCTTACCTTGTACTTTTACTTGGTATAGGGTACATTAACCTCCTTTATAATAGTTAAATCATTGTTATTAAATTATAAAATAACCATATACATAATTATGATATCATATATGATCTTATAATAATGCTTTTTTAATAATATTTTAGTATTATTGTCATTTTGGGTGTTAACTGATTTGTTTTCCTTTATATTCTTAGTTATGTAAGCCATGATTATTATGGATAGAATGTATTTGATTCATATAAAAAATGATATTAAGTTCTTTAAATATTATTTTTAATCATCGCATGAAAATTATTCTTGAATGATTACGATGGGGAATGAATCTTAACGCGTTCGTGGAGACAATAATCCGTACATACGCACAAGCGACAATATCATTCTTTTGTAATTAAAATCACAATTAAATGGATGGTATATTATATATATATAATAATTAACATGTTATATATATTATTTACATCAATTATACATCATTATTATACCCATCCAAATAATAATATATTGAATAACAACTACACCACAACGTGTAGACGGTAAGCTGTTCGTACGCACGTATGGTGACATGTTATTCATAGGATGGATAACATAATGAACATGGTTGTACCATTTTTATAATAAAATCATAGTATATATAAGACACTTGATTTATTATTTTATAATGGAAACAACAAAGAAAGAAGAACTGGAAGAAGAAAATAACTTGAAAGAGGTGGTGAGATATTTACCTCTTCTTCAGGTTCTTCCTTTGGATTTGATCAAAAGGGCTCATTAGGTTGGATT
This sequence comes from Viscum album, assembly GCA_963277665.1. Taxonomy (NCBI): domain Eukaryota; kingdom Viridiplantae; phylum Streptophyta; class Magnoliopsida; order Santalales; family Viscaceae; genus Viscum; species Viscum album. The sequence goes on along the minus strand of OY728131.1, from coordinate 1,731,704,962 downwards.
TTTGATCAAAATAAGGCCTATAGGATTAAGGGAGGATAGTTGGGAGGATATTTGGGCAGGGGTTTTTTGAGCCAAATGGATTTGGAGGTGTGAATTTGAGAGAATGGGAAGTTCCCTTTTATAAGAGGGGTGAGGGGCACCTTAGGAAAAGATTGAAATATTTTTTTATAATAAAATTATTTTCGGTTTCTAATGGATAAAAAATGAATTATTTAAAGGATATGGTGGGTATGGGTCGAAAAAATCTCAACCAATAGGTTTTAGACAGGTTTGGGTCACTATATTAACCTTATCTTTTAGATTCAACTCTTAGTTAAATAGTTTGACATTTACCATGTCTCTTTGTATTTTTATATTATATGGTTAATAAACTTAATATAAACTTCAAAGAGAACCCCAAGTGGTTAATTAATGATACAAATATAATTATATAAGTCTTTTGGATGAACCTTAGATTTTTAGGATTATTATACCAACCAATAATTTTGTATTTGTTTTAAAAACTCATTTATGTCAATTTTGACATTATTTAATAATTGATTTTTGTTAAAGTCCTAAAAACTTTATTACTTAGAAATAAATGCATTTAATCAATCCTAACATGTCATATTAACCTATAAAATTAGTGTAATTCATTAAAAGTCTCAAATTCGATTTATTTGGATATTTATAATATCAATTATTATAATCTTTCATTAATATGGTAATTACTGCATCATCATTATGTCATAAATAAATTTAATTATTTAATGTATAACAATTATAAATAAAATTTCATTATGTAGGAAATATTTTTATCTTTATAATTAATATTTATATTAGAATTTATCTTATGTATAACCGTATATTATAAATGGTTTAGTTATTAAACTTTGAATTTAACACTTTTAACTCTTCTTTGAATTAAATAATAATAAATGTCTTAATCTAATACAAGTGGACCTAAAGGATAATATTTTATTCCTAAGGGTTTTTTGGTCGAATTACACTCATCCAATAGAATTAGTACATGTTTTAGGGTAATAATAATATCATTTTTACCCTTAATTACCCTATTTACTTTTAACCGTGGTAAATAAAAGTAAAAAGTTACCATTCACCAAAAATTATTTTCATCTTATTGAACCAAATTTTTCTTACTGATATCAACTGTGTCTCTCAGATTTTTGAAATTCTACTCAAAGAAGCGGTAAAATTATATTTTATGCGAATTTGCAAATTCTCCTAGGAGGTGGGTAAAAGACGGTGAAAAGTTCAATAAAATTTTATATATCTAATATTATTACAAAATGATTCCAATTAATTACATTGAACATATATATAGGTATTATGTATTTATTTTGACCCAAACTAAATTTAAATAAAATAATTAATTATTTAAATAAAAACTCAGTTTTAAAGAATAACACAGTGTTTTTCACTATTCATCAAAAATTGAAAGTTTTTAAAAAAATAACAAAAAATCACCCTAAGATAATTTTGATATTCTGAATTCAAAAATGAATTAAATTTTGAAAAATAAAATTTATAAAATTTTAAAAAGTGTTTATTACTATTCATAATAGTTAGTTTGATTGGTAGCGGTGTGTTAGAATCTCGAAGTTGGGTACAATGCAAGCTATTGCATTATTCAAAGGGAAACGTACTGTGGAAGCTTAGGGTGTTACATTTGAAACTTTTTATTCAATTGAATTGTGATATAAATTTCTTATATATAACATTCTAAATTAATATAATGAAGTTCATGTGTTTAATACTATATTACTAAAGGTGACACATGAGTTAATAAATAAGGGGAATTCCATTTATAATGTTCTGGGTTGTTGCACACAACAACATTAAAGTCATGGTAAATTCATCAATAACAAATCCCTACCTTGATTAGGATCAATTATTGGTGAATGATGATCTCGCTTCATCATCAATGAAAATATTAATGCTTTTGTCATTGATCCTCTCAATTCCCACTTGATCACTCGCCAAAGATCCACCATGACTAGTTCTCCCAAATATATAGGGTTGTGTCGATAAAACTTAATATGAATTTATATAGATGAATAATTAGGTAAAAACTAAATAAATAAATTTATTTATTTATTTTAATTAACAATTTTGATATTCCAATGACTATTCACCACTAAAGGGTCTGGTACAAAATGAAATTATATCTTTCCTAGGGTAAACCTTGCATTATATATTCAATGGTGGTATCATTTTTCCAATATGAGACTCTGTTCAAGAGATACAACATTATTTCTAAAAACACTCAGGTGAAAATAATAAAATATTATTTAATTTTATTTTCTCAATATCAAGGTTCCAACAACACCTGATATATGTTCCAACAAACAATATAAATTTAAGGGTATCTCTATTGATATTCAAAGGGTCCAAGACTAAAAACCAGAGTCACAAAAACCTTCTCACCTTTAATTATTTTCACCATGAAAAGTAATAACCTACTATAAAAGGTGAGGGTATTGAGATCACATCTGATTCTCATGCTCTCATGAGCTCTTCTGAATATTTCCATACTACCAAAAAATATGCACCAGGGGAATCACTCACCCACAAAGAGTCCTCTCCCACTGATATTTGATTTCCACTGGGTACTCTAAGAAGGTGGATCCATCATCGATTCCCCACTTACCCCAGTCAATAATGTGTGATGGATCATGCACGTAGCTCCTTTGTTGTGACACATGGAAGATGTCGTGCATCCAGTCTAACTATTGTGGTAAGGCTAGACATTATGTGACATCACTTACCCTCTACCAGATCTCAAATAAACCAATGAATCTAAGAGAGATATTGTAACCCTATCCATATTTACACAATACACACTGAGGTGAGACCTTTAGGTACACATGGTCTCACTCCTTGAGTTATAAGGGTCTTTGTTGATGGTCTTTATTGGAATTATGATGGATCTATGTAGTTTTAATCCACTCCTAGGTAATTTTCACCTTCATAGTCATCGCTTGTACCAACTCAGGACCCATAAGAATTGAATTACTAATCAATGACTAATATAAGGGTGACATTCAAGGTATCCCATACAAGGCATCAAATGGAACCCTGAAAATGATGGAGTGATATCTATTTTTGTATATAAACTCTACCGATGGAATATGATCCACCCAACTTCACCCAAAATCCAAGACATAATCCTATGACATGTATTTAAGGACCTGAATGGTTCATTCAATTTTACCATCCATATGGGGGTGAAATGATTTTATCATCCAGAACTAAGTTCTAGAATCCTCCTATAATCCTTTCCATAAATGGGATGTGAAACGAGTGTCACAGTCAGAAATAATCATAAAGGGTACTCTATGAAGTTGGAAAATCTCATGCATGTATAACATACCAATATTTCCACTGAAATCTACTCTTTAATAGAAAGGAAGTGATCTGATTTGGTAAGTTAGTAAAATATCACCAAAATAGAATTGATAGCTATCACCAATCATGGAAGTCTCATCACAAAATCCATAGATATACCATCCCACTTTTACTCTAATACCTCAAGGGGTTGGCCCAAACCCACCAGAACCTAATTCTCTACCTTTACCTTATGATAGGTAAAGAATCATGAAAATAAATCTTCAAAAGTCTTCTTTATTCCCAACCACAAGTACATCATTTACACTCTAGTATTTACTATTAAGGGGGATGTATAGAACTCTCTCAACACCTCCTCACGTAGCAAAACTACCACCATTATCATTCCTCAAAAGAGTATGACATTCTTATCACCTTCAGATAATCCATGAGAAGAATTACCTATGAATATCTAGTTACATAATACCTCATATTGAAAGTATTAAAGCTATGATTCCCTTAGGTACTAGTGAAGTGGAGGGGTCATGGCCATTAATTGGAGGTATGATAATCCTCCCTCATCTAACTAAGATAACTATGATGAGAACAACTACTCCATTTCATTTCCTAATAACATGGAACACTATTTAATTCTAGGATCATCTATAAACACATTTTCTTTCCCCAGAGTATAGACTATCTCAAAGTCATAGTCCTGCACAAACTCTATCCATCACCTCTATCTCAGGTTTCAATCTATCTAAGTGAAGATACAACTAAGACTCTTGTAGTTATAATAAAAAATAAACCTCTTAATAATAATTTTGTGTCACTATTTTTCTAGAAAAACACCATAACTACAAGCTCTAAATCACAGGTCATAAAATTTTTCTCTTGGGGTTTCAGCTATCGTGATCCGTAAGTAATCACTGTCTATCTCTACATAAAAACACAACTAAGATTAGCTCTATAGGCATAATATAACACCACATACTTAACCCCATATTTTATTAATCCCAAAATGGGAGTGATTTTCAATCACTTACCTAAATCGTTAAAGGACTTATGGAATTTCTCTGACCAACAAAATTATTTATCCTTCTAGGTCAAGGAAGTAAAAGGATCTGTAATCCTAGATAAATTTGGCATGAATATCTGATAATAGCTAACCAGGCCAAGGAAACTCTACACCTCCATTACACTCTTAGGTGACTATAAAGCTATAATTTCCTTGATCTTTGCTCATTCCACAACAACTAATTAATATAAGATAACATGTCTTAGGAAGTGGACCTATCTAATCTATAAATAACACTTTTAGAGCTTCCCATATAGCCAATTATCCAAAAGTATGTTTAGAACTATCATCAAATGATTCAAATGCTCGACCTATGATACCGAGTAAACAAGGATTCCATCAATGAAAAACACCATGGACTGGTCTAGGAAAAACTATAAGATCCCGTTCTTGAGTCCTACAAACACTATTAGGGTATTCATCATGTAAAAGGGCATCATCGGGAACTCATAATGACTGTAGTGACATCAAAATGTCATCTTTGGTATATCCTCCCCACATACTCATATATTGTGATATATTTAACTAAGGTTTATTTTTGGGGATCAATTTATCCCTTTAGATGATCAAATAGATCATTTATTATAGGAAAATTATATTTATTCTTGATCATCACCTAGTTTAGGAAATGATAGTCAATGAAAAACCTTAAACTCCTATCTGATTTATTAATGAACAATACCATAGCTTCCCATGGGGACACACTATGTTTAATAAATCTTTACCTCTAAAGATACTCTAACCACACCCTCAGATCTCAAAGATTAGAAGTGGTTACTTGATATGCTACAAAAGATATTAGAATGGTCCCAGGGTGCAAGTAAATACAAAAATCAATCCCCACATGAGGATTTATACTGGGTATATAATCAAGTAAAATGTACACATACTACTCAACATTTACAAGAAATAGAAATTCCATGGCGTCTATTGCTCCAGGGGTCAATTTGTCCAACTGGTGGGAAATTGAATGCAAATTCTTGCACATGATCTTGTCTCATCTAGTCTAGAAATAGTTATCACCAAGGAAAGAAAATATCACTTCATTCACTCATATAAATATCAATATCTGATGGAAAAATCAATCTGGGAATGGGTTATAGATATCCGGTCCATACCAATAATAACATCATAATACATCATCATAGTTACTAAGAGATACCACATGAACCTCTCTCCTCCAATAGTTAAGTCACACTGCTAGAAGATGATTGCGATTATAGAATCTCCCCTAATAGGTGTCTCTAGCTATAAGAGTCAAGCTAGAGGATTTTATGTAATCTTTAGTTGTTTAATAAGGGATAAGGAAATAAAATAACATCTTAAACCCGTGTATAAAAAAACTGATAATAAGGTGGATAAGACACTGTTCATACCTTGGATCTTGTTGTAATATTCTTGGTTCTATCCCTCTATCGCTTGCAACTAACTGTTTCCCTATCCTCAAGTTCTTTAGGCTTGACATGAACCACCTAGAGGTGGTGGAAGTGGTATTAGGTCATAACATTGACCACCTTTGACAACTCCTTTGGCTCATCTTCCATAACATCCTTCCTGAGGATCTCCTCGACGTCCCCTGGGAGGTCTATAGTCATGCCATTGTCTCTATCTCGATGGCCCATCCATTGAAAATCCATCCTATTTTGAATGGTGGGTTGGGCATTCCCTTGTCGAATGGCCCCAAACCTCATAAGAATAACACATCCTATCCACTAGCTGACTATATCCCCTCCAATATCCCTATGTGGTTGACCCCTATATCCAATCCTAAGCATGTGAACATGCATTTATTTGCGATCCATCAACCTATCACTTTACATATAGAACTAACAACACTTATTTGTGATGTCTATTTACCCCACCCACCACATACTGATCCTCCACTAGAAAGATATCTACACTAGGGTCCAATCCAGCACCCCAACATAAGTGGGGATGCATATGGGTACCATATAATCTCAAATCTCCTAGTGAATACCTTGATAAAACTTCTATACCCTTAAAAATACATAAAAAACCATGTAAAAAAAGTATCATGTGAAGTTAGTAAACCTCTATGAATACTTAGTGACCATCATGTTGCCCCACTACCACTCGAGAAGCACCCATATATACCCTAAATACATAGTTTCTAGGAAATATTCCTCTTAGAAGAGGTGCTCGAACTTAGTACAAGGAAGAGTTTCCTCATCATGCATTTGAGTCACTAAGACCCACCAACACCCCACCAAACCCAAGATAAGGCTAACCTCAAGAAACACCGTCTAGTTAGAAGGAGTTTGGACAAGGCGGAATACTCAAACCATTCCTCTACTACATATGGGCCTGACTCACCCCAAAACATAGGTAGCCTTTGTTTTTGAAACTCATGCAGTGCGTTTAGCCTTTTCACATCATCATCCCACAACATTTAAAACAAATTCTTCTTAATATGATATGGATAATCCACCTAAATCACTAGAGGTGAGTCTTCTCACTATTTAAAAGGTGGAAGAGCTACCTAATGGATGCTTGGAGGAAATACCTCCTAGACTATCCCCTAAAAAAGACTTATAATTAAGTTAGTATTCATCATGAACCTACCTTTTAACTATTATTGGATATTGATGCAGTGGAATCTTGTAGTTTCACAAGATATACCCTTGTCAAAAGAGTATACCTGGGGAGCTTACCTAAGAAGGAATTGAAAATCACAAACCAATTCCTATAATATGCTTGTGCCACTATTTTCCCGGAAACCACTATCCTAACATACCTATTCAAAAAATAGGTTATCAGAGTCCTAGTGTATGGATATATTGGTCATATAACAATAACTAGGGCCCCTATCCTAAGAGATAAGCTCAAGATGCCTTAACACCATTTCCATAATCCCAAAGCAATCCTTACATGACTACTATATCTAAACCCCATCATTAGAAAAACCTCACTTTGATGTTTATTCTCTTTTATGGGGTTTTATAGGTTATTTTTTGGAAGTAAAAGGTTCAGGAATCGAATGGTGAGGTTATAAGAAAGGGATTAGTTTTGTGGTGACTAGAAGGCTGCCACTGGCTAGCCAGTGGAATCTACTAGCCAGCCAATGAGCTTCCAGTAGTTATACATAATTCTACAGACCTCATCATCTAGATAGTAGTGTGACACCGACCAATAAATGGTGATAGAAGAACCCGAGTGGTTATTTCAGGCACACCAGCTAGCTGGAGGCTAGTCATAGGATAACTAGTGAGGCCCACCATCTATTCGGTGTGCCCAGTCCGAAGGTACAGTTAATATACCCCATGGGATTTCAATCACACATGGTTTTTACCCTATTTAACACCCACATCCAACTCCAATTCAATTATTCTAAATTTGATACCTACCCTATGGACCCTATAGATATCTCATTAATATCCCTTTGATCCTTCAAAATTGGAGAGTTCCAACAACACTAGAATGGTAAGATTCCTCTAGATCTATTCCTATTTTTCATTACTTATTGAGAGATGAGCATGGATCTATATTTCTAAGTCAATCCAATGATATTTCCTCAATTTCTTCTTAGATCAATATCCAATCTAGTGAGTTGATGATGCTTCTTGTTCAAATCAAGATCCACCATTGAATATAAATGTTCTACAGGTAAGTGTTTATAGATCATCTTGCTATAACTCTTATTGATGGTGTATTAATGAAAGAAACTTAATACATCGATTATTATTTAGTAGATTAGTGGAGGTATCGACATTTTAATGAAAACACCCCTTGACCAGAGATAAATATCTCAATAATGGTGAATGTTTCTAAGTAAGTCATCATAGATCGATCATCTTGAGACTCTCTTATTCTTGATCATCATATTAAATCTCTTTTCCATCAAAAAATTGGTGATAAATCAACATTCATTGTCAAGACCCAAGTTTCTATTCTTGAATCAATGAAGAATTAATGATCTAATCCTCAATCAACTATAGATTCAATGAATTGGTGAAATCTCCTTCAATATACCTCAAAATTAGTTCCGTTGGTGGACTCCTTAAGGAATGTGGTTCTAGAACCACCCTTCTTAACGTGGAATCTTCCTGAGTCTCATTTATAAACCTCTTTCTTGACAAACTAGATCTTGAGTTAGGTATCCTTGATGTGAGATCTAGTTCTCCATGTGTGTGTGACATGGTCCATTCATCAATATTTGATAAACTTGTAGTTATTCATCAACAACCTTGAGGTAAAATTTCCTTTCCATGTAAGGACCTTGTATACTCTTTTCATATTGATTTCATATCGAGGGAATTTTTTTCCATGTTGATGGTATTATCTTGTGGGTGCGTGTGTAGCTCATGATACTCATATACGATTCTTGATTCCATGTGTTTTATAGAGTATCTTGTTACCATGATTGATGTTTATCACATATTGTTATATGTTTGATACTATATACTAATGATGATGTGTTATGATTTTCATATTATGATTTCCATGTAATGTGTGTTACTACAAAATTAGAGGTTGTTCTTGGTATTCATGATAGTTGGACCATCATGCTATGATTACCCATTATAGGGGAGTGCACACAACATGCAGTGATGATGACAGTGGACCCATATTTGGGGTGGGAGCATGATATCCTTGTGAACCAACCTACAATTAAATTCCTTGAGGATACTGAGTAACATACTCAAACATGATGCCTTGTGGATACTGATTAGCATGTTTAATCGATAATTTAAGGATACAGAGTGATATATATCCAGCCTTGTGGCTAGATCTTGTTCATTTCTATCATTTTTTACCATAATTTTGGAATGAAGCCAAATCAGGTTCAACTGAGGCTCATAGTGGTGTGGTTAGAACATGGGTGCTCTATATATGATTGTTTATGCTTTCTTTCACATTTATTTTTATCATGGAATACACCTATTATACTTGTGAACAATTGTTAAGGATGCATTGGTGGTACCCTATTGGGTTTCATTACTCACACCCTGAATGAACATCTTCATGAACTTTCAAACTTCATGTATAGGGGTCCAGGAAAGGTAAAGGGGACCATAGAAGATGGTTTAGCTTAGGAGAATGGAGATGGGATAAGTACCAAGATGTACTCTAGAGGATTTTCATAGTGTTTTATTTATTTATTTATCTTCTTTCACTTATACTCTGGTTTGAATTTTCACAATGGGATCCTAGTTTATTTATCTTTATTTGTTGTATAACAGGTGTTCCATCTAATATTATATTCTTTGACATTATTTACTTTTAGTAGTTTTATATTATATATATATTATTGGTGAAAGTATATGATATCGAGGGTATAGTCTTCACAATGATGAAATTCATACCCTCCTTTCTAGTTAGAGCCCTCTTGCGTATGGGGAGGTTCACATGAGGTTTTATGGAACTATGGCTTGTAAATACTGGTTTGGGTTAGGGAATTATAAAATAATATCAAATAAAAATTTCCTTCCTTTCTTTTGTATTAACCTGGGACATGTTATAAAGGATATCAGATGTATGAGACTTGGGTAGGGGAGTTTACATGTTCCTAGCTAGCTCATGTGTAATGGAACTTTGAGTTACCATTGATGAGATTGTTGTTACTATTTTATGGAATTTGGTTTTATTCTTTCATCATGATTTGGCATGTATAATCACATGTCATATATGTATCTATGGTAGTATGCATACTAGTTATTTAATTCAATTCCTTGATGTGTGTTATCTATTTGAAATATAATTGTTTTTTATTGAGTTATATATCTATTTCCATGTTATTGTGATATATGTATTGGTATTAATTAGTTGAACCCAAGAATAATGTTATGTTTTGTATATAAATTTTATTGTGAATAACATGTAAGGATAAATACTTAAGTTAGTTTTAGGATGAATATACATTGGGTTACGGGTAAACTCATAAGAGAACCTTGTGTGATCACATAGACTGATTAGGATATGTCATAATGACTTTAATTTTTCTTAGTGTTACCTTTTCATTTTAGAAGATTCCACCCCAAAGAAAACTAATGGGAACACCATATAACATGGTCCATGATACTCCCACTAGGAAGGATTCCCTTATTCCACCACCATCAATATAGGAGGGTGTAATAGAGAATTATCCCACACCTAATTCCATGGTTCAGATAGTGGGCTCACCTCAACCAAGAGTCCTCTTGTTTTCCTACGTAGGGTAGAGGGGCACTGAGGTCCATGGTCGACTATGCCAGATACTTCTAGATATAGCATCCACCAAAATTTTAGTTAAATAGAAGGATATAGGATGCATATTATTGAATACACATCATTGAGGGTGTCTTTGACCTAATTGAGACACTTAGGGATAAGAAGGTGAATATGGTAGCCTTCATGCTATAGGGACTCGCCAGGAGGTGGTGGGGCATGATGAGACAAACTGGAAGACATGAGGGTCTAACCTGATAGGATTTCAGATGAATTTTTGTCAAGGATTTATTTACCTAAATGCTAAATTTGGACAAAAAAACACTATTTCATAGATCTAGAGTAGGGGTACATAAAGGTATCCTCATACTCTGCTCGTTTCACTAAGTTACTATGTTTTTCTTCTCTCTTGACTGAGAACTATTAATTGAAGGCTAGGAAGTTTATGATTGGTTTTTATCCTAACATAATGTGATAGGTTAGATGTTTTAACCTAATTAAATACCCATAGGTTTTGTTCCTGGTCTTGACTGTTGAGAAGGGCCTAGAGGAGTATTTAGAAGTTGGCCTTTTTCCACCCTTCATTACTCAAGCGGGTATACATACTACTGCTACGATGAGTGTCACTTCCAGTAGTAGGAAGAGAAAGAATATGGGTGTGAATTAGGGTAATAGTATGTAGGTGGACTGAATTATGAATTCTTCAACCCCTCAAGATGAGTTACATGATGCTTCAAATGTGGTAAAGTTAGACATTATTGAAAGTTCTGTACAACACCTTAGAAAAAGTGTTGACAGTGCGAAAAAGGGGAATCTCCTGAAAATATTTTCCATATATTCAAGGATAAAGTTCCATAGGGGTATAATCCAGACATGATCTATGACCTAGGGATCTGGCTAGGGTCCTCAATAGCAAGCTCATATGGAAACGATATAGGTAGGTCATGTGTCTTTGGGACAAGCCCATAGAGCTGAGTTAAGTTGAGTGTATGTAGTGGATTAAACTCTAGAAGATAGTGAGGGAACATCTAATTTTTAAGGTATGTTCTTAATCACTTCTAATTTTTCTACTGCTCTATTTGAAACCAGTTATTTACATTACTTTATATCTACACAAGTTGTTATTGGACTTGACTCACTAGTCGAATTGTCTTTTGAGTTACTTTCCTTAGATACATCATTGGAAAAAGTGGATTATCTTTAGGTATTCCCATAGTTTCCTATAGTTATTACCTATTATGAACATCTATGAGACTTCATGATTCTAGAGATGATAAGATTTGATGTGATTATTATCATGGACTATCTGAACAGCTTTTTAGATCACATTTATAGTAATCAAAGATAAGTATATTTTACTTCACTAAATAGATAGAAGTATGCAATGATTTAAGAATGGGAGTAGGGAGAATTAGAGTGGGTTCAAACTTGATTTAGCTCAGTATGATCATAGTTCATATTGTAGGATTAGATATTTTAGTAAGATTAGTGGAAGCCCTCTCATTTTCCCTCTGGTTGTGGATCACCGTCAAGATATCTTTTCAGATGAATTTATAGGAATTACCATTGATAGATGAGTTAAGTTCAAGATAAATATCATTATAGGAACAAATAAAATTTCAATAAACCCTTATCATATAGCACTAACTTATCTTAGAGAACTCAAGGTATAACTTGAGGATTTAGAACAAAAGACTTTTATTAGGATGATTACTTCATCGTGGGGTGCACCTATCTTATTCTCTAAGGAGGGTGGTAGTATTCAATTTTGTATAGATCACTAGAATTTGAATTAGGTGATGGTGAAGAATACCCAGGATCAAAGATCTCTTCAATCAATTACAGGGATACTAGTGGTTCTACAAGATTGGTTTTTGATCGAATTATCACTAATTGTGGGTTAGAGAGGAGGATATCCCAAAGATGATGTTTCAGAGTAGTTATGAGATATACAAGCACATGGTGATGCTATTTGGACTGATGAATGAGTCAAAAGTGATCATGGATCTTGTGAATAAGATACTCTACCCATATATTGGCTCATTCATCATTGTGTTCATTGAATACATCCTCATTTACTCACTAACCAAAGAGAAGCATGCCAAACACCTTGAGATAGTCCCGAGTACACTTCGATCACATTTTCTTTATGAAAATATATTGAAGTATAACTTTTATATTCAAGAGGTAAAATTCATGGGGCCTCTAGTGATTGAGATAGGTATATCCATGGACTTGAAGAAATTTGAGGTAGTAATTTCCCAGATATATCCCCATAATGTGTTCAAGATCATGATATTTTTGGGTTTAGTGGGATACTATTGGTTTTTTATCCATGAATTATCCTATTTTATAGAACCCATGACTGAACTGATGAATAAAGGGGTGAAGTTACAATGATAAACTAATTTTAAGTGTCATTTATTAAGTTTAATAGTATTTTGAATACAACTCTTGTGTTGATATTTACCATGACAGGGATTGGCTATGTTATTTACTACAATTCATTAGGCATTGGTTTGAGAGCATTGTTGATGCAGTGGGAGAGATTAGTAGTTTATATTTCACTTAATATGTGACCACATGATCATAACTATCTTACCCATGACTTGGATATGGTATCTAGGGTCCATGATTTGAATTGTTGGCGACAAAACCTCTTTGGACAGGGGTTTGTAATTTATACAAACAACAAGATCCTCTACTATATATTTAAACAATGAGACCTAAACTTGATGCAAAGGCATTGGGAATAGTATCTATAGATGTTCAACTTTGAGATGGATTATGCACTTGGTAATGGTAACTTCATATAAAATGTTATTATCTATAAGACATAGATACCTTAGGATATTGATGAATATCCTTCAGAGGAATAGTGGAATCTAATAAGATTATTGGTTGATTAGAGGTTGGATGATTCTAATGAACAAGGATAGATGGATCATTCCCCATTTGTGGTCCCATATTCTTTAGTAGATCAGGTGAAATCTGGTTAGGAATCTGACCCATAGTGTTCTATGATGCGGGAATAGCTAGCAGGAGGTGATTCGATACCTGGTTGGATGTTAAATGGTGATGTGATCCTTGTACATGGGAGACTTATAGTAACTACTTATAATAGGGAATATCCAATGAGATACTTCCATAACTCTAAGTGAGTGATACATTTTGGGGTGACAAAGATATACAACAACTTCATAAAGGTTTTGGGCATAACGGAAGCGTGGTTGGGATGAAACCCAACTTTGATTTTTACCATGATCAATGATTATTTTGGGATCAATACGACGATGAACTCCAATCTCCATATAATATAATCAATGATTTAGATAAAGAAGGAAGAGGCCTGAAACCTTTATAGAGTATCTTGCACATCATGTTTATAATTAATTTAATTAATTTCGTAAGGAAAATAATACATGGATCTTCAGTATTTTCTTCATTGATGGTGTTGATCATTCGAAATAAACCTTTAGGATTATCTTGTTGCACTTTAAAGGATCCAAACTAGAATCACCCTAGTGGTGATCCACACATGCTCTGATGGACTCTGATTGACACTACTCATTCTCTGAGTGCTAGCATGGTGAAACGAGTGTCTTGTGTCAATCGTTCTTGATCCCTTGTTCTTTGGCCTTGAAGAATGTCTCTTGTTCTTGAGAGGGGTGGGAAGAGGATTTGAGATAGAGATTTTTCAGCTCAACAATTCTCAATTCATTGGGTGTGCGGTTTGGTACATGGAACAATAGACGTATGTGTCTATTTATTGACACAGGGCTTCTGTTACAATATTTAATTTTGTAACAAGAATTAAATACATTCATAACCTTAGATAAAACCCATTCTATTAATAATAATACAACGTCATTATTTATGATGTGCCAACTTGCACAAAATGGAATTATAAATAAAATTCTGTGTCATAAAATAATAGCATCATTATTTTAATTTGTGCCAACTAGTTGAATAATTATTTATCATATTGCAAATAATTATTTTACTATCGGACCAACTTTGGTCCTCTTGAAATCCACTTCCATTTATTGAACACCCGAATAAATAAATAAATAATTTATTCTCTTAAATAAATATTTTATTTACAAACTAGTAAATAAATATTTATTAAATGTTCAATAAAATAAATAAATAAATTTTACCCACAATCTGGTGAATAAATATTTATTTAATTTATGAAATCATTTTAACTTGAATAAAATTATTCCATTGTCTTTAGAATAATATTTATTAATTAAATTCAAATAGAATTTAATTGAGACCACCAAAAACACTTAGTGTGTGACCCTCTAGGATTCTTTCTCATTGGCATTAGGCAAGCTTGCCTAAATTCCAAGAGTACTGTCTAGTAATGGGTCCAGGCACCCAAGATAAAGAACTTAAACTCACAATAATGAAATCCACATACAAATGCTCATTGTGTAATATAATCCCTTTGTCATAATATCTCATCAAGAAGGTTTCATGATAGTGTCATCAACTTTTATGCTTGATACGTCATTCGTTGACTACCTGAAATAAACTCATAGTTACACCATGGACATGGAATTTCACGCGATGGTTCTATTTCAATCAAAGTGATGAGATATCAACTTCCATAAATGGAAGGGACAAATCCTTCCTTGAATTATCTATTAATAACATGCCACTTGTGATACACCCAACGTACCCTACTTCCTACCAATTATCTGTGTGATAGTTTTTATCAGTAAATCAAAGTTTGTGAGTCGTGACACATATTAATAATAATATTAAAGTCTAAGGATCATTACACACGCTCGTAGATAGAAATATATGATGACACCAAAACATGGAGAATTCCTACTAGCGGGTCTGTTATCATAATCTCCAGTCTTGGAGATTACCAAGTGAAAAATTCATGAGAGGAAGTATCATATGCTTATGAGTACTCACACCTGAGGGTATGCATGCTATGTGTCCCATCATAGTATTTCATCCAACCATATAACTATATTTAAGAATATTGTTATAGCATTTTAAGGTTCTCATCATATCAGAGAACTGCCATGACCTTATCAATGAAACAAATACTCTAGGACATTATTACATCATAGTCATGTAGAAAAATGAATAATATGTAATAAGATGTTTAATATTTAATTACTTTAAATGTCCATGTAATGAAAGTACAACTAGTTGGTTCTAGGACACTAACTCTTACAAAATCCCCCTTAGACTAGAGCCAACTCCCTATGACTTTTAGTCCATTAGACCTCATATGGTGATCATGTTTCTGCTGAGTCAAGGATTTAGTCAAGGGGTTTTCCACGTTTTCTTCTGTGGAAATAGTGCTCACAAAAACTTCACCTCTCTGAGAAAAATACCTCAAGATACGATAATTACAAACTATGTGCTTCATCTGTTGACGTGACCTTGGCTCTTTTGCGAGTGCCACCACTATAGTATTATCACAGTACAATGTGATGGGATCTTTACTGATATGTATTAAATCCATCTCCTAGATGAAGCTTCACATCCAAACTGCTTATTTAGCTGCCTCAGAAGCTGTGATATACTCAGACTCTTCTATAGAGTCTACAACCACACTCTGCTTTGAGCTCTTCCAGCTCACTGCACCTCCATTCAAAATGAAGATGTATCCTGTTTGCGACTTCATGTCATCTTGATCAGTCTGGAAACTAGCATCTTCATATCCTATGATGACTAGTTCCTCATCTTCTCCATAAACTGGGAACATATCCTTAGTATGCCTCATATACTTTACGACAGGGGTTTGTAATTTATACAAACAACAAGATCCTCTACTATATATTTAAACAATGAGACCTAAACTTGATGCAAAGGCATTGGGCATAGTATCTATAGATGTTAAACTTTGAGATGGATTATGCACTTGGTAATGGTAACTTCATATAAAATGTTATTATCTATAAGACATAGATACCTTAGGATATTGATGAATATCCTTCAGAGGAATAGTGGAATCTAATAAGATTATTGGTTGATTAGAGGTTGGATGATTCTAATGAACAAGGATAGATGGATAATTCCCCATTTGTGGTCCCATATTCTTTAGTAGATCAGGTGAAATCTGGTTAGGAATCTGACCCATAGTGTTCTATGATGCGGGAATAGCTAGCAGGAGGTGATTCGATATCTGGTTGGATGTTAAATGGTGATGTGATCATTGTACATGGGAGACTTATAGTAACTACTTATAATAGGGAATATCCAATGAGATACTTCCATAAATCTAAGTGAGTGATACATTTTGGGGTGACAAAGATATACAACAACTTCATAAAGGTTTTGGGCGTAACGGAAGCGTGGTTGGGATGAAACCCAACTTTGATTTTTACCATGATCAATGATTATTTTGGGATCAATACGACGATGAACGCCAATCTCCATATAATATAATCAATGATTTAGATAAAGAAGGAAGAGGCCTGAAACCTTTATAGAGTATCTTGCACATCATGTTTATAATTAATTTAATTAATTTCGTAAGGAAAATAATACATGGATCTTCAGTATTTTCTTCATTGATGGTGTTGATCATTCGAAATAAACCTTTAGGATTATCTTGTTGCACTTGAAAGGATCCAAACTAGAATCACCCTAGTGGTGATCCACACATGCTCTGATGGACTCTGATTGACACTACTCATTCTCTGAGTGCTAGCATGGTGAAACGAGTGTCTTGTGTCGATCGTTCTTGATATCTTGTTCTTTGGCCTTGAAGAATGTCTCTTGTTCTTGAGAGGGGTGGGAAGAGGATTTGAGATAGAGATTTTTCAGCTCAACAATTCTCAATTCATTGGGTGTGCGGTTTGGTACATGGAACAATAGACGTATGTGTCTATTTATTGACACAGGGCTTCTGTTACAATATTTAATTTTGTAACAAGAATTAAATACATTCATAACCTTAGATAAAACCCATTCTATTAATAATAATACAACGTCATTATTTATGATGTGCCAACTTGCACAAAATGGAATTATAAATAAAATTCTGTGTCATAAAATAATAGCATCATTATTTTAATTTGTGCCAACTAGTTGAATAATTATTTATCATATTGCAAATAATTATTTTACTATCGGACCAACTTTGGTCCTATTGAAATACAATTCCATTTATTGAACACCCGAATAAATAAATAAATAATTTATTCTCTTAAATAAATATTTTATTTACAAACTAGTAAATAAATATTTATTAAATGTTCAATAAAATAAATAAATAAATTTTACCCACAATCTGGTGAATAAATATTTATTTAATTTATGAAATCATTTTAACTTGAATAAAATTATTCCATTGTCTTTAGAATAATATTTATTAATTAAATTCAAATAGAATTTAATTGAGACCACCAAAAACACTTAGTGTGTGACCCTCTAGGATTCTTTCTCATTGGCATTAGGCAAGCTTGCCTAAATTCCAAGAGTACTGTCTAGTAATGGGTCCAGGCACCCAAGATAAAGAACTTAAACTCACAATAATGAAATCCACATACAAATGCTCATTGTGTAATATAATCCCTTTGTCATAATATCTCATCAAGAAGGTTTCATGATAGTGTCATCAACTTTTATACTTGATACGTCATTCGTTGACTACCTGAAATAAACTCATAGTTACACCATGGACATGGAATTTCACGCAATGGTTCTATTTCAATCAAAGTGATGAGATATCAACTTCCATAAATGGAAGGGACAAATCCTCCCTTGAATTATCTATTAATAACATGCCACTTGTGATACACCCAACGTACCCTACTTCCTACCAATTATCTGTGTGATAGTTTTTATCAGTAAATCAAAGTTTGTGAGTCGTGACACATATTAATAATAATATTAAAGTCTAAGGATCATTACACACGCTCGTAGATAGAAATATATGATGACACCAAAACATGGAGAATTCCTACTAGCGGGTCTGTTATCATAATCTCCAGTCTTGGAGATTACCAAGTGCAAAATTCATGAGAGGAAGTCTCATATGCTTATGAGTACTCACACCTGAGGGTATGCATGCTATGTGTCCCATCATAGTATTTCATCCAACCATATAACTATATTTAAGAATATTGTTATAGCATTTTAAGGTTCTCATCATATCAGAGAACTGCCATGACCTTATCAATGAAACAAATACTCTAGGACATTATTACATCATAGTCATGCATAAAAATGAATAATATGTAATAAGATGTTTAATATTTAATTACTTTAAATGTCCATGTAATGAAAGTACAACTAGTTGGTTCTAGGACACTAACTCTTACAAAATCCCCCTTATACTAGAGCCAACTCCCTATGACTTTTAGTCCATTAGACCTCATATGGTGATCATGTTTCTGCTGAGTCAAGGATTTAGTCAAGGGGTTTTCCACGTTTTCTTCTGTGGAAATAGTGCTCACAAAAACTTCACCTCTCTGAGAAAAATACCTCAAGATACGATAATTACAAACTATGTACTTCATCTGTTGACGTGACCTTGGCTCTTTTGCGAGTGCCACCACTACAGTATTATCACAGTACAATGTGATGGGATCTTTACTGATATGTATTAAATCCATCTCCTAGATGAAGCTTCACATCCAAACTGCTTATTTAGCTGCCTCAGAAGCTGTGATATACTCAGACTCTTCTATAGAGTCTACAACCACACTCTTCTTTGAGCTCTTCCAGCTCACTGCACCTCCATTCAAAATGAAGATGTATCCCGTTTGCGACTTCATGTCATCTTGATCAGTCTGGAAACTAGCATCTTTATATCCTATGATGACTAGTTCCTCATCTTCTCCATAAACTGGGAACATATCCTTAGTATGCCTCATATACTTTAGGATAGTCTTGACTTCCATCCAATGGCGGTCACCTAGGTCATCTTGATATCTACCTACCACACTCAATTCATAGGTAACATCCAACCTAGTACATAGCATAGAATACATGACTGACCCAATCACTGATGCGTATGGAATCATTTCCATTATCTTTATTTCCTCATGTGGCTGAGGACACATTTTCTTGGAAAGATGAATGCCATGTGATACTGGCAACAATACCCTCTTGGATTGTTCCATACTGAATCTCTTTAGTATCTTATCAAGGTATTTACTTTGACTTAGGCCCAAAAATCTCTTGGATATATCACAATGGATCTTGATCCCAAGAATATATGTTTCCTCGCCCAAGTCCTTCATGGAGAAGCATTGATTCAACCATGCCTTAATAGAGTGTAAGACTAGTATCTCATTTCCAATAAGTAATATGTCATCAACATATACTATTAGGAAAATGATTTCACTCCCACTAAACCGTTTGTAGACACAAGGCTCACATTTTTTCTTGATAAAACCAATTTTTTTTATGGTTTCATCAAAACAAATTTTCCATAACCTGGATGCTTACTTTAATCCATAAATGTATTTATGCAACTTTCATACCTTATTGGAATCCTTTTTAGTCATAAACCATTCAGGTTGTGTCATGTATACATC
Source organism: Viscum album (assembly GCA_963277665.1). Lineage (NCBI taxonomy): Eukaryota > Viridiplantae > Streptophyta > Magnoliopsida > Santalales > Viscaceae > Viscum > Viscum album. Next base: position 1,731,684,871 of record OY728131.1, on the reverse strand, counting down.
TTCCTGAAGGTTCCCATTAAGGAAGACTATTTTTGACATCCATTTACAAAATCTCATAGTCATGGTAAGTGTCAATGGCCAATGGAATTCTGATGGATTTTAGCATTGAAACTGGTGAAAAGGTTTCATCATAGTAAATTCCTTGATGCTGTTTGAACCTTTTTGCAACCAGTCATGTCTTATAGGTTCTGACTTGTCCTTCCATGTCCAGTTTTTTCTTGAATGCCCATTTTCAACCAATAGGATTTACATCAACTGGAAGATATACCAAAATACAGACTTGGTTTTGGTACCTGGAATCCATTTTAGAATTCATGGATTCTTTCCACTTGGAAACATCTGTGCCACTTACTGTTTTCTTGTAGGTTAGAGGATCATTATTATCAACTAATAATGAGTCACCATCCTTGGTAAATGGAAAACTGTACTGTTCTAGTTCTCTAATCTCTCTTGTACTCCTATGTAGATCTTGTGTCTCTGGAATAGTTCTTTCTTCCACAAGGCTTTTTAGAATCGGTTCCTGTACCAACTCTTGTGTACCTTGAGCCTCAACTTCATTGAAGTCTATCTCGCTCCGACTATCTATTTTGGATATGTTCTCCCTCTCAAGGAATATGGAGTGTCTTGCCACTATAACCTTTTTGTATGAGGGGTTTTATAATTAATATCCCCTTGTTTCCTTGGGGTATCCTATAAAGGTACACTTTGTGCCTTGAGGTGTAAGTTTGTTACCTAAGAGCCCTTAACAAATGCCTCACTTCCCCACACATGTAAATTCAATAATATTGATTTCTTTCCACTCCATAACTTGTATGGAATACCATTTATTTATTTAGTTGGTACTTGGTTTAGTATGTGAACCACTTTTTGTAACTCATATCCCCAAAAGGATAATGGAAGACTCACATGACTCATCATTGATCTCACCCTGTCCAACAGGGTGCAGTTCCTCCTTTAGCTCACACCATTCCACTAAGGCATGTATGGAGGAGTGAGTTAGGATAGTATACCAAACTCCCATAAGTAATCAATGAAGTCTTGATTAATATATTCTCCACCTCGGTCTGAGTGGAGTTTTTTAACCTTCTTACCAAGTTGGTTCTCAACTTCATTCTTGTATTCTTTGAACTTATCAAAAGAATCAGACTTATACCTCATTAAGTAGATATATAAATATCTACTAAAATCATCAGTAAAAGTTATAAAGTATGAGTAAACTCCCCTTACTTTAACTAGAAATTGTCCACGCACATCGGTATGAACCAATTCAAGAAGTTCTTTAGCCCTTTCACCTTTCCCACTAAATGGGGATTTGGCCATTTTTCCTTGTAAACATACATGACATACACCAAGTGGTTTTAGTTCAAAAGAATCTAAATATACATCTTGATGTAACTTTTTCAAGTGTTTCTCATTTACATGAACTAGCCAATGATGCCAAATTTGGGTGTGGTATGAGTCATGTGAAGTATCTTTGTTATTAATTTCCATTACTTGGTTTGTGCAATCAAACACATAAAGACCGTTATATAAATGTGCCCTACCAAAAAAAATTCTATATATTTTTAAATAAGAAACATTCATTTCCAAACTTGAAAAAAAATCCATATGTATCTAATTTGGATATAGAAATAATGTTTTTAGTAACATACGATGCATAATAACAACCCTTTAATACCAATATCATCTTATTTGGCAATGTGAGGTGGTATTCCTCAATAGCTATAACAGTAAGTCTGGCTCCATTGGGTGCTCATAGATCTACCTACCCTCGATCAATCTTCTTGATTTTACTTGGTTCCTATATTTGGATACATATGTGAGCACCAAAAGCTGTATATAATAACCAATTTCTAGAAACAGATAGATTTCATTCGATAACAAATGAACCTGAAGGTTCCCCTTGCTTCTTAGGATGGGTGCAGTTCTTCTTCCAGTGGCCCTTCATGCCACATACGAAATAGAAAACCTCATTTTCCCTTGACTCCCCTTTGATCTTCCTTTTCTTATAAGGTTATAAAGAAGCTTTGGGCTTAAAGCTCTTCATCTTCAATTTCCTCTTATTCACCATAAGGACAGAAGGATTTTTGCACTTCATATCTTTGTCCACTTGGAGAATGAGGATAAGAAGATCAGATAGAGACTTCTCAATGTTTTTCATATTGAAATTGAAAACAAATTTAGAGAATCTCTGAGGGAGTGATGCGATAATGAGATCAGTTCCCAGTTCTTCGGTTATTTTAAACCTTAGAACCTCCAGAATATCAATGTAGCCAATGAGCTTGACTACATGAGGACCAGCCGGGGCACCTTCTCCAAGCTTACTCTGAAAGAGTTTCTTAGATATCTTAAACCTTTTGTGTCTTTCTCTCTCCTAGTAAAGACCATGAAGGTTCTTGAGCATGCTATAAGCATCCATGTTTTCATGAGACTTCATGAGCTCACTATACATTGATGATAGCATCAAACATTGAACGTCGACCACATAGTTCATATGTTTCTCATAGACCAGGAAATCCTCATCACTTGCCTCTTTGGCAGGCAGATCAAGTAATGTTGACTCCAGCATGTAAGACTTCCGTTTATGTAATAGGATAACCCAAAGGCATCTAAACCATTCCTAGAAGTTACTGCCAGTGAGGATGTTTTCTTTATCCAGAATTGATCACAATGATAATGTGGTTGATGAGCTTGTCATTTTTATTCTACAATTAAAAGAGAAGATCATTAGTACTTTATTGATTACATTTTATAAGAAATAATAATTTTTTATTAAGTCTCCCACTATTTTATCAAGTCCCAATGGCCCTCACCATTGAACTCAGAATGTCCAGTTGCTATAAAATTATAGTAGAAATGATCCATATTACCATTTTCATAACCTCAACAAGGGTTGGTCAAGCTATTAAAAGGTATTTATGTAGGAAGGTCTTTGCCAACCACGGGCTTGCAGCTCCTTAATCTGTTGAGTGGACTCCCCAATCCTGAAATCATGACTTTGGATTCCCTCAAATCTTACCTCCAATATTACACCAAGTCTTGCAAGGGCTACTTCCCTTAATGTAATATGGTTAAGTCAACCCGAAACCCTTCATAAGGGATTCCTGTATAAAATTAAGTGTCCCAACAAGGGTTGTTCAAACACATAGTTTTATTGTTTTTTTCCATTAATCAAGTAACGAAAGGCCTGGTCTGACTTAATATTTTATTTGAGGGATTTTTATCTCTCATGCGTGAATTTATTATTATCATTATCACATTGTTGTTAATATTAAGTGGAACTTACTTAAGTGATTAACTATGTATTGATAATATTTACACATAAGTCTGGTTTATTTTAGTTATATCTTGTGTGCTTGTTTAATTCATTAATTATGTGATGGTGAAAACACATCCGTAATGATAAACCATGCAACTGACAGAAATAAAATAAAGAGAATGATCATGAGATTTTCTAAAGGTTAGTTTATCTAATAGTTGATAAACTAACCCTAACCTAGGGGAGAAACATCTTGAACCTTTTGGGTTTGTGTTTACATCTTTCCACCTGTCCACCTCTGTATCCCCCATAATTGGTTTTATCTTAGCTCCTATTTGAATTGCCTCCACTAGCTTGGGAGTTCCATCCATCACATATGCCTTTTTTTAACTCACATGTAGGTGAGGGGTAAAAGGGGCATAAAAGAAACCTTGGGCATGCTGGCCCTATATATTAATGATGAGAAGGCTCGCAGACCAACAAATTTAATTTAAATAAATAAATTAAATGAAACCATCCACATACAAAGGTCTTGGTATAGCTCATGATAATCCATACATGCAATTATATTTACTCATAAATAAAACTAGCATTCAATTCTTTAATCATTCTTGTTTAAGATAAATCATGCTCAAATCAATTAATTATCAACTTTAATTAATCAATCCTTTTATCTTAAACCCTTTTATAAATTTACTTGATATTCTCATCCATTATAATTTTAAACAAATAAATTAATTTAAAATTAACTTTGTACATAACTTGTAACTTGGAGGTAACCTGGTGAATTCCTATTCATAACTACCCAATGAGTAGAAATGAACATTACACAGATGTTAAATTAAACACATATATAAAACACCTATCATGTGTTGTGCCTCCTCTTTACACTTTCACGATGGTACACATATCAAGGGTTTGTATAATATAATAATAAATTTTAATAAATTTGCATAATTTGGATGAGTACATGGTGTGTAGTTCCAACTATACGACGTGTACTATTTTTCATCATCCATCCAAAGTACATGCCTGGGGAAATGAAGTGTGACTGTAATTCGGAAATCTTTGGAGTACACGACATGTCGAGTAGGCCACATGCCTTGTATTTCCTTGTTACATGGTCTCTAGATGGGCAAGTCGTGTATGGGGTACATAGTCCAACCCTTACTTGAAGGGACTACACGTTGTGTCCAGTGGGACACACTGTGTGTAATTCAGAAACCATGTGACACCTATTCCTAGTCAACACACGAAGTCATTAAGACTTAGACAAGCTCCAATGACACAACTTGGTTTGGAGGACCAGACCTGATGCATTGAACCTTGGATACACGACATGTACTGCTGAATGCACATCGTGTGTTCTTGTGTTGTACGTCCAAGAAACTTTGGAACCTCCGGATGAGATCCTCTATTTTATTTTAATCAAAATTAAAATAAAAGATCATTTCTTTAAGGTGAACGAGAAACAAAAGAGGAGGAACAGATCTTTAGATTCAGATTTGCATAATTATTAACTTGAATTGAAACAACTAAATTATTAAATGCATAAATCATCAATGAAATATTTAAATAATTATAAACTATGATGTAACCGCTCTGATACCACTTTAAGTTTCTGAGCATAGTGGAAGCGTGGTTGGGACGAAACACAATTTTTATTTTTACCATGATCAATTATTATTCCGGGATCAATACGATGATGAATGCCAGTCTCCATGGAATAAAATAAAAGATTTAGATAAAGAAGGAAGAGGACCGAAACCTTTAGAGTGGATCTTGCACATAATTATTATAATTAATTTAATTAATTTTATAAAGAAAATAATACCTGGATCTTCGGTATTTTCTTTGTTGATGATGTTGATCATCAGAAATGACCCTTCTAGATTATCTTATTGTGCTTACAAGGATCCAAACTAGAATCCCTCTAGCGGTGATCCACATGTGATCCAATGTCCTCCGATCGACACCGCTCATTCTACAGGTGCTAGCATGGTGAAGCGAGTGTCTTATGTCAGTCGTTCTTGATCTCTTGTTCTTCGGCCTCGAAGAACGTCTCTCATTCTTGAGAGGGGTGGGTAGAGGATTCGAGAGAGAAATTGTTCAGATCAACAATTCTCAATTCATCGAGTGTGTGGTTCGGTACATGAAACAATAGACGTATGTGTCTATTTATTAACATGGGGCTTCAGTTACAATATTTAATTGCATAACAACAATTAAATACATTCATAACCTTAGAGAAAACACATTCAATTAATAATAATACCGCGTCATTATTTATGGTGTGCCAACTTGCACAAAACAGAATTATAAATAAAATTCTGTATCACAAAATAATATCAGCGTTATTTTAATTTTTGCTATCCAGTTAAATAATTATTTATCGTCTTACAAATAATTATTTTACTACTAGACCAGACTTGGTCCTCTCGAACTCCACTTCCATTTATTAAACGCCTAAATAAATTAATAAATAATTTATTCTCTTAAATAAATATTTTATTTACAAACTAGTAAATAAATATTTATTAAAGGTTCAATAAAATAAATAAATAAATTTTACCCACAATCCGGTGAATAAATATTTATTTAATTTATACAATCATTTTAACATGAATAAAATTATTTCAATTTCTTTAAAATAATATTTATTAATTAAATTCAAATAGAATTTAACTGAGACCCCTATAAACACTTAGTGTGTGACCCTCTAGGATTCTTTCTCGTTGGCATTAGACAAACTTTCCTAAAGTCCAAGAGTACTATATATCAATGGGTCAAGGAACCCAATAGAAAGAAATTAAAGTCACAATAATGAAATCTACATACAAATGATCACTGTGTAATATAATCCCTTTGTCACAATATCACATCAAGCAGGTTTCATGATAGTGTCATCAAATTTTATGCTTGATAATTCATTGTTTGACTACTTGAAATAAACTCATCGTTACACCATTGCCATGTAATTTCACGCGACGATTTTATTTCAATCAAAGAGCCGAGATATCAACTTTTATAAATGGAAGGGAAAGATCCTTCCTTGACTTATCCATTAATAACATGCCACTCGTGAAACACCTAATGTACCCTACTTCTCGCCAACTGTCTGCGTGACAGTTTTCGTCAGTAAATAAAAGTGTGTGAGTCATGACACATATTAATGATAATCTTAAAGTATAAGGATCATTATACTTGATCATATATAGAAATATCTTATGAAACCAAAACATGCGGAATTCCTACTGGCGGGTCTATTTTCATAATCTCCTATCTTAGAGATTACCAAGTGCGAACTTCATAAGAGGAAGTATCATGTGTTTATGAGTACTCAAACCTGATGGTCTATATGCTATGTGTCCCATAATAGTATATCATCCAACTGTAGAACTATATTTAAGAATATTGTTATAGAATTTCAAGGTTCTCACCATAGCAGGGAACTTTCATAACCTTATCAATGCAACAAATGCTCTAGGACATTATTACATCATAGTCATGCAGAACAATGAACAATATGTAATTAGATGTTTGATATTTAAATACATTAAATGTCCATGTAATCAAAGTACAAACAATTGGTTCTAGGAAACCAACTCTTACACTTCAGGTAACAGTTATGGTAGACATGGACATAGAGAGGAATTACTTGATTCATTTCCCAATGCCTTACCTTCTAAAGGATAAAGGTTGAGTACCAATGTCCTAATGGTTTAATCAACCACTTCCCATTCCCATGCATAAGTTAAAGGAAATCATGATGGAATTTGTAATGGGGTTACTCAGGACCCCAATGATCCATGATGCCATCTAGGTGATTACTGATCAGATAATAAAAGTTACACATTTCTTACTGATCCATGAGACTCACTTAGTAGACAAGATAGGGAAGATATATGTCAATGTGGTTGTATGATTACATGGATTTCCCTTGAGCATCGTATCTAGCCAGGACACATGTTTTACACCAATTTTTTAGTAGGTATTACAAAATTCCTTATGAACTCAACTGATATTGAGAAAAACTTACCATCCCTAGACATATGTAAAATAGAAGAAAATGATTCATATATTAGGATATATGCTATGATATTGAATTATAAACTTTGGAAAATATTGGGATAATCACCTAACCTTGGTTGAGTTTTCATACAACAATAGTTACCAAGATTTATTCAGATGGTATCTTATGAGGATATATATGGTAGGCCATTTCATATACCACTTTTTTGGAATGAGGTATGTGTGATAGTAGTTATGGGGCCCAATGTGGTGCATAATACTTTAGAGAGAGTGAAACTAATTTAGAATAGTTTGATCATAGCCCATAGTAGGAAGAATTATTATTCCAACTATAGGTGGAGACCTTTGGATTTTTCTATAGGTGAATGTATTTTTATGAGAGTGGCTCCATGGTTAGGCCACCAATATTTGAGGAATAAATTAAATCCAACAACATTCTATGTTGGAACCTTTGAGATCATTGAGAAGGTTGCAACAATGGCATACCATATGGATCTTCCTTATTGCTACCTAGGTATACATGATATGTTTCACGAGTATTATCTTGGAAGGTACATGACCAGTCTCATGCATGTCATCAATCATGAGGATGTTGAGATAGATCCTGAAATATTTTATGTGGAGTTCTCAGTGTAGATTATGGACAAGAGTGATAAATTCCTTATATGGAAGATGATACCACTTGTCTGAATCATGTGGCTTCATGGAAGGATTTAGGAGGAGACTTGGGAGTGAGGGGATGATGTTTGAGCTCAATGGTCTCATTTGTTTAAGGAAAACCTTTTAATTCACTTATTAAGGACGATAGGTAATTATAAGGGGGATAATTGTAACATCCTCACTTGTTTTCAATGCACGATATGTTTGAAGTTAATAAATTCTCCATTCATTATATGTTTCTTATCTTTTATGGGTTATTTAAAGGTTGGTTTTTAGGAGTAAAAGGTATAAGAATAGAATGGCGGAGTTATGAGGAAGGGATTTGTTGTGCGGTGGATGGAAGGCTACCACCAATTATTCATTAGGCTTCCAATGGGTACGCATAATTTTTCCGACCCCACCAGCCAGTCGACAGTGTTGGAATAACCTAGGTGGTTCTACCAGGCACACTGATCATCCGACATGCCCAGTCTAAGGGTGCAATTAATGCACCCAAAAAGATTTTAATCCCATGCAGTTTTAAACATATTTAACACAAAAATCTAACTCGGATTCACATATTCCAAATTTGAGACCTCCCATATAATCTCTATATCTATCTCATTCATCTCCCTTTATCCTTCAATGTTGGAGTGATTTGGGAATGCTAGAATGGTAAGATTCCTCTAAATCTACACATATTTCCTATTGCTTCTTGTGATATGCAGATAGATCTTTGATGTATTTGTGTTTTTTATTCCAATACAATTATGTTTCTTTCCTTTCTTCTTATATTGGTAGTAGATCTAGCGAGTTGATGATTATTCTTGGTCAAATAAAGACCTACCATCGATTATAGACATTCTATGAATAAGTGTTTATGGATTATCTTCCTAGACCTATTATTAATATAGGATTGATGATATAACATTAATTAGTTGATTATTATTTGGTATATTAGTAGAGGTATCAAAGTTTCAATTATAGAACCATTTAACTAGAGATAGAACTCTCAAGAAAAATGGCCATTTCTAGTTATTTCATCCTAGATAAATCATCTTGAGATGCTCTTCTTCTTGATTATCATCTTAAATCTATTTTTTGTCTATAGATTAATGATGGATCAATGTTCATTATCTAGAATTTAGGTTCTATTCTATAATTTATGATGAATTCATGATTAGTTCATCAATCAACAACAGATTCAGTGAATTGGTGACCTCTCCTTTTACATACCTCAGAACTTGTCCCATTGGAGGACTCCTTAAGGTATATGATTCTATAATCACCCTTATTTATGTGTAATCTTCTGGAGTATCCTTTTGAAACTTCTTTCTTGAAAAACTGGAACCCAACTTTGGTATCCTTGATGTGTGAGCTAGTTATTTGTGGGTGTGTGACATGGTTCAATCTTCAATATTTGATGAAGTTGGAGCACTTCATCAATAACCTTGAGGTAGGAAGTTCATTACCTTTTGAATCCCTTTTATACTCATTTTTACTTGATTTGATATTGATGGTATAAATTATTATCCATGTTGTTATATGTTTTCTAATATAATCTCATGATGACCAGATATTCTTGTATTATTATTCTCTAACTGTTATGTATTTTACCATACCATTATAGGTTTTTCTTGGTATTCACGATAGGTAGACCATTGTGGTATGATTACCCCATATAGGGGGAGTGTAAACAATATGAGGAGATGATGACAGTAGACCCATACTTGGGTTGGGATCATGATAACCTTTTGGATCAGCCTAAAACTTGATGCCCTGAGGATAATGAGTAAGGTGACATAACTCAATGCCATGTGGATACCGAGTAGCATGTTCACCCTATGCCTTGAGGATACTAAGTGACATGTCTCCAGCCTTTCATCTAGTTCTTGTTCATTTCTAACATTTTTGACCATCCTTCTTGTATGGAGCCGAAGAAAGTATAGTCAAGGCTCATTGTGGCTTGTTTAGCACATGAGTGCTCAGTATATGATTGTTTATGTTCACCTTAAAATTTATTTTTATCATGTAATGCACCTATTATACATGTGTAAAATTATTAAGGATGCACTAGTGGTGTCCTACTGGGTTTCATTACTCACATACAACATGGGAATCTCTGTAAGGACCTTACCCCAGTAGCCTAGAGATGGTGCCTTATTTTATTACATTGGCATATAAATAAGGAATATGAATCCTGAAGGATCAAGTAGTTTAGTAGATTTGGAAACAAGATACACACATATGTTCAACATTACAACTTGAAATGAAATATAACATAGAAATTCCTTTGAAAACATCCATATCTCCTAGGTTATCCCTATAGTTCATTCAAAAAATACTTATTCACATCATGGGAAAAATAAAACATAAGAAAGAGGTGATATCAAACTCTCATTAAGGTTAAGAAATACAATAGAATATATCAAAAACATAAACATTAGGCATGGTGAATAACTAAAAACACATGCCTATAAAAATTAAACTTGAACATAATATGGCAGGAATAAGTGAGGAATGAATAATGCCATAATAAAACATAATCATGAGTATTCTACTTGTATAATAACCACATGAACTATAAATTACTAGTTTCATAATGAGGTAATGAATAATTCGGGAAATCATAACCATACCATCAAATCCTCATGCCAAGACCATAAATAACCATTTTGTCAAGGCCTTGTGTTAAGACCTAGTTTGTTTCATGAGACCTATCGATGAACCGGGGAGCTATAAAAGGCCCAAAATGAAACTTAATAAGTCAAATTAATTCCTAATATTAATGGGTATAAACATAAACAACATATACATTCATATTTAAACTAACATATGAAACATAAATAAATTTTCTCAAACATTAAGTATAAACACTAAACATTCAAAGTAAATTGGTGAATGATTTTAAGATAGCACATCCATAGTCAAAATAATAATAAACCATTCAATACAATATGGTATATGATATCACAAAATATTATTCCAAATTACATATAATATTAAAATAAGAGTGTTTAAAGAGACAAAATTACTCTTATAAAGTCATTAAGTAATTCTTGAGATAAAAACTCTTTAACGTTGAAAAGAAGAGTTATTTTGGAAAAATATTTGTATAAAACCAAAAGTGAAATAATATAGTTTTATCATAATAAAATGAGTGATTTTATGAACATAACGGTTTCTAAAAAAAATATTATATAGTTCCCTTGAAAATAGGTAATAATTTGAGAAATTCCCTTGAATCAGGCTTGTATTTCAGGAAGAATTTTTGAAAGAACCTTATAAAACATGTATCTCTCCATAAAATAAAGAAGTATTATGGTTGGTAGACATATATATAAAATTCAAACATAATATATGATGAGTACATAATAATAAATAATAATTAATTTGGGATTAATAAAGACAAAGAGTAACCCGAAAGAAAATGGAGGTTTGGGTAGAAAACCCTTACCTAAAGTCTGAAGGTGTTCCTCACTTGATCTTAATGACCTGAATAATAAAATTTAGGTTCATAAATTAATAATTCCAAAACCTAATATACATTTAATTTATTTATTATAACCTTATTAGGTTCATTAATGGCCTTTTTATGGGTTAAGAGACCAATTTCATTCTTTGGGAGTGTTTTCTTCCTTGGTTTTCATGATCGGTTTACTTATATTCATGTACAGATAAACATGTAGAATGAGAATGGTTATATAGAATAGAAGTTTTATGTTATTAGTTAACAAAAATAATATTACATGTTAATAAAATTCATTTGGTTATTGGGAGTGAAGATGAAAAACTTTAATGACAATTGTTTGAGTTAATTGGCAGTTTTTGATCACAACAAACTCATTTTAATTTATAAATTAAGATCATCTGTAAAAAAGAATTCCATAACCTTAACTAAGTTATAATACATATAATATAGTCTGTTTAAACCATAAAAATGGTTTCATGACCAGAATTTAAGATCATAATATAAATTGAAAACCCATCTTCCTTGAATATGATAAATTAACACATCTCAGATGGTGTTTTCATTTCTAGTATAAAAGAAGGGAAAAGAGAGATGATGAAGAATTATTCCTTTATCATAAAAAAATTAAATTAAATATAAGGTACTGGACTCATCACAATATTTGGATTAAATTATGTGAGGAAATAAAAAAATAAAGGAACTTGAAATAAAAGAAATGAAAAGAGAAATTTACCTCTTGAAGCAATCTTCCTTGAGAACCTCTTTAGGGAAGAGGTTTTGGTATTTTTATGAGAACAAGGCTGATAGAAATGGGGGAGGATCTTGGTAGTATATTTTAGAAGAATTTAGACAAGGAACAATTCTTTATAGGAGTGAAGAGAAGAGTAAGTGTGTGTGTGTGTGTGGGGGGGGGGGGTAGTGGAGGAGAGGAGTGATTTTTGAACATTTTATTCATTATTTTATTATTTTTCTCAAGACAAGAATTAGTGTTGATTATTATAACCAAAGATAATAATAAGTTCATACAATTTCAAATGAATGGTCATTTACATCATACATGACTCAATCATGATGCCAAAATTCACTTAATTAGCATTTTTTTTGTAAATTATCAAATTTCACTATTCACCCAAAATTCGAGTATTTCAGAAAAATCCCAAAAATTCACCCCAACCATTTTTTGACATGTAGAATTAGAAAATGGACTCCATTTTATCAAATTAATTTTCTTAATAAGATAAATTTTACTTTTAAATAAAATCATTATTTACTTGAAAAATATAGATTTAAATTCAAAACTGATTTTATAATACTTTAAAATTTTAACTAAGGTCTTATTATATTATCCTAAAATCATAGGAAAGAAAAATATTTATTTAGGAATAAATTTTATGAAAATTAATTTTCTTTTAAATCAATTTATTAATTTAAAATTTTAATTAAATATTTATTACTCACAAAATACCAACACTTAATTATTAATTTCTAAAATTCTCTATTTCATTTATAAGGTCTCTACATTTTTTATACCTTCATGGGTGTGGTCACTATTCAAAAGGGTCATATTAATATTCATAAGGGTACATTACTATTCATAAGGGTCAAGTTACTATTCCCAAAAAATGTAAGTTGATCTTATCAAACTCTAAACATCTTACTGAATGCAACTGTGTATGTCAGTTTTTCAAAATTAAAATCACAAAGGTGGTAAAATTATGTTTACTAGCTAGGTTATAACAATGTGGTGTTTTTAGAGACCCAGTGTTTCATGCATTCAATATTAAATTTATTTTCAAAATCTTGGGGTGTTACATTCTCCTCTCCTTACAAAAATTCCATCATCAAAATTCACAGAATTTTACCCCATAAAAATATTTGGGTATATCTTCATCATAAGTTCCTAAAGATCCCATGTTGCCTCTTCCATTTTATGATTTTTCCAAAGTATCTTTACCAGTTGAGTTGTCTGATTCCTAAAAACATGTTCTTTAGTGTCCAGAATCCGGATAGGCTCTTCATAGTATGATAGGTCAGGTTCTAATTATATTCCTTCAGAAGTGAGGAGTTGCATTGGTTCTGGCATGAACTTTCTCAACAATGAGACATGGAACACATTGTGTACTTTAGACATGATAGAAGGCATTTCCAAATGATATGCAACAACTCTAATTATCTCTAGGATTTAAAAAGGTCCCATGTTCCTGAGGCTCAATTTCCCTTTCTTCCCAAATCTTATAACACCCTTACGTAGAGATACCTTTAGGAAAACATGATCTCTTACTTGAAATTCCAAATCCTTCATTCGATTATCAACATATATCTTTTTCCTACTTTGAGATGCTTCAATATGGGTTTGAATAGACGTTACCTTCACAAGCTCTGGACCCACAAGCCTCCTTTCATCAACTTCATTCCAACATGTTGGTGTATGAAATCTCTTTTTATACAATGATTCATATGGTGCCATTTGAATGATATAATGGAAACTATTATTGTAGGAAAACTCCAAAAAAGTTAAATACTAATCCCATATACCTTTAAAATCAAGTGATCATGATCTCAACATATCTTCTAAAGTTTGGATCATTCTTTTTGATTGCCTGTCAGTTTGTGGGTGGTAAGCAGTACTCAAACGAAGCTCAGTATCCAAATATTTCTGAATAATTTTTCCAGAATTTCGATTTAAATCATGAATCACAATTAGAAACAATTGAGAGAGGTTCTCCATTAAGTCTCACAACTTCATTGATATATATTAGTGCAAGGTCCTCTAGTATAAAATCCTCCCTAATAGTGAGAAAATATGTAGATTTTGTAAGTCGATCAATAATTACCCATATTGAATCATCTTTTATTGGAGTTTTGGGAAATCCAATGAAAAAATCCATGGTGATGTCATCTCATTTCTATGTAGGAGTAGGTAGAGGTTGCATGAGTCCTCTAGGATTTTATCGTTCGACCTTCACTTGTTGATAGAATAAACATCTTGATACATAATCAGCAATTTCCCACTTCATGTTGTCTCACCAGAAATGTTCCTTAAAATATCTATACATCTTCGTGCTACCAGGATGTATAGAGAAATTTGAACTTTGGGAATCATCCAATAACTCCATTTTTATCTCAGGTATAGCTGGAACACAAATCCTCTTCCCAAATTTTAGAATTTCATCTTCATATACAAATTCTTGCAACTTCCCATCATTCACAACATTAATTTTATTTTGAAGATTCTCAACATTAGACTGTAAAGCTTTATGTATTTACAATAATTATGGTTGAGAAATCATTTGAAAAGGTAGTGATGTTTCAACTTCTTTGATAATTTCCATATCCATCCTCAGTAGATCCATGAACAAAGTATCCCTATCAATCCTCATTTTATTGATAACTCCATAATCCTTCCTGCTCAATGCATCAACTACCTTATTTTCCGTTCTTGGGTGGTAGTGTATGGAATAATCATAGTCCTTGAGTAGTTAGATCCATATCCTTTTCCTCACGTTGAGTTATTTCTGTGAGAATATATATTTCAAACTCTTATGATCTGTATATATCTCACATTTTTCACCATAGAGATAATGTCTCCATATCTTTAGAGCAAATATTAGAGATGCTAACTCAAGATCATGAGTAGGATAGTTTTTTTATGAATTTTTAGCTTCCTTGATTAATAGGAAATAACTTTATCATTCTCCATAAGGACACAACCAATTCCTTTCTTTGATGCATCACTATATATCACAAAACCATCATTCCCTAATGGTAGATTTAGGATTGAAGCATTCACTAATCTTATATTAAATTCTTGAAAACATTCTTCTCATTCTTTTTTCTATACAAACTTAACCCCTTTAAGAGTAATACTGGTTAATGGGTTGGCTAATTGGGAGAAGTTCTAAACAAAACACCAATAATAACCTGCTAAACCAATAAAACTATGTACCTCAGTTATGTTTGTTGGTGTAGGTCATTCCTAAATAACCTTTGTCTTCACAGGATCAATGAATATTCCATCATTAATGACAATATAACAAATAAAAGAAACTAATTTAATCCAAAATTCACACTTAATAAACTTCCCATATAATTCATTTCTTCTAAGAGTCTTCAGAATAATGTTCAAATGGTTTTCATGATCTTTGTATATTTTGGATTATAACAAGATATCATTAATAAATACCATAAAAAATTCATCAAGATATTCCTTGAAAACCCAATTCATTAGATCCATGAAAACAGAGGGTGCATTAGTAAGTCCAAAAGGAATTTCTGTAAACTCCTAATGCCCATAACTGGTTTGAAATGTTGTCTTTAAAATATCTTCCTTACACGCAACTGATGATATCTAGATTGAAGGTCAATCTTTAAAAAATATTGGGTTCCATGAAGTTGATCAAATAATTCATCAATGCGAGGTAGGGGATACTTGTTCTTTATTGTTATAGCACTTATCTCCCTATAGTCAATGCACAACCTCATAGATCCATCTTTCTTCTTAACAAAAAAGAACAGGGGATCCCTATGTAGAAACACTAGGTAAAATAAATCCTTTATCACTCAATTAATCTAGTTGTTTATTCAGTTCAACTAATTCTAGATTGTCCATTCTATATGTAGTCTTTGATATAGGTCTTAAACTAGGAATTAAATGAATAGAGAACTAAACTTCTCACTCTAGAGGATGTCTAGGTAAATCATTTGTAAACACATCAACATATTCTTGAACAATAGGTACATCCTCAATTTGAACATTAATTTACTCACCCATAGATATTTCACTATCTTCTGCCCCAATAATTTAATTCAGTATAGCTACTGGGGGTGGATCTAGATGAGAATCAGATGGTGATGTTTATACCCTAAAGATAAGAGATTCCACATCATCCTCAAAAATTGTAACTTCTTTATTTTTGAAATATATTTTCACATCATAATTTGAAATCCAATCCATAATGATTATTATATCAAAATTAATCATGGGTATGATAATAAAATCAGTAGATAAATCATGTTCATATGCCATAATGAGGACTGCTTGACAAATCTTTGTTTCAATGATACTTTCCTTAGTAGTATTGACTAATAACTCCTTTATTAAATCAAATTGGAAATATCTAATTTTCTTGAAAAACTGGGAAGATATAAAATAATGTGATGATTCAAATAAAGCATTGGATAAGTTTGAGGAAATGATTAAAGTACCTTCCACTACATCGTTAGGAACTTC
This sequence comes from Viscum album, assembly GCA_963277665.1. Lineage (NCBI taxonomy): Eukaryota > Viridiplantae > Streptophyta > Magnoliopsida > Santalales > Viscaceae > Viscum > Viscum album. The sequence continues at coordinate 1,731,668,239 of OY728131.1, read as the reverse complement.
AACCTCGATAGTTGTGACTGTATAATCTTAGCCCTAATCCCTTGGAATTATTTGGGGGAAGTTTCCTTTAATATTATTACATTCATGTGCATAATGTCTCATATATTTACAATTATATAATTGAACAAATTAAGCTTATTTCTTTCCCTTTAAATCATGAGAATTGTGGTCATTTTCTACACACTTGTAACAAACACCCATTCTCTTTAGGAAAGTACCAGGGTGTTTCTTCGCACAATTTATACAGTGTATAAAGTCAAATATTACCTTCTTTAACATTTCCTTATTTCCTTTTCTAGTGTGTCAACATCCCTCTTCTTATCTTCCTTTACTTTGAAGTCATATGACTTAGAGAATTCCTTTTTTTTCTTGATTTCACATGAGACTATATCTTTATATGATAAAAAATTCAGAGAGACCAGTGACCTTCAGAGGAATGGTTTTAAACCATTAAATAATTGATCAACATTTATTATTGGGTTATGTATATAGTCCAACGTATGCCTTTCCAGCCTTGTAAAGTTGGCTTCATACTTGGAAAAATTTTCATCCTCCTTCTGCCTCAGATTAAAGAATTGCCTTTCCATATCTGCTCGTTTTTCACAGGGAAAATATTTTTCTAGGAAGATTTTATTAAAATTACTCCATTCCATATTTTCAATCTCTTCATCCTCCTTTGTGTTTTGAATAAAATACCACCATTGATCATCATCTCCTGATAGATGATACACTACCATGACAACCTTCACCCTTTTCTTACTTCATAAAGTGAGAAATATCTTTTCTAAGAAACTTATCCAATGCTTTGATATGAATGGGTTTGTAATACCATTAAATGATAGAGGTTGTTGTATCATATAGAGGTCTAACATTTCTCCTCCACGATGTGGATTAGGATGTTCCACATGGGTAAGGTTATTATTCATAACCTAAGTCAACTATCCCAGTATAGTTATAAGTTGTTCAACACCAATCGTAGCACCAGAGACAACATCATTATCTTGCATCAGAGGGTAATACCTACATGGGATATGTTCATTAATTTGGTTTCCATTCCTTAAACAAGGCACCATTTCAAAATAATGGCATATACTATATTAGGTTATGAACCATAATGTATAATCTCAACTTATAAAAATACTTAGAATAATTTGAAATCCTATCCATAGCTAATATCTTAATCCTAAATATGGTTTCTTTGAGAAAAAATTTACATTTAATTCCTTCATAATGGTTTGTAAAGAAAATTTTAATTATCCTAAGAATATCTCATAGGAGTATCAAACCAGGTGCGTAGTAAGTCCTGTTTTCATGTACTAGGATACCCCGAGTCAAGCCCAAAACTCCTTATTGGAGTTTTCACTCCTAGATACTTCTGTGACAGAACCACATCCACTTGTAGTATCTTGGTAGGGATGTATTTTCTAGAAAGATCCACATGATCTATTCCTTACCAAAATTCTAGGATATTCTTATATACTTATCATCAAATACTATATTAGAGTTTTGTTCTAGAATCTACACTTTCTAAATCTATTTTCCAAGTTTTCTACTAAACTTCCTCTGATACCAAATGTAAGGACCCGACCCTAGTTTCTCAGAGTTGGTGATTTATTTTATTACATTGGAATATAAAAAAGGAGTATTAATCCCAAATTATTGGGTAGTTTAGTAGATTTGGAAACAATATATATACATAAGTTCAACATTACAACTTGAAATAAAATACAACATAGAAATTCTTTTGAAAACATCCACATCTCCTAGGTTATCCCTGCAGTTTATTCATAAAATACTTCTTCACATCCTGGAAAAAAATAAAACATAAGAAAGGGGTGAGATCAAATGATTAGTAAGGGTAATCAATACAGTGGAAGATATTATAAACATAAACATTAGGCATGGTGAATAACTAAAAACTCATGCCTTTAAAAAGTAAACTTGAAAATAATATAGAAGGAATAAGAGATGAATAAATAATTCCATAATAAAACATAATAATGGGTATTCTACTAGTCAAATAACCACATGAACTATCAATTAATTATTTCATAATTAGGGAATTCGTAATGTGGGACATCATAACTATACCATCAAGGCATCGTTCCAAGACCATAAATAACCATTCTGTCAAGGCCTCATGCCAAGACCTAGTTTGTCTCAAGAGTCATACCGATGCACCAAGGGGATAAAGAGGGCCCCATACAACACTTAATAATTCCAATTAATTCCACATATGAATGGGGATAAACATAAAAAACATATACATTAATATTTAAACTAACATATGAAATGTAAATAACTTTCTCTGAACATTAAGCATAAATACTAACCATTCAGAGTAAATTGGTGAATGGTTTTAAGATATCACATCTATAGTCAAACTAATAATAAAAAATTAAATACAATATGGTAGATGATATAAAAAAATATTAGTCCCAATTATATATAACATTCAATAAGAGTGTTGAAATAAACAAAATTTCCCTTATAAAATCATTGACTAATTCTTGAGATAAAAACTCTTTTACTTTGAAAAGAATAGTTCTTCTGAAAAAATATTTGTATAAACTAGAAGTTAAATAATATTTTTTTCTAATAATAAAATTATTGATTTTATAAACATAATTTTTTTAAAAAACAAACTATATAGTTCCCTTAAAAATAGGTAAGAACTTGAGAAATTCCCTTGAATTGGGCTTCTATTTTGGGAAGAATTTTTGAAAGATCCTTTTAAAACTTGTATTTTTCCATAAAATAAAGAAGGATTATGGTTGTTACACATATATTAAACATTAAAATATAATATATTATGATTAAATAATAATAAATAAGAATTTATTTTGGATTAAAAAAGACAAAGATTAACCTGAAAGAAAATGGAGGTTTGGGTAGAAAACCCTTACCTTAAGTCCAAAGGTGTTACTAAATTGATCTTAATGACCTGAATAATAAAATTTAGGTTCATAAATTAATAATTAAATAACTTAAAATAAATTTAATTTATTTATTTTAACCTTATTAGGTTCATTCATGGCCTTTTTTGGGTTATGAGATTTAATTTCATTTTTTGGGAGTGTTTTCTTCCTTGGTTTTCATGATCGATTTATTTATATTCATGTACGGATAAACATGTAGAATGAGAATGGTTATCCATAATAGAAGTTGTATGTTATTATTGAACAACCAGAAGATTATATGGTTATAAAATTCATTTATTATTTGGATTTAATATGAAAAACTTTAATGATAATTGTTTGGGTTAATTGGCAGTTTTTGATCACAACGAACTCATTTTGATTTATAAATTAATATCATATGTAAAAAAGGATTCCAGAACATTAAATAAGTTATAATACATATATTATAGTCTTTTTAAATCATAAAAATGGTTTCATGATCAGAATTTAAGATGATAATAGAAATTAAAAACCCGTCATCCTTGAATGTGATAAATTAACACATCTCGGATGATGTTTTCATTTCTAGTATAAAAGAAGGGGAAATGAGAGATGATGAAGAATTATTAATTTATCATAAAAATATTCCAGTACATGTAAGGTACTGGATTAATCACAAAATTTTGATGAAAGGATGCGAGGAAATAAAAAGAAAAGAAAGGAACTTGAAATAAAATAAATTAAAAGAGGAATTTACCTATTGAAGTAATCTTCCTTGGGAGCCTCTTTAGGGAAGAGGTTTTGGTCTTTTTATGAGACCAAGGAATTTTGGAAGTGGGGGAGATTCTTGGGAGGATATTTTATCATAATTTAGATAAGGAACAAGGATTTAGAGGAGTAAAGAGAAGAGGAAGTGGGGGGGGGGGGTTATAGTGGAGGAGAGGAGTGTTTTTTGAATATTTTATTCATTATTTTATTATTTTACTCAAGAAAAGTATTATTTTTGACTATTGTGACCAAAAATAGTAATAAGTGAATTTTATTTCAAACCATTGGTCATTTATACCAGCCATGACTCAAGCATGATGCAGAAATTTAGTTAATTAACATTTTTCGTAAATTATCAAATTTCACTATTCACCAAAAATTTGAGTATTTCAGAAAAATACAAAAAATTCACCATAACCATTTTTTGAAATTTAGAATTTTAAAATGAACTCCATTTTAACAAAATAATTTTCTAAATAATTGAAATTTAATTTTAAAATAAAATCATTATTTACTTGAAAAATACAGATTTAAATTTAAAACTAATTTTATAATACTTTCAAAAATTAACTAAGGTCTTATTAAATTACCCAAAAATTATAGGAAAATAAAATATTTATTTAGGAATAAATTTTATGAAAATGAATTTTCTTTTAAATCAATTTATTAATTTAAAATTGTAATTAAATATTTATTACTCACAAAAATACCAACACTTAATTATTAATTTCTAAAATACTCTATTTCATTTATAAGGTGTATAAATTTTATTTATACCTTCATGGGTGTGGTTAATATTCATAAGGTTCATATTACCATTCATATGGGTCCATTACTATTCATAAGGGTAAAGTTACTACTCAACAAAAATGTAAGTTGATCTTATTAGACTCTAAATATCTTACTAAATGCAACCGTGTATGTTAGTTTTTTGAAATTCAAATCACAGAGGTGGTAAAATTATATTTAATGGCTAGGTTATAAAAAAGTGGTGTTTTTTAGAGACTCAGTGTTTCATGCATTTAATATTAAATTTATTTTCAAAATCTTTGGGTGTTACAATCTCGATGAGCATGAAGATTTCATGTATAGGGATCCAGGAAAGGGAAAGGGGCCCATCGTAGACGTTTGAGCTGAGGAGCATGGATTTGGGAGTAGTGCTAAGATATACATTGGAAAATTTCCACATATTTTATTTATTTATTTATTTATCTTCTTTCACTTATAATCTGTTTTCTCATGCTATAGAGAGTGCCTAGTTTATTTATCCTTATTTATTATATGACATGTGTGCTATCTGATATTATATTCTTCTGAATTATTTACTCTAATTTATTTTATATTTTATTTATATTAATGGTGAAAGTTTTGGAACCGTGCATGCAACGGAAGCCCCAAACTGGTGGAATTTTAAAAAATTTCCATCGACGATTGACGTAAACTTGTCGACGTCGGTGAAAAGCAGCCCAGTCAAAGCTGAGGACCACACGTGAAGGGTTTTAAGCACAAAAATAAACCACTAAAATACCTAGTTTAATTCGAAGCCACGCACGACGTCTGCTCATCGTTGGCGATTGCTTCTTGAAGAATCCGAAGTCTAGTTCCTCTAGACCATCCACACACACTTCAAATAATTCATAGGATCACTATTCGTCATAATCTGAGTGCTAGCGTGGAATTCTGAAAAAGCCTTCGATGCTCCAACAATCACTGCATCGCTACGTTAGCGATGCCTGAGAGAGTGATTGATCCGATTTCCGTAGATCCATAGCATCTCTCTCTAGATCATGGGAGAGATGAGAAGAGAGAGAATCCCCATGAATAGTACTTGGAAAAATCCCCTCCTCTTCTATTTATAGTGCTTAATTAAAATACCCAGTATAGCCTTGCCGGCCCCAAATACTTAACGCACTATCAAGGAAATTTTATGAATACTAAATTGAGTCATAAATATTATTATCATTTACTTGTAATATATTAAATATATTACATGACAATAATTGAGTCTAAAACTTGACTCGTCGTTCACATAAATATTAATTGAACCTTGAATATATTTAATATTCCTCAATTAATATTTTTTTCATTTATTTACTTAAAACTCATAAATACATTTAATAAATAAATTTAATGCTCATTATTCTAAACTCAAAAAATATGAATTTATTTATTACATTGGTGATCATTTAACCTTGGAAAAATCCCGGACCCCAGTGGTAGGGCCCACCATGTTCAAATCTCCTATTCAACTGAATAGGGCAGATTATCTAATATGCTATTGTGTGTGACCCTCTAGGCCCTTATCTCGATAGTATTGAATAGTATTCATAGACCAAGAGTAGGATATAACAACCCATCATGGCCCTTGAAGAGATAAGTATTGTCACAGCAGCGATAACCAACCTACGAACATGCACTATGTAATATAATCTCTTTTTCTATAAAAGCTCATAAAGCAAGACACACTCTTGTGTCATCGCCCTTTTATTGATTTGTTGTTTGTTGATTTAACTAGATGGATTTACCCTCAACTTCCATGACCATGTTCTTATAAAGGTATTACCATCCTTATTAACATGGCCTAAGATATATTACTTCCATAACTAGAAAGCAACAAATCCTTTCTTGACCATTCAACCAATGCCATGCCACCAATGATGCACCCAACACAAACTACCTCACCACGACTTTATTTCCATGGTTTTCATCTTGTATAAAAGTACGCAATCAAATGATATACATTGGTAATGATCTCAAGTCAGGAGGCCATTACACATGATCATATATAGAAATATCCAATGACACCTGAAACATGTGGTATTCCTATTGGTGGGCCAGTCCTCATGATCTCACTACTAGAGATCACCAAGTGCTAACTTCATGAGAAGAAGTCTCAATACTTATGAGCCCCCAACACCTGATAGTAAAACATATACTATGTCCAATCAGTAAGATATATCCAGACCACAAAACATATATTTAAGATTAATGTCATACTATCTAGAGGTTCTAATTATATCCTAGGATCTTATATAACCTTTTGATACGACAATTAATCTTTAGAAATTACCATTTCAACAGTGGATGTAAAAAATTATACATTATAATGGTAATATGACATCATATATAGCTAACTGTATACATGATATAGTAATCCAAAGCACTAAAAAGTTGGTTCTAGGGTATCCACTACTTCAACACTCCCACTTACACAAGATCTAACTTTCTAACCAAACTTTTTAGATACTCACATGATGAACATCATGTTTCTGCTGAGTAACAAATTTAGCTACTAGGTCTGCCACAGTTCCGCCGCATGGAAATTCTACTATAGCGACCTTATCTCCTTCAGTAAAACTTCTCAAGAGACGGTATCCCGAGTATATCCCTTTTTTCCACTATCATAACTTGAAATCTCTGCTAGTAAGAATATCATAATTTTCATCATGATAATATTTTTCTTACGAGGTGCGATTCTAAGAACTAGAATAAATAATTTCATTTAATAACTGCTTCTTAGCTACCTTAGAAGATGAAACGTACTCGGTATTTGTAGGTATGGCTACCAAAAGCTTATTTGAGTTTTAATCGCTCATTGTTTTTAGCCTAAATATGATATTAGATCACTTTGATCTATCGAAAAACTAGTTTTTATCCCTGAAAACTAGTACCCTTCTTCACCATTTACCAGGTACATATCTTTTATACTTGTCGAAGTATAATTAGATAGTTCTGACTGCATCCCTTGCAGTACTCCTGGATATAACTGATATTTTCCTACTGTAAAATATACCTTGGAAATATCGGTTCTTGTACATATCATGGCATACATGATTGATCCATCGCTTTGACGTATGAATTTAAAATCACCAAATTTATCTCTTCCCATGTCCCAGACATGTCAACCTGAAGAGATTATACCCTATGACACAGGCAACAATTCATTTCTTAAATCGTCCCAACTTGTATTTTTCAATACAATGTCACTATATGTATGATTGATTAGGACCAAGAATCCTATAGATATACCTCAATAGATCACGTTCCCTATAACTTAGGTTGCTACTTTAAGTCAATCACTAGAGAATAAATTTCATTTTGGTCTTAACTTACTGTAAGACTAATGTCTATTTTCCATATGTTTCCGAACATATTTTTTTCTTGGAAAACCTTGATGCTCCCACTAACCTCTGATAGACACATGGAAATAATTTATTGCAAATGTATATTCTATGATCATGTTGCTCACTTTAATCCTAAACTATATTTCAATAACTTTCAAACTTTATTAGCATTCTGTGACATGACCATCCCTTTCTGGTTATGTCATATAGATACCATCCGCGATTGGTGGTCATGACATCCAATGATAAATAATATAATCATAAATATTAGCTATGATAAGTAAAATTCTAATAGATTTAGGCATAACGACTTGGTGAAACCAATCGAACCTTATTGGTACTGCACTTGTACCACCCATGTATCAAATCACTTGAATACCCACCACAATATTCAAAACAATAAGCCCCTTTTCACTTTGATACATGGAATCCATTAATTGAATTTTAGTTGGTCTTATCAATTTTAGCTAATTTCCATACACTGCTTACTTTTAGGAAATGTTATTCACATTTAATAATAGATCACAAACCATAGTGAATATAAAAACCATCACCATGGTTTTATCCTTCCTACGAAGTATGTGTCTCTGGAACATAATTTATTCCATATGCGCTTGTGGAACTTATTCTTATGCCAAATATTTGTGAATCTTGAGAATTGACTAAACACAATTCAATATATATCCCATTATATCTAATAGAGATGTGCTCACTTATAAAGAAGTGTAGTCTATTACTTGACCACCTTATTTTCTATCTTAGGGTTTTATGTAACATCCTAAGAAATTATTAGGATTATTACACTAAATTAACAATGTGTTTATATTGATGCAAGTTTGTTTGTATCCAAACAAATTATTTTCATCCAAACACATTTCCTTATGAAATAATGGATTAAAATCATACTATGACTTGTATGGTCTACATTTTCATTATAATTGGCATATGGTTGTGGGAAATTGATGTTATTTGAAAATCATTTCATGAAATATAATGTAAGTTTATGCAAGTTTCAACATTGATACTACTTACATCAAATTTTGATGCATAACATATGCGTTTAGGAATTGTTCCACGCTACATGTTTGTTGATCAATGTTGATATGTAAGAATTCATCATTAATCCTCCTCATTAATATCAATGTTGTGATGTTGATAAGGTAATGTGTGTTTAGGAATTACTCCATTCTATATTATCATGATTGATGAATGCTTGGTCAAGATATTTGTCAGTATCCCAACCCAAAGCAACTCATATTTCTTGATCATGGATGTACTTCACTTTATTATTCCTTAATTACTTAAAGTAATCTTATGAAGTATATATAACTCTAGATTATACTTGGAATAGTTCATGATAACTTGTTGAACTATTTCCAAAATCTTTATGACATACCTTTATTTCTAAAGGATCCTTTGTCCAAACTAAAGACGTTGATAATATAAAAAGTATTTAGCATTGCTGAGCCAAAATACCATACTTGGTATATTGATGACATTCACTTTTAGTATTACTTGAAAAAGAATTATCTTATCACAATAAGTATAAGTTTTAAATTTATATTCATCACTCAATGTCCATGATCTATGTATCATTGAACTAGTGATTGATTTTACCAAAAAAAAACATTCATTATAGAGCCTGAAAGAATGTCTCCTTGCATCCAATGACACATGAGATTAATGTTTGTGGTTATACTCAATAATAGTTCCACATGAATCTTTCACTTGGAAATTAAAGAAGTCATTTAATTCTCACCATTGGACAAGGTATCACCCTTTCTCTACCACTTAGAGAATACACCTGACTTCTAGTAATATTTATATACTTACTTGGTAAATTTATTTAAATACACATATGTAAAAAGAATATTGTATTAAGTACCAAAGTAGTAAAAAGGAAACATTAAATTGATAAATATGCCTGATGTAGAAGTGGAAACTTGTTTCTATAAATCATTTTATTTCTTTTAAACTTCCATTGTTTTATTTTATAATATTCATTGAAAATAAACTTTGTTAATACCTCATTAATTAAAGGGCTTTGCGAATGCGCCATTGGCATTACTTTCATTTTGGCCTTTTCGTGTTGTCTTTCAATTTATTCTCCATAAAAATAAAATATGAAATTATCTTCTATATTCTTATTATCTTAATGAACCTTACCTAAATTGGTAATGGAGCGTTTACTCAATACCTTTTCATTTTGTAACTTAAAATGAGACTTGAGTAATGTGGTGAAAATGATACGAGAAAGGGATCCATTTAAATATCATGATCAATCTTTCAATTTTATACATGCTGGTGTAACATTCACCTTATTCATATCATTACTTCTCTTTATCCTTGAAAAATTCTCAGAGATTAGAATTTATGTTATTTCATCTATGTCTCGGTGTAGCGCCCAAAACTAACACTGGACATTGATGAAAGAATAATGATATGACTATCATATGCTTTGTACATTAGTCTCCTGTAAGAAGTTTCACCCTCGCTTGTTGAGGTAGTTTAATAGTGTTGGGAACACTGGAGCCTTGAGTTTCCTATATCATAGTACCATGTGCACACATTTATACTATTTATGGATACTTATGTTAGTGAGGACACTTACTTTGTCCATTATAATATCACAGTTTTAAACTTGTGATATAACTTTCCATTTTTCTACAAAAAATAAATTTTAGCAGATGAGTGCCTTTTATCTCGATTACCGATTTAGAAATTTTGATTAATAACTTAAATCATTTAATGTCTCCCACTATTTTATCAGATTCTAGGAACCTGCTTTTCTAGAATCAGAATACTCTATCGCTTGATTATTCTAGTGGAAAGGATCTCGAAACCACCCCTTATAGTCTACAAGATATGGATACACCACTACCTGGAGGGTTCAAGGTGGGCTTTTGGCTGGCCGACTGATTTAACTTATGGTTCCTTGATCTGTTGAGTGCATTCCTAGCTTCTAAAATCCACACTTGATTTACTCAACGCTTGCCTCTAAAATTACAACAAGCCAGTTATGACTATTTATTTTCTGCAATTTTAGTTAAGTCAACCCATTATTCTTATAAGGACTCCCCAGTAGTAAGAGGCACCCTCAACTATGGCATGACCAACACCTCAAATAGTCAGTTTTATCCATATTTTAATGTCCCAAAGCTGTTATGACTTAATATATCTTTTGAGGATTTTATGATTTTTAATGTGATGAAAGAAATCATTTTCTATTTTATAGGCATGTACTATGTGATCACACTCACAACTGATCGTGCAAGAAATAGAAATTTCATCGCATCACATGTTCATTTTATCTTGAATGCTTGTTTATTATTATACTATGTGATTGCATAATAAACTACACATGCACAAAAATAATAAACCATGCAAAAAAAAAAAATGAACACCTGATCATGAGTTGGTTCTAATAGTTGATCCGTTGAGTGAATAATGGACCAAAAAAGATCCTAGGGACAAGTACCTTAAGTCGTGTGGCTTGCAACTTAAATTGAAACTTCTACTCATCCAATGCATCCAACTCCTGTCTGTTACGTTGCCGTCACTTGGCGAGAAGTGCATCATACCTTGTCTCGTCATTATAAAACTGTACTCGTACGCAAGCGAGGGGGTCTTGGGGTATAAAATACAACTCTGAGAATGGGCGTGTAGGCCCTTATACATATAATGACACTTGATACGAAACACATATCATCTTTTATTTAATTAAAATAATTATTACAAACCGACATGTAATAATTAAATAAATAATTAATTAAATAAAATGCACCAGACATACATTTGTAGGTCCACGACTCATGACCAATATACGCATTAACTCGCGTATATAAACTAAATGCAGAATAACAAATTAAACTTGCATTAAAATAAATACCGGAGGAATTATTTATTGAATTAAAATTTTACTCTAATTTTAATTTAACAAATGTTTTCATTCAGTCACAGTTAATTAATTTAATTTTAAAACTAAAAATTAAATTAATTAATTAATTTAATTAAACACCAATTAAATTAATTACACTGCATTAGATTTTAATAACCAAAAATTAATATTTAATTAATTTAATTCTCAAAATTAAATTAATTAATTAAATTAACTTTTAATTCAAATAAAATTACCTGAGCCCCTGAAACCCTAGGTAGGGCCTATGCGGGTCGGTGTGATCTCACGCAGGCCTAGTCCGGGATGTGTTGATGCCGTGAAGAGGCATTCTAGGCCGGGTGGGTCCGTTCAAGCCTGTCTCGGACAAGGCCAACCTTCCTGGACCTATTTTGGGGCATATTTGTGATGTGTAGATAGTTACCTTCTGATTGTGCTATAAGATATGACTGCCCCATGCTTGGTATGCATGATGGATCCCAGCAGAGGAGACAATGCAGGCCGCTTCGGGAGGTGGCAGCCCGGTTTGAGCGGCGGTATGCTGGGAAGCTTGTCGGAACAGAGGAGGCATGTCCAAAGTTGAGGTGAGAAGTCACCGGAAGGGTGTGGCACCACTGTGGAGGGTCGGCGCAACGGTCAGATAGGGGAAGCATGGTGAGGCGTGCTAGAGTAGAGGCAGCCCAGGGAAGCTGTCGGGGTGCGATGACGCTTATGGTGGGCTTCCAGATGCAGCACCGCTCCGTGTGAGAGATGACCAAAGAGGGGGGGTACTGGCCTGGATGGGGTCTCCATGCGGGAGGAGGTGCTGTCCGAGGTGGTTCCATGCCGAGAGGCCAAAACTAGAATAGGGAGGCAGGCTGGCCAGCTTGGACAGGCTCAGTGCGCTAGAGGCACTACTATGGGAGGTCCGTGCCACAACGCTGTGGGAAGAGGGAGACATGGCCCAGGGCTAGGAAACCAGGAGGCATGGGCTGAGGACTTCACTGGTGTGCAATTGGAAGGAGGCGGTCGACAGTGAGTCGTTGCGGGGAGGGGCGCCTACTGCGGTGTCGCCGGGCTAGTGAGCTGGTTCCATGGGGAAGGAGGCGGAGCTGGCTAGCTTGGACGTGCCACCCTAGTGCGGCAGCCTACGTTGTGGGAGGAAGATGACCTAATAGGGGGGGCGCTCGCCCCCCCCCCAAAAAAAAATAAAGTGATCATTTTTTTTTTGTTTTTTTAGATAGGAGACCTACTTTGCAGGTCTCCCACACCCCTCCCCCCCTTTTTAAAACTATTTCAAGACCTGCTTTGCAGGTCTTGTACCCACCCCTTTTTTAATTTCTAAAGCATATATTAGGATTTTGGAAAAATAAAATTAATTAAAATAAAATTTTTCTTAAGTCTGTGGATAGACTAGAAAAATAATAACTTATAATAATAAATATTATTATAATAGAATATTATAATAATAAAATTATTGTTATAATAAAACTATTATTATTATAATTAAATAATAATAATAATAATAATCAAACATCACTAGAAAATACTATTCTGGTAATCGGATGTCCACCTGGTGATCATTTATAAAACAACCATTTTAACTTCGATTTTAAACTTCGATTGATCACAAATGGGTCATCCAATATCGGATTCAAATGCGGTCTACGACTTTAGGACTAAAATGATGCCATCTTTAAATTTTAATAAAAATTTAATTATTTTGTCTCAAAATCAACACGCGTTGCTCTGATACCACTTGAAGGGACCAGGCGTGCAGCGGATGACCCCAAAAGGTGGGATTTTAAACAATTTCCACCGACGATCGACGTAAACTTGTCGACGTTAGTGGATAGAAGACCGGTCAAAGCTAAGGACCATGTGTGAAGGGTTTTAAGCACAAAAATAAATAATAAAAATACCTGGTTTAATCCGAATCCACGCACGATGTCTACTCATCATTGGTGATCTCTACTCAAAGAATATTAAGTCAAATTACTCTAGATCGTATGCACACACTTCAATAAATCCATGGAATCACTGTTTATCATAATCTGGGTGATAGCACAAAATTCTAACGAATCCTTCAATGCTCCAACGATCACCACATCACTTCGCTAGTGATGCCCGAGAGAGTGCTTGATCCAATATTCTTAAATCTAGAGCATCTCTCTCTAGATAATGAGAGAGAGGAGAAGAGATAGAATTCCCATGAATAGTTCTTGGAAAAATACCCTCCTCTTCTATTTATAGTGCTTAATTAAAATACCCTATATAGCCTTTCCGGCCCCGAATACTTAACGCACTATAAAATAAATTTTATGACTACAAAACTGAGTCATGAATATTATTATAATTTACTTGTAATATAATAAATATATTAGATGACATTAACTGAGTCCAAAACTTTACTCGTCATTCCCATAAATATTAATTGAAATTTGAATATATTTAATATACATCAATTAATATTTTTTTCATGTATTTACTTAAAACTCGTAATTATATTTAATAAATAAATTCAATGATCATTATTATAAACTCAAATAATATGAATTTATTAATTTCTTTGGTGATAGTTTAACCTTGTAAAAATTCTGGACCCCAGTGGTAGGGACCACCATGTGCAAATATCCTATTCAACTGAATATGTAAGATTATTGAATATGCTATTGTGTGTGACCCTCTATGCCCTTATCTTAACAGTAGTGAATAGTATTCACAAATCAAGAGTGAGATCTAGCAACCCATCATGACCCCTGAAGAGATAAGGATTTTCACAACAACGAAAACCAACCTACAAACACGCACTATGTAATATAATCTCTTTATCTGTAAAATCTCATAAAGTAGGACACAATCATGTGTCATCGCCCTTTTCTTACTTTATTGTTTGTTGATTTAACTAGACGGATTTACCCTAGACTACCATGGCCATGATCTTATAAAGGTATTTCCATCCTTATCAACATGGACTGAGATATATTACTTCCATAACATAGAAGTGAGAAATTTTTTCTTGACCATTCCACTAATTCCATGCCACCAATGATGCACCTAAGACAAACTACCTCACTACGACTTTATTTCCATGGTTTTAGTCTTGCATCAAAGTACACAATCAAATGAAATAAATTGGTAATGATCTCAAGTTAGGAGACAATTACACATGATCGTAGATAGGAACATCCAATGACACCCAAAACATGTGGTTTTCCTATTGGTAGGTTAGTCCTCATGATCTCACTACTAGAGATCACCAAGTACGAACTTCATGAAAATACGTATCAATAATTATGATCCCCCAGCACCTGATAGTCAAACATCCACTGTGTACAATCAGTAAGATATATCTTGACCATAGAACATATATTTAAGATTAATGTCATAGTATCTAGAGGTTCTCATTATAGCCTAGGATCTGCTATAACCTTTCAATACAATAATTAATCTTTAGACATTACCATTTCAATAGTGGATGCAGAAATGCATACACTATAATGGTAAGATGACAACATGTATAGCTAGTTGGGTCTAGGGAACCCACTATTTCAACAGAAATGATATGATACCAATGATATATTCTCCCCACTGATAGTGTTTGGACCCTCTCTACTAGTTAGAATCCTCTTTCATACAGAGAGGTATGCATGAGGTTTTTTGGATCTTCAGCTCGAACTTAGCGATTCGGGTCAGGTTGTTACATGAACTACACGATATGTAGTCAAATTTTTTCTAGAAAGTTAATCTTTCACCCAAAGGTTCAACATGAGTGCCAGATCCAAATCCATCTTCATATAAAATCCCACCCAATTCGTTGACCACATCATCCAAAGTAATTATTCCACTAGAGATCAGATTTTGAGCACCAATCATTGAAAACAGATCCTAACCATTCATATGATCCACTGAATGCCATAAAAACATATCCACTTGAAATCCTCTCATGCTATCCTTGTATGATCATCTTACATCTATTGAGATTCCACCACTATGCTATAATAATCTATATATAATGCACAATAATGATTTTCATTACTAGTTTTAAATCAAGTAATGAATTGTTCTGCAAAAAAGGTTGAATCACTAGTCAAAAATTGAATCCCAATGATGAATTCAGGAAGAATGGAGGGAGAAATCAAGAAACCATAGAAGTTAGTAATCTAAGATGTTCATGTGTGATTCATCCATCATTCATGGGGTGGAAATTAAATAATTAATAGGATAATAAAAATTACAATAATAAATAAATCATAAATCATAATTTTATTAAAACCATATGTTGATAGGTCCATAAAAATATCTAACACATGATCAATTTAATAGAAATTAATCTATGTTTGTAACAACATTACAGATGGGTTAAATCCATAAATAAAAAATCCTTACCTTGATTAATATTGATTATTGGTGAAGGATGGACCTGCTTTATCATCGTTGGAAATCTCAGTGTGTTCGCTGTCGATCCTCTCAGTTCCCTCTCGATCGCTTTCCAAAGATCCACCATGAGGAGTTATCCCAAATCTCTATAGTTGTGTGGATAATCCTAGATATTAGCTTATTATGGGTTTATATAGATAGATAATTAGGTCAACACCAAATAAATAAATAAATTTATTTATTTTAAAAAACCATTTCAATCCTCCAACAATTGTGCACCACCAAGGGGTCCGATGCAAACAAAACTTATATCATACCTAGGGTAAACCCTGTGTTCCGGACTATACAATGGTTTTGATTTTCCCATATGATACCCCATTCAATATAAATAATATTATTTTAAAAAATTCTCATGCAGAAACAATAAAATATTTATATTAGTTTATTGACTCAATATCGAGGTTCCAATGACACTCGATATTCATGCCAACACCACAAGTAAATGTATGAGCATGCCTGTTAATATTCAAAGCATCCAAGAATAAAAATAATTTTTTTTAAATTCTTTATCATGTTATTATGTGCTTCGGTTCAACCCATGGATACACCATAGAGGAGAAATGTCTTTAGGATTCCTTTTAGTATTATTCATCAAGAATGTGGGGTGAATATAAATGGAGAAATATCAGAATCAATGTATAGTACATATTAGTATTATTTATT
Source organism: Viscum album (assembly GCA_963277665.1). NCBI lineage: Eukaryota > Viridiplantae > Streptophyta > Magnoliopsida > Santalales > Viscaceae > Viscum > Viscum album. Next base: position 1,731,651,470 of record OY728131.1, on the reverse strand, counting down.
TTATAATTTACATGATTTTAGATTTCATTTCTTATAGATTCTTGGGTTTAATGGTTTCTAATTACTTTCATGGTTTATTTTAAGTGTTAAATTATCCTTATAAACTCATTAGTGGTATTGAATCTTACCTTTTTTTGATTCTCAAAATCATGTTGAAAAATGAAGAAAATATATATTATATCTAACTCGTATTCAATATATTCAAATATGATTGTATTTTTTAATTTTGACCAATATTACATTATATGATAACATAATTAGTGGTTTGAATCACACTATACAATATATGATATCATAGGTGGCAACGTAGAGAAAGACCCTTAGTTTTTGATATATTACAGTATAAAATATAGGGATTGCAGGTGGATATAACATTTTCTACATTTTATAAAAATAGAGAATTATAATGAAAATAAAGTATAATATATATCATAAAAAAATTATATAATGAACCAGCTTGAGCTGACCCGACAAATCACTCAACCCGACCCACCACTAGGCCCAAATGACATTCCTGATCATCACAGGATGGAAACTGGTGGCAGGGTATTAAGAAAAAATTCTTGGAAATAGTTTCAACCTCACATAATAATAATAATAATAATAATAATAATAATAATAATAAAAATAAAACAAAGAAGTGATATCTTTACTTAGAATCTAACAAGGGACATCCATACTTTAGACTTCCATGAAAATATAATAAAATTTTTAGATAATGAGTAATCCAAACAAGGAATATGTGAAATAAGTATCCAAGAGATAAATAATAGATATAAAATAAGATTCTCATTCTAAAACATAAACAATTTAATCATTTGAACATCAATAAATAATACATAATGGAAATAAGCACATAAAATATTACTAAAAAATAAAAATACTATAAATAATAGAATAAATTTCCAATGTGGTTGATACAAAAGCCTACAAAAAATAAATCACAAGACAAAATGATAGTGGATACACCTACATGTGACCCATGTTATCCACCTCATCCTAAAATTTCTATAAAAAAACCAAAACAAACCTTAGTGAATGGGATTAGTACCTAGGAACCTCAAAAAAACCTTGAGAACTTCACACACACATCGGTGTGTATGTAGGGTGTGAGTTAAACATACCCAATAATATTCCACCAAAGGTTTTTAAAATTACGTATATTAATCATTTCATAAATTATATTTTGAAATAAAATTTAAAAGTTTATTTTTCACATGAAAGAGTGTGAAGAAAATAATTACATACTTTATTTTTTTTTTCAAAACATCCACCCCATTTTATGTAAACAAATATAGAGCCATCACTTAAAAAAACAATTTCAAACCAAGAAAAGAAGAGTTTTAAAGTAAATAGAAACAAAACTAAACCTTTATCCTCTTTTTCAAAAACATTTATCAAATTAATTTATAAAAAAACATCACTTATTACTTTAAAACCACACTTTCCAAACAATTTTGTAAATTAGTTCGAAATTAAACCAAACCATAACTGAAATGGAATAGAAAAAAAGCACCAAGATGTCAATGAAACATAATAAAAATAAATTATCAAGAAATGGTTCCATATAACCAAGTCATGGATAATGGGATATGAAAAATGTGTATAATAGAATGAGGTCCCCTAAATATTCCTTAAAAAAATCCAAGAATCGTGTGCAACTCACTGGGACATAAGTAATATGATCTTGGACCTAGAATATAGAAACCCTAGGAGAAACTAAAAGAACCTATATATCATTCTATTAGCCTAATTATACTTGTTGGGACACATAATTAATCACTATTGGGTCACATAATCCATCTCAGGAGCCATCGGGATGCACAAGCCATAATCCCCTAGCCAGAGAATAATCTAAACCGTGGAACTAGCTAGTTCACAAATAAAAACTCGTGTAACACTCATCTAGTGTCAACTTAGTTTCCTAGGATTCCCATGCAAATAACTAAATGGTGGTTTGGTGTAACAACTTGACCCACTAGGGCCTACCTATTCGGCGGAAGGATGAGCTTCCACTTCCCAAATCCTACCTCCAATAGGTTAGGGGCTAGTGACTAGCACTGAGTAGGAATATATGACAAATGGGAGGTTTTATCACATGGTACCTATATGCACACATAGACATACATCTCAATTACATAGTTTAGAGATAATAAAACAACTGCAAATAGAATCCATGCATACATCTATCTCACAAGTAGAGTACAAAAAAAGTGCTGATAGCATAAAAGGGAAAAACACAAGCTCCCCAAAAATTGAAAAATCATACAACTTTATTAGAAGGAGGGGACTAATGTCAAATTAAACTACCATTACACACCTCTATCTTTATAGATCTATATAATCCACCAGCTTTGGGTCCTCCTCAGACTTTTTCAAAAGTCCTGTCATCTGTACAAGACACAACATGTGTAGACAGAGCCCATATAGGGCTGAGTATAACAATAACCAATAGGTATCCTAAAAACCCAAAATAAAATGGATCAACTAAAAGGAAAAAACCTGCTCAACCCAAATATAGAGGATAAAACCCAAGTAAGAGAGAATAATAAACTCCATGTCGACCACTCCTCAACTATACAAGACCAATATACTTAATACACATGGTATGTCAATCAAGGTATGAGAAATCATTTCAAGGACTCCCAAAATAACATAGATATACTCATATCAGACTCTAAGTTTCATGAGGTACCGACCTCACTGCCATCCACATGATTCTAATAGACACTCAAAGGTAATTCTCATCCAGGAGAACCCACTCTATGAGACCTGCCATCCTAGATGGAACTCATATGAGAGATATCACTTATTAATAACAAATATTTCATCTCTAATGGTTCTAATTCGAGATATGTCACTCATCGGGTATCATTAAGACTATGACACATCACCACCATCTTTGATGGCATATGCCCAAGAGAACATGATTTTTGGGACTCGCCACAAAGAAAGTCATGATATCACTCAGTGGATATCGATACCCAGATAGGGGATCTCACCCATTCTTGATGGTGGAATCCTTGAAACCTACCCAAAACACTAAAGATATCATCTTATAGATAGGAGATCACACCTAGAAACACTATAAGATACCAAAAACCCAATCTAGTACCTCGAAGATCATATCACTCGGATAAGGGATTGCCTCCCATGTAGTGCTGGTCATGACGATTCCAAGAACCCAATCTAGAACAACCCACTAAGTAGGGGGTCATATAGCTGATGATACCAAAAATCCTACTAAAACTGACCAATATATAGGGGGTTATATAACCGATGATTCTAAAAACCCTACTGAGATAACCTACTAAAAAGGGGATCACCGTTCATGTTGTATTGGTCATGGAGATACCACAAACCCCACTTAGGGAAGTCAATATGATAGAGGATATCGCCTCAACCTCCTAGATGGATACACTAAATCTATTCAATATCATACTATTAAGAGGATAAAAATCCTATACTGAGGATATAATTCCACATTGTACCATCCTAGGGATAGACCAGGGGAACTCACTCAACTGGTACTAGTCTATACATCGCTAACAGAAGTGAAACACAATTGACAGCTCATTTCACATCTCAATGCCAAAAACATGGAAATCATCATGTCCAATGCAGAAATCTACCCAGGATAGGCAACTCACATGCCTCCATCCAAGTCCTGAATACATAGAATGTAACATCCCCAAATGATACAGGGTTAAATGACTAAATGATATGACTCATGTAAACAAGGTGCACCTTCTTTTTTGGGAGCCTATCTGATTAGAACTCCACAGTTAAGTGTGCTTGTCCTGGAGTAGTGATCAGAATGAGTGACCTTCAAGGAAGTTTCCCAGGGTGTGTGTGAGTGAGGAAAAAGCACAATGGAAAGGACAAGTGTTGGCCTGTGAGGATAATCATTAGTCAGATAACCCGTTCGGGCAATTGGGTGGGACCTAGGGTGGGTCCCACATGTCTGCAAGAAAACTGGTGGGCGGGGCCCAGTTGTCACATTTGGTATCAAAGGAGGAACCCAGCCTTAAGTGCGGTGCACTGCCTGGGTTGAGATGTAGGGCCCACAACGAGGGTGTTGTTCTCTAGGGGGGGGGGGTGATTGTAACATCCCTAAATGATACAGGGTTAAATGACTAAATGATATGACTCATGTCAAAAAGGTGCACCTTCCTTTTTGGGAGCCTGTCTGATTAGAACTCCACAGGTAAGCATGCTTGGACTGGAGTAGTGATCAGGATGGGTGACCTTCTAGGAAGTTTCCCAGGGTGTGTGTGAGTGAGGACAAAGCACAATGAAGATGACAAGTGTTGGCATGTGGGGACTGTCATTAGTCAGATGACTCGTTTGGGCATGTGGGTGGACCCTGGGGTGGGCCCCACACATCTGTGGGGCAACTGGTGGTACCTGGTGGGCCAGGACCCGACAACCATGTTAAGGCGGGGTGGTTGTGCTGTCACTGGGGTCCAGTTGTTATAGAGAATCATGAGGGGGATGTCTCCAAGGGGAGTACATGATGTGGACCCAAAATATACGATGTTTCTCTAGAAACCAGTAAATGGATGTATCCCCTCTCGGTACTTGGCATGTATTTGGAAATATACACTGAGTGTACCTCATGTCACATGGAATGTGACATCGTCTGATATCCTCGGTGTTTCCTTACCCATACACGACCAGCTGGCCCCGTTTCCCCACACAAAGTGTATCCTCGATACACAACATGTATTAGATACCTATCTATTTGGATATATCCTTAGCCTATTCCCATGTTCTGCACCCCTTTCCCATGTACCTAGTCATGTACTTCTACATGGCCATGTGACTCAACATGGAAACCCTAGCCACAACCTCAACCATATGACTTGGGATCACTACATAGTGTATAACCCTAGTACATGATGTGTAGTCCCTAAAGATAATATTCTCTAAATGAGAAGAACACACAACATGTGTTTCTACACTACATTCAATGTGATTGAAATTTTTGAATGGGAATCCCCTACGAACCACCATAAAATACCTAATTTCTACCAAAACCCACAGATTTAACCCCAAGGGATCTCTTGTAGTCATAATAGAGTTATAAAACTATAAAACAATGCATAAATGGGGATCAGGATGTAAATATCATAAATCTATCTACCTCATGGCGAAACACCAAAGCTTAAAGTCCATAAAAATTTCTAGAACCTACTGCACCTCGATCCAATGAAGATCAGTGTAAAAAATGGGGATCGGCGATACCTCCTTACTTTGGTTCAGACTTGGGTCATCCATTATGAAAGGGGGGATCCTACCTCTCCTATATATGTGTGAGAAATAAAGGGGGATGGGTTTTTATTAATTTAATTTTATTAAATTAATAAACCTCTATTTAACACCCCACCAACGATCACCTCTGACTGAATGTTTGACGCTGAAAAAATTTATACCACTTGTAAGGTAAAACCCATGTTCTGAACTCAACCGTGGTCTAAGATTTTAGATCTGAAACTCTAATAGGTAGTTATTATATTTTTACTAAAAAACTATGTAAATGTGATAAAATTTGTTTAATATTTTTAATATCACCACACCGAGGCTCTCCAGGCCCCAAAATCCCACACTAACTCAGTGGCTATCTTCAAAAATATTCTTAGAAATATTCCAAAGTATTATATGGGAAAAAAGTATCACTACACTCTCCCCAGATTTAGGATTTTCATCCCAAAAATCAAAATCCTAGACACAAGGGAGAAAAATGAGCTCTAAACTGGATCTCCCATGCTAGTGATCTCACTTGAGGGATCTCATATAGTCTAAAAACACACACTTAGGGGAACCACAATACCAATAAGGTTACTCTTTGGTTAGATACCAACCACCACCAAGTACCTCAAAATACCACTCCACACCTACTGTCTAGATCAAACCAGGATGGCATCATGCAATAAGTCATGAACATGTCACCTCAACCATGACTACCAGAAAACACTAAGCACCCAGTACGACTATGGTAACATATTCTAGTAGTACACCACCTTGATAACCTGATATAGTAACCAACATAACCCGATATAACTAATCCACCATTGGATAAATTTCACCCTCAATGAAAATCACTAGTACCAATTCTAGGCCCAAAAACACTATCTACCACAGGCTCCAACCAATATGGAAATGATCTACAAGGCCTCTTGAACATGGACTCAAATTGTGCGACATTGATGGTGGAGTGAAAACCACACCACACCATCATGAAAAATCGAAGCATGTTCTCCACAACCTGAATAGTTCTCTCTACTTGTCATAACCACCCCTCTCCCGGGTGTACTACTAAGGGAAATCAACCTCCTCAACACCTCATCTCACAGTGTGACTGTTGTCATTATCAAACCTTGGAAGGTCAACATACTCCCCACCTTTGGAAAACCCATCTAGAACATGTACAGTGGTTATCCTATCATGCGATACCTCATGAACAGAATCTTAAATATATTCCTCCCTTCCTGGATAAAAAAATGAAGGGGAAATCACCAAAAACTAGAGAAATGTCACATCATCCTCAAGTGTATCATGTGAAACTCTGATGCTGAGCACATGAGGGTACTAATGAACAATATAGGTCCACCCAAGTGTACACCCTGGGTCTTACCTGGACTTCTGTCTGCAAGCCTCCAACTATACCATAGCTCACAAATATCCAAAGTAGTCATATAATATGCTGATGAAAATATCATGGTAGTACCTAGGTGCCAATATATGTAGAAGTCAACTCTCAATGGGGAGGTAAACAAGGAATGTCCTTAGGAATACATCCTAAACTCCACCAGTATAGTAAGAAACTAAAATCTCATAGCACCACTGCTCTAAGGGTCATACTAACCATATGATAAAAGTTCAACTATATCTATCCACACATGAGCTCATCTTGCATAGCTTGGGATCATTCTAACCTAAAAGAGGAACTCTATCTTGAAAGACAATAACACACCCACACCCACTGGTGGAAACCATCTGAGCATGGTTGTTAGGTAACCAAACCACACTGAGGAAACATCGTAGGGCCTCTCACTATAGCTAGGAAAAGGTTAAATGTGAGGATCCCCATAAACTAGAGTTAGGTCACACTATATATAGAAGTTCATATCCTCTAATCCTCTCTAATGGTGCCTCTAAGAATAAGGGTTAAGAAAAAAGGCTCCACTGGTATATCTATGCCATGAATAATGGATACACTCAGGGAAAAGTGTCTTAAAACTCTGTACTAACTATATCTAAGGTAGTATAGTCATACCTCAAACCACATTCAAGTCTCTAAACTAGAATCCCCTTATGCTTGAAGCTCACCCTTTCACCCTTCTCGCTTTCCTGTCACAACTAGGGCCTACTCCAACACCTACACATCAATTTTCCTGAACACACAAGTCAAAGGAAATCATTTACCAAACCTTGACACTTTACTCTTTGGGAAACACCAACTCACTCACACAATTTTTTATCCCATCATAAGTATGCATATTAGTGGGGTAAGTTTCTTTGTTTTTTGTGAGTATAAATCCATGTTAAACATCACCATCATAGGGCTCTACCAATTCCTTGCATCACCCTAGATAAACCTCAAGAAAGAAGTGGAAGGAAAAGGGTATCTCACACTTGTATATATCAATACTACTAAAAAAGAAAAAATGATATAGATCATACCTCTAATCATCTTCGAAGCCTCCGGGTGATAGTCCACTTTGGCTTGTAGCTATCTTTTCCCTCACCCTCCAGTTCTATAAGATTAGTGTAGACCACCCAGGGGTGGTGGTGGAAACATATCAAAGATTCTTCCACATCATACTACTCTCCTCGCTCCTCCACCATAAACACCATCAGAACTCCATTCTCCTATCATTATTTCTTCCTGGGTAGTTCATCAACCATCTCTCTCTCAGTGAAATGGCACTTCAGACAATCTCATGTGATATTTCCCTATCCGTCACAAGTGAAACACTACCTCTACCTCAACTAACTGGATTTGACCTAGGATCTCTAAGCCATATACCATTTTCTTGGGATTTTCTCCTAAAGCGCCCCACATGCCCAATGTTAGCTTAGCCAGAAAAATCCCCACAAACAAGGCCTAATCAAGCACTTTGGATACACAGTGATATAACTGAAGCCCTGATATCCCAATGTAAGACCTTCTTGAAGGTACACACTTGTAAAAATGGATTTATAACCATATATAGGGAGTATTGAAAAAGGTTTGTGAACCTCACCAAATACTCTTCCACAATCATGATACCTTGCCGAAGCTGTAGAAGATCCTAGATACACATCGATCTCTACATGTCTGGATAAAAATATTCCCCAAAGAGCTTCTCAAACTCTATAAAAGTGAGAATTATATTATTATGTGTTTATGTCACTAGAATCCACCATTTCCTAACCAATCCTTGTAGAAGACTAGCCTATAGGACCACTATCTGATATGGTGGTCTCCTTATAAGGTGTAAAACATTCATGATTACCTCAATCCAATCATTAGTGGCCTGGGGGTCTATCTCACCCTAATACTTGTGAGGTATCCACCTCTGAAACTCATGTAGAGCACTCATCCTACATGTAAACTTGGCCTGAACTTCCCACACAACCTAATGCTCAATGGGTGGTGGATTGACTGGAAAACCACCCAGAGGTATCACCTCAAGACCAATTCCCAACACTGAAGCCTCATCACTAGGTGGATCATCATCATAAACTCATCGTGAAACCTTTTCTGGCTATCATCATGATGAAATCCTGAAATAAAATCAAGATTCTCTATAGTCAATGAGTATATATAAGAAGATGACTCAAAAAGGACATGGAAAACATAACCTAGTCCTATATGTAGCATTTATCAAAATTTTCCTACAACCAATGTTTACATGTTCTAATTCAATGAGCAAGTTATCCAAGTCCTAGTGAATGGATATGTCAACCACCACACCAAAACTAGAGTTCGTGGCCTAAAATCCAAACTTGAAACACTGTCACCATATATCCAAAATAAAGATCATATACAGAAAAATAACTCTGGTACTAAGGTCCTCATTTGATACCACTTTGTAACGACCCGAACCACCAGGGCCTACTTGGCCGACATGAGGATGAGCCACCACTACCCCAAGCCCGACTCCCATAGTCCAGGGGCTGAAGACCAGCATTGAGTAGGCACATCTCACACATGGGAGACCTTATCCTATGGTACTTGTATACATGCACACACATACATCTCAATTCTATGGTATAGAGATAATAAAACAACTGAAAAAGGAATGCATGCATAAATCTATCGCACAATCAGAGTACAAAAAAGTATTGAAAGCATAAATGGGAAAAATAAAATCCCACCAAAATTTGAAAAAGTATCCAACCTTCTTAGAATTAGGGGACTATTTTCAAATGAAACCACTGGAACATACCTCAATCCTTTTATCTCTCTATTCTCTACATACTCTAGGTATTCCTAGGACTCCATCGAAAGGCCTATCATCTACATAAGACACGACATGTATAGGCAGAGTCCATGTATGAGTGAGTATATCAATACCTAGTAGGCACCCAAAAAACCCAAAATAAGAGGGATAAACTAAAAAGAAATAGTATTCTCAACCAAAATCTAGAGGAGTAAACCCAAGTGAGAGAGAATAAGAAACTCCATCTAGATCACTTCTCAGCTATATATGACCAGTCTTATCAATCCACATGGTATTTTAATCAAGATATGTGATATAACCACAAGGATACCTAGAATAACCCATATATTCTCATCTCAGACTCCAAGTATCATGAGGTCCTGACCTCACTACCATCTAGATGATTCTATTTAAGGATCAAAGGTAATGATCGTCTAGGATAACTCACTCCACTAGATATTCCATCCCATATGGAACTAATTTGAGAGATATCACTTATTAGGAATAAATATAATATCCCTAATGGTGATCATATAAGATATCTCACTCATTGGGTATCACTAAGAAGAAATAACATCCCCACCATATCTGATGGTGTACGTTCAAGAGAATATGCTTGTCGAGACTCACCATGAAGAAATTCATGTCGTCACTCAACAGATCTCAATACTTGGATAGGGGATCCCACCCATCCATGATGAGGGAATCCTAAAACTCTACTAGAAACACTGAAGATCTCATCTCATAGATAGGGGATCACACCAAGGGATGCTGGGGGACACCACAAACCCAATATGGTACCCCAGAGATCATATCGCTCAAATAAGGGATCACCTCTCATGTAGTGTTGGTCAATAAGATATCATAAACCCAATCTGTAACAACCCACTAAGTATGGGATCATATAGTTGATGATACCAAAAAACCTACTAAAACCACTCGCTATGTAGGGTATCATATACCTGACAACATTACAAACCCTACTGGGATAACCTACTAGATAGGGGATCACCAACCATGTAGTGTTGGTCATGAAGATACCATGACCCCCACCTAGGGAAGTAGATACAATAGAGGATCCCACCCTTTCCTCCTAGATGGATATACTAACTCTATCTAATCTTATCTTGTCAAGGGGATCACAATATTATACCGAGGACATAATGCCACAATGAACCCTCACAAGGATAAACTAGAGGCACTCACTCAACCGATACTGGTATATATATCACTAATAGAATTGACCCACAAACATCACCACATGTCACATATCTAATGCCAAACCCATTTCCATCATCATGTTCAATGTTGAAATATACTCAGGATAGGTTACTCACAGGCCTCCATGAAAGTCTTGAAGATAGAGATTCGTGAAGGAGAAGACTCCAAGGGGATTATATGGAATGTACCCATAGTACACAATGTGTCTCTAGAAACCACTTCTATCCATGCCCCCTCTTAGTACATGGTGTGTATTTGGGAATATACATGGCATGTACCTCATGTAACATGGTGTGTGACATCATCCGATCTTTTAGGTGTGTCCTCACCCATACACAACCTACTAGCCATGTTTCTGACACAGAATGTACCCTTGATACATGGCGTGTCTTGGCTACCCAGATACTTAGATGCGTCCTCATCCCATGCCTGTGTTTGGCACCCCGTTTTCATATAATTGGTTGTGCACTTCCACAAGACCATTTCCTTCAACATGAAAACCTTGTACATGTACTTGGACACATGACCTAGTCTCACTATAAAACTCCATGTACTCCCAACACATGGATTGTAGTCCCTAAAGACATCTTCCCTAAATGGGAAGAACACACAGTTTGTGATCCTACACTATATGCCATGTAATTAGGAATTTTAAAGGGGAATCCCCTATGAGCCACCTAAAACTCCTTGATTTCCACCAAAACCCATATATCTACCCCCATGGAATCTCTAGCAGTCATAATAGGGCTATAAAACCATAAAAATATTCATAAACATGGATTAGTATGTAAATATTGTAAATCCGCCTACCTCATGGTGAAATTCCAAAGCTTCGAGTCCAAAATGATGCCCAGAACTTGATGCACCCTGATTTAGTGATGACCAACATCAAAAAATAGGGATTTGTGACACCTCCTTACCTTAGTTTGTCCTCGAGTTATCTATCAAATAAGGTGGGCTCCTAATTATCCTTGCTGTGTGTGAGAACCAATAGGGGAGTGGGTTTATTAATTTAATTTTATTAAATTAATAAACCTCCATTTAACACCTCACCAACAATGGCCTCCTATCGGACATATGATGCTGATAAACTTTATGCCACACCTAGGGTAAACTCATTTTATAAACTTAACCATGGTCTTAGATTTATGATTTGATACTCTAATTGATATTTATTCAAATTTTACTAAAAAACTTCATGTTTATGATAAAATATATTTTATATTTTTAATATCACCACACTGAGGCTCTCCAGGCCCCATAATCCCATGCCAAATCAACACCTGGCTTCAGATATATTTCTATAAATATTCCAAAGTCTTACATAGAAAAAACAGATTCAATACATTTGGAAACTAAGAATAAAAATATCATCACATAAATCAACTTTTGAAACATAAATAAATCTCATTTCACCTCCAACACCCTCTCAATAAATAACCCCTTTCACATAAATCTAATCAATTCATAACAATCCCCATGGGAGAAAATTACACACCAGATATAACAAAAAATAGGGGTCTCACAACCAAGGGTGTTTCAATATCAAGTATTTTTTTTCTTATAACTTTACAAACATGCATTTAAGTCTGACTCAGAATTCCAAGTCATTTTCACTTCTTTGGAAACAAATTATAAAAACATCAGTTGAAAACCAAATCATTGAAACAACCCTTGGAATAAATTTAAAAATCAACACTTACCTTGAAAACACACCAAAAACTTTTAAGAAAAATTAATTTTAAATCAATTCCTTGAAAACATAGTTTTCCATTTTTAAAACTCAAAATAGCATTAACCGCCTCTTTAAAATCCAAAAAACCTTTAGAAATAGACACCCAGACATTTAAGAAAACACTTGGAAATCACAAATGCTAATATTGGAAACCAAATATAGAAAACTATAAAAATAATATTATTCCAAACATGAAATATTTGAAACCATTTCATAAAACAATCATGGGTATCACATATAGGTTTCACTTTAAAAGAAAAGTATTTATATATAACTAGAATTTCAAGACATGTAAAATAAATAAATTTCACAAAAAAACCTACCTCAATCTCTAGAAAAAAGCCTCCTTTAATGGAAATAAAAAAAATATTCAAAGGGAAATGATATCAATGGGACCTAGATATCAAAATCCCTAATTAAACCCATCCCAAACCCTAAATTCACCCGACATGAACATTAGGTTCATTGGAGAAAAGAGAACCAAGGGAAATGGAAGAAGGATAAGTAAAAGAAGGAGAAATGAGAACCTAACTTCTAGATTCACTTGTAATCAATGAATAATAGAGTTTGGAGGCTTGAAAAAGGAGGAGGAGAGATCCCCTGAGTTTCCCCTTGAGCATTTGATGCGAGTGAGGAGAAAGAGGAGGTAAAAGGACTAAAAATTAAAGGGGGAAAGGGGGTAAAATTGAAAAATTAGAAACCCAAGTTGACTGGGTCATGACACGAAATCCCCTATCATGACATGAAACACCATACCTTTGATCAATACCCTACTACCTGGGTCATGGTGTGACATGAACCTACACCTATGTGGTATTACACTCCACCCCATAAAATATCCCATAAGCCTAGGCTGTATCATGAAATGACACTCCCCTTTCACAATATGACACACCTCCCCAAAACCAAAGCCCAAATACCTAGGCTATGTCATGGTGCGTCTCAATGTCATGAAATGAACTACATCCACCTTTAAAATTCAAAAAGGAAAAAAGGTTTATTTATAATGTGAAATCCCTTAGTCATGGTTCAACCTATTGTATTTTAGGACTTTTGTTCACCCAGACTTCCCAAAACACCTACTAAATAAATAAAAACCTAAAAATTTACAAAATAACCAAATATAATATAATATAATATTCAATAGTGACATGGAGGTGTCATAATTATCTCCACCATACCACTTTATTCCCCTGAAAGTATTTGATGAAAGTATAAATAATGAAAGGTAAAAACCTTTACACTTGAACATAAGATTTGGTAGGGTTGGGAAAAAAACTTAACAATTCTCCTAGGAAAAAGAAACACCAATCCCTATAAAATTTCTCAAAATAATTGGAATAATTCCTAAAAAATTATCATTAAACCTGAAGCACAACCCAATTCATAACCATACAACATAGAGCTCTAAGAGTATATAGACCTAATATAGGTCTCTCCCCCATTTAGAATTCATCTAAAATAGAAAGATAAAGGATAAATACTCCCAATAGAAAATATGTCACCAAAATAATTATGTCTCTATAAAATATCCAAGGTAAATATAATTCTCTTCCGTCTACAAACAACCATTCAAAAAAATGGGATCAGAATATCCAAAAGGAAACACAACCCAAGAAACACTTAATCTTATACATAATTATCCATCACATCTTATAATAATGAAATAAACACACCAATAAGAAACACACCTCAACTGGAATGACATGGTTCCAACCTTGGGTCTAATGATGAAATGGAAGGTAACCCATGACTCTGCTCATGAAACACTAACTCATAGTGAACCCAAAAGAATACAACCAAGCATCAAGAAATGCACAAACTAAACTAGTGTATAAATCATCACAATTACCCATGAAACAACCCAAGGTTTTCTCTATATTAAATACATCAAAACCAAATCTCATCACAAATCCAACATCACACAAAAATATCATGGAGCATAACTAATCAATATGTCATGTACACAACCAATAATAACCAACTCTCATAAAAGGAAAAATCAAGAAGTTATCCTAAAGAATACATCAACCAAGAATAGCATCAAAGTATTTAAGAACCTATAAATTCATTAAGAATATGTCCCAAAATAAACCATCACCCAAATATAGATCACATCAAAATTTTTATTCTTCTTATGAGGGATAATGAGGCCCTATGAAAATTGACCCTCAAAAACTAATCTAAGGTTCAAAAGAATCCCTCTCTCAATAAAATGAGCTTTCAAAAAGTCATTAGTGACTATATAAAAAGAGAATATTATGACTCTAAAAATATATTTAGAGCCTGTTTAGGACCAACATCCAGAATAATTATACCTAGATGATAAGAGGAATCACATTAAGGTTTATTCCCAAAAAAATACTTTCCACATTCCATCAATAGATTTCTTTAAGTCATAACCTAAATAATGAAGAACATGAACCTAATCAATTCATGCTTCATAATCAAATAATAAAAATCTAAACAATAACCAAGGAAAAAATATAAAATCACAAACCAACAAAGTAAAATTCTTTCAAAACCCAACCTTTTAAACCATAAGCCTCTTTAGAAAGAGCCAAAAAACCCATTTAAAAACCAAACACATTTTTAAAATATACTAAGATTTTTAAACATTCACACTCATTTAGAAAACTAAATGAAATTAATTTTAAAATCTATGAAAATTTGGAACCCAAACATTCCTTTCAAATCATTTCCATAAATGAAAAAAACCACCTCTATTTAAAAACAGTTCCGAAATTTTCTTATAAAATCACCCACTTCCATTAAAAACACTTGAAACAAGCTATTTTTACAAAAAAAACCATAAATACTTGTTTTAAATTAAAAACTTTTAATTAAAAAATCATTTTTTTCACAATTTGTTTTATAACAAACACATAAATAAATACATACTATAACCTCCAAACACAATCCAACGCAATAATATCAACACATCATGAAAACTCCATTTAATCCATATCAAATGAATAATGAAAATTATTAGGATAAAATTGACATTGAAAGGAGGATAAAAAACATCTATAGGTGTATAACTATGTATTAATTGACTACATGGTTTGATGGACTATTCACCAATCATGGAATAACCTCTAAAACATTTCCAGAACTAAACACCTGGTATCTTTATGGTTTTTCAGACCGTGAGAGCTAATGGTGTACTTATGATTCTTTATTGGTTTTATACCAAAACTTAAGAAAATACCTAAATTATATGATGTAACTCAATTTGGGATCAAACACCACCAATAATGACTGAAAATGAAACTCCAATTCAATATTCAAATCCTGACCATGCTTGGAAACTCGAGTCTTGGGATGAGTAAGAGATAACTAGAATTTCCCCACATCTATCTATTGAGTCTTAATATATATATATATATTTATACTAATGAACTTACCAAATAATAATAGGGGTCTCCAAGAACCCAATAATTTCAAAAAACATAGGCTCCAATACCATTCGTAATGAATCAAACTGAGTTAACCTGACATGTCACTCGGCCTGGCTTGACACTAGGCTCGAAGGGTGTTCCTGATACCCAGAGGCTAGAAAATAGTTTCTGGATATTAGGAATAAATTCATGAGAATTTTTTTACCATCACATAATAATAATAAAACCAAGTAATGAAATATTTACTGAGAATCAATCATTGGATGTCTATACATTGGATTTCCATGAAAATATAATAAAAAATTTAGATAATGATTAAGCCAAACAAGGCATAAAAAAAATAAATATCCAAAAAATTCATAATTAGTAGAAAAAAATATTCTCATTCTAAAATACAAAAAATTAAATATATAAATGTCACTAAATAATAAATAGTGGAAATAAACACATCACACAATACTAAAATAATAAATACTATAAATAAAAGAACAACTAGCCAAAGTGATTGATACAATAATGTCCTAAAAATAAACTAAAATCCCAAAAAACTGCGGAAACACTGCCATGTCACCAATAGTTACCACCTCGTCCCCACATTACCATCAATAGACCAAAAAAAACCTCAACTAATATGATTAATACCTGGTTACCTGAGAGAAAATGTGAGAACTACACACACACATCGGTGTGTATATAGGATGTAAGTTAAACACGACCAGTAGGATTGAACCAAAGATTTTATGCTATTAATTATATTAAAAATTTAATAAATTCTAGTTTAAAATAAATTTTTAAAGTATATTTTCCATATGTAGGAGTTTGAATAAAAATTTACATACTTTATTCCCTTTTTTTCAAAACATCCACCCCTTTTTATATAAACAAATATGGAACCATAAATTTCAAATAAAACACTTTAAAACTAATAAAACATGACTTTTAAAAGTCCACATAAACAAAACTTAACCTATCTCTATCTTTTAAAAACCATTTATCACCCCTGTTTATAAAACAAACATCATTTATTCATTTAAAACCACACCTTCCAAAATATTTTTTAAATAATTTTGAAATTAAAGAACCATAAATAAAATAGAATAAAACCAATATGAAATAAGATTTAAATGGAATAAAATAAAAATAAATGATCAATAAATTGTGCCATATAATCATGTAATGAGTGTGGGTATATAAACAAGTTGAAGAATGGGATATCCTAAATAATCCTCAATGGAATCTAGGAATTATGGGAAAATCACTAGGAATAAAGTAATAAAATCTTGGACCTAATATCTTAGAACCTTATTATAGCCTAAAAGAACCTTTATATCAACCTTTTGGTCTAATTAGACTAGCCAGACCACATAATCTATCACTGTTGGGCCACAAAATCCATCTTGGGGGCCCTCAGACTCTACGAGCCACAATCCACTAGCTAGATAATAATCTAAACTGGGGTACTATCTGGTTCACAAACTAAACTAGTTTATCATTCATCTGGTGTCTATGTAGTTTCCTAGGATTCCCATGACATAAACTAAATAGGGAATATAAGCAACAAATCACAAGACCACCACATAAATTAATTTTTAAAACATAAATCTCATCTCACCTCACCTCCAACACCCTATCAAGTAATAAACCTTTTCATATCAATCTAATAATTTCATAATAGTTCCTCATGGGGAATAAGTCCACATAAGAAATAACACCAAACAAGGGGCTCATAACCAAGGTTATCTAAACATCAAGTAAAAATATTTTTCATAAAGTGCCAAACATGATCTTAATAATTTATTTGAATGCTAAGTAATTTTACATTATTGTAAAAGAACTTATAAAAACATCATTCAAAAACTAACATATGGTAAAAAACCTTGAAATAAATTTAAAAATAAACACTTCACTTGAAAAAATACCAAAACCTTTCAAGATAAAAGAATTTTAAAACATATCCTTAAAAAGCTATATTTTTTCCTTTTGACACTTAAAATAGTGTCAAACACGTCTTTAAAATCCCAAAATCCTTTATAAAGAGCCTATTTTCTATTTTAGGAAACACTTGACATGAAAAAATGTTAAACATGGAAATTAAATATCGAAAACCATAAAAATACCTTCATACCAAGCATGAAATCTTTGAAACCATTTCATAAACCAATCATGGGCATCACACATATGTTTAACTTGAAAAGAAAAGAATTTATAAATATCAAGTATTTTAAGATATTTAAAATAAATAATTTCACAAAAACACTTACCTCAATTACTAGAAAAAATTAACCTTTTATGGATATAACAAATCTTTAAATGAAAATAGACTCAATGATCCCTTAATATAAAAATTACTAATTAAACCCAAAATAAACCATAAATTCTTTCTACATGACCATTAGGGTTATTAGGAGAAAAGAGAACCAATGTAAATGGAATAAGGAGAAGGAAAATTGGGAGAAATAAGGACCTATCAAAAGTGTTGAAAAGGGTTTTCCATGCTATTTTTTTTTAATTTTTAACACCGATCACTTAGTAACAAATTTTTAATTGATGCTGTAAATATATTTTTTAGGTAGGTTTTTTAACTGAAATAATTTTTTTACATTTTTTATTATACAAACTATCATATAGAACCCAAAAAATTATAAAATCGGCCAGATTTTTATATCAGTTATAAAATAACTGACCTATTTGTTTTTAAAAAATATTTCTCAAAATAAAATTTACCCAACCTATAATAGTTCAAAAACTTAAAAACAAAAGTTAAAATATCATCCCAAGTATAATTCATTAAAAAATATTTTCATCACAACTTTTTTAAAGTTATAATATCTTTATAATTTTAATTTTAAACTTCGAAATATATATTATAAATAGAGATAAACTAAAATTAAATTAGACTTGTAAAATAATCCACCTATGATCCTTGTATATGATTTAAACCTTTTCTAGTATAAGGGAAAGAGTGATAAATAAGATTCAAATTAAAAGTAATGTATTAAACATGTATTATCAATATGACAATAAGGTAAATAAGAAGAAATGTTATAATAAAATCTAACCTTGATGAATTTTATAACCGTCAATATTGAAATTATTTCAAACATAAATCTCAAAATATAATATCAACATTCTATTAATCCTTGATGATTATACTTCTATTTGAAAAGAATTTTTTTAACTTAAAGTAACATTTTAATTATATTTTAAATTATAGTAATTATAAATTAAGTCACCTTTGTGAACACATATTTTATCTTGGATTTATAATTTCTTATTGACCCTATATAGTAATCCCATGTCTTGTTTGAAAACGATATTAATGAAATAAAATTAAATGTTATTATAATATATAATTATTCAAATAATCAAACTTATGTCTTTAATACTTATTTAAAGTTTTCTCACATGTCACTATGTATTAGAGCATAGCCAGTAAGTAGTATTTTCTTTTGGAAAAAAGTACACAACATCCAATGACTAATAATATAAAAAATATAATGTGATTGGTTTTTTAATTAATAGAAACAACACTTTATAAAATAAATTTCTCATAACTATCAAGATAAGTAAACATCCAACATTAAATTATATCATTTTGAAATCATTAAAAAATATATATATTTCTTTCATCATCGTTAATTAAATTTTTTATTGAAGAAATTAATTGTGGGTCTAAGAATCCATACACTAATGGAACATCATACTGAATAAAAATAATATAAAGATATCTAATAAAAAAAATATAAGTATTAAGTTAAATAAATAATATTTATATATTTGAAATAAATATGATAATCAAATTACATGGAAAAGATTTATATCACCATGAGGCCCAAAATTTAGAAATTTTTAATCTCTATGATATCTCTCTTAGAAATCATCATAATCATACTACACCCACAAATTCCAACATCCATTGGAATCTCATAAAATTTTGAAAACATAGATGCATATGTTGATAATTTATAAATCCCTTAAAAAAGTAATATTCAAAGTCAAAGGGGCATCAACATGTTTTTTATATCTATAAAACATTTCCATACTTTTAATTTATTCATGTACATACATACATACATACATATATATATATATATTAAAATATGAAAATAAATTTAGCACTAATATGAAAATAAAGTTTATAATATATGCATACATCAATGGAAAGTTGTCAAAAAATTATAGATATCCAAAGTAAAAAATATCAAACACTTTATCCAACTATAGAAACATAATCTATAGGGAATGGTACTGTAGATGATGCATCTATAATAGCCCATACCATTTCCTCATGTTGATCCATCTCTATCTACTAATGATGTTATGAATCCACAATATAATATATGTTTTCATATTCTACAATATGATACCTTGGATCCTAAACATATAACTCATATTTGATGGGAAACTATATAAGAGGAGTTATATGAGTATGATATATAGGTGGAGGTGGAGTGGGATATATATATGTTTCTAATTGGGTATTAACTTTTTCTCTCTCTATTTTGATAAATTACTCTTAAACATTTAATTAAATTCAATATAGTTTTTGTGATTTAAATTTTCAATTATTCTTTACAAATGATTCATTTATATTTCAAGAACAAATAATAAAACATTTGAAAAAGTAATTTATTTTAACAACATTAATTAAAATTAAGAAATAAAAATATAGGAAACAATTTTTAACTAACATTGGGTCATGAGCTACCAATGGAATAGAGAGTGGTGTTTCATGACTCATTGTTAGAAATATTAAATGGTGTAAAGATAGAGTATGAGATACCATTACATTTTCAAGAAAAATAAAAAAATAATTAAGAAAAACAAAAAATTAATTCCATGCATCTTAACAATAAATGGCTTCATGAGAAAAATAAAAAATTACCTACCATTGGATATCAAATAGTGACTCATGAATCACCATTAGATGAAGAAAATGGTAGCTCATGACCTACCATTAGAACTTTCCAATAGTGGCTCAGTGTAAACATATCCAAATAACTGTAGATAAATAACAAATAATAAAATCAACTAATAAAATATAAAAACACTTCCATCATCATGAATAAACATACTAAAAGTTTAAATAAGAAAAAATCTTTAAACAGAAAGAAAATCACTACTAAATAAAAGACAAAAAATATAAAAACTACTTTAATAATTAAGAAAAATGAATTGAAGAGTTAAACTTCTTCTGGTAAATGGAATGAAACACAAAACTGAGAAAATAAAGTTATAATTGGGTATACGCGAAGCTTAACTTTTTCTTAGTATTTATTTATATTTTGAAAAATCTATTCAATGTTTCTACTTGAGTCCTATATCTCACTTAAATTTTCTACTCTATTTAAAATTATTATTAGATATTTCTAGTAAAAAATTCTTTGTTAAAATACCATTGTCTCATTTTTTAATACTATATCCTTTTACTCTCATGATAATATTTTACTTTGTTACCATTACATTAATTTATTTTTGTTTAAAAGAAATTATATTTTCCATATTAATATATTTTTTGATAAATTTAAAAAGGGGGATAATTTTTTTTGAATATTTAATATATGATTTGAAAATTTGTTTGAAAATTTAATAATTTTTATGTTTTGCAATTTACAAAAAAGGGGGAGATTGTTTGTAATTTAGTATTAAATTTTTTCTCTATATTTGTTTTGATAAATTAATCTTAAAACACATTTAATTAAATTAAATATAGTTTAAAATTAATCTTTATTATTTAAATTTTATAATATTTCTTTCTATTCATTTTTTTATTTTTATACTCTTTACTTTATTATTTTTGTTAAGTGTTATAAAAAATAAGGTCTTCTGCACAATCCACTTAGACTGAACCTTCAAACACATTTAGGGGGACCTTCAGGTCAACCCCTGTGGGAGGTCCAGCCCTCATGGCCCTCATAGAGGCTGGGTGACTAGAGTACATGCTAGTAGCATTCAGGCCCATGTATAATAACTAATGAGATCACTCTCTTAGTTTGGGAATAGATCATCCACAGAGCCCACAAGCTCATATGTGTGCTTGTGTTTTTATTCTGACCAGCAACTAGGGTGTGGTAATTGATATACTATTTTCCTGTAGTGTCTTTAATTCTATGTGGGACATAGTTAAAAAATGATATTTAATCTCAGTCATTGAATTGTTTAATCTCATCCATCCAATTTCTCTTCTTATCCCACACCTATGTTTTTGAAATCCCACATATTGTTCTTCCTCTTATCCATCCTTCATCTCCTTTGGTTGTCTAATTATTTATAATACTTTTTCCATATTCACAGTGTATCCAAAATAATTAACTGAGTTTCCTCAATATTAATGTATTATCTTTTTTGATCTCAGTTTAGTGTTTTGTTTCTTCTCTTGTCTTATTTTGAGCCTTCAATATATGTTATTCTTCAACGTTTATTTTTTATTTACTGAGTTTCTTCTTACTGGAGTTAATAAAAACTTGTTTTCCTCTAGTTCAAATATTCTTGGTCCCTTTGGTTGGATGCTCATCAAGTCATCATTGGAATTTTCCAACGGTGGGATATGAGTCACTGTTAGAATATTACCAATGATGGGTGATTTTACGCACCATTGGAACCCAATAGTGGATCAGTGACCCAATTCCAATTAATCAATGGTTAGTTAATTTACTCATCATTGGATACCAATAATAGGTGATTTACCCATCATTGGACAATAATGGTGGGTCTTTTTCTCTCCACCAGACCGTTTCTCCTTTTCTTTCCAAGACCTTTGTAGTAGCATCTTCAAGATACCACATGATCTCTTGTTTATTTTATTGAGTACAATGAATTTATTCTTTAAGTTTTTGAATTATTTCTTCTTATTGTACTTTTTATTGGATGAATGTTCTTTAAGGTTAAACATGATCCATTCATCTTTTTTCAGTTGCTCAATATATTTTACCAATTGTTATTCCTTCCATTGGAAGAATATTATCTCTTAAGTTCATTATTCTTAATGATTAAATTAGTTTTTATATTTGATTTATTTTATTCATCAATTATTTTATTTCTATTTAAATATGTTTTCTTATTTAAACTTGTAGTATGTTTATTATTACTGATTGAAGTGTTTTTATATTTTATTAGTTGGTTTTATCATCCGTTTTTTATCTAATATTGTTTGGCTATGTTTACACTAATATGCCATTGGATAGTTCCAATGGTAGGTCATGAGCCATCATTGGATTCATCCAACAGTGAGTCATGATTCACCATTGGACATCCAACAATAGATAATTTTTTATTCTTCTCATGAATCCATTTATTGTTAAGATACATGGAATTACTTTTTTTTTGTTTTGATTAATTTCTTTTATTTTTTCTTAAAAATGAAACAACTACTCATACTCTATTTTTCCACCGTTTGACATTTCAACGGTGAGTAATGAGCTACTGCTCTCTATTCCAATGGTAGGTCATGACCCACCTTTATTTAAAAATTGCTTCCTAATTTTTTTTATTTCTTAATTTTAATTAACGTTGTTAAAATAAATTATTTTGTCAAATGTTTTATTATTTTTTGTGGAAATATAAATGAAACATGTGAAAAAAATAATTGTAATATTATTTTTATGTAATCTCATACATGAAATTTAACAGTTCATACGATGCTCTGTTTTTCTATAGTTTTTGCTGTACGTATAATCTAGAAGATTATGTGTTTATTTTATTTGTTTTACATTGGTGATTTTTTTCTAATTATTGCAGTTAGATATTAAACATTCTTTTTAATATTTCATGAATAAATATAATCCTAATTATGTTTTTATTTCAGAATGAATTTAAAAAATAAATGTAATATTCATATTATTTCATTTTATACAATAAAATGTGTCGTGTAGATATTGGTCACATATACGCTCCTATATGATTTTTCTTTAATGACCTGGGAGATCTCCTCAAAGATAAAAACATGTACCAATTCACATGATTAATTTGACAAGAATACGATGATACAATTTTTTCTACTCTCACATTGATCAAGAATCTTCTTTGACTTCTATTATTCTACTGTGATCACTAATAATCTTCTTCTCTTTAATCTTCCACCACTAGAGTGATCAGAGAAAATGAGATGCACTGAATTTATACATCATATGCTCAAGTTTCTATCTAATTTTTTTAGTTATTTTTCCATTATAAAACTTCCTACCATCTGTTTTTCCTCTATATATTGGTTTATGATTTTACTATCCAAAATATTACATTGGGTTATTACTCTCATCTAAAAGGAAGGATGTGTTATTCCTCCCATACAAAAGGAATATAGGTTGTGACTCCTTCAAATGTTTGGTGTTATACCACTAGGTGTGAAAAAGGTATGTTTGTATTTACATTTAATCGGGTTATCACTCCCATTAAAAAATGAGGATTTAGAATATACTAGTCTCTTCAAGGAGTAGAGGATATTAATGAGGGGAATAGGATCTTGGTGATCTAAACCTCTATAAAACTTCCAATGTTATCTTTTTTATTTCCTCTATAACTTTTAACACTACTATAACTCTAATAAATTAGTATTTTTAATAATAAATCAAAAAGGAATATTCACCCACCTCTAGTCACTACTACCATACCAAGGGAATTAACAATATAAAATGAGGTGTAAGAGTGGGATATGTAGTATAAAACCATCTCTTTATGTCAGTAAACATCAACTGTTCTAAATCTATAATCCTCTCCTCCATAATCTTACCATCTCTTAAACTTTATATTAAAATACATTTATTTTTTTCTTTATATATATACTCCCTTGAGGAAGTTCCAGAATGACCAATTTTTTTAATTAATACAACCACCTTATATACTCACACTCAACTTGGGTGTTTAGGATTTCCTAATGCTATTGCTAAAATATCCTTCCCACCCTCAGGTATGAAGGTCCCTTGTGTGATCTGATCCTAAATGGATTCTTATATAGAATATTTGAAAATTTTATTAGTGAATTATAAAATATAAAGAATTTAAAAATAACTTAAATAACTCCTTACAATATTCTAAATTACAACCCTCAAGTCTTATGTAATATATGTTAACTTTTTGGTCATCTGAACCCAATTACATTTTTCATATCTAGCTTAGGGGTGGGGGGATTCAATATATGTTGATCTTAAAGACTTATCTCTCACTTTTTTAAATTTTCATCCATAATTTTCTCTTCCAATAATATATACCCACCATTATATAAATTACGAGGGTATATGTTTTTAGATTGGAGCTTCTAATTATATTGCTTTAGTTCCTTTTAAAATTAGAAAAAACAAATCATTAAGATGATCATTTTTAGTGATTATTCAAAAAAAATCAAAATGTTAAAATTTCATTAACTAAAAATGATTTATTTCATCTATTTTTAATAAATTTCTTCCATTTATGTTCATCTATAAAAGGATATATATATCACATGGATTTTAATTTTCTCTTTCACAAAAAATGAAATCTGAAGTTATAGTTGATTTAAAATCCCTCAATATCATAGTGAAAAAATATAAAGATTTATTCTTGACTTTCTTAGTGTTAGGTATATCACATGTCATCCAATTATATGGGAAAGAATAACATATATCAATTAAAACAAGTCCTGAGAAGTAAAATAATATTAAACGATCTTACCAATATTGTCTCCCATAACTGAACTAGTGTCATCTTATCCACACTTCTCTAATAAAAATATAAATTATTAATATCACTCGAACTTTAATTACCAAAAAAACTCCTATATTGTTTTGAATTTGGACCCCTTGTATTACCATTATCCCCAAACTCAATATTTATCCTTTGGTTTAAGTTATGGGAAACTGATAATCTAGGTAAACATGTGCTACCATGTTTACCAACCCTGGACGCCTTCTCTGTCCCAAGTAGAAGGCTCTTATAATGAAGGATAAGGAGGATCCTTTGTAGAAGTATGCACGAGGTCCTCCCTAAAATATTTAGGTGAATAATCTAGTTGAACTGACATTATAATATAAATAAAATCAACAAACAACTAGTATAAGGTTATGAAAATCCAACTGTAGTATATAAAATTAAATATAAATTGAAAAATGACACAAAAACACCATATTAACTAAAATTCAAAAAAGAAAATGATGAAAATGTTTCTGAGGCATGAAATGATTCAAATATAAGAAAAAAAACATACGTAAAAGATTATACAAATTAAACTATTATATATAAATTTGAATAAAATTAGGAAAATGATACAAAAAAACCAAAATAAAACAAAACAAAATCTTTATCATATTCATTATAGTAGTTAACAATAATGCTAAAAAATAGTGAAAAAATTTACAAAACATGAAATGATATATATAGAAGAAAAAGAATCTTAAGTAGAAATTTATACAAATCCAATAATTTCATATAAATCGAATAATTTAGAAATTATACAAACAAAACATAACAAAACTAAACAAACAATTTATCATATTTGTTAAAATATGTGACTTAATTAAAAAAATAAAATTATAAATAATATATCTAACATTATGAAAAATTTTAAAAGTTAAATAAGAAATAAATATATGTTACTTGTAATATTGGGAGATTACTGAAGAATAATTTTCCCACATTCCTTCCTCATGATTGTTTCATATGGAACATACCATGTCTATAATATGGTTATCAATATCCTCTGATAATTTTTCCATGTAAGTATGGATCCAGTACAATTCATCATAGTTAATAAGTTTTTCATCCCCAAAATACTATTTTTCCTTGAAAAATGATAGAAAATTTCACATTTTATGGATCAAGAACACAAAAAATTTGTTTCAAATGTCTTTCCGTGATAAAAGGGATATCTATGTATTCCAATCTATTTAGATTCACTAGTTTCATAATGAATCCATCATTTTTAACAATATTTTTACTAGAAACCCATTTATAGTTGAATATAGGAACTCAAAATTTAATGAAATAAATATTACATATTTCTTTAATAACTACATAATATACAATTGACAAAGATATTTATTTTTTGTCTTTTACACTTGAAAACTGTGTTGCTTTAGGAAACAAAAAATACAACTACACTTTTGTTGTCCTAATATTTAGTATAAAATGTATAGACATTAATTTGAAACCCAGAAATGTTATCCCATTTAAACTTGGGCCACCCACTAACCATATAAATATTTTTGAAACATTCGATCTACCATTAAAAATCTCTTTAAACCGTGGAAACAAGTTTTTTTATTATCATTAAATACCCACATAAATTTATTCTTTAGATAATACTATTTTAACACATTAATATCTAATTTTATATATTATTGAGGTCCATATATGATATTCAAGATGTATAAATGTGTGAACTTTATTTTTTGACCTAATTAAAATTTTATTTTCAAGACATGGATCCCTTTCCCCCCAAAATCGACTCTGTGACGTCCCAACATGGGAGCCACTAAAATGGTTCCCCAAGTCAGTTCACTACATGGTCTCAGGAACACCTACCCATATAAAAAGGATACTGACTAGCATCCAGGGTCTAATGGTGGTTTGGTGGGGAGACTATACCTGCTGTATTGGTGATAAAAAAATGAGGAATATAATAAATGAATATGGAAAATAGTAGAAGAAAATAATCAAAAATAAATAAATAATAAAAAATGAACCAATCATGAAAATGATACAATGTAAAATCAGTATACAATAGAGCAGAAAATACATATACAACTAAAATATTAAGAAAAAAAATCTCTGAAGGTTATCACCATGAGCATCCTAAGAACCGAATCAGTCTTGTTCTTCTAAGATCCCATGTTCAAGCATAACAATCATGAACATGCTACATGGTAGCCACTAAAATGGTTCCCTGAGTCAGTTCACTACATGGTCTCAGGAACACCTCCCCATATAAAAAGTCTACTGACTAGCATCTAGGGTCTAATGGAGGTATAGTGGGGAGACTATACCTATTTTATTAGTGATAAAAAACTGAGGAATATAATAAATGAATATGGAAAATATAAGAATAATATAATAAAAAATAAATAAATAATAAAAAGTGAACCAATCATAAACATTCTACAATATAAAATTAGTATACAATAGATAAAAAAATACATAAAAAAATGAAATATTAAGAAAAAAATCTATGAAGGTTATCCCCATGAGCATCCTAAGAACCGGATCAGTCTTTTTCTCCTAAAATCCCATGTGAAAGCATAAAAACACACAACATAATCTATGGTCCTAACCTATAGTCAGAAGATAATCGATTTGGGTACCAATTAATAGCCTGAATAGGGTGTGAGATATACTCTGGAGGCCACCACCAATAATGTCTAACGCAATCCAATCCATGAATACAAAATAAAGCAGTGTGTAGGTATAATAATAGAAAGGAAATGTACTAATTAAAATGTAATCAAGTCAAATAAGGTTCCTCAAGGACATCTAGCTGAACATACCTGCTTTGGACTATTCCAAAATGTCTCTAATCATTCTATCATGTATATATAATCATACAAGGAGGTATGTATGGAGATATATACATGCACCATCATGGAACTATGGATCAATGCCTAGTAATTCACAAAAGAATCATACAAAAAGTTTAACATATTAATTAAGGGATTCCATGCCTAATTATCAAATATAATAAGGGATTCCATACCTTAGTATCATAATTAGTAAGGGATATCATGCTCGAGTATCATAGAAGAATAAGGGATTCCATTCTGATGAATAATAAGGGAATCTATGCCCATGTGTAATAAGGGACTCCATTCCCATGAAGAATAAGGAATACTATTCCCATGATTAATAAAGGGCTCCTTGCCCATGAATAATAAGTGACTCTATGTCCATGAAGAATAAGTGATGCCATGCCCATGATGAATAAGGGGCTACATACCCATAATTAATAAGGAACACCATGCACAAGTATCACATTTAATAATATGAAAATAAAATAAGAGGCCATGTCCCTAAACATTCCATATCATAATTTAGGCACACAATTAGGGTTGTTCCATTAGTAAGAAATTAAGAAGGTCATGGGAAGGTCCATGACACTACTAATTTACCATGTAATATTAATTGATAGGGTCAAAGTGTATATTATTACCGTTAAAATTACATTCTATGTTAATTCATAATTTTATAGGAAATGAGATTATCCTTTCCATTCATCCATTAAAATGTAAGTCATTTCATATTTTAACACACAAAATGGACATGGGAGGCACCCATGCCAATCACAATTCAAGATACATTTCATTATAAATCTAATTATAAAATATTATGAGGGACATGTAATTATTCATTCCCCAATACTTTTTATCTTGTTCATTTATTTAGTCAATTCACCTCATAAGTGATAGCGAGGGCCACAAAAGGATTATCCAACTGACAATTCATTTAATTCATCTACATCCTTCCACTAAAAAAGGAGTACACTCAACACACCAATGGGGGTGGCTTAGTGATTCACACAAAAACGATCACTATAAATATTTCTAATTGAACTAAACTTATGTGGTGGTCCAGGTTGAGGTATCAACCTCCTACCATATTTCAGGGGTCTAAGGAACATCACAAGGGTAATTTCAATATTTAATTTAAAGAATTTGATATTTTTTAAGTAATACATGGGAGGAATGAAATGAGAAACATTGAAAAAAAATTATAAATGATGAAAATTTAAGGGAAAAACTTCTAGAAAACCTAACTCATACTTAGAAATCTCTACTTGTCCAATATGAAGCCTTGATTTAAGTCAAAATAAGAGCAATCTGAAGAATCTTCAAACACCTTGAAAATAGGGAGAATAATATTGCATGAATATAGTGCTAGGCAAAAAAAAGTAAAGGAAGGATGACAGGTCTTAGACTTACCAATACACTTCCAATGCACTTGACGATGCTTGAATAAAACTAATAACAAGGGATAAACCATTATGGGAAGAGGAGGAGAGGTGCATGTGCGAGAGGCCTACTGGCCAAATGTGAGAAGAAAATAGGGTAAAACCCATTTAATGATGTAGGGAAAAGAGGTAAATTTTCTCCTTTTAGTAAGGTGCATGGTTAGGATGCACTGTTTGGATAACCATGCGCTAACTATGTAGCTCACACTACCCAAGATCCACACCCCTCATTGTTTGTCCACATGATTTGAGGTAATCATGCATCAACTGTGTGATGCTATTGGTTAAGAGTCACTGACCATATGTACTAGACGCATGGTTTTGAAAATAATACACCACCTGTGAACCTACCTATAAAATTTTAAATAGATAATATTCATGTCCATGTTCCCCACCTTGTACCCTTTAACCAACCATGTGACACCCCTTATAGGGTTTCACAATTTCTCATAGGGGTTTTCATATTCTAAACTAACTGTGAAACCCTATCAGCTTCTTCTGAAAACTGAGTTTTCAAATTCCAATGCACCCCAAACTCATTCAAACCTCTAAGAAACCTCTCATGACTTAAAGCACATCCAAAAAACAACACTTTTAATTATTACAAGTCTTGGAATTTCATTCTAAAACTCACTTTAATATTTGACCCATCCATCAAATGAAAATTTCAAATTCTCTTGTAATTTTCAATCCGGTCCAAAACAAAAGATCTAAAAATCTCCGAACCTTAAAACTAATCATACCCAAGAATATTTTTGGAATAATGAAAACATCACCCAACCTACTTGGGCCATGGAAATTTTTACTGAAATAACCATGTTATATTTCCAAACACTCAACATGCCTTCAAGTGATACTTTAAGAATACAATACTTGAATTGTTAAACTCATTACAACAATCATATACCAAGATAAAACATCGATAAAGTGCTTAAATAAGACCATATAACCCCAGATACTATCATGTCATTGTCTTTTTTATCAGCCGGCCTATGGAGCTTCCCACCACAGGTTCTAGATTCCCAATGACCAATTCTATGTTATGGTATACCCACCATTGAAATTTCCTATCGAAGCACGTCCATATAATCCTATAAAAAATTATATAACATCTATACATTTATATATGAGTGTACCACCCTTGGTATCTGATTAATAAAATTGGTCACACTCCAATCAACCAAGCTTATACAGGCCATGCCAGTTTTTCCTTGAAAAAATAAGGCCAACCTTTAAACTACACCCACCTCATCCCAAAAACATGCTAAATTTGGTTCTTCATTGAACAAATCCAAATTATTGAGGAAAATTGAGTCAATAAATCTCCAATCAACTAATTTCAGAAACACTTGACATTAACATCTAACATTCCACTAAAACCAATTCTAAAGCCTTGTCCCAAGGCATAGTGAGATCATTCTGAGAACACTCACTAAATCCCATACCTAACTTTTGGTGACATCTCCTAGTCAAACAATATTCCAAAAAATATTGTCTTCATGCTATAGAAAAACTATCAACATATTCTCAATTCATCTTCCATGGATTTTCATGAGCAACCCTAGGCTTAAAGCCCACACTCAGACTCAATCAAGTCTATAGTTGAAACTGCACTTGGAATTTACTGAGAAAAACCAGTAATACCTTGTTCCATTTATTCAATAGCACACAAGATCCATAAAAACCATCACACAACAATTCTCAAGGTTCTAAGACCCTACTCATATGAGGGTCACCCTCCAACAACCTATGTCCTTCTCTCTACTTTAGAAGCATCCTTTCCATTGCACGAACAAATTGAGAAACCTGATTACCATATCCCATGACTAGATATAATGATCATCATAGAAAAGAACTCACTCATCCTGAGAACTAGTGTAAATATAAACCATCACCCACCTCCCATTCCCACTTCATGAGAATGGTTTTCCATGTAATTCACTAATATTCAGAACAAATGAGAGGCACCACCTTTAAATATACAACGGTAAACTATACACTATTTGGAATTCCTTTAAAACACTCCTTGGAAAAAATTATCAAATATTCTACTTATCTTTCCATAAAGAAGTTTAGATAGGTATATCAAAATTTAGTTGGAACTCTCTCTCTATGTACTCGGGGAAATGTTAAGATAATGGGAATGATTTCCTCTATACTAGGAGTACACTGAGATTTCATCAATAGACGTGTATAGCTCTCTCGATCCATGCTCACATCACAGATTCTATATTTTCCTTACCCAACACTAGACATGAAACCTCCAAAAAATGGGTGTAGTGGTTCAACCATTGGTTAAATATCTCATGTTACCCAACAATTCTTAGATTAACCTTAATCTCAAGAACTTCCTTTAATTTACCCAAGCTTCGGGTCACCCATCCCGTGAGTACCACATTTGAAACCATCGATCCTTGGCTCACACCTAACTATTTACCAACATAGATTTCTAAATAGTTCCCATGCACAACCTACATGAGTTAAACTTACCATACACAATGGGTTTAGATTACGTTCCCCTCAGTTCAAAAACCCAACTCACACTTCTAAGAGTCATCCGTCGATAAGGTCAAACTAACCATGATACTCGGTACATTAGTTTTCATTAAGTTAGAATTTCACTTATAACCCCACTTCAAATTCAATAATCTCTCCCAATACATGATTTAATGAATGACTGCATATATTATGACATCATTTCAGAAAGGAAAGTGCCAAAATTTCAAGAACTAGTTAATTGGGATAATCACTTAAACAATCCTACATAACGTAGATAGTTTTTACAAACAATAAATCAAGGTGTTTTTCCAAAATCAAAGGCATCAACATGCATGAATTAAAGGGTAAAAGAACCTTATGTGCATCATTATAAAAAAGAGCATAAAACCAGGCTCATTTCCTTTAAGGAAACCATAACCCCAGACTAACCTCTCTCATAGGTTTGAACAAATAGAATGCTGACCTACTAGGTTATGAGTCAAAAGTAAGGGCCTCTAGGACTCCCCCCAACCTTATCTATCAACCTAAGAATAAGACCACTAGGTCTGTCTACCTATCTCTAAGGTATCTCACACAAGAACCTCATACCATATATGAATTCAATTAGAAAACATCTAACATACCTATAAACTATCTCCAAAAGAGGTAAAAATGAAGCAGGTAAAAATATCATCAACCTATGAGGGTCAACACCTATTGATATGAGTGTAAATACATTACCTATAAATTATCAGGATACTGGACCCTGATCCTTACTGAGCATTCGAATAGGATATCCCCCCCTAAAGGGCCAAAACATCAACATAAAAGGTAAATGATCTAGCACTCACCAGGTATCTACAAAAGGTAATACCACCTTGAGGTCCAACTTATCAAATAACCACCCATCTACATGGGGGTGTTGTTTCATCATATAAGAGTCCTACTAAGGACAACAAAACCCAAATGACACCACACATATGAAACACTTCCTAATAATTTAACAATGATTTAATTTCTTGAGGGTTATACGTCTACCGGGTTTTCCCATTACTTACGTAAGGCATAAATCCTAAATAGGGACATGATTGAAAAGTAACTAAGACTTACTACATAACATCTAGGTCCAATACAACCTAGGAAGACTCCATCAGGGATCTATGAGAAATGTCAATGTTCCCATCCACAATTTTTTTAAAACTACCCTTACTTGACGGTTGAAATAAAAAGACCACATTAAGGTTTCATTTTAAGGAATTTAAATAATGCACATTTATTACAACATTTAAAGCAACTCATATGTATAAGAATCATCAATTAATAGTTTTTAAAGCGAACTATACTAAGAAATTTATTTATCTGACACCATACAACATTTGGAAATTGTTTCATAATTTCATTTTAACCATCAATCATTCTTCCAAAAGGTTCTTACCACTAGGATTGGTTAAATAAAATTTCAATTCCAAGATATAGAGTAAAACTATATTTAGGTTTTAATTGAAATTTTAGTTAACTGACACCTCATAATAATAAGGCTCAAAAGCAGAAAAAATCATCTTTTACCAATTAATGGAATTGGTCAAGTAAGAGGTCACCTTATATTTATATTAGATAATATATAATATACTTCAAAAACTTTAAATGAAAATATCATTAGCATAGACATAACCCCATGGGGTTTAGGTACTATGAAATAAGAAGTAAATGTGACCTAAGTGGGTCCCTACAAACCAATCTAGGTCATGTATATGGGAAACCATTCCCAATTTATGGAGTCAATTCTCTATAAATTACAATTGGAATTCAATTCAAATGAAACCCATAATAGTTATTTCTCAATATTTATTTACAACCTTAATGGGTTTATCTCATAAGAAACATGCCCCAACTGACCAACTTGGTTCTAGTTGTGCATTTAGGGATTTAATCATATGGGTCATCATGCCTAAGTGATAGAGGTACAAGACTCTTAAGTCACAATTAACCCTTTATTTAAAATCATTCATTTTCTATAAAAATTTAAATTCATCATTTATACATATATACATCCTTGTTTAGTTAGATGAATCTCTATTACAAAATTATAAAGGTAATTTACTTTATAAGTTATAATTGGAATTCATGCCACTACAACCAGGTTTTTATTTTTGGTCTAAAATATTTCAAATTCATCTAGAATGGTTTGATTATATGGATTAAACTTACCAATTTATAAAGTCCCATACACTTTATAAATTTTTAGTGGAACCCTTTAATCACAACCATAAATGTTTCAACCCCTGCAACCAATGGTCCATGGATCAAACATGTCATAATTGGTTAATTGAGGTGCCACCATCAAACTATATGGGAAACATAATTTAGGTTAACATAAAAACTTTAATAACCAATTACATATATCATAAGTAAATCAAGGTATGCTATCATTGAGCAAGAAATACAGGCATGTACACTGACAATTTACAGAATCATGGCATAAGGATGAGCATGCTAATTATCACTCTAACATGATATATAATCAAGCATGATAAATACTCACACAATAATTCTAACATAATAAGAACAATAGGCATACACATGAAATCATAGAATCATGGTATAAAAATCATCTTGCATTGGGAAATCTACAATGTAATATACATGGCATGTAATATACATGAAATGTGAATCTCTATGTGACTATAATGATTCATGTACTCATCCCATATCTTACCATACCATGCCAAGAGGTAAATCCCATAAATTAATAAATAAATAACTAGTAGAAGTACAAAAATCACTCGAGGTGAAATAATATTAAACTGTAATATCTAACAACATGAAAAACAATCCCATCCCTGGAAAATTGATATTTCCCCATACTTGGGTTGGCCGAACCCATACGCAAGATATTTACCAAGTTCCAACACATTTCTAATATATTATCTACCATACTAAAATAGTAATACAAAAGGAAAATAAAGCATCTAATACCACTTGTAACGTCTTGAACCAGGAGCCACTGAAATGGTTCCCTGATCTGGTTCGCTACATGGCCTTAGGCATGCCTCCCCATATTCCAAAGGCTTCCGGATAGAAGCGAGGATCTAATAGAGGTACAATGTGAAGACTATACCCTATGAATTAATGATAAACAATGGGGGAATATAATAAATGAATAAGGAAAATAGTATAAGATAATAATTGATAATCAATAAATAATGAATAATGAACCATTAGTGAACATGCTACAATGTACAAGCATTATACAATACAACAGGAGATACATATATAATATGAGTAAATAAGGAAAAAAGACCCAAAGGATATCCCTATGAGCATCCTAAGTGTCAGATCAGTATTGTGATCCTAAGTGCCCATGTAAAAACATAATAACACATAACATAATCCATGGTCGTAACCTACAGTTAGGAGATAATCTATTTGGGTACCAATTATTGGCCCAAAAAAGTTGTGAGATATACTCAGGATGCCACCAAAAATGACATATAATGTGACCCAATCCATGAATATAAAATAAATTAGTGTGTATGTATAATAAAATTAAGGTAGTGCAGTAATGAAAATGTAATCAAGTTAGCTCGAGTTCTCTAAGGACACCTAGATAACCATACCTACTTTAGCCTAAGACTTAATATCTCCAAACATGCCATCGTGTATATATAAACATACAAGGAGGTATGTATGAAGATATATACATGAAATGATGTGGAACCATGGATTAGTGCCCATGCATCCATATAAGGATCATATAATAAGTTTCACATTTTAATTAATGGATTCCATACCTGAGTATCAAATATAATAAGGGAACCCATGTATGATTACCTTAAGTAGTAAGGGACATCATGGTTGAGTATCATAGAAGAATAAGGGATATCATGCCCATGAATAATAAGGGACTCCATGACCATGTGTTATAAGGGAAGTAATTCCCATGAAGAATAAGGGATTCCATGACCATGATGAATAAGGGACACCATGCCCATGATTAATAAGGGATTCCATGACCATGAAGAATAAGGGACATCATTCCCCTAAAGAATAAGGGAAGCCATGCCCATGTTGAATAAGGGATTCCATGACCATGATTAATAAGGGAATCCATGACCATGTATCTCATTTAATAATATGAAAATAAAATAGGAGGCTATGTCCCTAAACATGATATATCATAATTCAATCACACAATTAAGGATATCTCATTAGTAAGAAATTAAGAAGGTTATGGGAAGGTCCACGCCACTTCAAATTTACCATGTGAAATTAATTGTCATGGTCAAAGTGTAGATCATTTACATTAACATTATATTATATATCAAGTCATCATTTCATTGTCCATGAGATTATACATTCCATTCTTCCATTAAAATTTAAGTCATTCCATATATCAACACACAAAGTGGCCATAGGCGAAACCCATGACAATCACAATTCAAGATACATTTCATTATCAATATAATTATAAAAGATAAGGAGAGCCATGTAATCATGAATTCCCTGATACATTTTATCATGTTCAATTTTTTAGTTAAGTCACCTTATAAGTGATAATGAGGGATATAGAAGGATTATCCAACTAACAATTCATTTAATTCATCTATAGACTTCCACTAGCAAAGGGGTACACTCAACACACCCATTAGGGCGGCTTTATGATTCATAAAGTAATGGTAACTATAAAAATTTAAAGTAGAACCAAACTTATGTGTTGGTGTAAGTTGAGGTATCTACCTCCAACAATATTTCATGGGTCTGAGGAACATCATGGGGGTGGTTTGGGTATTTAATTTAAAGTATTTTATATTTTTCAAATAATGCAAATGAGGTATAGCATGCGACATAAAGAAAATAAATTATAAATGATCAAAATTTAAGGGAAAATAATCTAGAACACCTAACTCATACCTAGGATTCTCCACTCATCTAATATCGAGCCTTGATTCGATCTGGAATAAGAGAAATCAGAAGAATCATCAAACATCCTAAAAATAGGATGAATTATCTCTCATGAATATAGCACCGAAGAAGGAGAAATAAATGAGGAAAGGAAGGATGATGTATCTTAGACTTACTAATATGCTTCAAAAACACTTGTCAATGCTTGAATTTTACAATGAACAAGAGAGAAACCGCCTGGGAAGAGGAGGAGGAGAGGTGCATACATGAGAGGTCTCTTGGGAGAATGAGAGAAATAAATGGGGTAAAACCCATTTAAGGATAGAGGGAAAATGTAAAAATTTCCCCTTTTAATGAGGTGCATGGGTTAGCCACACGGTTTGGATAACTATGCGCTAACCGTGTAGCTCACACTAACCAAGAACCACACCCCACAGGGTTTGGCCGCATGGTTTGGGATGACCATGTGCCATTCATGTGATGATACTTATTAAGTGGCACTAACCATCTGGGATGGGTGAAAGATTTGGAAAACCATGAACAACCTATGTGCATACCTCTACAATTTTCTATAGAAATTCCACATGGACATGCACACCAACTTTTATGGTTTAACAAATTGTGTGACACCCCTTACAGGGCCATACAATTTCTCTTAGGGGGCTGAACGGTTTAAACTAATAGTGTGCCCTTTTATCTTCTCTCATAAACTGAGTTTTCATATATCAATGCTCCCAAAAATCATCCAAACCTCCAAGAAACATCTCGGTCCTTAAACCACATAAATAAATACTTTTAAGTGTTATAACTCTACAAATTTTATTTCGAAACTACCTTTAAGATTTGGCTTGTCCACCAAATGAAAAATTTAAATTATCTTTGATTTTTTAAATCAATACAAAACATGAGATCTTATAGACTATTTCATGGAGAGATTTAGTAAAACTAATGTTCTCCATTATAAACAAGTATTTTGAAAAAAAATGTTAAAACCTCCACAGATATATACTTCTCAATAATAGAGGCTTTTGGTAGATATGGATTATTAACATACCCCTTTAGTATCTTCATATACCTTTCAAAAGAATACATCTAACATAGTTATAAGGGACCAAGAATCTTTATTTATCACACAAAATGAACCATTAAATACACTATTATATCAAAAAAATATGGTGTAAAGTATATTTTTAGTTGATAAAGTATATAAACTACAGTGTTCTCCAAATTGTTCAATGAATTTAGATCCATCACTTTATTACAAATGGAATTGAAAAAATACCACACATTCATGATATTCATTCTAAAATTATTGGGCAGTATTACACACAATTAAATTAGTAGGATATATTATATCATAACATGATAATCATGAAATTTTATTCTTGTTAATAGAAAATATTTTAGTGACACAATTTTTTTATATTTGAAGAATAATCTTGAGAAACTTTAATACCATGAAGGCACTAAAAAAATTATTTTCTCCCTTTTAGATAATGCATGACAAGATAAACTAAAGTGTGTTCATTTTTTATTAGGAGTGGGAGATAACTCCAAACATATTCCCATTGAAAGTAAATCCAATCTTGTATTCAAACCATACTTCATCTTGAATTTAATATATAATAATGTCCCAATCAAACTGTCCCATATATTTTCATACATGATATTAATTTTATGTTTAATATCAATATATCTTCAATATGGAATCTCAAAAAATAAAGATTGTTTTATCCATATATTTATTTCATTATCAAATATTTATTTCTTTCTAAATATGAAATCAATATTTTTCACTCTCTCAAAATATTAATCAGTTGAAAAAGGATTTATAGTGATATAAAATTCCTATGAGCTGCTAAATTCCTTTTTTTAATCTCTGATAAGAGTGATCCATAGACAAATACCTTTGATGACCCATGTACACTATTTTATTCTAATATTTTAGTTGTAAAAATAAAGTCCCTTATTCAAAAATTGGATAAGCTTTATGCCCCTTAACACTATATCTAGAAAAATTTACATTTGCCAAGAATCCATTTATAGTAAACTTAATCATTTCATGAAATTGAAATTATTTATTTTTATAATATTCTTAAACTTCAATACTTTCCAACCATAAGTTTTTAAAATCATCAATTATCATTGAAAAGTAAAAAATAAATATTGCTTCTAGGTGTTTTAGTAAAAAAATCATTAAAATAAACATGATATATTTATAATTTATAAAACATTTAGGATATAAGATGAAAATTGAAAAATAATAGGCCATGAAGTATGTTTTATATTAAGTCCTTGATATGGATTCATTATACCCATGCATAACCCAAGTCTAATATTTCTACCTTTATTTCTAAATTTAAGTTGTTATTGATAAATTTTCTTCCATTGTGGATGATCATTTAGATGAAATAATTTTACATAATATATATTCTCATCTGTATGCTATCTTAAATTTTTTTTCATCATTAAATTTTTTAAATAAACATTTTAGATAAAAAATTATTTATATGTACCAAATTTCCTTAGTAGGAGTCTTGGTGCAACATCCCGGATAAATGAAGAATATGAAATTTTCATATTTATTAATATTTGTGAATTAAATATTAATTTTACTTTAAAGGGGTTTCTATGTTCGATAGTGTACCCGATACGCAACAACAAGTTTCTTTGAAATCTTACATTGCACACTAATAATATAATATTATTATTTTAAATGGTAGTTAACTCCTAGTCATTGTATTGGTGGGAATGAACAAAACTAACTAAAATATGACTATACATGTTTGTTAAATGCATTTACATTTATCCAATAAAAGTTAGAGGCTTAAAATGTGAATGAATCTAATTTTAAGCATAATTTACATTAAAAGGTGGATTTACCGCCTTTTAATGGCGAACCCTATTTAAATATAATATTGGTCACTTTAATACATTATATTTGACCAAATATAATACTTCTTTATAATGGGGACATCAAAATTTACTTTGTGTAATTTTTTTTGGAATTTTTCTAATAAAGTTCATTTTCTAATGAATAGTGAAAAATATTGTATTTTAATTCAAAACTGTGTTTTAATCTAATTTATTTATATGGTTATATTATCTTTTTAATTATTTTTAATGTGTAATTATAATATATTTTTACCATTTAATCCAATGTTGGTCATTGGAATTAATTTCACATTGAAATTGGACATAAAAAAGTATCAATCTTTTGATAATTATTGTTTCTAAAAAACACGCTATTTGTTTTGATAACAGGAATTAATTTTTAAAATTAATTAAGGAAACTTATATGTTTTTAATTTTTAAAAAATAGACATCATTTTTGAATTCAGAATATCAAATATATCTTAGGCTGAATTTTTGGTATTTTTCTGAAAAACTTCAATTTTTGATGAATAGTGAAACCACTTAGTGGTAGTTAAAAAAACAGAATTTTTCATTTAAATAAAATTTTAACACTTCTGTGAATTGAATTTTTAAAATATTACATACATGGTTGTTATTATTTAGTAAAATTTGGTTCAATAAGATGAAAATAATTTTTGGTGAATAGTAACTTTTGGCTTTTATTTACCACCGTTAAAGGTAAATATGGTAATTCAAGGTTAAAAGAATATTATAATAATTCAAAATTACCTTAACACATGTCCTAACCTTATTGGTTGAGTCATTTACGACCATGAGAATCTTTGGGTCGATTTTGGGACCCCATTGAGCCACTTGGGAGTGATAATGACAATTTAGATTAATTAACTTAAAGTAAAGGCAAAAATGACAAAAGAAAATATCTTTTAGTAAATTAATTTATATATGGAGTTATATAAATTATATTTTCGACTATAAATATTCATTATAAAGATAAAAAGATTTCATACATCATGGTATTTTTTTTATGATTTTTAGACATCAAATAATTTAAATTATTTATGACACAATAATGATACAGTGTTTACCTCATTAATAAATCATTTAAATAAATAAGATTATAATGATTAAAATATTATCCAAAACCTGTCCAATTCCTATTGGATGATTTTATTTCCACCATGAGTCATCTTATATTCTACTATAATGATTTTTGGACCATTATAAATGGAATATAATTATATAATAAAATAATGTTTTCACACTTTCCTAAAGAGCCCCTCCTCTCTCTTATAAAAGGAGACCACTTCTAACCAATTACTCACACCTCTAAAGCCTTTTGGATCGTCCAAAATCTTCCCAATTAAGCTCCCTATATCCATATACTCCTCCTAGAAGCCTTAACTTAGGCATAAGACGCTTCAAGAAGTTCTTTGGTTCAAACCAAAGGGAGTTACCCAAATTAAAGGTAACATTTTCTCTTAAATTGTTTTCTTTTATTTTACTTCTCCAACCACTAAAATCATTTTATTACTTTATTTTGTAACAACCCCAACATAATCAATATACTAGGATGTTTTTATGAGAAGTATTAGAACTATACTTACACACACCTCCATCGAATGGATGAAGAACATAATGTTTCTGTAGATGGAAAACTAACGCCTCACGAAATGATGATTGTTCAAATATATCCAACCGCCTCTCATGGTGGCCATTATGATGAAACTATATTTTTATATGATATATATTATGTTTATGTTTTATTTATGCTTCTGTATTTTTCCATTTATATAAATACTTTATTGTTTCCATAGTGGGTAAATACGATAATCTCATTAGAGGAAGTGCGGACTACCGCCCCCTAAAAGTGATATGACTCGTTAAATGCCTTATGTGGGACGTATAAAGGATGGAGTTAATAATATTTTATATTATATTACACTGGAATTATAATATAACTATTTATCATTATGTTTTTAATTCCATTAAAATAAGAAATAGAAATGGAAGTAGTGTTCATGCGTACACACGGCTTACCGTCTCCATGAACGATGCATTTCATTTATTACCTCTAAATGTTATGTACTGTTATAAATACATGTATATACTGGATATATATGATATATATTATATATAAATCATTAATATCATTCTGAATATAATGGATATCTTACAACATGAACAACTTGTAATTATAAGGTGTTCATTTGTTTTACTCAAGTACCAAATATCGACAAAACGACCGTTATTAACTTAAATGATTACATAATGTTTATAACATGGTAATAAGTAATATAAAAAGAATAATAAACTTTAAAAAATATTCTTAAGCAATTATAAATTTACATTAGTTTATTATTCATGAGATTAAAGAACGAACGGGTCAAGTCGGACAACGAGGTAAGGAGATTTCTTATCTCACTTTTAATTATGTGAGATTTCCATTGTAAGCTACTTATTCATTGAATATGGTGTATTGTGTACTGCCAATTGATATATATTATCATTATTATCATTATATTCATGGTATTCTGTGATTCATTTGGTGGTTATTAACTTTTGGTCAAATGACTCAGTTGATTACAACGCGGTAAAGAGTTTCATCTCACTTTTTATTCCCGTGAGATTCACGCTATATTTGCCACTATTTCCTTTTGTGTGGTGTATGTACTACCCATGATTGTACTCTTTGTGTAATATAATTTCATTTATGAGTATTTAAATCTTAATTGTATGATCCTTCTTTTATGTGGCTACGTTTTTTAAGTTACCAAATCGGTAAGGGAACCTTTCACCCTTCTCTTTTTAAAAGAATTATTTTTGTTATGTCTTTTAATTTACATCTTATTATGTTGGGATATGTTATTCTATATCCTTATTGATGTAAATTTTATGTCCAAGTGATGAGATACCCTTTTTATCTCATCAACTCATTTTTTTAATTCTAAAGTGACGCCGTTAGGCTTTCAAATTTTTGTAAGGGATTTTCTAAACCCAATTTCTGTTATTTGGGTTGATATTCTCTTTCTTGTTTATGTCATTACTTGATTATGTGAGAAATTAATTTTTATGTATTTATACTTTCTTTATGTGTTCTTATATTGAAGACACATAATAGATCTATTTTATTTACAAAATGATCTTTGGAAGGGACTTCGTCTCAATCTCTATTCATTGAGTCATATTTTGATAATATATATACCTTCTTCTTTTACACAGTGTATAAGTAAAGCCCTTTGAATTTTAATTTCATTCAAAGGGAATTTTTTTTTCTATGAAGCATTTTACTAAATGACAAACATAATATTTTTAACGTTTGCGGCGACAATGACCTCTCTACTGCCGTAATCGTTATTTGGCTTCCTCTATAAGCCTTAATATTTTTTAAAAGGAAAAGAAATACCTTATTCTGATTTTGGGTGTTTTGGTATTGAAAATGGTTTTTGAAAAGGATTGATTATTTCAATATCTTGAAATGATTTCTTGTGATTTCAAATTAAATTTTATTAGTGAAATTTATATATTTTCAATATTTTATGTGTTATGATTTTATAATGGTACTTGGACATTTGACGAGTGGTTACGTGATAAACCAAATGACGGGTGGTGTCGTGAATACCAGGATGGGTGGTTATGTTATAACCACTAATGCATTGGGTATAGAAGTTTTCCATATAGCTATTCTGTTTAGTGATATGTGTGGAAGTTGACCGTATGGTTATTCCATTTAAGTATGTTTATGTCCCAAGTTACCTTTATATGTTATGTGTTATTTATATGGGTTTTATAGTAATATTTTGTTTACAAAAGGGTAAGTAATGATATTTTATTCAGTGAAGAGTATTTACTACTTCATAAAGGTGAAAAGTATTACTTATGATAAAGTATTCATGGTTTACCTGTTGTCTTGAAAAACTAACAGTTTTCCTTCTTTGTGTACCCCTTACTGAGCTTTTTATGCTCATCCCAAGTTTTTGAAATGTTTTTCACAAGAAATAATGTGGAATAAGGTCAATGATGGGATCAAGGAAAAGTCATTCTGTCTTAAACATGGAACTAGACATGAATCTTTTTTTCAAGAGTTCATGTTTTGTAAAAAAATGGAAACTGTGTAGAAGTGTCTACTTTGTAATCTTTTGAGATGTAATAGTTATGTCCTAATTATCTAAAACTATAAACCTGAAAATATATTCAATGTGAATTATTCATTTAATTAAATATTATGTAAGGTTTAAGGCCAGGTCCTTATAGTTGGT
The DNA here is from genome assembly GCA_963277665.1 of Viscum album. Lineage (NCBI taxonomy): Eukaryota > Viridiplantae > Streptophyta > Magnoliopsida > Santalales > Viscaceae > Viscum > Viscum album. The sequence continues at coordinate 1,731,607,263 of OY728131.1, read as the reverse complement.
ATCAGAGGTAAGTTTAGATAACTTTAGAGGATATGGTATTCTTTAAGCATAAGTGACATTACCATAATGGTTAGGATTTCAAAAAAAGTCATATTTTTTTTAGATAAGGTGAATGAGTTTAAGATAAATTAATAATTATATCTTAGTATTTACCCACCTCATAAGATATTATATGATGATTTTACTGATATACTCACACTTACCTTTTTGGTTTTAGTCAATGGTTAGATCTAGCAGGCATCAAAGTAACAATGGATGTGAAGAAAACTATGATGGTTTTCTGAATGAGAAATTGAATGAAATGGGAGCTTCATTGAGAACTCTTGTGGTTATTCTAAACCAACTATCTGGAGTCATGATTGACCACTTGAACCTTGGTGATTTTTATAAGGCATCGTATATGCAAAAAACAAATCCCCACAGAAGTTCAGGTAATAATCATAAAGGTATGTATGTTCAAAAACCTATGTGTCAAGGATGTGGAAAGAAAAACCTAGGAAAATGTTTCAAAGGGACATGAAGATGCTATAGATGTGGAAATTAAGGTCATAAAGAAAGAACCTGCCATGGAAAAGGAAGTATCCAGTTGACTCTAGGAAAGGGAAAGAAGTTCTTTCTGAGGGATCAATTGAATGTTTTAAATGTGGTGTGTATAGTCATTATACAAACACATGTCCTACGAAGAAGTTTCAAGAATGGGATCACCAGGATCGTACAAATATTTTTTTACCAATACCTAATGCCATTTTGATTGAGGATGAAGAAACTGACAATGACTAATGAAAGGTATGGATTATTTCTTAACATATGTTTTGACATTATTGAATATTAGGATATGATTTGTGATTTTTTTGTAGGAAAGACGTATTTCAGAATAATTTGGAAAGGAATGGTTAATGGATCATGAATAAAGTTGAATGAGTAAGAAGTCAACATATATGGGATTCAAGTGTTATGGTATATTTTAGGATGGTGAAATGCTTAAAATTATTAAGGCTCTTTTGATGATGGGAATTACATTAGAAGACTTTTTATAGTATGTGTAACCTTGAAGTTTGATATATGAAAATTTTATTCAACGAATAATTATCTTTTCTTTTGTGGATATAGTTATAAATAACCATTTGGGTTTATATGATCCTTGAATTTGAGGAAATTATAGGTTAATACTTTTTTGGGATGCAAAATGAGAGTTATTAGATAACCTTCTTGGTTAAAATATGTTATGGTTATTTTTGATGAATTTATCTCTTTTCATGAATTTTATATAATTATATAGTTTTTGAAAAAAGGACAACACGCGGACCGTGTGACAACCCGTCATGTCAGACAAAGCTGCGAGAATTGAACCCACAACCAAAGTGCGACTGGTATTTATTGCCTACCACTAGACCACGTGAAGTCCCTGGTTTGTTTGACTAATTATTTTTAGTTAGATGATTTTATGAATCAATAATAAGTTGATTTTGGGTTATATATGGAAATGATTAACCTATCATGGAGGATATGTGATTAGGTTAATTACTTTTCAATATGAGACTTTAAGAGTAACTGATTTTATTTGGAGATAAATGTTAAGATTTATCTTGGAAGACTATGTGATTAGATCATTTTGAGATTTGTGTTTCAATATTAGTTTAGATTACTTTGAATAATTTTATGGATATCTGTTTATTGAATGGTCTTTGTTGAAATTTGTGTTTTGTTTGACAAATTTTGGAGATTAAGAGTAGTTTTTCTTTTTGTAAAAGATTATCCTTTTTTGGGATTACCTGATCTGGTGCTAACCATTTTGGTTTTGGTTAAGGTATAAAGACTTTGGAAATATATATTTCATATTTTTTGGATTATGTGATTCTCTTGAAGTTGATTATAACACTCTTAATGTGAAAAAAAGTCATCCAGAATACTCATCATTTGGAGAAAATATTAGTTTGTGTTAGAAATCTAGTAAAAGATGAATGTATACATGACAAGTAAGTATATTTCCTTATGTTTTTAGTTAATCTCATAAATAAATTCCTCAATTATAAGTAACATAAAACAAAAACCTTTTCTGTTAACTTTTCCTCCTGGGGAATCAAAGACTGTTTAACCTATAACAAGTTTGTGATTTTCTGGTGGTTAAATTTCTCCTAAACATGTTTTCTATCACTCCATCAGAACTTGATGGTTTTTTTTCTCCTCCATATCCATGTTTTCATGGAATCATAGTATCTGTTGTCTCGGATAACCTTTTTACTTATCTTCCTTTATTTTAAAGTGATAGTTTTATTGACTCTTTTTTCGATGTGGGGCTTTCAGTGAAGTTTCCAAGCCCAATTTTAAAATTGTGAGGAAACAATTCCCAAAAGGGGGGAAGGATGTAACATCCCGGATAAATGAAGAATATGAAATTTTCATATTTATTAATATTTGTGAATTAAATATTAATTTTAATTTAAATGCGTTTCTATGTTCGATAGCATAGCCGATACGCAACAACATGTTTCTTTGAAATCTTACATTGCACACTAATAGTATAATATTATTATTTTAAATGGTAGTTAACTCCTAGTATTTGTATTGGTGGGAATGAAAAAAACTAACTAAAATATGATTATACATGTTTGTTAAATGTATTTACATTTATCCAATAAAAGTTAGAGGCTTAAAATGTGAATGAATCTAATTTTAAGCATAATTTACATGAAAAGGTTGATTTACCGCCTTTTAATGAAGAAACCTATTTAAATATAATATTGGTCACTTTAATACATTCTATTTTAACAAATAAAATCCTTCTTTAGAATGGGGACATCAAAATTTACTTTGTGTAAATTTTTGGAATTTTTCTGATAAAGTTCATTTTCTAATGAATAGTGAAAAATATTGTATTTTAGTTCAAACTGTGTTTTAATCTAATTTATTTATATGGTTAGATTATCTTTTTAATTGTTTTTAAAGTGTAATTAGAATATATTTTTACCATTTAATCCAATGTTGGTCATTGGAATTAATTTCAATTTGAAATTGCACATAAAAAAGTATCAATCTTTTGGTAGTTATTGTTTCTTAAAAACATGCTATTTGTTTTGATAACGAGAATTAATTTTTAAAATTAATTAATTACACTTCTATGTTTTGAATTTGGAAAAAAATAGACATCATTTTTTAATTTATAATATCAAATATAGCTTAGGCTGATTTTTTGGTATTTTTCTAAAAAACTTCAATTTTTGATGAATAGTGAAACCACTTAGTGGTAGTTAAAAAAACAGACTTTTTCATTTAAATGAAAATTTACCACTTCTGTGAATTGAATTTCAAAAATCTGACATACATGGTTGTTATTAGTTAGTAAAATGTGGTTCAATAAGATGAAAATAATTTTTGGTGAATAGTAACTTTTGGCTTTTATTTACCACAATTAAAGGTAAATAGGGTAATTCAAGGTAAAAAGAATATTATAATAATTCTAAATTACCTTAACACATTTCCTAACCTTATTGGTTGAGTCATTTACAACCATGGACATCTTTGGGTCAATTTTGGGACCCCATTGATCCACTTGGGAGGGATAATGACAATTTAGATTAATTAACTTAAAGTAAAGGCAAAAATGACAAAAGCAAATATCTTTTAGTAAATTAATTTTTATATAGTGTTATATAAATTATATTTTCAACTATAAATATTAATTTGAAATCTAAAAATATTTCCTACATCATGGTATTTTTTTATGATTTTTAGACATCAAATAATTTAAATTATTTATGACACAATAATGATGTAGTGTTTACCTCATTAAAAAAACATTTAAATAAATAAGATTATAATGATTAAAATATTATCAAAAACCTATCCAATTCCTATTGGATGATTTTATTTCTACCATGAGTCATATTATCTTCCACTATAATGATTTTTGGACCATTAGAAGCCGAATATAATTATATAATAAAATAATTTTTTCACACTTTCCTAAATAGCCCCTCCTCTTCCTTATAAAAGGAGACCAATTCTAACCAATTAATCACACCTATAAAGCCTTTTTTCTCGTCCACAATCTACCCAATTAAGCTCCCTACATCCCCCGCCTTCTCCTAGAAGCCTTACCTTAGTAATAATGCTCTTCAAGAAGTCCTTTGGTTCAAACCAAATGGAGTTACCCGAATTAAAGGTAACCGTTTCTCTTAAATTGTTTTCTTTTATTTTACTTCTCCAACCCCTAAAATATTTTTATTCCTTTATTTTTTAAAAACACCAATATCCTAAATATACTAGTATGTTGTTATGAGAAGTATTCGAACTACAATTACACACACCTCCGTCTAATGGATGAAGAACACAATGTTTCTGTGGATGGAAAACTAACGCCCCACGAAACGATGATTGTTCAAATATCTCCAACCACCTCTCATAGAGGCCGTTATGATAGGACTGTATTTATATATGATATATATTATGTTTATTTTTTTATTTATGCTTATTTATTTTTCCATTTATATAAATACTTTATGGTTTCCATAGTGGGTAAATACGATAATCTCATTCGAGGAAGTGTGGACTACCGCCCCCTCAAAGTGATATGACTCGTTAAATGCCTTATGTGGGACGTATAAAGGATGGAGTTAATAATATTGTATATGATATTATACTGAAATTATAATATAAATATGTATAATTATGTTTTTAATTCCATTAAAATAAGAAATATAAATGGAAGTAGCGTTCATGCGTATGTACGGCTTACCGTCTCCATGAACGATGCATTTCATTTATTACCTCTAAATGTTATGTACTATTATAAATACATGTATATATTGGATATATATGATATATATGATATCTAAATCATTAAAATCATTCTGAATATAATGGATATCTTACAACATGAACAACTTTTAATTATAAGGTGTTTATTTTTTTACTCAGGTACCAAATATCAACAAAACGACCGTTATTAACTTAAATGAATACATAATGTTTATAACATGGTAATAAGTAATATAAAAGGAATAATAAACTTTAAAAAAGTTTATTAAGCAAGTAGAAATTAACATTATTTTATTATTCAGAAGATTAATGAACGAACGGGTCAAGTCAGACAACGAGGTAAGGAGATTTCTTATCTCACTTTTAATTAAGTGAGATTTCCATTGTAAGACACTTATTCTTTGCATATGGTTTATTTTGTACTGAAAATTGATATATATTATCATGATTATCATTATATTCATGGTATTCTGTGATTTATTTGTTGGTTATTAAATTTTGTTCAAATGAATCAGTTGATTACAACAAGGTAAAGGGTTTCATCTCACTTTTTATTCCCGTGAGCTTCATGCAATATTTGCCAATATTTCCTTTTGTGTGGTGTATGTACTGCCCATGATTGTACTGTTTGTGTAATATATTTTCATTTATGAGTATTTACATCTTCATTGTATGATCCTTCTTTCATGTGGCTATGTTTTGTAAGTTACCAAATCGGTAAGGGAACCTTTCACCCTTCTCTTTTTAAAAGACTTATTTTTGTTATGTCTTTTAATTTACATCTTATTATGTTGGGATATGTTATTATATATCCTTATTGATGTAAATTTTATGTCCAAGTGATGAGATACCCTTTTTATCTCATCAACTAATTTTTTTAATTCTAAAGTGACGCCGTTAGGATTTCAAATTTTTGTAAGGGATTTTCTTAACCCAATTTCCGTTATTTGGGTTGATATTATCTTTCTTGTTTATGTCATTACTTGATTATGTGAGAAATGAATTTTTATGTATTTATAATTTATTTATGTGTTCTTATATTGAAGACACATAATAGATCTATTTTATTTACAAAATGATCTTTGTAAGGGACTTCGTCTCAATCTCTATTAATTGAGGCATATTTCGATAATATATATACCTTCTTCTTTTACACAGTGTATAAGTAAAACCCTTTGAATTTTACTTTTATTCAAAGGGAATTTTCTTTCTATTAAGCATTTTACTAAATGACAAACATAATATTTTTAACGTTTGCGGCGACAATGACCTCTATACTGCCGTAATAATTATTTGGCTTCCTCTATAAGCCTTAATATTTTTTTAAAAGGAAAAGAAATCCCTTATTCTGATTTTGGGTGTTTTGGTATTGAAAATGGTTTTTGAAAAGGATTGATTATTTCAATATCTTGAAATGATGTCTTGTGATTGAAAATTTAATGTTATTAGTGAAATGTTTATATTTTCAATATTTTATGTGTTATGGTTTTATAATGGTGCTTGGAAATTTGAAGGGTGGTTAAGTGATAAACAAAATGAAGGGTGGTGTCGTGAATACCAGGACGGGTGGTTACGTTATAACCTCAAATGCATTGGGTATGGAAGTCGGCTGCATGGCTATTCCATTTAGTGATATGTGTGGAAGTTGACCGTATGGTTATTTCATTTAAGTATGTTTATGTCCTAAGTTACCTTTATATGTTATGTGTTCTTTATATGGGTTTTATGGTAATATTTTGTTTACAAAAGGGTAAGTAATGATCTTTTATTCAGTGAAGAGTATTTACTACTTTATAAAGGTGAAAAGTATTACTTATGATAAAGTATTCATGGTTTACCTGTTGTCTTGAAAAACTAACAGTTTTACTTCTTTTTGTATCCCTTACTGAGCTTTTTATGCTCATCCCAAGTTTTTGAAATGTTTTTCACAGGACATAATGTGGAATAGGGTCAAGGATGTGATCAAGGAAAAGTCATGATGTCTTAAACATGGAAATAGAAATGACTCTTTTTTCAAGAGTTAATGTTTTGTAAAAAAATGGAAACTGTGTAGAAGTGTCTACTTTGTAATCTTTTGAGATGTAATAGTTATGTCCTAATTATCTAAAACTCTAAACCTGAAAAGATCATCAATGTGAATTATTCATTTATTTTTATATTATGTAAGGTTTAAGGTCGGGTCCTTATACTTGGTACTTGGTATAATAGATGAATCAAATTCTATTTTTTTAAACTTATATAGTGATTTCCCACATTTAGGACACTCTAAAAGACCTCTGTATTGTTTCCAATATAACACATAGTCATTGGGGTAATAATTCCTGTTATTATGCCTCAATACCATCATGCATAATATTTTTTCACATTATAAGTTGAATGTAGAAGATCATTATGTTATAGAAGCATGTCTTTAAGAAAATATCGTAATTATATAAAACTATTATCACTATATCTATTCCTAGATTTAAAGATCACCAATATTAACACTCTTGATAAAAATATTATTTTTTATAACCTAGATAAAATGGTTTTTTAGCATCACCATATAAGCACTCAGTCAATGTCATTTTCTGAATTACTTCTAGTTCAATTCATAATTTATTTCTTCAATTTGATCAGAAATTTCATTCTAAAAATATCTATCATTATTAGATCTTGAAGTTTTCCCAATTTCACCATTACAACTCCAAGGAATGTATCTTAGATTAAAACCATTTAAAATTAAATGATATTTTATTTACCTACTTTATAAATTTCTCACATTTAAAAATTTCAATCATGGACAAAAAAGAGGTTGATGTTTGGAAGATTTCATTTGAAAAATTCCAAAAAAGCATCAAACCCTTCCTCACATCTATCACTCATTCATCATGTATTAATCTAATTATGATTCATTATCACCTATAAAAAATTTGAAGTATTACATATAAGTTATCATATTTCAAAATTTGAATTTAAATTTACTTTTATAAATAACAATGAAAACTAATATCAATTTATAAAATATAAATATAAATAATTATATAATTAATTTCAAAATATAATATAAATAATAACTAAATTATATTTTCAAAAAAAATTATATGTTATTGGTCACACTATAGTTTATCCATTATAGTATTTTAGGAAAAATTAAATTTATAGGTATTTAATAAAACAATAAATAAAAAAAAAATCTAACAGTCTTTGATATAAAAAACATAAATCCCATTACACATAGAATATATATTCCTTATTAAAAAATATTTATTTTAGATAATATAAAAAATTTAATAATAAAATTTTTTATTATTAATTTTTTTAAAACATAATAAATGAGTATAAATTATTATATTAATAATTTTTACATATTGAAAGCCAAATATAAGTGTCATGTTTACTAAGGAGACTACAAGTCATAATAAGAACATAAAAAATGTATAATAGATAACCGATGACTAAAGTAATATAATTATAAAAACATACCAATTAATTAAATGACAATGTAAAAAGAAAAAAAGCCCTAAAATCATCATCTACATCAAAATATTATAACTAAAATGAATATAATTAAATATAAATAAAATTAGACCAAATTAACATGGACTGCCCAAGATCAAATTTATGTAAATCAGTAGTCTGTGTCATTTAGGTATAGTATTGTCTACAACTAAGATAAATACAATAAAACATAACAAAACTGTATTAACAAACAATTCATCCAAATGAAATGTAAAAAATTAAATAATGTAAAAAATGAAAATAATGGAGAAAAAACCTAATATGTAGAATATAAGATAAAAGAGATATAAAGGAAGTCCAAAAAAATCCACAGAGGTTGAAAATAGTGACAAGGAAGGAAGAAGAAAATTATAGGTACAATGATAGAGATGATGATCAAGAATATTTCAGAATGTTGTGTTAGGCCTTTATTCAAGAGAAAAAGTCAAAAATATCAAGTGAGTAAAATGAATTAAATTGTCCTGCTTGGATTTTTTTAAATATTTTCAATATATTTTATTGATTAAACATCATAAAAGACTAGTGTATTATATTTTTTACATCTTTTAAATAATTAGTGTTGTAAAAAAACAATTTATAATGTTAGTTACAAATTACCAATGTTATAAATTCATTGTTTTAAATAGTTTTTGTAATAGTGTACCTTCCAAATATACTTGGAATTGATGAAGAATAGATATTTGAAGCTTATAAAAAGTGTATGAGAGATCCATTAAGCTTCTTTATGAGTGTCTTATATAATTTAGGAGAAATAGAAACACAAAATGCTTAAATATTGAATAGGGTAAAGGAGGTAAAATCAAAAAAAAAATAGAAACATAGCCATACTAGGTCAAAAAATGACACACCACCCCTGAATAACTACCCCACTTCCTAAGTTGATTTGTGGCATGAAACTACCCTATAATATGTGATGCACCACCCCAAAAAATATCCCTCAACCTAGGCTATATCGCAACACAATACTCTCCATTCATGTTGTGATACACCTCCCTCGAACTGCAACATCACTGTATAGGATTCATCACAGCACGAATCCCTATCATTGTGTGACCGAAATTCACCCCAAAATTCATGAAGGAAAAAAGGTCTATTACAACATGAAATCCATTGGTAATGATGTGACCTGCTACAGTCTATAACTATAGTTCACTTGGACATCTCAAAACACTCAAAAAATAAAAATAAAAATAAAGAAGAACCTCAAAATTTACAAAATAATCCAAAATTATATAATATAAAAATTCAACAGTGACATGGGGGTGTCACACATTCCCAAGAATAGGTAATTAATTCCATGGCAGGGTTTAACATAAGTCATGATAGTCATAGACACCACTATATTATTTCTATATAGTAACATTTTAATATTACACAAAGGCTTATCATAGGCATAAATTACTGAGCATGCTGGGTTTATTCCTATATAAGGAACATGACATGTTTTTTCCCTCATGAATGGTATATTTTATGTTTAATTAGTCAATATCCATGATGTTAATCTTATATAGGCCATCACCAAACCAGATTAATGTTATACTACTATTATCATTAGCTGTGATAACTAAGAACCATTTGATTATTTATACACAACACCTGTTTTTTCCTATGTATACCCTAGTATACTCGATTAATCTTACATGGTCTATATCATAATATGAACCATGGGTTAATCTCATATAGACCATTGTTCACTAATATTAAAGATTTTATAGCATAGTGGAAGCATCTGGACTCATTCTTAATAATAGTTTTCATTTATTTATTTAGATAAATCCTCAAAACTAGATGATATTAACCCAAAAATATTCGAAGATAGGATCCTTTTACATATAATCAATAATTAATTTATAAACATGAGTTAGATATCTTGACAATCATTTATTCATTGATTAATTCAATTGACCTTCTTGTTGTACTGTTATTTCGATGAAGGATCTAAATAAAAATCCTTCTAGTTCTATCCATACAAGATCCATAATCTCAAAACACCACCAATGAAACTCTAGGTGCTAGTAAAGAGGTACTGATCATCTTGAATCGCTCTTCATTGATCACAGTAAGAGTTGCTTCAGGCATAAAGAGTTTTTTCTTATTTTATCAGTCTTAAGAGGGAGGATAAGGATTATCAACTATAATTCTTGAGATAATTAGAGGGTTCTCTCCAGTCTTAAGAGAATTCTATTGAGGGAATATGTTGTGCACAATAATTAACTTAACCATAGTAATTATATAATTTGGTTTATATGTCAAGGGTTACATAATTATTTATTTTACAAAGACCCCTAACTAATTTCTTAAATAAAGTTAAACATCATGTTAAATAATAATAATAATATTATTTATATATTCTATGACATACACTAACTCATAGAATTTAAATATCATTTGTTAAATAATTAATTAAATATTAATTTAAATGATATTAAATAAAATATGTCATTTCCATCAGGCCCTAAACTCAGTCTATCAAACCCCATAGACATTTATCAAACCTTGAATAATAAATATTTATTATAAATAAATATCGTTATATTATTCATTAAATAAATAAATAAATAATATATTCACTAACTATTGAATGCATATTTATTAATATTCAACTCAAATATATTATAAACTAGAATAACTAGAAATTGACACGACCTGAATAATTGTTATTCCCTGGTATTGAGAATAATATTTATTCATATAATAAATTCAAATATAATTTTATTGAGATTTTGGATACACTGACCCTCTAGACCTCTTTCTTAGTGGCATTAGGTAGGCTATCCTAAAGTCCATGATTAATGCTTAAAAGCACATCAATTCACCTATAGTTAAAGAATTTAAAATTAAAATAATAAAAACCTCATACAAATGATTACTATATAATATAATCCCTTTTTCTTGATATCTCATCAAGAAGGTATCTTGATTATGTCATCAATGAAATGCCTAAGCCAGTTGGAATACCATTGAGGGGGGGGGGGGGGGTGAATCAATGGAATATTTTTTTAAAAAAATTATTTTAAATTAAACCTATGTGACTAATTAATGTCATGAAACACTCAAAATAAACTACACCCCACCTCAATTGTAGTAGTAATATAAAATAATCCACAAAGCATAAGAGTTTTTACAAGGTTCACCCTCAATGTGAGAGACTACTCCTTACTAGGTTTGTATCAAGATTCGAGACCTAGATTTTCAATATAATATAATAGTGATTACAGGAGAGGGGGAGTGTTAATTATTAACTATTTATAGGTTTTAAAGGCTAGTATAAATAGTGGCAGTGTTTATCCTTGATTTTTCATAGTAATAACAATAATAAAGGTGTTGTTTATACTGGTACCATCTGTCTTCAAGACTATTTCCTCTCTATTATTAGTGAAAAATTTCTTTAGTACAACTCTATTTGATTTGATATCAAAGATAAGATATTATTTTAAAAGGTCTTATACTGATTAGACAATAAAAAAACACATCGACCTTCCTTATCTAAAATTTGGAACAACCACCTCAGGCATGAGAGGACACACATATGGGATGAATTTTTTTATCATTAATAATAATCCCAAATTTGATTAAAAATAAAATACACTTTCCTCAACCCATTTAAAAATCACAAATACAGTGTATGTTATTTTTCTTTAGTTATATAACTTTTATAAAAAAATTTCAATGTTGTAGGGTATCAAATTTTCAATTTTTAATTATCAAAAATCAAATTTCCTTTTAATTTTATCCCTTTTATATTCACAACATTCTATGAATAATATTACCATAATTGTTTATGGAAAATTTCCACAATTCACAGCTATATAAAATATCCATGAAGAATATAAATAATAATCATGAAGAATAATTTCAAATATTTTAATTTGAAATCCTCATGAAATACACATGATATTATCATTTAATCTCGGTCAGTATTTTAATTCAAATCACTAAGAGAGTTGTAATTATTTCTTATTCAAAAACCCAAAATAATCAATAAGATTCAAATAATTTTAAAACTTCTTTTATGTGTGTATGGCCTCATGAATTGTGATGTGACACTTTCTTTCATGAAAAAGAGCTTCAAATATTTCTCAGCTTGAATCAAAATTTATTAGAATAATTCTAAAATTTAATCCATGAAGAATAATAAAAAAACATCATTTGATTAAAATTTAGTTTTGGAAACTCAGAATAAAAAATCAATTCATCCTTATAGAATCTATAACATCCCAGACTCCAGAAACTCAAATTTGGTAGTTATATTACATTATTGGTAAAAAATACAAGAGTTCCCATAGGATCAAACAACTTAGTAGTATTGTAAGACTTGATACATGCTTATTTGAGAAAATAAGATATAACATGAACATATTGTGAGAACATTATTATCCATTCCATCATATCCATAAAAATTGCACACATTCCTCCTCTAAGTTACATAGGGAAAGGAAAAATGAAGTTTCTAGATTAAGATCACTGAGAGGGGGAGGGGGTGAATCAGTGATCACTTTTTATTTTTATAATAATGTTTCTTAACTTCTTAAGGAAAATTTCTTAACCTATAAAAACATGTTAGAGTTATAATACACTAAAATATAAATCTCAACCTCACATTTCATATGAGAAAAATATAAATAGATAACAACACACTATATTTACATGGTTTGGTACAAAGATCTACTCCTTTACATGTTAGATATCCACAACAACATGGATTATTTTACTAAATTTCTTTTAAGAATATAATGGCTTAATAAGAGAACAATTCTACAACCCCAGTAGCAAACTCTCCTCTTGTAGTTAATTATACCCCAACTATCCTTTTTGTATTCTCTTCCTTTATATTTGGTTATACACCCAAAAAAATAGTTTTTTTTAGTAATTGTTTCTACAACTCAGCTATAAGATTATTCATTCCACTTTTCTAATCAACTTTAAAAAGTTACTAACTTCCTCCAAAAGTAAATTTGATCAATATTACCTATGTACAAACTCCATGATCTTCAAAAAACCTCTTAAGATTCTATTAGTCTCAAAACTTTCTCATGATCTTTAGTAGATCTGGATATGCTCAATATATGTTTTCTTAAACTTAATTGAAAAAATCCATTAGAAAATGTATGTTAGATTTGCCTCTATTTGATGGATTTTTTCAGTTTTCCTCCATCTGATGGCTTGATCTGGTTTTCTTTTGACCGAACTTCCTCACTACCCTTTAGTAAAGTTTTCTGCATTTAGAGTTTGTATGTCTATTGGAATCATCCAATAAATCTATATTATATGAAGATATTATGACCTTATGCACTTTATACTTTAACTAAAAAGGAACTCAATTGAAAACTCACACTTACTTCTTTGTCTGATGAAACCCCATTAGATATCGCTCTTATTGAAGTTCCTCCATTCGATGGAAATCTATCATGTCTTCTCAACTCCAATCTAATTAGTTGGAAACTCAACCTGTCATAAAATAATTAGAGTGTTAGATTTCTATAAATGTGAGCAGTGATGTGTACAATGTACTTAGTATCATTTATATAGGTGCGCTTGAAATTAAAAAGGTGGGAAATTTAAATGTTTTCCTGCTCAATAAAATTCCCAATTATAAATTTTTCACACATTTGAATTTCATTATAACTATTATAAAGTATTCCAGAGTCTTCTTGAACCTTCTTCAATTCTATAGAACTTCAAAATTTCTAAATTTACTTATGTATAGAAAATATCTATCCAGGGTTTCTTTAAGAACTCTCCATATGATGGATCAATACTTCTCTTTCCGGTCAGTTAATCCCATCATGTTACTCAAAAATTAAAGACAATCTTTGGAATCATCATAATTAAGAAGTTTACATAGTGAATATAAAGTTAATTATCATTACTATTTCCATTTTATATGATAGGAATTATTTTTATAATAATTATTTTTTATTTTTTATCTAGTCCATGTTCTTATGATACACTAAACTTAATCTCAAAATTCATATATATGTTTTTAATAGAATTACCTTAAATTTATTCATTTTTTATAATTCAAAATATATTTTTTTGTTGGATTTTTCATACATCTATCAGATAGATTCTATTTTTTTTATAGTTTTATATAGATTTCTCGATCCGTTGGTCTACCTCCATTGATCTTCCACAGAAATCTATAACTCAAACTTTGTTGAACTATAACTTCATTAATCATTCATTACACAACAAATTTTTCCAACTTCAAAAATTATAATTCATACAATATTTGAGTCCAAAATTCTATGTTAAGAAATATTTTTCTGCTAATCTACATTAAGAATTTATTCCGGTATATTTTTTCTAGATAAATTTATACATGGATCTCATTTAGAAACTTATTCTTTGTCCAAAAATTTTTGTCTATAATTCTATGAATGGAAAATTATGTTAAGAAATATATGTATGGAACCTCATATTCCTTTCCCTTTAATTCCATAAACTTCATACAAAATTTTTGGAACTTGAATTATTCTCAACTCACATGAACAAACTGCTGTGTAAAAATAATATGTCTAGAATTCTGTGTCTAGAAATGTGATTCTTCACCTTTGTTGTTATTTTTCCAGTATTCTAAATCTAGTCCTTCTTCATGGTCTATCTAGAAACTCAATTTTCACTTATTCTCTTCTAAAACCTCTAGATTATATCACAATAATTTTAATATTTAGTAACTTTGAATGTAGTCTGATTTTCATTACTCATAACCTTTGTACAATATTTTATGGAAAGTTTTTTCAAGAAAATAAAATCTTCCTCTTTTTTATTCTCATAATTTTTAGCTTCAGTTATTCAACATATTACTCTTTTTTATTATCATAATTTGTAGCTTCAATTCTTCTTACTAACTCTATGTCTGAAACTTTGTGTCTAGAAAGATCCATCCAGAATTTTTGTTTGAAAGACATCTTTCCATTTCCTCTTAATTACAACCTCTAAATTTGTTATATAATTTCCTTAGGGAATTTTCTTAAGGAATTTTATCTACTCATAGTATTCTCAAACTTTATTTATATCGATTTATTGACAAAAATACAACCAAAACACAACTTGGGACTTAAAATATCCCCCTTTCTATTTTTTCAATACCCATAAAAAACTTCAAAACATATTAATAATAAATATGTATACTCATTTTCTCCCCCAATATTTTTTTAATTTTCTTACTCCCCCATTTTCTTCCCTCATTATTATCAATCAAATTCAATGGGGCCACTCAAGATTATTTTTCTCCATTTTGAAATCTTGAAAATTTTATTCAAGAGAATATTAGCAGCACATGAGTTTCTTAAAAAATAGAACATAACTAAATAGCTCTAAGTTTATGTGGGAAAACTCAGTATAGAAAATAAGAGTGTATAATTAAGGTGATCAATATTGTTTATAACACAACTTTCATGTATTACCTTTCTCATGGTTATTTCAACATACTCATATATGGGGTAATCTTAGAAAATTTGTTAATATAAAAACAATATACATCTATCTCAAAAAGTATATCAAAATAGTTCAAGTATATAAACACAACTTACTTAAAATATCAGTTTTATTAACCTTGTTACTTCATTCTTTAGGAAAAGTAAGAGACTCATACCTTAACTTTAATTTTTCTACCCCTCTAGGGAAAAATTTCATTCTTTATCATGATAGGATAAATTTCATGATGGGAATTTTCTTTACTATAAAACTTCTACAACACTCAGTCAAATTCCTTACCCTTCAATTCCTTAAAAGTTATTACAGATAAACAAATATTTTGGGAATAAGGAGAAACCTTAGTTTTATTTAGATCAAACGTTCAAACTAAGAATATTATCTAATTCTATAATTATTAATCTTCTTGTATTTTTCCATGGATGAGTTTTCTTCCTTCTGTTTAACCTTATAATATTTTAGAATAGAATTCTTCTCATCTGTAGAATATTTAGACAAAATTTTCACCATTTATTCATCTTTTTCAACATTTTTTTTACCTTGAGTTTATAATAACCTTTTATAAATTATTCTTAGGCTGGTGAGATATTCATACAACATTTTGTAACCTAAACATCTTGATTACATATCTTACAATTTTTTATGAATTTTCAAAGTACCATTGGTTGATAACTTTTTATCAACTTTTTTATCATTATCATAAATTTTATTTCCCCCTTTTTATTTAGTATATTTTTACACTTCCTCTAACTTTTTTACCATGTCTATTTGATATGGATAGATAACTAAACAAACTTTATTTTTGTACTAAAAATTATTACTTTTCTCAACTTTCTTAAGGTACTCAAATTTCTTCAGTGTTTCATTTGTCTTTATTAAGGATTCAAAATTCTTCAACTTTTGAACATTCTTTTCTAGCTACATAATTCTTTTTGTAAAATTTGTTCACCTCTATTCATCATATCTCACCCTTGATTCATATCAGTTTCTTAGTAGTGAAATTTTATACTAACATGAATAAGATTTGTGTCCAAATATTACACAACACTATAAGTATCCTTTGAATCTTAATTTTTTATATTGATAGTAAAACAACTGTGAAGTATCTTTTTGGTGTTTCTTCACAAATTGTGAGAAGCTTTTATCAGAGAGATACTTTCTTGATAAATTCCACTCTTTCTTAAAGGAAAATTATTTTTCAGAAAATTTACCTTTATTATCTACAGAGTTGGTATAAATAGATGTACATTGTGACGTGTTTAGGAATAGAAACAACCTACTTCTATGAACATTTATTTTCACTATCTTTATAAGTTCCAACCTTTACCTAAACTACTTTAGTGATGTCTTCTCTCATCTTTATTAACTCAATTTGCGTTGTAAGAAAAAATGATTTTATTTATAAAAACTCTCCTTAATTTTCATCTAAAATTTATTTAAGAACATATAAAATCTTATTGAGTTCATATATCTTTAATCTACTCAGATTAATTTCTTCAACAAGTATAGTTTTTAGCATATTGATATTACCAGCTGATTTTTATTCATAAACATTAAAATTCCTTTCTAGATCATCAAATTTAATTTTCTAATATCTAATCACATTGAGATGTATCTAATCATTTTTTTATTCACTAACTATTCTCAAAATTTATTTCCTCAATATATTTCATCAAATTATTCCCTTTATTTTATGATCTTTCTTTTTCTCAAGTGATGATTCCAAATTCACTTTTAGAATCCACTCAAGTTTTATTCTCTAATAACCATTTTCATCACTACTTGATGAATAATATATTTTTATAACATAAGCAATGAAGTTGAAATTATTATTAGATTCATTACCCAATAAGGAATCATCCAACCTTTTTCTTCTTAACAAAATATTATTTCTATTTTAAGGAAAATTTTCTTTATTTTTCTTCCACTTATTTTTCTAAGAATTCACATCATCTTCTTTCGACTCATACTCTTCATTTTTATTTTGAGGAAAATTTTGTGCAAAGTAACCTTTCCCACCACAATTATAACATTTAATAGAATTTTTACTTTTTTCCATTCTATTTTCCTTATTGAATCTTTTGGAAAGAAGAGAACAATAATGTTGAAATCTTATACTTATTACTCAACCTCTAAGTCACTTGATTATTTTTCCTCATATTCCATATCTCTATTTTTCCTTTTTAACAAAGATTTTAAGGCTATTTAATTCTCATAATGTTTCTTAAAGACTAAATATTTCCTCATTTCTTATGCCATAAGAATATTTTGAAGTTCATCTAAATATAAATAGTCATGATCTTCTAAATTTGATAATTTGATATCAATTCTATCTCGAAAGTTTCTCATTATTTTTTAACAATAGTTAAAACTTCCTTCTTCTCACCAAAACATTTGATGTTTCTCACAATCTCATTTACTCTTATAAATTAATCATAAATACTTTCTTTATCAATCATTTTTATATCTTCAAATCTACTTATCCATATTTTTACCTTAGCTTACTTAACTTTCTCATTTACTTCATAGTTACTTCTCAAATTATCCCACATTTTCTTAGATATTTAAAACCCCATAATTTTTGTACAAAAATTTTCTATAAGAGCCATCAACATGGAATTCTCATATTTTCCATCAATTTATAAACTTCCCTTATCATTAGTTTTCATAAAAACTTCATTAATGGGATGAAATCCCACTGTTTCTGTATCTTTAAATTCAAGGATAAGAGATAAAATATAGGGTAACATAATATTCTTCCAAATTTTATAGTTTTTTTCCATAAAAAATAGGAACACCCATATTGTTCATTGAATTTAAATTCTATATTCTCAGAGTTGGATCTTTCATAAGGAACCTAATATGATACCAATTGAAGTTCCCTTGGATCGAGATCACTGGGGGGGGGGGGTGATAATGTGATTAATTTTTCTTTATATAGAAAGTTTCTTAACCTTTTAAGGAAAATTTATTAACCTATGAAAACCTGTTAGAGTTATGATCCACTAAAATATAAATATCGACCTTACCTTTAGTATGAAACAACTATAAAAAGAGAGAGCATGAAATTATATTTACAAGGTTTAGTAAAAAAACCTACTTTTTTCTATGTTGGATATCCCCACCAACATGGATTATCTTTCTAAATTTATTTTAGGAATACAATGAAAAAAGTAGTGAACAATTATAAAACCCCCATAGCCAACTTTCCTATTATAGTTGGTTATACCCCCCAACTATCCCTTTTCTATCCTATTGATTTGTAGATGGTTATACACCATAGCAAACAATCCTTTTCAAAAAATGGTTCTACACCCATCTAGAATATTCTTTATTCCTCTTTTCTAAACCACTTCAGAAAGTTCTTCACTTTATTCATAGGTAAGATAGATCAACATTACTTGTGTACAACCTTCAAGATCTTCAATAACCCTCTTAAGTGTCTATTGGATTCGAAACTTTCTCCTCATCTGGTGGATATAGATATTCTTAATACTATTTTTCTTAAACTTCACCGAAAACCCCCTCAGTAAATTAATGTCTAACGATTCTGTTTAATTTTACTCTATCCTAAAGATTCATCCAGTTTTCCTCCATCTGATGGATTGATATGGTTTTCCTTTGACCGAACCTCTTCATTGAACTTCAGTCAAATTTACTGCATTCAGAGTTACTCTGTCTGATAGAATCATCTGATGAATCTTTATCTGATGAATTAAGTATGATCTTGTGCACTTTCTACTTTAACCAAGTATGAAATCAATTGGAAACTGACACTTTCTTCTTCATTAGATGGATCCCTGTCTGATGGAGCTATGATCGTAGTCCCTTCATTCGATATAAATTCATCCAGTCTTCTCAACTTCAACCAAATTAGTTGGAAACTCATCCTACCACAAAAGCATCAGAGTGTCAACTTTACAAACACATGAATAGTGATGTGTAAAATTTAATTTGCATCCTTTATATTGGTGCAATCAAAATTGAAAAGGCGGGAAACTAAAATGTTTTTCCCGCTCACTCAAATTTACAATTTTGAATTATTCCACGATAAAAAAATATTCAAATTAGTGACATTTTAAAACACTGCTAATTCATTTATCAATGTTTATGAAAAATGTTTGTAAATGAGGAGTCACTAATTTAGAAACATTTATAAATGTTGCCAATTAGTGACATTTATAAACATCACTGAATTAGAGATTTCTATAAATGTTTCTATTTAGAGATGCTTATAAACATCACTATTTAACAGCACCCCTTTTACTGAAATTCTTTAGAAACATCGATAAGTGACACTTCATGTACCAACATTTTATAAAAAATATATAAATTTCATAAAGAAAATATATATCTAATTTTCAAACAACTTTATGGTAAAAAAATTATAAATTAAGAAAATTACCAACATTTCTAGAAAATGTTCTTAATTTGTTTAATTTATAATTTTTTTACCATAAAGTTGTTTGAAAATTAGATATATTTTTTCTTTATGAAATTTATATATTTTTTATAATAGAAAAATAATACCATGCCCCCTCACACCCTCCCATACCCAGTACCACCCCACATCCCCTCTAGAATTCCGTACCGCCTATCCCACCCCGTCTTGTACCTCTACTTGACCCACACCCCCTCTCCCCCTCGGGTACCCCATACCACCCCATACCCCCTCTAGTACCCTATACCGCCTAGCTCACCCCCGTCCAATAGCCTTTTCCTGACCCCTCACCCCCTCTAGTACACTACATACGCATGCTGAGGAGAACTCTCCTCCCAACACTAACCCACCCCGCCCTACGCTCGCACACCGTGGAAAATAGCAACCAATAGAACTCGAATTCCTGACCGACTGCTTTACACCTAAAGAAGTTGCCAACTCACCCATTTCAGTTATGAATATATAATTGTATTTTATCATATTTTTATGAATAAAAATATATTTCATTATTTAATATATATATATATATTTATTTTAATATACATATATTAATATATATATGCTTATATTTTATATTTTATGTTTATATATATACGTGTGTTTATATTATATTATATATATATGTTTATATTTTATATTATATATATATATATATTATATATATATGTCTATATTTTATGTTTATATATATATTTATATGTTTATATCATATGATTATATATATATATATTATATATTATATATATTATATGTTTATATTAATATATATATATATCTTTATATATATATATGTGTGTGTGTAATTAGCCACTTTTTAAAACAGTGGTAAAAATGTCACTAAAATAGTCACGGTTTCTTAAAAATGCGACTAAATTTAAAATATTTAATTTTATTATGTTATATATATATATAAATACATCTCAATATATAAAATTTAATATTACATATATATATATATATATGTTTATATTATATATATACATGTGTGTGTGTTTATATTTTATGTTTATATTATATATATATATATACATTTATATATTTATGTTTTATATTATATATATATGTTTATATTTTATGTTTATTTATATGTTTATATTATATTATATAAATATATTTGTCTTATATATATATGTTTATATTATATATTTATTTGTTTTTATATATATATGTATATATATTATATATATATATGTATATATATATATTATCTAGCACCCTCAGTTTCAAGTAAGTAACCCTTATTTTTTGTTTTTAAGTATATAAAGTGATTGGGTGAAGTTTGGGAGGGTTTGGAATGTTTTTGAGGATATTCTTAAGGTTCACGGTTGGTGAAATGTTTGGGGAAACCATGAAACACCTACTAGAAACCATACATAATGAGACAGTTGCTAAGGGGAAGGCGCACAATTTGTCGAAATCGTGCGGCCGCCTAGGAGAAATCGTACAACATGAGATAGTGGTAATTGACATGGTTGGAGAACGGTTTAGAAACCATGAGATCCAACCATGTAAGGTTCCAACTTGAGACTGAAGCTGATACACAGGTAGTGCACAGTTTGCCTAACCATGAGACTAACCATGCACAATGTAAAAACTAGATCCATAAAAGTGGATCTAGGTCAAGATTAAGATTTGAACCTTAATTTTTCCCCAAACCAAACCTAACTTGGTATTTATTCCTCTCTAAGGCTCAGGAAGCTTCTCCCATCGATCTAGAGGTGATCTGAAGGCTTGTCTTGGTTCGTTGAAGCCGAATTCTCATGATAAGTCATTATTCTTGATGGTTTTCCTTCGATATACTTCTTCCTCTCTCTCAGTTTCTTAGATCTATGTCTTCTATGGATATATATAATATATTTAATTCTAAATATGGTTAGATTTGGATTTTTTTTCTAGGTAAAGAAATAAAAGGAAACTTTTTGGAGTTTCAACCCATTTTCATGGAAGTTTTCGTGCCGTTTTCTAGTTTTTCCAAATCCTTAAAGGTGTCTGGATTCAATCTCAAATCCTATATTTAGAATATGAAGTATTGATTTCAAATTGATTATTTTAATTGTTTTTTTTGAGAAATTGGTGCTCAAATCATGGTAGAAACCCTCTGTAGTGATGGTTTGTAGTTTTTGTGGAAATTGTGGAATTATTGTGCTGAATACTTTTTGGTTTGATTTTAAAATAATGATTATAAAATTAGTTGTTTGTTTTGATTTATGAAAATGTTTTTATGGAATTATTTTCAGTAAAAATGTTGTTTTTCTGAAATGGGTTTAGCACACTAGGTTTTGGAATGGGTTTGGCATGGTTGTGTAGTGTGTGTTCATATGCATTGGGATGGATAAGGGCATGAAGTTCCCCTATAAAAAGGTTTGGGTGGATAAGGGAGTGAAGTACCCCCACCAAGATGGTTCACTAAGTAAGGACTTAGATAAATGATAACTCACCACTCACGAGTATAGGGAGGTCCAGGTTGCATGCATGGTTGGATATATGGATATGTGGAACATAATGGGTTATGTCAAATGGAATTTGTGAAACGATTTTAGATTATTGCTTGGTTTTTTCTTTAGAACTTGATATTGTTTTGTGAAAACTATTTTTTATGGAACTTGTTTATATTATGATATAAACTATTTTATAAACTATTTTATATAAATGTGATAATATGTTCTATCCTAGAGGTGTGAGTAGGGAAGTCATTTGGGAAAACCTACCAAGTTTCATTACTCACCCCAACCTTGTAACTTTGGTGATTTTGAATATATTTTTTTATCATGACATAAGAAAAGGTAAAGCATCACACTTCTCTAGTGGTGGTTAGTGGTACTTGGGATATTTTGTAGAGTGAATCATAGTGCAGGTTGGAGCTTGGAGTTATGGTTGTCTTTGAGTTTTGCTGGTTTTGTAGTCTTTCACTATGTACTTAGTTGTTTTGTATTCTTCCACTATGGTACTCTTTGGAGTTGGTTTTGATATAAATTGAATGATTTATTTTTTTTCTTTTTATCATAAACCATGTAGTGGTTTATTTGGGTATGGGATATTTAGTAGGTTGTTTTATTTTCAAAGTGAAAATATTCCCCCAATTTTAAATGAAGCCCTTGGCATTTATTACCAGACTTTGGTGTCTATGGGATATTTATTAAGGCCAAGTAAATTCCTCCCACCATCTCAAGCCAATGAGAATAAGAGATATGTTACAAGTGGTATTAGTCTAGGTCCTTCTAAAAATGGAACAAGTGGTATTCAATTTTCTTTGTCTCAGAGTTGATATTAATTTTGATCTATTACTTACATCAGGTTGGTAGAAAGGAGTAGGATCATCAAGACCTGAAATATAGATCATAAAAATATGTAGAAAACCTTTTTATACTGAACTTCATGTTACTAAGGAGTTAGGTACATAAGTTTTTTGGAGACACTTATAGGTTGGAATATCATTATCATGAGTTTAGCCAATGAGATGAGCATGACATGCATTATAGAATGACTTCCCACAAGGAGTGTCTATTTAATTTTGAGTAATTATTTGATGAAATTATTTAATTTTTTAAAAAATTTAAAGTTGTTTTGAAATTAAATATTTTGAAAAATAGAATTTGTATAGTATTTTGAAAATGGTTTTATTTTCAAAAGAAAGTAAAGATTTTCAAAACTAGTTAAACAAGGAAAATTGTTGATTTTGGTAAGAACTATTTGTGATAGTATGATGTGGTATAATTTGAAATTATAAGACTTCAGTTAATAGAGAGTGATACTTATGGACTTTATTGTGTTTCTAGAAAATGGAACCTGATAGGTGTCGTATAAACCAACTAGAGGAAGCTACTGAGAATGTGGTTGCACCTGAGCCAAAGGTGAAACAACAGCTGGTTCAAAGTTTTTTCCAAGAATTTCAGGTTGTGGATAAAGGGAATAGGTGGGATGATCCAACGAACATGGATCATTCCATCGAATTACAAAAGTAGAATCCACCCATATTTTGGGGTGATTCTAAACCAGAAAAGGTAGAGGTGTAGCTGAATATGATGAATCATATCTTCAGTTTCATCAGCACACCAGCAAAGATGAAAGTCAAGATGGTGATGTATATTCTAGAAGATCTTGCATTCCAATAGAAAGATTTAGCTTTTTAGGCTTAATTAGATCATGTCCTTACATGAGAGGATTTTTAGGAATTTTTTAACAAACAATTCTATCCGTATATGTTCACAATTCAATGAACAAGGTACTTCTTCATCTTGAAGCAGGAATATATTTCCTTCATGATGTATGATGCTAAATTTATGAATTTAGTGTTCTTTTCACCTAAGGTTGATTCTAGTGCATATTTTAAGGCACACATCTTTTAATTTTGGGATGAGGCAAGATATTCACTCAAATATTTCTATGATCTATATTAAAAATTATACAGATATGGTCAATAGAGAGATGGTAGATGAAATATACATATCGGGAGATATGGGAGGAAGAAGTATGTTGATACTTGTGGGAAATGGTGGGAAATCTAATTCTAGGAGAAAGTGGAAGAAGGAAACCTCTTTCCAAGGTGGGATCAAGAATCAAAATCAGAAATATAGATTAGTAAAACTTCATCCACAACCCCATAGTTAAGAATGATATTTCCAATGTGGTTCACTTGACCATATAAAGTGAGAGTGTACAACACAACCTAGAGCATTCCAAAACTATAATCATATAGAGAATCTTCAGAACTATTGTCACAGTGCTCCAAGGTTAAGTGTTCAGGACACTTCTCAGGCATTGCAGACATTGTATGATTTGATGAGAGGAGGGAAATATAATACCTCTCGTTAGTAGAACAGAGCTAGACAAGGTGATTCTAAGAATACCATGACTCCTCCACAAGGGAAATATCAATAGGGAAATAAAGAACAAAGTACAATGAGTAATAAATTATATGGATATGAGTAGGTTATTATGGATGATTAGTCTGGACTATCTACGATATGAGGTATGCTTCTTTTGAATTCTACATTTATGCAAGATTTGTATGATATAGGTGCATCCCATTCCTTTATTGCTTCTCATGCTGTAGATTTTCTGAGTTTAAAATTTGAGATTATGCCTTCTATAATAAAACTTCAAACTCCTCTTGGTCAAAGTGAATTTCGGGCCTTTGTGTATAGAGAATGTTCTATAACTATTGATGGATCCAAGATAAAATGGTATTTCTATATGATTGATAAGTATGTCTATGATATAATCCTGGGTATGGATTGGTTGATTATTTTGAAGGCTCACATATACTATTATACATAAAGAGTCAGTTTTACAACTAAATATAGAGTTGAGCATCTCTTTCGAGGAGACTAGAGTATAATGGTAGGTGCAACAGGATTGTTGGAACTAATAGTTGGAATGATATCACACTAGTTGGTAGAATTGTTTTTGGAATCAATGGAAGGGATCATGGATAAAAGTTTTCCAGTACTGGTTAATCAGTTTCTAGACATGTTTCATGATAATTTCTCATGGTTTCCACCGGTAAGATAAGTAGAGTTTATGATTGATCTTCTTCTATGGACTATTAATATTTCCCTTCCATCTTATCAGATGGAACCAATGGAGTAAAGGGAGATGAAAGTGAAGTAGTAAGATCTAGAAAGAAAAGGGTTTATTTGGATGAGCACTTCTCCATGGTCATTACCAATCTTGTTTGTCAAAAAGAAAGATGGAACTCTTTGGGTGTGTGTGGATTATTTTAATCTTAACCAAGTTATGATAAATAAAAGGTATCCAATTCAACGAATTGATGATATTTTCGATCAATTGAGGGGATATCAGTGGTTATCTAAGATTGAATTGCGATTAGGATATAACTAATTATGGGTTTAGAAGGAGGATTTCTAAAGATAGCTTTTAGGAGTAGATATAGCCATTATGAATATCTGGAAATTATTTTTGGTCTTATGAATTCCCCAATGATATTTATGGAATTGATGAATCAGATATTTTAGTGATATCTAGATTCTTTTGTGGTGGTTTTTGTAGATTAAATCTTGGTATATTCAAGGGAAAGGGTTGAACATAAGCAACACTTGACAAAAATGTTGGGAATCTTGAGGGATCATCGTTTGTATGAAAAATTATCAAAGTGTATTTTTTGGATACAATAGGTACGATTCCTTGTCTATGTAATCTTTAAAAAATTTGTTTCTATAGATATAGAAAATATAGAAGCTATTATCTCTTGGAAACCACTAAATAAAGTCTTCGAGATACAGAGCTTCCTTGGTATAGCTGGATATTAACGACTCTTTTTCCATGACTTCTCATGACTAGATTTACCTATGAAAACATTGATAAAGAAGAATGTTCCATTAAAATGGAACAAGGAATGTTATAATTCTTTTCAAGAGATAAAAGTTTACCTTACATCAGTACCAATCTTGATTTTTTTTTGGAATCAGGAAAAGGGTATATAGTGTATTGTGATGCTTTGGGATATAGTTTGGGATGTGTTCTCATGTAGAGAGATCATGTTGTTTGATATGTCTCAATATAGTTATGGATTCATGAGAAGAACTACCCAAAACATGATTTGGAGTTAGATGTCATTGTCCATGTTTTGAAGACTTGGATTCACTACATATTTGGTGAGAAATTTATTATGTTTATAGATCATAAAATATTGAAACATATTTTCTCACAAAGGGATTTGAACCTAAGACAAAGACGATGGATGAAGTATCTAAAAATGTTTGACTTTGACTTGATGTATACACTAGGTAAATGAAATTCAGTGGTAGATGCATTAAGCATAAATTCATATGCTCAATTAGAAAAAGAATATTTAGATGAGTGGTAGTTGATGTCGGTCCTAGACGATATGCACTTGGAATGTGAAGACTGAGGTAAATTTTTAGTTTTCTTTCCAATTTATTTTGTTCCTGATTTGGTGGAGATGGTTGAAGAGGCACGCACATCTGATGCAGAATGTGTGGTGATGAGGTCAAAACTCAATGGTGGGTAGACTATTGAGGGATGAAAGCTGGATGAGCATTCAGTGTTGTGATTCAAAAATCATATGGTCCTAGCTATGGATTTTGAGGATCAACTTCTTCATGCTTACCAACAATCAAGATAGAATGTTCATCCCAGAATAAAAAATATGTATAAGGTGTTGAAATAATAGTTTTGGTGGATCAGTATGAAAAGAAAAGTGCCTGATTTTGTTTTAAGATACTTAACTTATTAGAAAGTTAAGGAATAAAATCAGTGAACAACATGCATGTTGCAGTATTTACCTATTATTGTATTAAAATGGGAGAAGATAGCCATAGATTTTGTAAAAGGACTCCCATGAATAGTTCAGAAACACGATTCTATATGGATGATAGTGGAACGACTCACAAAATCATCTCATTTCATCCCTATTTGTGAATCTCGTATAGTAGAGGACTTATCAAAAATAAATATATGAGAAGTGGTAAAGAGGAATCGTCTACCAATTTCAATAGTTTCAGATAGATACCCAAGGTTTACATCTCATTTATAGAGACCCTTACAAAAATCCATTGGGACTCAATTGACTATGGGTACTGTGTATTATCCTCAGATGAATGTACAATCCGAGCAGATGATACAAATGTTGGAAGACATTTTGCGAGCTTGTGTAATGGATTTTGCTGGCTCATGGGAAGAGAATGTTCTGTTAGTAGAGTTATCATATAATAATAGTTATCAAGAATCAATATATATGGATCCTTTTGAATCATTGTATGGGCATCTTTTTTGTTCTACTTTGTTGGGTGGAAACATGTAAAACTTTACTAGTTGGGTTGAGCCTTGTCCATGAAACAATGAAGAATATTCAATGGACCAGGAAATGGATGGAGACAAAATATGTTCATCATAAATCTTATGCAGATCATCACTGAAGATCATTGTCGTTCAAGGTGAGCGATCATGTGTTCTTGAAGATATCTCCAAGGATTGGGAATAGTCATTTTGGAAAGTAGGGAAAGTTATCTCCTCGATACATAATACATTTTGAGATACTTGAACTAGTTGGTGAAGTGGCATATCGGTTGACATTGACACCATAGTTCAATGCAGTGAATAATGTGTTTCGTGTGTCTCATTTGAAAAAGTATCATCCTGATCCTAACCATGTGATTAGATGGGATCATGTTAACCTAAAGCTGAATTCTTCATTGGTACATATCTTAGTGCAGATTGTGGATAGGCAAGAGAAAGTATTGTAGGAAAAAACATCGATCTAGTGCGGGTTTTGTGGCAACATGGCCATATTCAATAAGATACTTGGGAATAGAATAAGTAAATGAAAGAGAAATGGCTAAAAAACTTTTAAGGCGGTGATGGTTTTCTACTTTCGAAGGATGGAAAAGCCAATGGTGGGGAGAATGTAGTACCCCTAGTTTCAAGTAAGTAACCCTTCTTTTATGATTTTTAAGTATATAAAGTGGTTGGGTGATGTTTGGGAGGGTTTGGAATGTTTTTGGGTATTTTATTAAGGTTCATAGTTTGTGAACAGTTTGAGGGAACCATGAAACACCTATAAAAAAGCGTGCAAAATGAGACATAGGCCAAGGGGAAGGTGCATAGGTAGGCACACAGTTTGTCTGAATCGTGCGACCATCTAAGAGAAACCATGAACTTTGAGATAGTGGGCTTTGGTATGGTTGGAAAATGGTTTAGAAACTATGTGAACCAACCATGTGAGGTTCCTACTTGAGATAAAAGCTGGTGCATAGTTAGCGCATGGGTTTCCTAACTGTGCACAGTTTAAAAACTAGATCCAAAAAATAGATCTAGGTCATGATTATGATTTGACCCCTCATTTTTCCCCAAACCAACCCTAACTTGGGATTTATTACTTTATAAGGACAAAGAGCCTTCTCTCATTGATCTAGAGGTGATCCAAAAGCTTCTCTTGGTGCATTGAATCTGTATTCTCGTGGTAAGTCATTGTTCTTGGTGGTTTTCCTTGGTTTTACTTATATATACTTCTCCCTATCTCTCAGTTTCTTATATCTATGTCCATTTTGGATAGATCTGAGATATTTGATTCCAAATATGATTATATTTGGATTTTCTGTTTCTAGGGGAAGATATATAAGGTGTTTTTTTTTGTATTTTCAACCCATTTTCATGGACATTTACATACCATTTTCTATTTTCTCCAAATCCTTAGTGGTAGGTGGATTCACTCTTGATTCCTCTATTTAGAATATAAAGGTTTGATTTCAAATTGATTTTTTTACTTGAAATTATTTTTGAAATTGGTGTGAAAATCATGGTTAAAACTCTATTTAGTGATGGTTTATAGTTTTTTGTGGAAATTATGAAATTTTTGTGCTAAATTCTTTGTGGTTTGATTTTAAAATTATGATTTTAAAATAAGTTGTTTTTTTGATTTATGAAAAAGGTTTTATGTAATTATTTTTAATAAAAAATTTGTTTTATTGAAATGATTTTTGAACACATGGTTTTGGCATGGGTATTTCATGGTTGTGTGGCATGTGTTCATATTCATTGAGATGGATAAGGGTGTGAAGTACCCCCATAAAAAGGTTAGGATATATAAGAGAGTGAAGTACCCCTATCAATATGGTTCACTAAGTGATGTCTTAGTTAAACAATAACTCACCACTCATGAGTATAAGGATGTCCAAGTTTCATGCATGGTTGGATGTATATATATGTAGAACAAAATGGGTTTTTCCAAATCGAATTTGTGAAATGATTTCAGAGAATTGTTTGGTTGTTTCCTTGGAACTTGATATTGTTTTGTTAAAACTATTTTGTTGTGGAAATTGTTTATATTCTAATATAAACTATTTTAGAAACTATTTTATATAAATGTTCTAACATGTTATATCCTAGTGGTGTGAGTAGATAATTCATCCAGGAAAAACTACTAAGTTTCATTACTCACTCCATTCTTGGAACTATGGTGATTTTTGTAGATATTGTTTATTGGGACACAAGAAAAGGTAAAGTATCACAATTCTCTAGTGTTTGTTAGTGATTCTTGGGATATTTTGTGGAGTGAATCATGGAGTAGGTTGGAGCTTGGAGTTATGGTTATCTTTGAGTTTTTTTTTGGTTTTTTATTCTTTTGCTATGCACTTGGTTGTTTTGTAGTCTTTCCTTGTGTTACTATTTGGTGTTGGTTTTGATATAAATAGTATGATTTAATTTTCTTTATTTTTATCATGCATCATGTAGTGGTTTATTAGGTTATGTAATGTTTGTTTGGTTGTTTTATTTTCAAAGGGTAAATCATCCCCTAATTGTAAATGAATCCCTTGAAATTTATTGATGGACTTTGGTGTATTTGGGATGTCACTTAAGGCTAAGTAACATCCTCCAAACTTCTAAATCGAATGAGAAGAAGGGGGATGTTACAAGTGGTATTATTATAGGTCCTTCTAAAAATGGAAAAAGTGGTCTTCAGTTCACTTGGTCTCCGAGTTAATATTAATTTTGGTTTGTTCCTTGTTTCAGGTTGGTAGAACAGAGTTGAATCATCGATACATGAAATGTAGAGAATAAAAAGATGTATCTAACCTTTGTATGATGAACTTAAAGTTACCAAAGAGTTGGTTACATAATTGTTTTTGGAGACTCTTATAGGTCGGAATATCATTATCATTGATTTATCCAATGAGATGAGCATGACATGAATTATAGAAATGAATTCCCACTAGGAGTGTATATTTTATTTTGAGTAATGATTTGATGAAATTTTTTGATTTTTGAAAAATGTTAAAGTTTTTTTTTCAAATACAATATTTTAAAAAATATTATCATTATATTATTTTGAAAATGGTTTCATTTTCAAAAGAATGTATAGATTTTTCAAAGCTGGTTGAACTTGGAAAATGGTTGATTTTGGAAAACACTTTTGTGGTAGTATGATGTGGTAGAATTTGAAATTCTAAGACTTCAATTAATATAGAGTGAGAGTTGTGGCATTTGTTATGTTTCTAGAATATGGAACATGGTAGGCATCATAGAAACAACCAGAGGAAGCAGTTGAGAATTTGGTTTCACCTGTGCCATAGGTGAACCAAAAAATGGTTTAGAGTATTGTACACGCATTTTAGATTGTGGATAGTGGGAATATGAGGGATGATCCAAGGTAAGTGGATCATTCTGTGAAATTATAGAATATGAATCCACCCATCTTTCTAGGTGATTCTATACTAGAAAAGGCAGAGGTGTGGCTGAATAGGATGAATAATATTTTCGATTTCATCAGCACACCAGCAGAGCTGAATGTTGATATGGTGATGTATATTCTAGAAGATCTTTCATGCTAGTGGTGTGATTTAGCTGTTCAGGATTAATTAGAACCTAACTTGCATGGGAGGATTTTTAAGAATTGTTTAACAAAAATTTTTATCCTCACATGTTCAGAATTTCAAGAACAATGGTCTTCTTCAGATTGAATCCATAAAATATTTCTATCATGAAGTATGTGGCTAAATTCACGAATTTACGGTTCTTTTCACTCGACATTGCTTCTAGTGCATCCTTGAAGGCACATATATTTGAATCGGGGTTGAGGGAGGAGATTCTATCAAATATTGATATGATCTATATTACACATTATATAGAGATGGTAAATAAATAGATTATAGATGAAAGATACATATAAAGAGCTATGGGTGGAGGAAGTATGTTGATACCTATGGGAAACAGCGGGAGATATAATGCTAGGAGCAATAAGAAGAGGGACACCTATTTTCAAGGTGGGAGCATGAATCAAAATCAGATAGCTAGATCAATAAACCTTTCTCCACGATCAAAGAGAAAAATAGGATGTTTCTAATGTGGTTAACTTGACCACATAAATCAAGAGTGTATGACACAACCTAGATTATTCCAAAACTGCAACGAGATGGGGAATCTTTTGTGCTATTGTCACAGTTCTCCAAGGTCAGGTGTTTAATACACTTCTCAAGTATCGCAAACATCATATGCTTCGATGGGATGAGGGTATCAAAATTCCTCTAATTAGTAGAACAAAACTATCTATAGTGATTATAGGAATACCATGACAAATAAGTAATGGAAATATCAACAAGATGAAAAAACAAAGTGAAATACAAAATAAATTATATGGATTTGAGCAGGTTATTGTGGATGATCTGTCTGTACCATCAATAGTGAGAGGTATGATTCTTTTGAATTCTACCATTATACAAGATTTTTTTGATACAGGTGTATCCCATTCATTTATTTCTTATCATGATTTTTATTTTCCAAGTTTAAAAGTTGATATGATGACTTCTATGATAAAACTTAAAACTCCTCTTGTTCAAAGAGAATATCGAGATTTTGTGTCTAGATAATTTTCTATAACTGTTGATGGAGTTGAGATGAAATGGGATTTTTCCGTGATTGAGATGGATTTCAATGATATAATCCTAGGTATGTATTGTTTGACTATGTTCAAGGATCACATCAACTATTATACACAAAGAGTCAGTTTTACAACGAAAGATGGAGTTGA
This sequence comes from Viscum album, assembly GCA_963277665.1. Taxonomy (NCBI): domain Eukaryota; kingdom Viridiplantae; phylum Streptophyta; class Magnoliopsida; order Santalales; family Viscaceae; genus Viscum; species Viscum album. The sequence continues at coordinate 1,731,574,621 of OY728131.1, read as the reverse complement.
TCATCTCTTTTGTGGAGACCAGAGTGTAAAGGCATGCATAAATGGCTTGTTAGAACCAACAGTTGGAATGATATCATACTATTTTGTGGTGTTATCTTTGGTATTTATGAATGAAATTTAGGAAAATTGTTTTCTAGTAGTGATTTATCAGTCCCTAGATGTGTTTCTTGATAATATATTAGGGTTTAAACCTAAGAGATAAGTGGAGTTTATGATTGATATCCTTATAGGGACTGATCCTATTTCCCTTCCATCTTATAGGATAGAACCCATATAATTAAAGGAGATAAAAGTGTAGTTGTAAGAGCTAGAAAGCAAAGGGTTTATTTGGGAAATCACATCTCTATGGGAATCACTGATCTCTTTTATCAAAAAAGAATATATAAATCTTTGGTTGTGTGTGGATTATCATAATCTTAACCAAGTTATGATAAAGAATAGGTATCCATTTCCACACATTTTTTATCTTTTCTATCAATTGAAGGGATCTTAGTGGTTATCTAATATTAACTTGCAATCAAAATATCACCAATTGCAGGTTTGGAAGGAGGATATTCTAAAGATAGCTTTCAAGAGTAGATGTGGCCATTACGAATATGTTTTAATGCCTCTCAGAATTACTAATTAACTAGTGGTATTTATGTAATTGATGAATCAAATATTTTAGTGGTATCTATATTCTTTTGTGGTGTTTTTTGTGGATCACATCTTGGTGTATTTAAGGACAAGGGATGAACATGGGAAACACTTAATGATAGTGTTGGGAATCTTAAGGGATCACCATCTGTATGCCAAATTATCAATGTGTAATTTTTTCATATAATAGGTATGATTCCTTGGCCATGTAATCTCTAAAAAATGTGTTTTTATGGATCTAGAAAAGAAAGGGACTATTATATCTTGAGAACCATCAATGAACATCTTCGAGATACAGATCTTCCTTGATCTAGCTAGTTATTAATGACACTTTGTTCATGACTTATCATGAATAGATTTTCCTATGAAAACCATGACAAAGAATAATGTTCCATTATAATAGAATGAGTAATCTCATAATTCTTTTCAAGAGATGAAATTTCACCTTACATCAGCACTAATATTAATTTTTATGGAATTAGGACAATGGTACGTGGTGTATTGTGATGCTTTATGATCTGGGTTAGGATGTGTTATCATATAGGGAGATCATGTTGTTACATATGGATCAAGGTAGTTAGATGTTCATGATAAGAACTAACCAACACATTATAGTTATCTACCGTATTCCATGCTTTGATGACTTGGAATCACTGAATCTTTGGTGAAAAATTTACTGTGTTTACAGATCGTAAAATCTTGAAACATATTTTCTCACAAAGGGATTTGAACTTAAGAAAAGAAGATGGATGAAGTATCTCTAAATGTTTGAATTTGACTTGATGTATACACCAGGTAAAGTAGATTCAATGGAAGATGCATTAAGTAGAAAGTTATATGCTCAATTGGAAAAAATAAGCTTAATATGAGTGACAGTTGATGTCATTCCTAGTTGTCATGCACTTGGAATGTAAAGACCAAGGTGAAGTTAAAGTTTTCTTTCCAATTTATCTTGTTCCTTATTTGGTAGAGATGATTAAATAGGAATAGACATATAATTTAGAATGTGTGGAAATGATTTCAAAACTCAATGGTGGGGAGACATTAAGGGATGAAAGAAGGATGAGTGTTCAATGTTGTGGTTTAAAAATCAGATGGTCATACCTATGACTTTTCAGGATAAACTTCTTCATGCTTACCACTATTCAATATGGGATGTTCATCTTGGAATAAAAATATGTATAAGGTATTGAAATAATATTTTTGGTGGATCAGTATGAAAAGAAAAGTGGCTGAGTTTATTTCAAGATGCTTAACTTGTCAATAAGTTAAGGTAGAGCATCAGTGAACAACAAGTATGTTGTAGTATTTACCTATTCCTATGTAAAAATGGGAGTAGATATCCATGTATTTTGTAACATGTCTCCTAATAATGGTTCGGAAACATGATTTCATATGGGTGATAATGTATTGGCTCATGAAATCAGCTCATTTCATCCCTATTCATGAATATCATATAGTGGAGGACTTGAAATTATTTGTGAAATTGGTGTGAAAATCATGTTAGAAACCCTCTTTAATGATGGTTTGTAGTTTTTGTGCAAATTTTGGAATTATTGTGATAAATGATTTGTGGGTTGATTTTAAAATGATGATTTTAAAATTGGTTATTTGGTTTGATTTATGAAAAAGGTTTTATAGAATGATTTTCAATAAAAAACCAGTTTTATTAAAATGGGTTTTCCACACCTGGTTTTGGAATGGGTTTGGCATGGTTGTGTGGCATGTGTTAATATGCATTGGGATAGATAAGGGAATGAAGTACCCCCATAAAAAGGTTGGGACAAATAAGGGTGTGAAGTACCCATGACAAGATAGTTCACTAAGTGATGAATTAGTAAAATCATAACTCACCAATCATGAGTATAGGGAGGTAAAAGTTTCATGCATGGTTAGATGTATGGATATGTGTAATGGAATGGGTTATGCCGAATGAAATTTTTGAAATGATTTTAGAGAATTGTTTAGTCATTTCCTTGGAACTTTATATTGTTTTGTGAAAACTTTTTTGTTATAGAACTTGTTTATATTCTAATATAAACTATTTAAGAAACTGTTTTATATAAATGTAATATCATGTTCTATCCTAGTGGTGTGAGTAGGGAAGTCATTTGGGAAAAACCTACTAAGTTTCATTACTCACCCCTACCTTATAACTTTGGTGCTTTTGAAGATATTGTTTATTGGGGATAGGAAAATGAAAAGTATTACACTTGTCTATTGGTTCTTAGTGATACTTCGACTATTTTGTTGAGTGAAGAATGGAACAGGTTGGAGGTTAGAGTTATTGTTTTCTTTGAATTTTGTTGATTTTTTTGTCTTACACTGTGTACTTCGTTGTTTTTTAGTCTTCTACTATGGTACCCTTTGGAGTTTTTTTTGATATAAATGGTATGATTGAATTGATTTTCTTTTTATCATGAATCATGTAGTGTTTTATTTGGTTATGGCTTGTTTGGTTGGTTATTTTATTTTAAAAGGAAAAATCATCCCCTAATTGTAAATAAATCCCTTGGAATTTATTTCTAGCCTTTGGTGCCTTGGGGATGCTGCTTAAGGCCAAGTAACGTCCTCCCGCCATCTCAAGATAATGAGAATAAGAGGGATTTTACATATTATATTTTTTTATTAATATATATGTGTTTATATATATGTATTTGTGTGTGTAAATATATATGTGTATGTATACATATATATAATTATAGTTGTAATATATATATATATATATATATAATTAACCATATTTTAAAACACTGGTAAAAATGTCCCTAAAATAGCCACATTTTCTAAAAAATGTGACCAAATTTAAAATATATATGTGTTTTTATATTTAAATATATGTATATGTATTTATATATTTATATATGTGTGTGTTTATATGTATATAAATGTATATGTTTATATATATATATATTTATATATATGTGTCTGTGTTTATATATATATATATATATATATCTAAATATATATTTACATTGATGTGGGGAAATGAGCTATATATATATATACATATATTTAAGCGATTTTTCCAGAAAATTGTCACTAAATTAGTGACGTCTCCAAAAATGTCACTAAATTAGCGATGTTTTCTAAAAAAATGTGGCTAAATGAGCGACTTTCATGAAAATATCTATAATTTAGCGATGGTTTTTAGGAAATGTCCCTTATTTAGTGATGTTTTCAGGACATGTAGCTAATTTCATGATATTTTTTAGGAAACATCACTAATTTAGCGACATTTTTCATGAAAAATATCTAATTTAGCGATGCCCTAATTTAGAGATGCTTTTCAAGAAATATCGCTAATTTAGTGATGTTTTTTGAAAATGTCACTAATTTAGGGTTGTTTCCTGATAAAAATTTCTAAAAAAACATCACTAAATTATCGTTTTTTTATAGTGTTCACACATCTGAATTTAATTTGAACTATTCTCAAGTATTCTAGAGTCTTATAAAAAATTATTGAATTCTCCAAAACCTAGACATTTCTCAATTTACCAATGTCCAAAATATATCTATCTGAAGTTTCTTTAATAACTATCCATCTGATAGAGTAATGTTTCTCCATAAAGTCATTTAATCTCATCATGTTACTCAAACATTTAATACCATATTTGAAATCATCATAATTAAAAAATTTACATAGTGAATGAAAGGTTCCTTATCACTCCTCTATCATTTATCTTTGTTAGGACTTCTTTGTATGAAACCGCTTTATCATTTTCTATCTGGTGTATGTTCACCTGATACTCTAAAATAACTCTCAAAATTAATTTATCTATTTCTACTTATAATTCCCTTTAATTTATTCATCTATTGGACTTAAAAATATACTATCCATTGGATATTTTTATACATATGTCTAATGGATTCTATCCATTTTATCTTTATACAGATTTCACTTCTTATTGGTCTTCCCCTATTGATCTACCATAGAAATTTGTAAACCAAACTTTGTTTGACTAAAACTTCATTAATATTTACTTGAACAATAACATTTTCCAAATTCATAACTCAGACTTCATAAAATATATTAGTCCAAAAGTATGTGTCCATAAATATTTTTATGCTAATCTGTATCCATAATTTCATCCGTTTGATTATGTCAAAAAAACTTTTTACAAGGATCTATTTTAGAAACTTCTTCTCTATTTGGAAACTTGTGACTAAAAGTCTATGTCAAGAAACTTGTGTCTAAATATCTATGTATGGAAATTAATATTCCTTTCACTTTACTTCCACAAACATCATAAAAAATGTTTGGAACTTGAATTCTTATCAACTCCCATGTACAAACTACTTTGTAAAAATAGTATATTCAAAAGTCTGAGTTCGGAAATGCGATTCTAACCCTTTTCTTTTTATGGCATTATATATATGGTATTTATTCATGGTCTGTTCAATAGAGTCTATCTAGAAACCAAATATCCACTTCTTCTCTTTTAGAACCTCTAGATTTTATCATGAGACTTTCATGATTTAGTAACTTTGAATGACCACAAAGCATCGTCTTCTTTTCTTTAATTAAAAACTCCATCCAATATTATGAATTTGGAAAGGCGTGTCCAAATTTTTTTCCCTTAAATTAAAATATTCCCCTTTTATCCTCTCATAATTTTAAGCTTCATTTCTTCATATTCTCCCTCCTTTTTCTTATCATAATTTTTAGCTTCATTTATTTTTATTAACTCTCTATCTAAAACATTTTTTTATATAAAGGTCTATCAAGAAGGTTTGTATGAAAACCATTTTACCATTTATTATTATTTACAACCTCCAAATTTCAAATTTCATTTTCTTAGGGAATTTTATTATGGAACTTTCTATACTCATAATCTTCTCCAACTTTCTACATATTGATCTATTGACAAAAAATACAACCAAAACACAACTTGGGACATATAAAAACAAATAAGGGTGAGCTCATATGGCCAGTAAGAAGTAAAATAAAATAGAATATTCTATAAAGTAAACATGGAATAATTGATATAGAAATAATAAATGAAAAATATGAATCCATAATCAATTAAAATTTAGGTAATTCTATATCCATGATAATAAATGAAAACATAGATAATAAAAATTATTAATCTCATACTGATGGAATGCATAATTTCGAGCATAAAAACTTGTTGTGAAGGCCTTATTCCAAGAAAATTATCCTAGTATGGGAAGAGATATACACCAAAACCTAACCTGTTTTGTCTCATCATACCCTTCAATGCTTCTAGGGACTATATAATTCTAGTCCCCACCCATTACCTAATTAAGTTCAATGCATTCACCATAAGAGTTATCAAGTCCTTTCATACCATTCCCTAAGGAACATATTTCTGAATAAAACTTGGCTATATTTATAATGATAAATAAAAACTTCAAATACTTCCTCATTCAATAGAATACTATAGATGTCTAGGAAAAGATCCCTTAATCAACTTGGAAGCTATGGGTTATCATCAAGGTAACAAATAATACCTTTATCAAAGAAATATAGGATAGAGGGTACCTTAAACGTGTTGGGTTATCCTTGTAAGATAGTAATTGAGTTTAATAGTTTTCATTGGTAGGAGACCAAGTAAATGGTATGAAAAATATTTCATCATGATCAAAAAGAGCATGTGAATATTACAAAGCATATCCCCTGAGAGTGTCTTTCCAGGTGTGTAGTCTTAGGCCCATTCATCATACATCAGGTTGATGATTGATTCAATTATCAAACAAACATTTCTAAGGTGATTAAACCTAGGTGTATTTTTTCCACAACCTCATTAACTTTCTAGTATCTAGATAAATATGTATTTTCTAGGAAATTACACACACTTTTATTTTACCAAAATTTCAGATGGTTTTCCATTATTGAAAAGGTTACTCTTGGATCAAAAAAACGTGAGAGAGGGATTAAAATATAGACTTTTAAATCCCTTAAATTTTATAGTTAATATTTTAAAAATACATCCATATAAATTTACCATATAAAAAATTGGTGGTTATTATAATATGATCCCGAAAGAATGAAAATTTAGACAGGAAAACCCCACTTATGACTTGGGTAGAAATTAAATCATAACCTATTGAAATATTGGGATTAAACTTGATCTTGAAATACTATTAATAATGTAATTACATGATATAAAATCTCAAATAATTAGTATACACACCACATATTGTAAATAAGGTGCATAATAGAAAATATTTCTCAAAGAGAGGAATTTGAGACGAAAAACCGATACCTCTTGTCCCGACTTCCATGAACATACTTTAAACTCCTGAATCATAAAAATATATTAATAACTTAATTTATAATCTTACTCATATATATTTTTCATTTATTCTATTCATAAATAGTCATTATCTATATGAATTATTCTGATTTTTCACATCAATGTTTATAGTTTTGATCGATTGTACTAGTTTCATAATAATAGAGTTATTATTAATTCTTATTACAATGTTCATTATTTCTAGGTAATTAAAATTTTTAGGTATGATTTATAATAATTTATTATGTTTTAAATTCCTTTCATGAGTTACCTTATCCTTCAAGATGAAGTTAATAATAAGCATGTTTTAATGATTTTTGATGAATAGAGGGTGTTTCCTTAATTGATGAATCACATATTAATATTGTATATACAGGATAAAAAATAATTATTTAAACATTTATATAATATTATACCATTAAATAAGTTTTCATAGTCATCCATTATATAAATTCATAGTTTTGTTCAATTAGGTGGTTTAACCGACCCAAACATGAACATACCTTGATTTAATGAATGATTATGAGGTGATTTTGTTGTAATATAATTATACCAGAAGCATAATGACATTATTTAGTGTTTATTAGTGTGATATATTATAATAGGAATTAAATATAATAATAATAAATGGATACAACAATCTTATATGATTTCAATAAAATATTATCTTCTTAGCATGCTTATTTTAAATGATTAAATTAACGATGAACGTTTATTGATCATATCATTAATAGGTTCTCTAATTTGATATACGCGAACCTTAATGATATCATAAACATAATATTTATCTGTTAACACCATTATTATATCTAACCCTATATAGTAGTGTAGGAAAATGAAACACATTACGACATAGAGGTGGTAGTCTACACAATGCACGGACAACAATTTTATTTTTCTTAATGAATGGGGTATATGAATAAATAATGAAAATAACATTGATATAGTAAAATTAAATTATATAAATGAATAAAATATCATTATATCAGCGTGGAGAGAATAAATCTGAAGTAGGATAATTAATAAGAAAACTAATTAGTTGATAATATTCATGTCAGGGACTTGAATTTTTTCCTTAGAAGTCTCCTTTGAAATAAAGACCTTATGTTAAGTAATGGTGATCAAAATATTTTGAAAGTGGGAGAGAATTATAAGAATACAAAAATTTCATAGTTTCAAGGAGAAATTATAATGACAAGTGAGTCATTAAGGGGTGAATATGTTACCCTTTTATAAGTGAAGAGAAGGTTAGTTTTGGAAATAACCATTGAATTTCAATAGTTTAATTTCTCTATTAAAGGAACAAGGTCTTTAAAAAGGAAAAAAATGAGGAAATGGGGTGATTTTTTGGTCTATAAAAACCTAAAACATATATTATGAAACATGTTTTTAACATCTTTTTTCCTTTCCCCATTATTAAAAGACCTTTTTTCCATTTTTACTTTTTAATGGGGTAACATATTTGTAACCTTAGTAATTAATTTTAATGACCAAAATTAAAATTAACCTAATGAAAAAATTTTATCCTTATCATTTCAAATTTTAGAAACATTTTATCAAGTAAAATTTCTATAGGTATGAAAAGTTAAGTTTAAAATATAAACATTTAAACGCGTAAAACCGTTTTTAGAGAAATAACTTTTTTGAAGAGTTAAATTTATATATAATGTAAAATTATCTTGAATACTAATTCTAATGACATAAATTGAATTATTATAAAAAAATAAACATTAATAGGCTTATAAAATAAGAAAAAATAAATATACCTTGAAAAGTGCTTGATTCATATAAAATACTAAAAATAGTTTTTATATTAAACTAACATTTTAATTAGTTATAAAAATGTTTTTCATTGGTTTTATAAGTTAAAATAATATTTTAAAATGAATAATGTTATTCCTAAAATTAATATTTTATTGAAAAAAAGTATTTATAAATTTATAGGTCATTATTTTATAATGATAAAGTCATATAAATTACAAGTTCCATGAAAACCGTATTTTTCGACTAAAAATACACATTTTCAGAAAAATATAAAAAAATAATAATAAGACAATTTTGATATTATGAGTTAAAAAATGAAGTTAGTTTGGCCAATTTAGAATTTTAAAATTAATCTAGTAAATAAATTCATGAATAAAGTCCTTTTAAAGGGTGAATTGCGTGATAGTTCATGATATGATGTTACTTGCTACATTAGAGTCTTAGGTGTTACATTCCCACCCTTAAATAATTTAATCCTTGAAATTGGAGTATATGTCATCTATTGAAAAAATGTGGATACTACTTCCTTATAAATTCTTCATGTCCCCAAGTTTCATCTTTTAGTTTGTGATTTCTCTAAAGGACTTTCACCAAACTAGTTATTCGATTCTGGAATACTTTATCTCTGGTGCTAAAGATCTAGATAGGATCCTCATTATAAGAAAAGTTTTCTCCAACTATATTAAATCATATGTGAGAACATGCATTGAATATAGTATGTATTTACTTAGTAATAAAACATGGAATACTTCATGCACTTTAGAAAGGTTGGGAGATATAGAAAACTAATAATCTATAACCCAAATTCATTATAGAATTTCAAAAGGACTAATGTATATAGGGATTAACTCCCCCTTTTTACCAAATCTTAACTCTATTAAATAGATAAAACTTCAATAATACACTATCCCCAACTTGAAATTATAATTCTTTACTTTGATTATTAGCATATCATTTTTGTTTAATTTGTGCTACTTTAATGTGATCTTGAATAGTCCATACTATAATAGTTGTTTTCTCAATGAGCTCCAGGACAACTAAATTTCTTTATACAACTTCATCCTAACAGGTTGGAGTATGACCCCTCTTCCCATAAAATGCTTCATATGATGCCATATGGATTCTATAATGAAATATATTGTTGTATAAAAACTCCACCAAAGGTAGATACTGATCCCACATACCTAGGAAGTCAAGAGAACATTATCTCAAAATATTTTCCAAATTTTGGATAGTTCTTTGAAACTACCCATCATCCTGGGGATGATAGACAGTGCTTAAATGTATCTCAGTTTTGAGATCCTTTTGATGAATATTTTAAAATTTCTATGTAAAATGTGGGTCACAATCAAATATAATCTATATTAGTTCCCCATGAAGTCTTAATATTTCATTGATATAGAGTTGGTAAAGGCTCTCAAGAGGTATATCTTATCTTATTTCTAATAAATGAGAAAACTTAGTAAGATAATCATTGATAACCCATATATCATCATTATTCCTTGAAGTATTTAGGATTCTAGTGATAAATTACACTATAACATTGTCCCACTTCTCTATATGTATAGGTGAGGGTAGTATGAATCCCTTTGGATATTGTCTTTCATCCTTAAAGTACTGGAATACTAATCATCTATACATATAGTTTTCAATTTCAAACTTCATATCATCCCACTAGAAACATTCTCTTAAATCCCTATTTTTATACTAGGGTGTATGGAGAAAATTTAGTTATGTGCTTCATCTAGAAGTTCCCTATTAAATTATGGTATGAATGGAACACATAACCTCTTCCCAAACTTCAATAATCCATCTCTATAGATGAATTCTATCAATTTATCATCATTTACTACTTTAATATTCATTTATAATTTCTCATAATACCAATGGTGCTTATCTGTATTTTCTAGTAAGTACAGTTTAACAATTTATTAGAAAAGGAATGATGGAAAAACTTTCTTAAAAATCACCATATCCATATTTATTAGATATATATATATATATGATCCTTGATAATATTAATCATGGTCAGAACTCCATGATTCCTCCCACTCAATACATTAACCACCCTGTCTGCCTTCCTAGGGTGGTAGTTTATCAAGAAATCAAAGTCCTTGAGTAATTCAAACCATATTCTTTGCCTCATATTGATCTCATTCTAAGATAATATATTCTTTAAACTCTTGTGGTATTTATATATATCGCATCTTTCACCATAGAGGTAGTTCCTACATATTTTCAAAGAAAATATTACAGTAGCCATTTCAAGGTCATGATTTTGATAGTTCTATTAATGTATTTTCAGTTTCCATGATGCATAGGAAATCACCCTATCATTATACATAAGGATACAATTAAGTCCTTTTTTAACACATCACTATAAATTGAAAATATTTATTTACCCAATGGTAGAGTTAATACTGGTGCATTAATAAATAACATATTTATTTCTTAAAAACATTACTCACATTCCCTTAACTATATAAATTTAACTCCTTTACATGTTAACTTGGTCAACAAGTTAGAAAATTGGAAAAAATATTAGACAAACCATTGATAGTAACTTTCTAAATCGAGGAAACTTCAGATCTTGATTATGTTTGATGGTGTAAGAAATTATCTGAATACCTTTTCCTTTAAAGGGTTAATAAATATTCTATACTTAGAGACAATATATCCAAGAAAATAAACTTCATTTATACAACATGTAAACTTACTATACTTCCCATATAATTATATTTTATTGAGGGTATATAGAATTATTTGTATAAGAATCTTATTCTCTTTATAGCTCTTGGATTATATCAAGATATATCCAATGAATACTTATATAAATTTATCAATATAATCCTGTAATACTATATTCATATGATCCATAAAGATAAAATGTATATTAGTTAATAAAAAAGGAATTATCGTAAACTCATAATTTTCATACCTTTTTCAAAATGTTGTCTTCAGTATATAATCCTTGTTTACCCTTAGTTGATGATAACCAGAGTGAAGATCAATATTTGAAAAGTATTGATATACTTTAAGTTTATCAAATAAATCATAAATTCATGTCAAAGGATACTTATTATTTATTGTAATGGAATTTATCTCCCTATAATTGATGCATAATCTCATGGAACCATCTTTCTTTTTCATCAATAAAATAGGTACTCCCAACAGTGAAATGATAGGGTTTATAAATACCTTATCACTCAACTCATGAAACTAATTATTCAACTCTATAAACTCCACTAGTACTATTATATAAGGAGTTTAAGATATAGGTCTTGAATCAGGAATGAGTTAATTTAAGAACTCAAAATCATGCTCTAGTGGATGACCATGTAATTCTTCAGAAAAAAATCAATGAATTTTTATACTACAGGTACATTCTCTATTCTTGGGATATCTTCCTCATCCATATATTACACTTTATCTTCCTCTATACCCACAATTTCATTAATTTGAGATATTGGGGGGGGGGAGATCCATACATGGTTTAGATAATGAAGTTTCACCTTTAAAGATAATAGATTCCAATTCACCTTTAAGAATCCTAATATCTTTCTCTTGAAAATAAAATTTTTCATTATACTTTGAAATCCAATCCACAACAAGGATTATATAAAATTAAAACACTAGTTTGATAATCAAATTTTTAAATAGGGTACACCCATGCTTCATAATTTTAATTTTCTAATAGATATTTATAAAAATAAGACACTCAATCGGCGTTTTAATTGATAATTCCCTTACTAGGGTACTAGGGAAGTATCTAATGTTTTTGGAAAATATGGAAGATATAAAAGAGACAAAATATACAGAATGAAATAAAACATTATCTGACTTTGAGTCTATGATCAAAGTACCTACCACAAAATCATTAGGAAATTCAAATTTTGATATGGTAATCATATAAGCTTAGCCTTTTCTGAGGTAAATTCCCTTGATTTTTGGGGAATTGGTTTTCATAATGTCCCTTATCACCATAGTTAAATCATTGAACATAAAAAACTCATACCTTTACATTGAATTAGTGATATTGATGTCCTTTTTTACCCACACTTGTAACAAACTATGGTTCCCTTATTTCATGCCCCATGGTGTTTCCTACCATTATTATCACATGTAGTAAATCCCACCCTTTCTTTCTTCCCCTTTTCCACACTATTCTTCCCATGATTCTTAGTCAACCTCTTTTTATATTAATTTTACTTGAATAAATATGCCATGGATAACTATTTTTCTATTTTAATGGTTCTTGAGACTATATCCTCATACGAAGAAAATTTATGAGAGAATAATTCCCTTCAAAGGCTTAAATTCAACCCATTTAATAAATGATCAATATTTATTTTTAGTCTATGTTGACAGTCCAAAACATGTCTAGATAACCTTGTAAATTTAGACTCATATTCAGTAAAATTTTCTCCTTTTTTTGTTTAATATTGAGTAATTGGCTTTACATTTCTACTCTTTACTCACGAGGAATGTATTTTTCATAAAATACTTCTTCAAAAGTTCCTCATTACACTCACTTGATCTTAAATTTTAATTTTGTGTTTTAAATTAGTGGTCACCATTGATATAAATCTTCCTTCAGATAATAGGCTTTCATGATGACATTTTACTTTTCACTACTTCCTTATGTGAGATAGATTTTCTCTAGGAAATTTATTCAATTTTCAACTACTAATGGATTATAATTTTCAATGAATGATATAGGTTGTTTTCACATGAAATGGTCCAACATAGTTACACCATGTTATGGATCAACATGTCACTCTATTAAGGAAATATTATTTTTTATAACCTAGGTCAACTTCCCCAATATGGCTATGATTTGATTATCCTCAACTCCATCTTCATTAACTTGTTTAGGAGAAATATACTTGTATTTACTATCGGGGTTGATACGGTTCCCATTCCTCTAATTAGTCACCATCTTTATATAATTTCATACACACAATTATCTCAAGATATTGAAATGTGAAATAAAATTCCTATTATGTTTTCTAGAGTTTTCCCTAGAAATATTTATAGTTTTTCATATAAATTGTTATATATAACTTGGTTCCTATAAATATTGTCCCCAATGTTCTTGCTAAACTTGATATAATACTAACTATATTATCCCAAAATCTAGAAATCTAGATTCAGTAGTTATATTATATTATTGGTATAGAATATAAGAGTTACCACAAGATATAACAACTTAGTTGTATTTAAAGATAATATATATACATATTTGAAAACATAAGATACAAAAATAAACATATTGTGAGAAAATTATTATCCCTTCCATTATATCTTTTAAAATTACACAAATTCATCCTCTAGGTTTCCTAAGGAAAGGAAAATAATTAAGGGTGAGATCAGATGCTCAATAAATAGTAGAATACATCAGAATATTACATAACATAAACATGGAATAATTGATATGGAAAGAATAAATGAAAAAAATGAGTCTATAATCAACTGAAACTAAGGGAATTCTATATCTTTGAGAATAAATGAAAACATGGATAAAAATAATCATTGATATCATACTGATGGAATGCATAATGAAAGACATACAAAATTTCTGTTAAGACCTTGTGACTAGAATCTTATCCTGTTATGGGAATAGGTATACACCGAAACTCAATCTGTTTTGTCTTATGAGACCTATCGATGCATCGAGGGGTAATATAATTCTGGGCCCATCCATCACCTGATTAAGTCCAACGAATTCAATATAAGAGTCATCAAGACATTTCATACCATTACTTGAGGAACCTATTGCTGAATAAAACTTGGTTATCCATATAATGAGAAATATATACATAAAATACTTTCCCAATCAATATAATAATTTAGATTTCTAGGATAATATCCCTTAATCATCTTGGAAACTAGTGGTACCATTAAAGTAATAGGTATTACTATTATCAAAGAAATATAGGGGTATGGGAACCTTTAATATGCTAGGCTATCCATGTAATATAGTAATTGGGTTTAATATTTATTATTGTCATGAGACTATGGTAATGGTTGGAAAATACTTCATCATGGTTCATTAAAATCATGTGAATATTTTAAATCATATCCCCCAAGAGTGTCTCACTTGGTGTGCAGTCTTAGGACCAATCATGGTGCATCAAGGTGATGATTGAGTAAATTCTTAACAAACCCTTTTCAAGGTGATTAAAACCTAGTTTCATATATTCCACAATTTTATCCACTTTCGAGTATCTAGATAGGGATGTATTTTCTAGGAAATTACACCCACTTTTACTTTACCAATAATTAGGATGGTTTTTTGACCATGGAAAAGGTAACTCTTGGATCAAAATAAAATTAAAGAGGGATAATAATGTAGAATTTAAATCCCTTAAATTTCATATTTAATATGGAAAAAATTATTCCATGAAAATCTATTCATCACACAAAAGAAAATAGGTGGTGATTATAACATGAGCCCCACAGAATAAAAATTGAGATGGAAAAACCCCACATATTGCTTGGATAAAAATTAAACCACAACCTCTTGAAATATAGTGGTTAAAATTGATCTTAAAATACCATTATTAAATTAATTTTATAATATAACATCTCAAATATGAAGTATATACACCACATAAAGGAAATTAGGCGCTTAATAAAAAATATGTCTCAAAGAGGGGAATTTGAGATAGAAAACCTCTACCACTTGTCTTGGCTTCCATGAACATACATGAAACTCTGGTATCATAAACATAACTATATTAACCACTTAATTCATGAACTTACTCATATCCATTTTCATTCATAATGTTCATAAATAGTCTATTTCTACATGAATTCTTCTGATTTTCCACATTAGTGTTTATATTTTTGATTATTTATACTAGTTTCATAATAACAATGTTCATATTTATTATTTTTACAATGTATATTATTAATAAGTAATTATAGTTTATTGAATGGATGATTTATAATATTTTTTTATGTTTAAAATTTTCTTCATGAGTGTTTTATACCTTATTCTTGAAGATGAAGTTGATAATAATAATGTTTTAGTGATTTTTGATGAATGGAGGGTGTTTCCTTAATTGATGAATTAGATATTGATATATTATCTCAAAGAAAAAAATCCAATCATTATTTAATCATTTATATATTTTTATATTATTAAATAAGTTTTTATATCCATCCATGATATAAATGTATAGTATTGTTCAAGTATGTGATTAAACCGACCTAAACATGAACATATCCCTATTTAATGAATGATTGTGAGGTTGTTTTTTATAATATAATTATATTAAAAGCATATTTATATTATTTTGTTTTTATTAGTCTGATATATTATAATTTTAAGGAATTATATAAATAACTAATGGATATGAAAATATTACATGATTTGAATAAAATATTATCTTATTAGTACACTTATTTTAAATGATAAAATAAATGATGATCATTTGATGATCAAATAATTTATAGGTTCTATAGTTTTACATGACATAAATTTAATGATATAATAAAATTAATATTTATCCTTTAATACCATCCTTATATCCAACCTTTTAAAGTGGTGTATGAAAACAAAACACATTACATCATGGAGGCGGTAGTCCACACAATGCATGAAAAATAATTTTGTTTTTCTTAATGGATGGGGTATATAAATAAATAATGTTAATAAAATTAATATAGTAAGATTAATTTAAATTTATGATAATAATATAATTATAATAGAATGATTATAATAAATTTTAAGGAATATAATTAAAAATAAAACTAATTATTTGATAATATTCATGTTGGGGACTTGAATTTTTCCTTGGAAGTTTCCTTCGAAATGAGGTCCTTATGCTAATTAATGGTGAAAAAAATATTTTTGAAGTGGAATATGGTTATATTAAGAGAAAAATTGAAGATATTTTGGGATAAATTCTAATGATAATTGAGTCTCGAAGTGGTGAAGATGATACCCTTTCATAAGTGAAGATAAGGGTAGTTTTGGAAATACCCATTGAATTTCAATAATTTAAGTTCACTATTAAAGGTTCAAGGGCTTAAAAAATGGAAAAAATAAGGAAAGGGGTAATTTTATGTTGATAAAAACCACAAAAATCTATTTGGAATCATTTTTTAAACATGTTTTGGACTTACTCCCTCAGTAAAATACCGTTTACTATTTTTAATTTTTACTAGGGTAACTAATTTTTAAACGTAGTAATTAATTTTAATGAAAAAATTAAAATTGAAATTATTATAGAATTTAAAAATTTTTATTTAAAATTTTAAAACCATTTTATCAAATAAAATTTCTACAGATATGAAAATTTAATTTTAAAATATAAATACTTAAACGCGTATATCTCTTTTTAGAGAAATAACATTTCTAAGATTTAAAGTTATGTATAAAGTAAAATTATCTTGAATACTGATCATAATGATATAAATTGAGTTATTATAAAAAAATAAATGATACTAGGCTTCCAATTAAATCCAAAACCTAATATCCCTTGAAAAATACTTCATTCAAAGAAAATACCGAAAATGATTTTTATATTAAAGTTACATTTTAATTAGTTATAAAAAAGTTTACCATAGGTTTTATAAGTTAAAAGAATATTTTAAAATGAATAATGTTATTAATCGAATAAATATTTTATTACATAAAAGGTTTTATAAATTTATAGGTTATTATTTTATAATGATAAAGTTATATAAATTATAAGTTTCGTGAAAATCATATTTCTCGATTAAAATAGTCATTTTCAAAAAAAAAAGATAAAAAATCCATAATAAGATAATTTTGATATAATGAGTTCAAAGATGAAGTTATTTTTTTCAATTTAAAATTATAAAATTAATATTTTAAAGAAATTCATGAATAAAGGCTCTTTAAAGTGTGCATTTCCCAATAGTTCAAGATATGGTGTTTACCTGCTATAGTATAATATTGGGTGTTATAGAATCTCCCTGTTTTACACTACATTTTATATTTTCCATTTGATATACATAATAAGAGTTAAATGTATATTATATAATCATCCTTATGATATGTATAGTCATCATTATAAAGTCTACATAATCCTTAAAAAGTCAACAGATGATCCCTATGGAGTCTGGAAATCATCCTTATGAACTCCACACTCATCCTTACATATTAAAATATCATACTTATAATGTTTCCATGCCTTTTACACTTTTCAATACATGAGTATAAATTAATATCATGGAGATTATAAATAAATCTTATGAAGTGATGAACTTTATGGATCTTATGAAATTAGAAATCATCCTTATAAAGTCCAGTAAGGTTCATGGCTTTATCAATTTCATCAAACTCATGAAAAATTGGCTTGATCCAACTCAACTCAAAATTTCATAGAACCTTCTTCAACACTTAAAAATCACCTCAAACACAACTTAAATCATCTTCAAACATTTATTACACATGTATGACAACAAATTCATCCTTCTTCAAAAATTACAAATGGTACTTCAATCTCTCCTTTTGGATTTATTGCTAACTTTTGTAAACTATTTTTTTAAAAACTACACAAAATAATTCAATAAACATAAAATAAAAACACTTATTAAGTAATAAGTGTCTTGAAACCACACCACGTGATAAAGTAGTGTTTTTGAGAGAACTCTTTCTCTCAGTGGTAAGTAAATTTTTTCAAAAGTAAATTTTTTCAAAATAACATGAATGGCCCCATATCAATTTATGCACTCATAACTTCAGATTTTACTCCTCATTTTTAGAAAAGTAACAATCACTACACTCATCAATAATATATATAACTAGTAACTTCCACCATAAGAGTTTTATAACTTTATCCCCCTTTGTAAATATAATCTAAATATATGTGGGGTCCACCTTCTAATGTCCCTCAAGAGAGAATAAAGGGATGGAAATTAATTTTCAACCTCAATGTATCAAACATGTCTTTATGAATTTCCTTAGTGAAAAATATCATCTAATTGGTATCATGTAGGAACAAATTTCAGTTTGATATTACCATTGGAAACTCTCTTTTTGATGAAGTGAAATTTTATGTCAACATGATTAGATATTTAGTTTTTCATAATATTTTTAAAAGATCAATAATGATTTTATTATCATATAAAATCTTGAGAGGTATTTAAATATTCACGCTAAAATCTTGAATCTATTCTTTTATCCAAATAATTTGGGTGCATGCACTGGTAGCATCCTCCTATTCAACCTATGTGTTTATTTAGTTAACATAATTTTTATTCTTATAATTCTATCCAACACAACTTTCTCACAATAGAAAAATTCTTCTTTAGTTAGATCTTCTATCATCACAATCACCTACCCAGTCAGCATCAGTGTACCCAGATAGATCCAGGTGCTCTCCTTTTATACAAAATAGTCTAAATATCAAAGTTAATTTTACATATTTAAGGAATCTCTTGGAAGATAATAGATGTGATTCCATTGGATCACTCTAATATCTATCATATAATTTCACTATATACATAATGTCAGGCTTGTATGGAGAGATGTAGAGTAGGCTACTGATTAATTTTCTAAGATCCCTATTATATACACATTTTACTTCAGTATAATTGGATATTTTCCACCAAAATTTTATAGGTATAGAATCTAGTTTAGAATTATGTATCCTAAAATTATTTAATAATTATTTTTTATAATTATCTTTTGACAGAAAAATAAAATTTTCTTTTTTACATCACTTGTAATCCCAAGAAGTATCTCATCTCTCACAACATGGACATGTCAAAATACTTATCTATTTGACTACCATATTATTTACAATAACTCTTATGATCAATTGTAAAAATAATCTCATCAACATATACAATCACTATGAGAGTACCTTCCTTCTATTCTTTTATGTACATATTGATGTCAACTTTGACCTTTTTTAATTTAATGTTCTTCAAGAAGTTATATAGCTTGAAATACCAGACCCTAGGGGCCTAATTTAATACATATATTTATCTTAAAGTTTAATACTATAAGAATATAATTTTCAAGAAAAAACCTTCATGATTCTCAATATATACTTCTTGTTTTATCTTGTTATTCAAAAAGTAATATTTGACATCCATCAGATAGATTTTATACTCATCATGAGCTATAACTTATAAGAATGTCCTTATAGATTCTATTATTGAAATAGGAGAAAATTTATCTTCAAAATAAACCAATTTAACTTGTGAGTAACATTTTAAAACAACTCCAGACTTATTTTTAATAACTTCAACATTGTCATTGAATTTATTTATAAACACCCACTTATTCCTAATAATTTTTTTTGTTATTTATTCTGGTAACAAGACCCCTAGTGGAATTATTATCTATTTGGTCAAATTAATAATTAATAACTTTAACCCAATCTCCATTATTAGTAAATTCAACCAAATATTATGGTTTAATTTATAAAATTAGAGTATTTTGATTCTCATACCCCAGTATTCTTCTAGTTTGAATTGGTGATATCTTATTTCTAGTGATGTTTTTTTCTTTATGTTTTTTTTATATTTTTATACTTTTATTTTCCTTTTTAAATAACCTTTTACTCATCAACGGTCTTTTAAAATTAATTATATTCTTTATGAGAACTATCCTCAACCCATTTCTCACTATATTTTTCAGTATTCTTCTTGTAGTATTCATTGAAATCCTCAAAATTCGATTCATCTAGAACACTGATATTGGGTCTATTTTAAAGGATTATCACCTCATAATAGTCAACATAGTTATGTAGTATTTTTTCCAACATCTTTATCCCTTTACACTAGATATTTATCCTAGAAAGACACCTTCTTTAGCCTTCTCATAAAATTTACCCAGTTTTGTATTTTTAATCTTCATGAGACATGGACTACAAAACACTCTAAAGTAGTCCACAATGGGATTATTATTTAACAATATTTAATAATAGGCCATGTTATATTTTGGTCTCAATAAGAATCTATTTCTAATATGAATAACTATACAAAAAACCTATCACCAGTAGAAATTTGAGATATTATATCATACCAAAATGGTTCTTCCAATCTCTACCAAACTTCTATTTTTATCTCTACCACTCCATTTTGTTAGGGTGTATAAGAAGTGATATGTTGGTGATTAATATAAAATTTTTAAGATAATATTCAAATGATTTTATTATAAACTCCCATTATCATATCATAATTTCTTGATGCACATCCTCAATTTGTTCTTAATTATTCTCTTGAATATTTTAAACATTTTCACTATCTATGATTTATGTTTCATAAAAATAATATCAATAATTCTAATAAAATTATCAATAAATGTGTTGAATTAAATATTACCCTAAGTGTAATTTATTATCATTGGTCCACACAAATCTGAATATATTATCTCAAGAGGCCTAGTAGACTGTAATTTTACCCTTTTATGAGAACCTTGCCTATTATTCCCTTTTTATCATGTTTCACAAATTTCTTATCTTTATCTATTGAAATAAGAAAATTTTATCACCACATATAACTTGTATTTTTTTTAAAAATTCTTTAGAAAAGGTGGACCAATATTCGATGCCATAATTTGTTCTTTTCTTTTGAACACAAGTAGCAGAAATTTATTAACTCTCTAATTTGAAAAATATTACCATTAGTTCTATAACACATGGTAACAATTTTCAATATTTTATCTTATTTATGAGGTATGTGTTACTTATACAGATAAATTCATTTCCATCATCACAAAATATACCGACACTCACCAAATTGTGTTTAAGCATATAAAAAAATATAACATATTTTAATTTTAGTTTTTGGGATTTAATATCAGCTATTCCAATTAATTTAACCTCTAAAGATATCTCATTACCAAAGGTTACAACAAATTCTTAAATATTTTTCAAGACCCTGGTATCCCTAGTAATATGTGATGAGCACCCATTGACAAGAATCTGTGGCTTACTTATCTTACCGGCTTTGAGTGACACCTCCACTATGAATAATTTCTCTATATTTTATTATTTTTGTCCTTCTTTTCTCTATCATCCTATAATAATAAACCTAAAAGAAAGGTAATATGATCCTATACACAGTGACCTTGTGGGTAACATCTTTCAAAAATATCCTTAATGAAATCAAACATGTACTGAATATGTACTACTGGAAGCTTCCCATTTTCTATTTACTTCCTCACATGTTTATCATTTCTATTCTTCGAATAGATACCTTTTAATTATGAACCTATCTAGTTAATGAGAGAGAAATGTTTCACCATTAGTTATATTATTTATGTCTATAGACACCATAATACTAATAATAACCTTTAAATCAAACTTTTCTTAGAATTTATTGAGCCTATCTTCTAGTCCCAATTTACTATTTTGGTAAAAATTCATCCTTCCATTACTTAGGTTTTGAAGATATTTCCTTTTTTTATATTAACTTTTACATTATTGTATTTATATATATCATTTTAAGAGTTATTCTCGACCCAATATTTCCAAAATTATCTTTTGGAACCAATAATTTAATCTAAAATATATTTGGCCTTTTCAAGTTTCATAGGTGATGATTTTACCTAATATTGATTACAACTATTCTCATTAATTTTATATGGCTCAATTTTCACTTCCACAACCTTATAATAATAATGAATCATATTTTCTAGAATCTTTTTATCCTTAATACACTTTAACCTAGCCAACCTAATTTCTTCATTTTTAGCATCATTTTTCTTTTCAAACCCCTTCATATCCTTTCTTTCTTAACCATTTTTTAATTTGAGAAGCTTAATTTCATCAATGTGATTATTATCTATAGTATAAAACTAACATTTCTATTTCTTCCTCTCATTGAACTCTATATTAATAGATTTAATTTTCTTTTTTGTGTTGATTGTTTCTTTTGAGATACACTTAAATCTCAATTCACCAAATGTGTTCTATATAAGTGTATTCTTCTTCTCATTTACTACTTGATATTTCTTATTTTCTTTCAATATGTTCCATATAATTGGTATATTTTCTAGAACATTATTCTTAAAAATAACTACATAAATAACAACAATCCTATTCATCTTTACTTAACATGATTCTCTAACTTTGTTTGAAATTTTATTTTCCCTTACTAAAACTTATTATATGATTTGAAACTTATACCTTTTGAATTTCATTGTTCCTGATCTTCATTATACTCATATTCATATTCCAAAATCTTCTTTCCTGGACATTCTACAATAAAGTTTCCAATTACCCACAACTAAAAGCACCCAATTGGAAGTTTTTCATTATATTTCCCTTTACCCATTTTTATGTTTTTTTAAATAAAGGTCATAATTATCTTTTGATTCTCATCACTCTCATCATATTAATCTAAATAACTTTAGGATTCAACTACCTTCCACTTTATCTTTAACTAGTTCATAGATTTTAATTTTATTTAATTTGTATCCTTTTTTTAAAACTAAATATTTTATTATCTCATAATTAAGAAGAGTATTGTATAACTTATCAAGGGAAATATATTTCATTTATAATATAGATATATTTTTTATATTAAATCTATTTAGAAAATTTCTCATTAATTTTTAAACTATAGTTGAATATTCTAATAAACCAAAAATCCCTTGATGTGTCTGACTATATCATCCACCCTGGTATAAAATCCATAAATAGTCTTATTTTCATCCATTCCAATATCTTTAAATTTATCCATTTGGATTTTTAGTTTGGATTATTTGATCTTGAATTCTCCTCCATAGATGTTTTGAAGTTTTTTACACATCTCTTTAGAAGACATGAGCCCCATAACTTTAGTGTATACTTTATTAGATAATGACGATGGTAATTTATTTATATATTTCATCTAACCTATTTGTTTCTGTCATCTACAATGTTCATGGGTGAATATATCATAAGAGTTGGGAAACCTACTAACACAACATCACTAACCTCCAGACCTTGTGATACCAAATAAAGAAGCATTCAGTTCTTCCATCCATAAAATTTATCCCCATTGAAAATGAAAACTCCCCTATTATTTATAAAAATTTAAATTATCCATTATTTATAAGGTAGTATCTAAAATGAAACCTAGTTTTATATGATACCAGTTGAAGTTACAAGGCTGCAAGGTTGGTTTGAATACCACTAGGGGGTGGGGGTTAATCAATGGTATATATTTTTAAAAATTATTTTAAATTAAATACATTGACTAATTAAGGTAATTATCTACTCAATATAAACTTTCCCTCACCTTTATTATAGTAGTAAAATAAAATAATTCACACAACACAAGATATTTTACAAGGTTCAGCATCAATTTGAGAAACTAATCCTTTATAGGTTTGGGTTGAGATCCAAGAACTAGATTTTCACTATAATATAATAACGATTACTTGAGAGATAAAGTGCTAATCCTTGACTCTTACTAGGATTTCAAGGCTGGTATAAAATAAGTGAGGTGTGCATCCTTTAATTTTTCACAATAATAGAAATAATATTGGCATTTTTTATATTAGTACTACCAATATTCAAGAGTATTACCAATATATTTTTTGTGAATAAGATATTCAGTGAAACTCAATATTCTTTTAAATAAATGTTAAGATATTATTTTGAAAGTTCTTTGAATTCTTAGATAATATCAATGCAGCAGAACATGTCAACCTTCCTGATATAATATTCACAATAATAACCTCAAGAATAATAGAATACACATATGGGATAAAAGTTTTCCTCCTCCTCATCAAGCCCATAAATTATTATAAATAAAATCCTTTTGCCTAAACACATTCAAAAATTACATATATAGTGTGGGTTTATGTTATTCAGTTTCTCTAACTTTGAGAAAATATTTATTAAAATGGATTAGGGTATTGAATTCTCAATTATCAATTCTATAAAATTAAATTTTCTCTTTATTTACACCATTTTATATTCATAATATTATATGAATAAAATCTCTATAATTATTTATGTAAATTTCTCATGATTCAAAGATGTATATAATATCCCCAAAGAATAGAAATAATAATTGTGAAGAATAATATCAAATATTTTAATTTTAAATCCTCATAAAATACATATGATATTATCATTTAATACTATTTATTATTTCAATTCAAATCATCAAGAGACTCAAAATTATTTATACTTTAAAAATATACAAAATCCATAGCATTGAAGCCATTTTAAAATTTCTTCCATGAACACATGGCCTCATGCATCGTGATGTGGTACTTTACTTCATGGATTGGAGATTCAAATATTTCTCCTAATGAATCAAAATATATAAGAATAATTGTGATATTTCATCCTTAAATAATAATAATAATAAATTTCTAATTTTTTTTGGAATATCAAAATATGAAAAGTAATTCATCCTTATATAATCTCCCCATTTCCCTTTCCTTTTTATATTTCCATTCAATATGAAACATTATACAAGTGGAATGAATCACACAAAATCATCTTTAAAATATCAACAATTATACTTATGAAGTTTCCAATCATCCTTATGAAGTCTGAATTAGGACACTGGTATATATTTATTTAGATTTTTCTTTTCTATTTCATTTATTTTTTAATTTTTTAGAAGTCGGGGGTCAAGAATTAAATTTTTTTGGAAGATAGTATGGGGTGCACAATTAGTGAACAATTAGTACTAACCACACACCCATCCATGCAAGAGGAGTGTAAGGGTTTCTAGTTCCATTTTTCACAATTAACACAGGGTTTTTCAAACTATGTGGGATCTTCTAGGAATGTTACTTAGACCCTAGTAGTTGTTGAGCTTCTTCTCCCTTATCTACTTAGTGGTTTTACATCAATTTTAGTAGTTTCTCTTCTGGTAGGCCTTTATTTATAATGGTTTCCTTCTCTCCTATTATACCCTTCCTTTTTCCCTAGTGTTTTTGAACCCTAGAAGGACATGGTGATGAACCCAGGGTTAGGGCTGGGATTTTAATGAATTTTTTGGTGTTTTAGGCTTTTGAGGAACCTATCTTCTTATTTCCAGTGGTTTCTAATGAAGGTGGTGAGGTTCACTCTATTTTGAGGTAGGTGTATCTAACTAAGGGGTTTTCCCCAGGGAATACCATTGGTTTTTATTTTTTACTTTAATTTAAATTGGTTGATTATGATTTTTATGAGATATTGATGGATATTATATGATTTGTATTGTGATTATTGGGGTGTTTTGGATTTAAATTAATTTTAAAATGAATTTTCTTGAAAAGTAGCTTTTGTTTTTAGAATGTATTTGATGATATTATTTAAAGAATAAAATGGTTTTAAATGGGGTTTTAAAGGGTATTTTTAAAAGATATTTTAACTTAGAATTGATGTTTTCTTTCTTATGAGCTTATGAGAATCATATTATATATGTTTTGATGATTTTTTACACATGGGAGACCTTGGGTGAGTAGTTTAACTGAACTAAATCATCCCTAGTTTAAATTGTGTACTGGCCAGGGAATATTTCCTAATTAGACAGATTAGGATAATATGATCGATTATGCTTCTTAAAGGGGATGAATATGTACTTATTTATTCTAAGAGGTCTATTGAGATGGTAACATATTAATTTATACTGGCTATAATTCCTATAGTGAGTCATAGTTTCCCTAGACCCATAAGTCTAAGACCATGTTGTATGTGTGACACTTGATTATGATATGTTACTATTTATTTACCATTCCATTATTTAAGATTGATGTTGTTTATGATATATTTATATGAACTTTATATACATTTTACTTTTTCATATAGTCTTCTTCTTTGAACTTACCTATATTAAAAGAAATAAAATAATTTATGAATGATTTCAAGGAAAGAGTTTCAGAACCTTATTTTAAAAATAAAACTAATGGTTTTCATGGTAAAATACATTATATAGATTCATATTTGTATTATACCAGGACTTATGCCACACCCTACATATAACCATGGTCTATTTGTAGAAAATAGATAATGGAAATATTTTCATGTAGTTTGGTGACTCTTCCTAATTCTCACTATACTTCTTTAATACAATAGAGGTTGTGACCATGGGTTACAAAGAGTTTGGGATCGAGTGGAGCATTTTGGTATCCTCTATTATTTTTGTGCTATTTTTTATCATTAACTTTACCCTTGACCATTTTTTTTCAATTTTTATATTGAAAATTTTTATCACTTTGTTTATTTTCTTGGTACGATGTTTATGAGTATCATGGTTATTCTACTAATCATTCTTAGTTTGAATGTCTTTATATTTTGAATGTTTTTATTTTTTGGCATGGGTGATAAATTTATAGATGGATTATACAAGATTTTTTGGGGGAATACATGTGATCTTTATTTAGATATCGAGAGTGAAACCCTTACTAATGGTTGTATTTTGATACCCTAGTGATTGTATCTAGTCTATGGTGATCGAGAAAATGCTTTGGGATTTTATAGAGATCCAGAGTAGGTGATATATCAGGTTAACCCAGGTTAGTTCATTACATGCATGATCGTTATAAAGTTAAAAAATGATCCATATGGAATTTTTAAATAATCCCTAAGAACTCTAGATTCATCCTTATGTAGTCATGAACCATCCTTACAAAGCTGAAACACCTTTACTAATTTTCAATTAAAGATTCTAAATGAATTTTTCATAGAGTATAAATGAATTTTATAAAGTGTTTAATTGGATAAATATTATGAAATTAGAAAGAATCCTTAAAAATTTTAGCATGGATAATAACGTTTTCAATTTCATCATACCCATGAAAATAATGGATTGACTCAACTGAACTCAAAATTTCATAGACCCTTATTCAAAACTTCAATATCACATCAAATCATCTCAAATAATCTTTAAAATTTTATTTAATAAATTTTAAAAAAATAAAATACTCTTTAAAAATTTAAAATGGAACTACAATAAACCTATATGGTTGATATGTCTTTCTCTAACTACCAGAAATGAACTAATCTTTAAACTTCACTGACCATAGAATTAATCCCAAAGCTCCATTTCAATCAAAGAGATTATGATATTATATTTCAGTATGGTAAGGGATAAATATTTTCTTGAATTATATATTAATATCATATCACTTATGTTTCACCCAACACATTCTACTTCATCATGAACATATATCATCACAGTTTTAAAAAATACTTCAAAATACATGATTTATGATATAAACTAATAATAATCTCAAGTCTAAGAACCAATACACATTTTTTAAGATAGTAATATTCAATAACACATATAACATATAGAATTCATATTGGTAGGTCTATCCCTATAACCTCATGTCTTTGAGATTACCATGTGTAAATATTCTTAAGAAGAATCATCATCCTCTTATTTTTTTAAAAGGTTGGGGCCGAAGCCTCATTATTATTTAAAGAAAATACCTCTTTTGACTGGGTAGAGGGAGACCCATTACATAGCCTGAAGGCTTAAGGACAAGTGGCCTGAATACAAGGCATGAAAGCCTATTTTTTGGCCTAAAGAGCCCCTCGATGAACAATACTACTACAGTACCTGGGCTACTACAGTACCTGTTACAGTACCAATGCCACTACAATTCTTCTATAGTGCCTCCACCACTACAATGTCACTTCTACTATAGTTGCCACTACTACAGTGCCCTGCTATAGTCTGCTACAGTACCCCCTGAAATTCGTCCCTTCCTGGACTTGATCCTGGATCTTTTGGATGCCAAGGAGGAGCCTAGTATAGGACACATGTTTAAGAATATTATGATAACACTTTAAGATTATTATTATAGTGGGGAACTTCTATAACCTTTCAATGAAAAATATAATCTAAGTACATTATCACATTAATGTTATATAAAATAACAATCATCATATGATAAAATATTTATTAATATTCATGTATTTGAATATATAGGTAATTGAAAGTAAAAATTTTGTTGGTTCTAGGGCACAAAATCCAATAAGGATCACTATATTCAAGCCCTATTATCAATCATATTTTACAATTAATATCACTTGGGCTAGTTGTTAAATATGAATGAAGAGGGAAAATGTATTTTTTTTTGTAAAAATTTAATTAGGAATTAAATTAAATAATATATAAATTGTTTATAAATTATGATAAAATGTATTTTGAAATATTTATAAATTTATAAAGGAATTCATAAATTTATTAATTATAATTTTTTTATAATTAATTATTATATTTATTTGAAACATTTAGTAAATATATAAATATTAATATTGAATATTAATATTAAAAATACCATTTTGAGTTATATGACCCGAATTATAATTTAGATATATAATTTTTATATTAAAATTATAAGGGTAATTTATAAAATGATTATAAATTAAAAAATAAGTAAAAAAAAACTCTAAAAGGATTTATCTTTAAATTATGAATTGTTAATAATTACTTAATTTCAAATGATAATTAAATATCTGACATTTAGATTATATAAATTGTTTACATATTAAAATTGAAATATAATTTTTTTATATTTTATATAATATCATATATTTAAAGTAAATACCATAAAATAAACAATATGAAAGAGTTTATATTAGAAATAAATATAAAGTGTTTATATTTGTTTAATTTTGAAATATAAATAATGAATAACTAAATTATAAAGTGTTTATAATTAGTTTTTATTTATAAACTATTTATAAATTATTTATCTCATGTTTAAATTTATGAATTTTTAATTTATTTAGCTTATTCCATTGTTTATTATTCATAGTTATAAATTGTTTATATTATGAGTATGTGTATTATTTAGTTTAAAATTGTTAAATTGCTTCTATATATTATTATACATACAATAAAGGAGTTACATTCTAGGTATGATAATTGATTTCAGTTTTATTTTACATTAACGTTGAGTTGTTTAAGATTTTTTGTAAAGAGTTACACATCAATATGATTTGATACTATTGATTTGGTGTAAGGAACAAGATTCCAACCTAAATCATTAGAATCATTCATACCCAAAAAGTCAAGGAGTCGAGCAGACCCACTCTTACCAAATATTATCAAATAAAAGAAAAGTTATGAGATCACAAGAGGGATTTTAAAATCGATTAGAATAATTCATACATAGATAGAATAACATGAGATAAGATGATGAGATTGAATACCCTTAAAACTGTCAAGTGTTAGATTCCTTATAAAGTGACACTTTTCAAGACCTCAATCACTCAACTGGGTCGACCATGACAAAGGTGTGTGCTTCCTGGATTATCTTGTGGAAGGAAAGAAAGTAGTGAGGTGACTCTAACCATTAAGTTCATTATTCTTAGAATATTATTTGGGTTACACTTATTTGGGAAACCCTAAATATTATAATACTAGAAGAATCAAGATAATATTAATCCATATGATTAATTGAACAAAGATATTTCCACTCAACCATCCATGATTCATATATGATATTATTGGAATGATTATTTACCAAATATATTCATGAATTATTTATGTGATAAACAGTGTAAATCATGATGAAATTTTGGACTTGGCCCATTAATGAATATAATTAATTTAAAAAGGGTCATCAATTTAGTGGGAGAACATTTAATAAAATTTCTTATTAAATATTTTTAAATCATCATACTCATTTAATAAAATCTTATGATATAGATAATAAAATCATCATAATCCAAATTTTATTTTATTAATCCTTGAAAAGGAGAAGATTATTTTAAGAAACTTCTTAAAATAGTATAGAAACTTAATAATAATTCTTAAAATACAAAATATTATATGAGTTAGATAAACCATTCCAAGTAACCAAGTGTTGAAATAGTTAAACAAGTGGATAGAAATGTTTTATCTAGGATAAAATAATTTATCTATAAGTTTGTTAAAAAATGAGGAATTAAGATTATAACACCATTAATGGAAGATTTTAAAGAACAAAGTCTTATTTTCCTATAATTTATCTAAACACATATAATACCAAATAATATATTGATACAATAGTTTTTTTTGTTAAAAATATTCCTACTAAAAGGAAATAAGAGTTATTTTCTAAACATAAAGGAGTTTGTGAATCTTAAAATCATATTATGAAAATGATATAGTTTTTAAGTGGTTAGTGGGAGTATGTTTGAAATTATATAAGTTAAAAGTAAACAAATAAAGTATTATAAAATTAAAAACTTAAAGTGAATGTCACTTAATATCCTAAAGGAGTTTATGTTGTTTTGAAAAAAGATTAATGTAAATAGTTACATTAGTTACCAAAATATTTAAATATTTTTTGGATGAAATAAGTTCCATGGATAATGATAATGAGATTATAAATAGTTCTATATAGAAAAAAAGTTATTAACATTGTAAAATTTGATGTAGTGAAGTTAAGAAGTTTGAATATGTTCAAGGAGTTGAAAATTAGGAATATGATTCCTAAGTATCAGAATTATTCAAAGCTCCTTTATTGATTGATATTAATCACAAAAGGGTTTAGTGGGAGGATTTTATCAGATGGTCACATAGAGCTATGAAATTAATTACATAGAGATGTAATGGGGTTCACAAAACCATTGAAAGTACAAAAAACATAAGGCTAATCTAAAAGTCTATCATATGTGATATGATAATACAAGTGTTCATATATAATTTTTTAATATTATTAAAAGAGTTTAAGAACATAAAATATATCATGTCATACCAAAGAAAATATCCACTTTATCATTCTTTCATATTGTCTACATATATGTATATATTTATATAAAACTTGTGAAGAGTAATGATAATTGACCACTTAAATTATAACTTCAAGTTATCCCTCACCAATGTTCATTATGGAGTATTATAGGTTATAATAAAATGTTAAGGTTAGCATGAGTATGATTCTTGTATCATGATATAGAATATGCTCAAGTAGTGTAAAATAGTTTTTTATTCTTAATGTCCCATGAAATTTTTGGGTTTTGGTGTGAGAACTATTTTTTAGTTAAGTGTTAGGAGCTTCATAGGTTAAATATCTGATGGAGTGCCCGAATTAGTTAGAACTCTAATGGGGGGGGGGGGGTTGAATCAGTGAAACTTTTTATAAATTATTTTCTTTTGGAATTAAACCCCTATAACTTGTTAGAGTCATGATATAATATTAAAATATCTTCCTCGCCCATATAAAATAACAATAAGGATTAAGAAACAAACATGAATTTTATAGTTTTTGTCCTAAATGAGAGATCCTAAGCCTTTCTAGGTTTAGTTGGGTTCTGAGAACAAGATAATAATAATATAACAATTATTATTAGATATGGATAATATTTATCCTTGCTTCTTGATGAGTTATCTAATCGATAGTACAAATTAAGGGTTGGTGAAATTCTTGAACTTGAAAAACAATAGAAAATTGAATGAAATTGTTTAATCTAGTATAAAAACCCTTGAAAATTTTTCTACACACTCATAAACAAATCATATATTTAATGAAATTTAGGATGCCTTTGAATTAAGGATTATATCTTCTTTAATATTTACTTTGACTTCCAGATGTGTATGAGTGTAGCAACAACAAATCTAACTCCCTATCACCAGATTTAGGATAATAAATACACATGTAAGAAAGTGAATTCACGAATCAACCTTATTCCTCTTCAATAATAAGCACCCATATGATCAATAACAGATTAAACTTTCCTTCTCACTTTTATCAATATCAATTTTATTTGATATAATAAAGTTTTAAATATAGAAGAGTTTCAATTATATATCAATTTATGAAAAATATTTGCTTATTAATTATTTTATATTTATATTATAATTAATTTGAAAAAAATATTTCCTAAAAATTTATAGAGTCTCATGATTTTCAATTATATTAATAATCATCTAGGAAAAACATCTTTTTCCATGAGAGATATTTTTAAATATCGAATTTTAAATCCCATGGAAATTGGTCACGAACCTTATCATTTAATATAATTAAGAATCCCATAAATACTATCTTGAATAATTGATTTGACTAAGACATGATATATAATAAATACATGATTAGAAAAGAATCACCATTATTAATTTATTTAGAATATATATATTCTTAAAACTTATATTTTACCCAGTAGACTACATCAAAAAATTATCTATGTATGTGACTAATTGTAAGGATCAAACATAGTGTGGATAAACTATGTGAAGCAAAAAAGTAAACCATATTAACAAATCAACCATGTGAAATGACCATATATAGAAATCATCAATCATGAAGATCAACCAAGCTATATAGATTGATCACATGAATGACCGTTAGATCGACCACATAAGAAACCAATTGATCATATGGACTGACCATGATAATTGGATCAACTACATGTAGAAAATTAACTAAAAAATTTTAGACTTATACAAAAACCAAGATTCAAGATTTTTTTAAATAAGAATAGAATTTCTTGAAAATTATTTCAATCCAGCTAGAATCAAATAATTAACATGTCAAACAAAACGAGTAACATTTCATTAACCTAAAATAAATTTTTATTTCTCTTTAATAACATTTAAAATAAATTAAATCAAATAATAAATTCATCAAAAAAATATAATGGTACTTCATCTGGACATGAAACTTAGGAAAACTGGATGGGGATAGTTCAAAAATACTATGGAAAGTTCAGGTTTAGTCCAATGGGTGATGTTTACTGGATCCAACTAAATGAAAAATGTTTAGTGGATATAGTTTCATTCTGACCAGTGGAAGATGGGTGGTGCAAATGAGTGGATGAAAACATGGAATAAGTAATACAATAGTAAAAAAAATCATGGGAATATGGAGGAGGAGTTTTCAATGTATATGCATCTTAGTACTATTCATGACTTAGAAGAAGAAGTGATGAAAATATTAGGGAAAAACTTTTGTATATAGCATAATTTTCTGGAGGTGGTGATGGAATTAGATAAAAAATCTTTTAATTATTCACTAGAAGGTACATTTGAGGTAGTGACTACTCTTAACTGACTAGATGGATTCCAAAAAAGATAAAAATTAGGATAAATAACAGAATGAGATTATATTAGAGGGATTACATCACCTCACTCATGTCACTTCATGGTGAGGGTGCCAGCAATAAAGAATTTATTATGGGAATCCATTGGTATACTTATTTCCAAGAATCTGGGTAGGGTATTTGATTATCCTTGTAACCTAGATTAATGTCTATTCTAATCAATAAGGATGAAACTATTTCTCTTATGGATGTAGGATATATTTTCTAAACCATACAATCCCTTGTTTTCTTGTGTCTGTATGTTGTTTTTATGTCATGTTCTTTTTTTCTTGTCATTTTATTGAAGGAAGGTCTTTAATTTGAATCAAGGGAGGGAGAAAGAACTATAGGAGGGTGACTCAGTGCGGTGGTTGTGGTGCCTGGTCTTCCCAATTCTAGATGTTGATGCTATGGGGGATCACTTGATTTTTAAAGTGTCTAATGCTATCTTCTATAAGATTTAGTTTCTAATGGTGTGATTATAATGTTCACAGGATATTGTATGGGGATCATGTGGTGTGGTTGATTCCTAACAAGTGACATCTGAGCTTGTCTATAGAGTATCTAGTGTGCAATTAATCAAGGACTTAGAGTTGTGTTACTCAGACAATAATGATGGAACCATAGGCATTTCTAAGAATATAAAAATTCGACCTAACCATATTGAGTCTTGAGGAATGTTCTATTATTGAGGAAATATGAAGAGTTTGGTTGAAAGTCTATGGGTTCCCCTAGTGAAGTAGTTGTTGAGTTTATAGAAGATGTTACCATTGTATATAGTGGTGGTTTTAGGGATTATGGGTTAGTTGAAAGAATTTACAATACCATTGTGAGTTCAATGACATATTTTGTTTATCTAGGTGGAGTTTTAAATATTATCAGAGATACTATTGAATATTTCCATAGACATTATCAATCCTTATGTTATTCATATTCAGTGGCATCTCACTATGTTTAGAGGATAATGTTTCATAGGTAAGGTCTGATATGATGATTTGACAGTGGATGTTTCAGATCTTATAGAATTATGGTGTTGCTAATCCTAGAGGTTTTTTAATTTACTTTGGATGAATATTCATTTAAAATCGAGGTGTTTAGAAAAATAAAATGTCAAGATATTAAGAATAAAGGGATTATTTCGGACAGTTGTGGTTAGGTGAGCTAACACATGTTCCTATAAAGAGGCTTTAATAGTATGGTTAAAGGCATGTATTGAGTCCATGAAATTAATTTGGTTCTTATAGTTAAAGGGGGTGCCTGGTATTGCTACCACATGTTTGGAAGCCTAAATATGAGTCAAGAAAACTTATTATGGGGTTTTATTTTTTAATATTTGAGTGGGAGTAGGTGTTTATTCTAGAATCCTTGTGAAAATTAGCGAATTTATAGTTACATATAGACAAGGATTAGAAAGGGTACGACACATTCATATCATCGTAAAGAATTTTCGATGTTCAATGCAAGGAGTGGGTTTATATACTAATTTTTTGGATGGTGTGATATTCACACATAGGTATCATGGTTATATAAAATTGTGAAATATGTTTCTAGATGGAGTCTTTCCTTATAGAGTATTCATTCCATAAGCAATGGGATATATGCCATTATTTCTTTATCATTGAATAAATAAGGGGGTAAAACCCTTGGTTTATTTAAGGTGTTATAGAATTCAGATGTAGGGAGTAAAAAAATTGTATGGAGTATTGTATTTAGAAGTAGATAGAGGTGTTTATATTCTAGAAGGAGGAGGCATATTGAATTGAAACTTGTCTAATTTTGATTGGTTTTTCATTGGCACCATTAGTACATCAAAGCACCGTATTTGAAAAATAACCATGTAATAGAAGATATTGGTCCTCAATAACAGAGGTACAAGGAATATTTATATCCTTCATTAAGGAGAACCATGTCATGCATTTTAATTATTAAGAGATAATTTTATGAATAGAGTTATAGAAAAAGTGGGAGTTTCAGAAGGACTGCTGGTGGTTATAGCCTACAGTTTTGGGAGATTGACCTAGAATAGCAGAAGGTATTATGAAGTGGAATATAACCCCATTTGGGGCATTATATTCCATAATTACTTCAATTATATTAATTGGGAGGTCTTCTATTGTTAGTAAAGTCTTTGGAGTAATCATCCACAACCACATTTATGCCAAATATGAAAAAATATAAGTTTAGGGAACATGTTTTTTTTGTAAAGGTCATAGATGAATAATTTTGTGGAATCAAAATCCATGCAATTATATTTAGAATAACATTTGAGTAAAATAAATACCCTTGTTATAGAGGTGGTCTCTTGAAGAGTTTAGACTAGGATGAAGGATAGTGTGAGTAAAGAAACCTATTTTTACTTGGTTGAAATGATGGATTGTTTTAGTGGGAGTTAATCATTCAAGGATATTATATATTTTAGAAGTTTAAGATCTTGATGGAGGTAAGTTATGATGGCATCACTACAGTTCAATATACCATACAAATCTCATATCTTGTAGAAGCTTAGTGAAATAGTCTTTAGAAGAACAATTCTAGTAGGAGTGGGGATATGGAAATATTACACAAGTTAATCTTATTGATTGGACTTAAATAGATTCAGAGGGAGAAAAATTAGGAATGATTTCTCTAGAGTATTTATATAGAGTAATGTATATGAGATTATGGTCTAGAAGATGGATGAGGATATTATTCAGTGGGTCCTAGATGATCATAAGTGGTATGGAGGAGAACCATAAAGACACTTAAAGGGTGAATTGAAGATTAGATAGTGGGAATTTGGTGTAATAAATAGAATAGTGTTCAAGTGGGATATTTTTGGACTTAACTGATGAAAAAAATCCTCAAGTGAAGGATTGTTAGGTTTTGTTAAGAAAACTATTTTCTGGTTATGTGTTGGGAGCTATGGATGTTAAATCTCTAGATGTATCACTTGGGAAATCTAGATGGGGATAATAAACCAACACCATGTTCATTATGGAATTAGGATAGTAGACTATGTTCATTGGATACAACTGAAAAGATAATTTTTAGTGGCCACATTGTCAGTCAGATTAGTAGAAGCTAGGTGGTGTAGCTGGAAAAATGGTATCTTGGAAGTAGTAACACATTGGTGAAACCTAGAATGGGAATGAAAATAAGGATTGTATAATGCATTCACCTAGAATCTATTATCATGATCAATAGGAAGAAGTTATGTATATAGAAGGGTAAGAATTCAAATGAATCACTGAGTTTTGGATGTGGTGATAGAAGTGTGTACATGTTTTGTTCACTCTTCACTAGAAGGTATATATGATTTGGTGATTACCTATGACTAACCAGATAAAGTCCCACAAATATCAGAGTGTAGTGGAATTCAAAACATAAAGACCAGTCAGTTGTGAGGACTAGATGATTGGATAAGTTCATCTATAAGTAGTGGAACCACATCATTAAGGATTAATTATTGATAACATCCTATACCATAGTATTAAGTGATTAGTCAACACATCCATGGTTCGAATGCCTTAATTCTAAAGGATAATGGTCATTGTAAAAAGACCAGGCACAAACGATTTGAAAGAGAAGTAGTGGAATGAGGTGATATCAGAGGGATCACATCCCTTCACTCATGGGACTTCATGGTGGGATTTCTAATGGTATAGAATTTATCATGAGAAGGTGTTGGTATTCTTAGTTCCATGAATTTGGGTAGGTTGTTGGATTATACTTGTAACCTAGATGAATGTTTGTTCTAATCAGTGAAGATGTAGCTGTTTTTACCATGGATGTAGGACACATTGTTCAAACTAAGAAATACCCTGTGTCCTTTTATATGGATTCTATTTTCATGTAACTTTATTGTTTAGTTTTCTAATGTCTAGAAGTAAGGTCTTGAATGTGAACTAGGATAGGGAGTTAGAACCAAAGGATGTAGATTCAGTGAAGTGGTTGGGGTGCCTAGTCTTCCTAGTTTTGGACATCAAGGCCATAGGGTATTATAAAATATTTGAAGTGTCCAACGCTATGTTCCACAAGCCATAGAGTCCGATGATGTGCTTATATTGTTTTGAGGATACCATGAAAGGATATGATGATGTGGTTGATTCCCAATATATGTATACCACATGGATTGTTTTAAACTATGTATTTGGTATAATTGGAGTGTATGGTTCTTATTTGGAGACCACACTACCTGAGGTTGGTGATATACTTAACATGAGAACCTCCATACCTTGATACCTTTCTTACACATGACATGAGGTTTAGATAATCATGGGTAGCTGAGTATGTTTTTGATCATGTAATCAGTTGGAGATTAATTAATCTATGATTTTCCCTCTCATACCCTCTATTGAGATAGACCGAGGAAGTGTATGACCATACCTAGATAGTAAACATGGCATTCTTATCTATTTGGGTTAGGGGAATGTGATGTATACATCTATAAAGGTGAATGGAATGTGATGTATTCATTGACCTAGATAATTATTATTAGATAATCAAGAACATATGAGTTATATATAAAGGGTTTGAAATACTCCATGTGCTATGGTCACTCAATGTCTAGAATTAAGGGATCATATAAAAATTTATACCTGTATATGATGCAGTTGGTGGAAAAAAGTATAGAGATACATGTGTTTGATAGAGATCATTACAAATCCATTTGAAATGATGAAATGTTTATGGGTAGGGAAACATATATTCTATTAATGGTGGAATCAATATTTTCACCTGATTGTGAGAGAAAAAAATTCCTTTCTTTCATGGGACAAAAGATTCCACCATTTCCAATTCCTATATACTAAACACACATTTTTGAGGTTTATTTTTTTTGTTTCCATATTATTATATAGTATTGAAAAAAATTTAAGTGTATCCATAAGATCATTAGATTCACTTTAGTCCATGTTTAAGAATAAATTTATTCAAAATTTGTGGAATAATATTAATTCAAGTAATATTAATCCTAAATTCAATCATAATATTATTCAAGTCAAGAACAAGTGATTTTAATTTTATGTTTTATTTATTCCTGAGATAGATAAATATAATATTTATTTATTTATAATATGTGTAAATATAAATTTTATTAATTTATTTTTAATTTAAGTTAATAAAATAAAAATTTATTCATAATTTATGTGAATATTATATTTTATCAAAGGAACATAATTTTATTGTTCATGATTCGATAATATTAAAATGATGATTTAAATCAAGTTAATGATATAATAAATATATTTAAATATTATTTAAATAAATAAATATTTATTTATTTAAGAAATTATATTAGAATAACTCATCTCACCTAAAATAATAAAAGGTTTATTATTATTTTAAGGGTGGTTACATGTGAATTTTATTAGAGTTAAATTAAAATAAAATGACTAAAGTGAAATTATTTTAATTTTAACCTAAGGATAAAAACTAAAATATTTCATTTGTTTGAAATGATATTATCATATATCTAAATCTCCTCTTAAGATATAGAGAGATAATTATAGAGAATATCCCTTCTTGTCTCAAGTTTCTATAGAGATAAAGTTGGAAATAACTACATACGATTGAGAAAGAATAATTTGAAGCACTTGATTCAATTACGCTAGAATATGAGATATCAAGAATGGTGTTCAGAGCATTGTGAAACATGTATTTTTATCACTAAATAAATTCCCATTTAAATTATCAAAGAAACAATAATTTCATTGTGACTAGTGATCGAGTGATGCTAATAATGAACAAAAATGGAATTAGAAATTAAATAATACATATTTTTTTATTTATTTTTTTGAAAAATTTATTATAAACTATATATGGTGATCTTATTAAAGGGTTTAGTTAAATTTATTAGATTTCAGGAAAAAATAATTGTAAATGGGAATCCAACCTCATTGATTCCACTATTCCTAGATCCTTCTAATGGTATTAGAGAATCATACTAATTTGTAATAATTATTTCAATTTGATTTATTGAAATTCATATCCAGGGTCAACTTTTGGTTTCCATGGTTAAAACTATGTGTGAACCAGAGTTTGTATAGACTAGAACATGCCAAAGATAAGAAGATTTTATTCATAAGAAAAAATTTAATTAATTAATTTATTCTACTATATTTAAATAAAATAAATAATATAAAAATGGGGGGGGGGGGTGTTTGATAGGGTCTAAATGAGGTTTTTAATTTTTCTATTTTTTATTAATGTAATTTTATTTATAAATATATGAATTTATTACATATATTATTGAAAAACACACACATTTATATATATATGTATTTATGCATATGCATATGTTAATATACACACACTCACACACACACACACACACACACACACACACTATAAGTTATATATTGTATAAAACAAAAAAAATTAAATCTTAAACTTGGGGACATGCACCCCCACCTTGGTAAATCCCCCCCCCCCCCCAAATTTTATGGGAGAGGGAGTTTTATTTAGAAAAAAAAACAAAAAAATACTAAGGGGATATGACTACTAGCCGTTCACCCCTACCCCTACACATAAAATATAGTTTATTATATAAATATATAAATATTATATGTATTATATATATATATATTATATATATATATATATTATATTCAAATAAATATTTAATATTTATATTAATAGTTATAAAAATCATAAAAGATCCTAAAATAGTGAAATAAATTTAAGGAATTTTTAAAGGAGACTCAAGGGCCACAAGTGAAGTTGAAAAAAATTTAAATTAATTTTTTGATTAAAATTATTTTTAAATTATTTAATGGTCATAAAGATATATTTTGAAGTTTTAGTCATGAAATTTTATTATATTATGAATTATATTGAGGTAGACCGACTTGGTAACTTTTTTATTCAATTTAATTTAATTATTTCATAATTTAGTATTTTAATAGTTATTAATAATTAAATATTGATGATCTGTATATTGTCCTTCTATGTTTGAATTGTATAAGGGTTTGAGTGTTCACATTTTTTTATTAAATGAAATTATCACTACTCGAGTTCCTCTCACCTATTAATGATTATACAATTACAAAGTTGGAGTATCCCAGTGATATGGTTCAAGTGACAATCCAAGGTAATATTCAAATAAAGGATACACATTGAAGAATGGAGGATGCTGTACCTTGAGTTGAGAAAGACTTAAGGTGTCACCCCTAGGGTCTAGTTTAGTTTATCACTACTTGATAAACTAACCAGTAGTTAAATATCATGATCATATAATGTTTATTTATTTAGTTAATTAAAACATGAATAATTATTTATCTATAAAATGAAAATTTAATTCAACAATTAAACAAGATATCATAAAATAATTTATTAGAATTATTAAATAAAATTAAATAAAAGTAATTGATATTTATTTTATTGGATATAATTAATTATTTTTAAAGTTCTTTCATAAGATAACTAACAAGAATACAAGGATAAAATTATATATCTTATTCAAATATAAAACAAAATAATCCTTTAAAGAAAATGATAAGCCATTATACACCTTCCATTACATAAGTTAGAATAAAACCTCAGGTTAAAGTACTTCTATGACCCTTTCTTGGTTACTTTCACTTATGATGTAGTGATAAAAAAGGTTTTGGGTCTAATTAACCATATTTCATCAATAGAAGATTCCCTATAAATATTGGTATAATTTAGAGGAAAATATTTAGAAAATTTGAGTGTAGATTTTTTAGATTAGGGATTCCACTCAATGAATCGAGTAACTATGTTTTAATATAGTTGGATAGATTAAAAACTACCTAAATAACTTCTTATAATTTGATAGATACACAAATAAATTATCCTTACCACTATAATATCCAAGATATTAAGTATTCACAATCTAATTATGAGGCTAATTAGGATTTTGTAAAACAGTGAGATACATAAGTGATTTGTTAATCAATATTTCCATAAATTTTAATCAAGATAAAATATTAAAATATTATTATATTTGTTATAGAAAATGGAAATTAATACCATGAACTCACTATATATGTGATCTATTTTGGACAAAGAGAATGCTCTTATAAGTGAAAATTTATCTGGAGTGGTACATGTGTTTATACATCACACTATAACAAGAGAGGAAATATTTTATATTGAAATCCCCACTATATATTGAGGCACCTATATATTCCATTAAGGGAGAGAAATAATACCATAAGAGGCACATAAATGATGTAAATTATATTTATATCATCATGTATTTGTTAATTTACACCAATATATAAGCAAAGCATATTGACATGGATGGATACACCATGTTTCCACATCCCTAATAAATTTATCAAGAGAAAGCAAGGTAGGAAAGAAATGAAATATTTCATAATGGATTCATGTGAAAATTATAAAAAGGAGTCTAGTTTGGTCCTAATTTACTCAAAATTATTGGGTACATAGAAAAATTAACACAATTAGATCATGATTTTTATAAATTTTTATTAATTCATCTCATTATTTCATTATTACCACCCAATTTCTATAGTTTATTGGTCACCATTAAAGGAATCATATGAAGAAAAAACTTCAATAACTTTTAGATATGGTTCACTAAGAACAAAAGAATATAAATAAAGACAAATGTTCAATTCTTATGGTGAAAATAAAGAAGGGTGAGGCTAAGAGACCATTGACATTGTCGATGTTAAATGGGTTTAAGAAACATTATTATAGGATTCCAAAGATAAATAGAGAGATCAAAGAAAATGTGGTTGTTAGTTTTTACTATGAAAAAAAATCCATTGGAAGAATAAATGAAATGAAATGAATAAGTAAGGGGAATATTTAAGTATATTCATCATTAAATAAAAACTTTCAATTTCTATAAGTTGGGTATTAAATTTAATTTATGACTCAAACATTTATAGCTATACATAGAATGAAAAGTTATGATATGTGAAGTGGATCTTCATGATATTAATTGTGTGAGGATTTATGAAATAATTTTAATTTTTTATAATTTTATAATTCCCAATGGAATAATTCTTGTATTTATAAACTATAATTATCTGTTTATTATAACTGTAACATTATTTATGTGTTGAGTTTATAAACAAGTGAATTTATTTCAAGTTTATAAATAAAATAACATCATATGTTATGGTATATAACATTAAATAATGGTTTAAATATATAAATGAACAGGAAAATCCTAAATTATAAATAAATGATGAATTACATATACATGACTCCAATTAATAAAGTACCTTTTAAAATTAAAGTTTAAATCAACACAATGATTCCATAATTAGTTTATACTAATCCATGTAAACTATTTATTGTAAGAATATTGATTTAGATTCTCATAATTCATTAATTGTTTGATGGCATTAACAAATATAGAGATATGTACTTAACAAGGTATAAATTAGATTATTTTAATATATATTAAGGAATACAAATTAAAGTAGAGAACCAAATTAGTATGAAGATAGTGAAACTATGATTATATTAATGAAAAGAATATCATAACCAAAACTTCATCCATTCTAAGTCATTCAATTATTTTATAATCATTTTCTGGATATTAATTGTAAATAATAACATGTAAACTTAACATAGTGCTCTAGAAATGGTTGTAAAATGAGCTCTTATATGATTTATAAGTATGAAAAAACATGCGCTAATATATATATATATATATATGTATGTATGTATTTATGTATGTATATAAGGCTTCAAAGCATTTTTTAAGTAATTTCATTGAAATAAAATTCATAAAAATAAGAAAATTGGATCCTTAAATAATCCTAGAGACAAAATAGTTTATCTATAGAGGTATTATATCTCTCTGAATAATTGAATGGAATTGTTTAAGTTGTTTTATTTATTGTCAAAATTTTATAAGAGAATGTTTTTTGAGGAATATTTGAAGATGAATTTGTATGTTTTTGAGGTTTGAATCTAGATAATATGAATTAAGGTAGTATTTTTATATACCCAGAAG
This sequence comes from Viscum album, assembly GCA_963277665.1. Taxonomy (NCBI): domain Eukaryota; kingdom Viridiplantae; phylum Streptophyta; class Magnoliopsida; order Santalales; family Viscaceae; genus Viscum; species Viscum album. Next base: position 1,731,531,080 of record OY728131.1, on the reverse strand, counting down.
ACACATATGTTTCAAAAATAAAAAATTAGGTCCATGAAGGATATATGAAAAATTGATTGTTGAATTGAAGAACAAGTTGGAATTTTGAGATAAGTAAAGTCTTACATAAGAGTTATAGAAGATATTATCTGGTATCTATTTATTGATACATGGAATGATGAGAAGAATTGAATTCATATGTTTATAAACTAATAAGTGTTAATGATTGGAAGATAATAATTCCAAAAATTAGAGGCTCTGAGAAGTGTATATTTGAAAGTGATAAATTAATTAAACGGGTATGGAATTTTGAGTGTGTAAGAAATTTGTGGAATGACTCCCTTAAAATAAAAAAAGTAAAGTATCTCATACAAGAATAATATTCTCACAACATATCAAAGATATTTTCTATGATAATTCAAAAATATGGAAAAGGGATAAACCTCCATATGGTATATAGGAATAAATATTTCTTATATAAAAATAATGTTCCCTAAAAATCAGAAAAGTGATTAAATTTAGAGGAATACGTAAGAGTAACTATTCCTTAAATAGAATTTAGCATGGAGAAATATAAGATAATTTTAGTTAGATGAATTTGAGAATATAAATAATGTCCATAAGATAGTCTAAAAACCAATTTAGATGATGTTATGTTGATATTTAAAAGTAATCAATATCAATAGAGGTTTTTGAATCTATTGAATTCAAGATGAGTTAAATTGATAAAGTTAGAAGAATAAAAAAAATGGTATTTAAGGTTTATTAGAGATATATTTAGAAGTATAAATCATTTGAAGATAAAACGTTTGATGCTTAAGAAGTTCTAGAGTATAAGTAGAGTCTAGAGAATTCACTTATATAGAATATCTTGAGCTAAACCCATATTGTGTTCTAATATGTGAAATTGTCTAAGTAGATAAGGATAAAATTTATATAATATCTTCAGCTAAACCCATATCATGTTCTAATATGTGAAATTTTCTAAGTAGATAAGGATAAAATTTATGAAGTTTGGAAAATTGATAATTATGATGATCAGAGAATATGAGGATTTTTTTTGAAAAAGTTGATATTATAGTATCCAAATTTCTAATGAAATGTTTAATAAATGAAACAAGTACACTATAATATCAGAAAATATGTTATATTAAGTTCAAATAATTCAAGTTCTATATGATTTTGATGTTAGAATATAAGGAATAATCAAATATGGAAGCAAATTAAAGTTATTTTTCAGAATTGTCATAAGTTGAAGAACCAAAAGATTCCATAGATTCAATTTATTTCACTTAATGTTTTAGGTGAAGTAAAATTCATTGTGATCATGACAAGATGGAAATCAATTATAAAAATTCCTAATGCTGAATTTGTGATTCTAGTTGAGATTTAAGGAATAATTAAATACAATCAACATAAATATTTTCAATAACTTTGATGAATTAAAACTCTGATATATTTGTAGGCATTGAAGGTAGTTGACTAAGGTTTGAAGAAGGTGGAAGATACAGACCATGAAGAATAATTTTATTAAATAATTTTTGGTTATATAAATAGTGAGTTCATTCATAATTTTTTTTATTCATAATTTTAGAGAATAAACTATAGAGCGACCGACCTGAATTTTCTGAAATATACATGAAGTCAAAGAAGAATAGATGATATTATGTAGAATTTATTAATAATAAAGATAACAACAAAAATTTGGATGATTAGTGTGTTGATAAGATTGATTCTAAGGTTTCAATAATTAATATTCCGAATCAATAAGTTCTGGTAGTTGAGTTTATGAAAAACTATAGATTTAGATCATTATAAAGGCTTAGAATAAAGTTAACTATTTTTCGTATAAGCATCCTGAAGTTAAAGTGACCTTTCTAGTTATGTTTTTGTTTCCATTGTAAGTTGATGGGATCTGATATAAACATCCCATCAGGATATAGTAAGTGATTTTATAGAGATATCCTTTTTATATTAAATTATGTCATATAGTGAATATCTATGTCTCTAGTTTAAATCCAATGCAACATGGAGTAGGTACCCACATTTGGAACAAACCCTTTTTAAAAACCCATGTACCTAGAATTTAATTTTATTACTATTGCATATGGGTAAGGGTAAGAAATAAAATTGAGAGGATAAAAACTCTAACAAGATATGGAGGTTAATTTTAGGATAAAGGAAATTTTAAAAGAACACCATGAATTTAACCCTACATTCTTAATGGTATATTATATTCTCAAGAACTTCAATTGTATCAAAGAAACCCAAGTTCCTTGTGAAATATCCTTACTTTAGTGATAATGTAGAATCTAAATTCATTCAATAACATAGGTATTTCTATATTTGATGAAAGAAATCCTCACGTATAGAAGAATATGATGATTCCTAATCTCATTTCACATGGTCTAAAAGTATCTAATGCTACTACTATGGGATTCCATAGAAGGATAAATATTCACCCATGAAGTTCACCAATAATAGGAACTTAAAAGTTGATGGTAAAGAAAAAAATTCTATTCTCATATCACATTTATATAAATTTTATATAAATGTATTTTAAGGGAATTTGAAATTAAAGGAAGGAATAATTATGATATGGTGAAGAAAATTTGAATAATTGAGGATGGATGATGAAGAAACTATTGATGACCATGCCATAAAAGTAAATGATTTTGTTAGGAACATCATATTATTTATAGATACTTTATAAGATTTAATCATCATCAAAAGGTTGATGAGAAACTTCCTTGAAAGTTGTGATCCAAATGTTTTTATATTGAAAGATAGAGATGATTTATCTATTGATGAATTATATAACATACTTGTTAGTTATGAGATGAGGAATGCTCTATAATTAAATAATAAAATCAAGGATATAATGTATTTTGAAACTATGGAGAAACTTAATATCCAAAAATAGGAGGTTGTATACTACAATAAATTAGAAGGTGAAAAAGATAATTATAAAGACTATATGAGGATTATTTTTCTTATCTCAAGGAAATTAAAAAAATTAAAAGGTAATTATAAATACAAACTCCCAATGAAATATTTTAAGTATTGTGTAATTAGGAACTTTAAAGGTGGAGAGTTTGATAATGATGATCATAGAGAAAAACATTAAACAAAGAAATGGGACAGAAATTCAAAGGAAGTTAATAAATTTTCTAAATATAATAAAAGGTCTATTGAAAATAAGAGAAGTAGTGTGTTGAGAAAGGAAAATAAGGAATACTCCATTGAAAGTAGTTCATAGAAGTATAAGTTTCAAAAATGTTTAGGAAATTCATGGATCATGTTGAAAAACATATAGAAACTTCAAGCGATGGTGAAAAAAATGTAAATGAAACTTACATGGATAAAATCTTGAAATTTTAACTTGAATCATGTCTTTATAAAAACACTAAACTCTAGAAAGAAGAAAGTATATTTAAGAAACAAGGTTAATAGATAAATTATGGAAATGACATGTTTCTTAAAAAGGAAGAGACTTACATTGAGGAAGTTAAAAACCTCAAGTGAAAATTTACATAACAAGGTGAAATGGTGATAGACCTTGGTGAGAAAATTTCTATTAAGGAAGATGAGTTAATTAAGATACGATAAAGGTGAATTGATACTAAAAATTCTATAAAAACAATGAATAAAGATTTAAAAAAATTTATGGAAGTTAAATTTGATCATCTCAGGCTACTGAAAATGCTCACCCAAAAAGTCATGTAAAATATAATCCTACTAAACTTGAATGTAAATATAGTTTTACTAACCATGATTGTTTAAGAACAAAATATTAGAGAGTTTTTACTAAGAAGAATCATTAGAAATTTTCTATAATATTGGATGTTAATAATAACTTTTGAAAAAATATTTCCCTATTCTAGAGGAAATTAGTGGTTTCAAGTAATGATAGACCTCAACATTATTTTTATAAACTGAATTCATATCAGTATCTAAGATCAGGTTTTATAGGCTATTTTTAGTGTTGTGAAATCTTTAGGCAAAAATCCTATGAATGTTATGACAATATTTTACTTCCTGGGTGTAAGCATGAATTAAGTAATAGAAACTCTAAAATAAAAGGTGGAAACTTTTGGAAGATGAATAATGATTTAAGGAAGGAAAAATATATGATAAAAAATTCTCCCAATATATGTTATCATAATAGATTTGATCACATAAAGAAAATTTTAAGAATATGTTATCAATAAGATCATTATGCTGAAGATTATATTATTACTCTTCTAGGAAAATTTCCTTATACTAAAAAAGAAAATGAGGTTATGAAAATGGAAATGGAAGAAAATTCACTTATAGTTGAATATTATCTAAAAGAGAGTAGAAATGGTAATCCAAGGATACTCGATAATGAATATTACGATTATATAATAAGTGGTATGAAAATATTGAAAAATTTTAAGAACATGATATAGGAGTAGTTATATTTGTGAATGTGAGTTTCTTTGAAATTAAAGGAATTAGTACGAGTGTAATGGAAGCTCAAAATATAAATCCTTAGGATTCCATGTTTTCTTATTTTATTAAACACAATTTACCAAGTTTTATCCAACTTTTTAATAATGAGAATAAAGTAATTTTTTATAAATTTCTATGTATCTTCAAATAATCAAAATATGGATTTGTTATCACTAAGTTATAAATAAAAAAGGATAATTTACTCTAAATTGGACATCTAAGTAACTCATGTTATCTAAGTTATGAAGATGAAAATAATATTTGGAATAAGAGACTTGTCTATCTTGTCTAAAGGAGAATGAGAAGAATCTCAATGGAATATATAATAAGAGACATACCACATCTGAAAATAAAAAAATATGTTATATATGAATTATTCCAAAAGGGAAGTATGATATGTGGAATTCACAAAAGGACAAATATTTTTTCCACTTGACCACCTGAACATATATATTCTAATTTATATGGACCAATGAAGCATCAATCTACTAAAGGTAATATTAAATTTATCAACTTTATTGAACATGATGATAAATGTGATGTTTGTGAAAGAAAAATAAAAATATTTATATATTTTCAAGATATTTAAAATGGAAGTTGAGAAGTACCTATGAGTTTACATTAAGAAGTTGAAAATAAATAAAAAATGATTTTACTAGTAAATAATTTGAGTAATATGTTTTTAACAATTGTATTAAACATTAGAATATTTCTCCTTATACTCCCCATCATAAATAAAAAAATATATGTTTAGTTAATATGGGAAGAATCATGCTTTCTAAAAAACACTTGAAATTATTCTAGAGGGAGGAAACATGTACATCTAGGCATATTCAGAATAGATTCTTATTAAGGTTGGAATAAAATTTAAATCCCTATGAGATATGGTATAAGAAGAAACCTATAATAAAATACATTAAGATTTTTAAAAGTTCATTCTTAATGAAGATAAAAAATATGGATTTATGAAAGTTTTATGAAAAATAAAAGGATATAATATTCATGGGATACTCAGAAAATGGTAGATGTAAAAGGTTCTAAAACAAATTTCCACATAAGTTGGTTGATTCCTATGATTTGAATTTCATTGAAAACATGTTTAAATTAAAGTAATATTGTTAAAAACATGTTTAAGAACCAATTGAAGATAATTTATTAACTTCTAAAAATGTTAATGAAAAGGAACGAGGTCATGAAAATGATCTTGTTTATACTTTTTTTGATTAGTACAGTGATGAGGAAATAATTATTGGAATAAAAAATTAATTTTTATAGTTTAAATAAGTAGGTTGAACTAGTAAATACTATCAGAAGTCAATAATCTCTAGAATAGTCTAGAATAAAGTTGAGTCTTGAAAATTTAAAAAATATTATTCTACAGGTTGAAACTATTTCAGTTTTAGAAGTTATTTATCACAATGATTGTATAAATACAATGAATGAAGAGCTTTATTAGATTGAGAAAAATGAAATTTGGGATCTTGTTCTTAGATTAGAAGGAAATTTTTTATAAGAACTAAATGGGTGTTCAGAAATAAACTCAATGAAAAAGGTGAGATCTTAAGGAACAGATCCATATTAGTTCTTAAAGGGTATTTATTAGTGGAAGGCATGGATTTTGAAGAAAATGTTTCACCCACTGCAAGAATTGAAACTATAAGGATGTTTTTGGATATTGTAGCACATAGAGGTTATAAAGTTCATCAGATGCTTGTGAAATATACTTTCCTAAATAGGACTCTTAAGAAGGAAAATTTTATTGAGAAATGTGAATATTTTATACTTGATAGTGACATGGATATGGTTTATAAGTTGAATAAATCCTTTTATGGGTAAAAGTAGGACCCTTGAGCTTAGTAATCTAAAATTGATATTTTTCATAAGAAATTGAACATTTTTAAAGGAAAATTTTACAACAACTCATATGCGAAGGATATGAGAATATGTAACCTAATTTTTATTATCTATGTTGATGAAATATTTTTTTAAGTGACGGGATAAATTATTATAAAGAGTTTTCCAAATAAATGAAGATAAATTTTGAGATATAAATTCTTAGAGAGTTGAATTTATTTATTGGGTTAAAAATTCTACAAAAATGAAGTTACATCTTCCTATCATAGGAAAAATATGATAAGGAATTATTGAATAGGTTTGTCATGAAATACTAAAAGGAAGTATTTAAACCAATTACTGTTAGCATGAAACTAAGAAAATATGAAAGGAAAATTATGAATTAGATAGACTACATGAAGTTAATTAGAATATTTATCTATCTTATGATATCAAGACCAAATATTTTGTATTTAATAAATTTGTTTGATAGATATAAAAGTGATATAAAGGAGTCACATATGATAAATTCCAAAATTAATTTTAGGTATATCAAATGAAAATAAAATTATGATATGACGCATAGAAGAAGTGAAGAGATGAATTTACTGGGCTTCACTAATTATGATTTGGAAGGAGATTGCAATGATAAACAAAAAATATTAGGAGGAACATATTCTTGGGATAAATTTGTTTAAGTTGAAATAGTAAGAAAAAAATTCTTTTACTTTGAGTACAGATAGAGAAAAGTATGTTCCTCCCATTAATTCTTGTATATAAATGTTGTAAATTAAAGTTCAGTTGAAATATTTTAAGGTGGATGTTGAGAAACAATTAAAAATTACTTATGGTAATAAAAATGAAATTTATAGGTCTAAGAATCCATTACAACACTTTAGATCCAAGTATATTGTCATCAAATATGATTTCATCAAGGAGAACATTTCTAATAGAGATGTGAAGTTGGATAGTTTTTCAAGATAAGATCAAATTGTTGACATGTTCACCAAATCTATTCCAGTCACTATTCCTTGGGTTATGTTCTGTAAACCTATTTCTAATGATGGTTTGGGGATCAAGAATATCAAGTTATTTAATGATTCTCTATATGATAGGTTTACTTAGAACCTTAAAGAAATTATTCCATGACCATCAATTTTATTAGATCTAGATTTCTTGATAAAATAAGGAGGGGAAATCTTAATTATATTGATTTTTATATTTGGATGTCAATCAAGTCCTATTTATCCAACATCATGTCTCACTCTAGATGGATCACAAACAAGGAGTCCTATCTAAAATATTTGTTGGATAATTGGACAAGAACACTTCTTATCTCCTTTATGGAACCTCAACAACTCTCTTTGGACACAAAAATCTATATCAATTATTTTTACCTCTCCCAACCTAGATTTTCCATAAAGCATCATGAGCCTGATTGATAATTACTCCTTTTCTCCTACTAATGATTTTTTGATTTTGGAACATTCCCATAATGGTATTTTGTACTCAGAACTCTAATACTAATACAATTTTATGGGTTCCAAAAATGATCTCACATGGATGGGATGTTTTTATAAGACATGGATAAGACCATATCATTTCACTTTTTCAAAATAATTGATCATAACAAGATTCCTACTAATGATTTCTTACAAGCCATTAGTATCCATCTGTGTTCAAATTACTGTCTCTATAATCAACATAGAGAGGATGTCGATCATATCTTCCTCTATTGTTCCACTGCTACTACCCTATAGAAGGTTGTTTATGATTTCTTTGAACTTAAAATGATAGAGCCTTCCTCTATCTATTTCCATCTCTAGGAATGTACAAATGCAACACTATCTACTCAATTTAGGAGCCTATTTTTTATTTCAATGAATGATATTATGTTCACAATCTATTATATACAGAACTCTTATATTCATAACCATAAATCATTCAATCTATATGTAGGTATAGTATAAATTATTACTGCTATCAAGGAAGCTAGCACATTACAGCAAGGATACTACCATAATTTTATTCACAACTTCTCTATGATAAGAAATCTTGGAATACTTGGTAATTACAAGACACCTATGGGTACCTTATTAGTCTTATGGTAGGCCTTTATTCCGACCCAGATTAAGGTTAATTTTGACAAGGATTTAAATGGAAATACTAGTCATTTGGGCTTTAGGTACATTTATATTGATCATAATGGATAGTTTGTAGGATGATTATTTGGAACATGTGTCATAACATCATATTAGGAGGCCAAAGTTATTATCATCACCACCACAGTCTCCTTTTCAAGTAAAAAAGGATGGAATAATATTTGGCATGAAATGGATTCCACCACAATTATTCAAGATGTTCATAATGGTGTGATGGATATCTCATGGAATATAATAGCTAAATGGATGGAATTATTGCTATTTTTTATAGATCCAACTTCATCACTACCCATGATTTATGAGAGTCTAATTCGGTGAAAGATGATATTTCCAAAAAAAGTCAAAATTCACATCACTTTGTTTGGCGAGCTTCATTTGGATTTATTTCTTATTTTTAAAAAATATTATAAAAAAATTCCTCTTTTAGACTCATGAAAATTTTTATTTCAATAAAATTGATTTGGATTTTTGGTCAAAGCATCACTATATTTAAAAAAACAAACCTATTCTAAGAAAATTATTTGAGCAATTAAGGATGAAACTTCTTGTTCAGCCTTAACCTCACACTTAATGAGGTTATGGGCATACCCCATTATACTTTGGATTCTATTTTTAGAGGGGTATAAAACTATAAAAATCTATAATTTATATTTTTTGAATCCATAGATGTTGTTATTATTAAAATGGGTACAAAATCTAAGAGTATTGATTGAGGGAGATCACATCACAATCATGGACACAAAATATCATTGAATGATAAAATTCTCTCAAAAACAATAATTTATCCCAAAATGTGGTTTTAGGAAACTTATATTTAAGAAAGGAAATGGTTTGAAAGAAAAATTGTGATTTGATGTTGTTGATAATAAATCCAACATGAGATATTGAAGAACCCAATGGAATTATTAAAGGTGTTGTTTTTGTTTTCAAAAATTTTATGAGAGAGGAATATTTGAAGGTGAATATGTATGTTCTAGAGGTTTTAATCTAGATAGTATGAATTTCTGTTGTTTAATTTTTTATTCTAAAGTTACACATGTTTTGAAAATGAGAAACTATGTCCTTCTATGATAGGTGGAACTTTTCATGATAAATTGAAGACTGAGTTGGAATTTTGAGAGAAGTAATGGCTTGCAGAGAGTGTAAGTCCCAATGAATAAATATAGAAACAAGAAATCATAAAAACTATATTATATAGGTGAGGGATCACTATATCACATATGTGATCAAGTACTACCTCTAGAAGGTTATTTATACCAATATCACATAAGTTTCTAGTTCACCACTTCTTCCATCTTTTGAAGTATATATCCACTGAGCTCTGGATGTCACTAAATCATATGAATTAAATCTTATTCATCAAGAGTATATTCAATCATATTTATATTTTATTATTAGTGGAAAGAAAATCTATCTCTATAAAAATACATAACTTTTAGATATTCTTTAGAGTCTATTTTCTAGGACTCACTTAACTCAAAAATCTTAGTTCCTCCTCATTATATGCAGACATAGAATGTACAATTATTCTCAATACTAAAAACTCAATCACACAGTAATTTCAATTATCAAGAATATATCATCTTCAAAATAATATTCTTACTTTCTTCTTCTTTGACTAATTTTGTTAAAAAAATTAATTCAGCATTTACTTCTTCTATTTGAGATCCCTTCACTAGAGATATTAGCTATCTCAATGTTCTTCTTCCTTTAAGAGAGTGTTATCTCTCATATCAACACTGTTATCTTGGAAAAAAATCTCTTTATCTATAGCATGAATAAAATTATTATCCTATTCTTTGAGATTGATTATTATCTCTTGTTTCTCTCTCACCCTTATCTCTCACACCTTTCTTTGTTTATATCAACAAGAGTTATTTTTATTCTTCCTTCTCTCTCAAAATTCCATCAGCCTTGATTATCTCTATTTGAGAAAGAACTTTTCCTATATAGGGGGAACATTAAATTATCATGTCATTTTATATAAAACCAAATCAGTAAATTAAAATATGTCTCAAGCCTAGAAAAAGAAAGCACAATAATAATAAAAACACTTTTTTTCAACCACAGTCTGAAAATCTCACCAACTAGAGGAGAGGATCATCCACCAATGTTCTCATTTGGTGTTCCAATTTTTTTTTTCATTTATTCTCAAAAGATTAACATACTCGAATACATAAAAATCTAATCTCTTTATGTTTCTACTAAATCAACATCAGTTTTTATTTTTATCAAGATTTATAATAGTATTAATGAAAATATTTACAATACAAAAACAATATATATAACAAATTATTGAAAAAATTAGGCACCCTAAAAACTCAAATTGTATTAAAAATTGATTAGTATGGGATATAGGAACTAGATAATATCAAATAACCATCCCATTTAAATATCATAATTATTTTTGGAAAATAGAATAAGATAATTTCATCTTTATTGAGATAAACCGCATTAGGTTGCACCAATTTAAAATATTATTCTTAATGATGTAAGGATCACATTCTATTCATGTTAGTTAAATCAAAATTTAAATGTGATTTTTTTATCATTCAAGAAAAATTCTCTCATTGCCTAATTTCTTTTTTACATTTCTATATTTAATGAAATCTAAAAGTTCTCTCATTTTAGACTGAAAAAATTATTTGCCTTATATATCAATCAATATTCTTCATCATAGGCTTGGATTATGGTTCTTAAAAGATTCATGATTTTTATAACATTATCAAACAATATAGGGATCATACCATTGATTATTTTTCATCTTTAGAAATAAATATAGAATTTCACTTTTAATCTACATTATTCTTGAATCCTGAGCAACTGTTTAAGTATTATGTTTTCATATAACTCATTTTATAATAATTTTTAAGTATTATGAAGTAAAAATAAAGTATTATGTTGGTATTAGAAATTTTTACAATTTTCATGCCTCTGCCAAATTTCAAGAAAATTTGCACTTTGTAAGACTTGTGAAGCCATACTTCCCAGCAATGAAAATTCATGTATTTTTCAAAAAATTCATAAAAAAATCACTATATACTTAAAAAATCATTATAAGTCATATTAAATGACGTGAATACATTAAATCCCCCTAAATTAATATGATATTCAAGTGAAAGACTTGTTGTTTTCAAGAAATCCATAAAAGATCCTTATAATGTAATACGAGATGGATCAAAGTCGTACACCAACACTCAAAGTCCTATAGTCTACCTAAAACATCATATGAAATGTGGATTATCTATTTTTTTCTTATATTCCATAAATTATAGACTTATTTAAATGAAATAAATAATTATTTAAATCAACTCCAATACTTTTCTTTAACTTCCAAACACCTAAAAATCACTCCAAATAATTATATGATTTATTGAAATAATTGCAACCTCATTTATCTTGCTTCTAAGTAATTTTGAAGTATATTAAACTCTCAAAATAGAGTATTTTTAAGTGGTTCCATTGCCTTTAATTTATACATTTAAACTATAATATTATTGAACTTTATACAAGAGTCATTGAACACTAATTTTAGAAAAAAATATTATGCACTCCAAGGATAGATTCTCAAATTTTTTATCTAGTTTCTCCACCAACTTGAAACTATTTTAAAACTTTTAAATTCAGTTTTACAATATATTATATCTAGATTAAGTAACTTGAAAATTATATATTATTTACTTAATTTTTAACTTATTGTAGTTAGTGATTTTCTAACTTTATCACTTGTCCTAGACTTTAAGACCAGCTCAAAAATCATCTGAATCATAGGGATACATACATAGAATCCAAATATTCCTTTACATTTCCATGTTTTCACCGTGTAACCCAACTCTAAATTTCTTTATACATAGAAATGGGAAATATTAATTCCTTTATTAGGTGGATACACATTCCATCACCCATGACTCTTAACACACATTGAATTTCCACCAACAGCTTCATTAACAACAAATAAAACCCAAACATCTCCAAATCAAAGGTCACTTCAGTATCCACCTATGGATTTGTTTCCAATTCAAAATTTTTCTTCTTAAATAAGTGTGTATTTTCTTCTACTAATTAATAATTACTATAAAAGTGGTAAAATTTTTCTCCTCTTTATTTTAATTATATGTAGGTTCTTTTAACCTTATCACAACACAACATCTTCTCTACTTCATTATTCAGCCACTTTATAAGTTATTTATTGGTTCCATGAGTGAAGGATGATAGAAAATTCTTCTCAGAAAAGTTCCATTAAATAAACAAATCTAATTTGACTTGGTTTAAACTGGTGTAGAAAAAAACAGGGCTTAATTTAGACAGCAAAGATATATATTTACCATCCTCAATGTGATACAACACTAAATTTCAATTCTTGGGGATTGTTCACACATATTTTTAAGAAAAATTTAAACCTTAAATCACTTGAATAAAAACATCAAATTATTATAATAATAATGTATTTTTACCCCTTTTTGTTATATAATCAATCCCTTTTGATAATTATCTTTAATACATATCAAAACCAGAATTTAGATAGTGAAACTAAAACCTAAATATTTATTTTTTTGAGGGATTTCCAAAATTACAAATTCATTATAAAGTGATAAAACTCTATCAGTTTCACTCCTTTTGATAGTTTCCCCAAAAGTGATGATCTCTAAGATTCACCACCTTCAATACCTAACGTATTAAGAAAATTATAATGAATTTAAGGATAGGGTGGACTTCCATAAACCTCTTAGTTGTTTCAATAGGGATAAGAATTTTTTATAAACCCAAATAACTTTTTATTTTTAGATACATCACTTTGATGATTCTTTATGATATCTCCTAATTTTATTCTACAAGTTTGATTCTATTGGGGAAGTATGATTTTTTCTATTGTTTTTTAATTTAGTTTTACCTAGAATGACCTTATTTAGATTATCCAACATTAAAAATTCATTACTTTGTGACTATTCAATATTCCCTTCCCTCTCCAATTAACCTAAATATATTTTGAAACATTATTTTTATACATAGTCATATTTCTTCTCAGGTGTGGATTCTTTCTTTAAAACAACTATTTTAGAACTTTGTCTCATTGGTGCTTTTCCTTTATCTTTCAACAATTACTTTTTTGTGGAAGATATTTCATTCAATTTTTAGAAATGTTTCCTTACTTAATACACATTCTAAACCCATATTTATTAGTTGGTATGAAATCCTTCTCATTCTTATTTTCTAACCTCTTGGGAGTGTCCTTCTTTTAATTTTGTCCAAAGTCAAACTTTCAAGTTTTGATTCCTACTTTTTTCTTTATTGTGATCTTATTTTTACTTCAACAAGAGACCTATTATTGTAAGATATATAAAAAAAATCATCATAAGTGTGACTATATTTTTTTATGTATAATATAAATCCTCTAAGAAATTGATTTTTTTCTTAACAAATAGATTTCCATTTTTCTATAAGGACTGATCTTTCACAACAGGTTTTCTTTGAGATTAATACCTATCCCCATTTACCTTAGGCCTTTTACAACTTTAAAATATTGAAACATTATTTTAACACTCTAAGGTCTTATATATAACCTTTGGGGCACCAAATATACCCAATAAACATATTTCTTTTTCTTGTGGATGTAGTTTATCTAGGATTAATTTCTTGCTATTTTTGAGCTAAAACCCCAATTTTTTAGGATCTATTTGTGGATAAAATATTCTTTTATATAGTCACTTACACCATTATACATTTTTAGGTTTCTTGAAATTTTTTATTACACTCATTTTTATATTTTTAAATTTAAAATAATATAAATAATTGTGATAAATTTTGTACATAAAAATTCACTTGAGTTATAGGTTGAATTTCTCTATGTACCTAAAGTTAATTATTCTCCAGATGATCTCAAAATTACTTTACCATCAATAAGAGTCCCTTTTTAAGGAAAATAAATCTCAAAAAATTGCGTTGAAACAATTTTCATCTAAAAAAATTTGGATGACCCAAATTGTTAAACTTTTAGAATTTTTAATCCAACTTTTCACTCAAGACACTTTTTGTTGAGAGAAAGTGTGTTAGCCAAAACTAAATTTAATATGTCTTCCCATTTATTTTTAATTTTTTGATTTTTTTCCTTATGTAATTTTCTATATACTTCTAGATAATTGTGAAAGTATTTAATTATTTTAGGGTTAACCTCCAATTGGGATTCCTTAACACCAAGAGTGGATTCATTTAAAATTTCTAATGCATGGATCTTTTCTTCATAATATTTATTTATATATACTATCCAAAAAATATTTCCTTTTAATTCTTATTTAATTTGAGTGTTTTTATTTAAAAATTAATACAATATGATCTATATATTTCACTATTTTAGAGAGGATATTTCATTCCTATAACTTCTTGGACAGTGTTTTTTACATGGCCTTTATATATGATATAATTTAAGAGTTCTCATAATCTAGTCCCTCAATAAAATCAAATATATAAGTGAAAAATTAAGAATGAAATTTCTTTAAATAATGTTTAACCACATGATAGAGGTTTTTATCTGACTCATTAGATTCATTTTTTTCTCTATCAAAACATGATTTTTCAAAAGGATGGGTCATAGTACCTTTACTAGGCATGATACCACTTTGAATACCTTCAAACAGTGGTTCCACCTATTTATTATTTGAACCTTTTCTATTATTATTTACCTATTTATTTTTTTAGTTCTTTAAAGTGTCAGTATAAATTTCTAAATAAGATATTACTGATATAAAGATAGATTTACCCAACTGAAGCTCTTATGAACCCATCTCAAATCTAAACTTAATATAAGACAATGAAAAAACCTTAGGGAAAATATCCAATAGATACAAGTGGAGTGAACCTTTCTATTATACTAATTATTAGTCTTAGTGAATCAGTGTAGACACCTGAGGGGGTGTGGGGGTGAATTAGGTGTTGGTAACATTTTACCAAAATACCAAATATTCTTTTAATCTTTACCCCCTTTGGTATTTGAAACCTTATTATATATTAGAACATGAATGGATAATTTTATCTTCTACCCAACATACCAAAACCAGAAGAAATAAATAATATAAATAAGATACCAGCACACAATATTTTTACAAGTTTTGGTCCTAAGATGGGAAACCTAAGCCTTGTTGTGGTCAACTCACGTTGAACATGAATTATCCACTAGTAATATTATAATAAATATAAGTGTAATGTTAAAGGGTTATGCTGAAATAATTCACACCATATTCCATATGTGTGGGATCACTA
This sequence comes from Viscum album, assembly GCA_963277665.1. Lineage (NCBI taxonomy): Eukaryota > Viridiplantae > Streptophyta > Magnoliopsida > Santalales > Viscaceae > Viscum > Viscum album. The sequence goes on along the minus strand of OY728131.1, from coordinate 1,731,515,376 downwards.
TATTACACAAGTGATTAGGCACTACCTCCAAGAAATTATTTATATTGGAATCACACCAGTTTCCAGTTCAACACTTCTTCTAACTTTTTAAGTAGATCTTCACTAAGATTAGGATGTCACTACATCATCCAAATTAGATCTTATTACTCAAGAGAGTCTTTTAATACCTTTATATTTTTAGTAATAGTGTAAAAAACCCAAACTCTCTAAAATATAATAACTTCCATATCTTATTAAGAGTCTGTTTGATGGGAATCACTCGACTCAAGACTATATGTTATTTATTATTGAATGAAGACAATAAAATATATTTTTTATCAATACATAAAACTAGATAAAATATTAATTTTAATTTTAAAAAATAGTTTGAATTTAAACTTATCTTCATTTATTCTTCTACTTCAAATGAGTATATTTACAAGTTCAGTGAATCATTTCCATATTCTCTTCAAGTGTCCATCTACAATTCTCTTGGATATATAAAATTTATTATTCCTTTAAGTGAGATTCATCTCTTATATCATCATTGTTATCTCGAAAAAGGTGATATTTTTCCCTACAACATGGATAAACTTCTTCTCATACCCATCAATTGATAGATTCTTATCCCTCAATTCTCTCTCTCCTTTCTACATCACAACTTTCTTTTTTATATTAGTAAGATATATTTTTGTTCTTCATTCTCTCTAAATTTTTTAATAACCACTATTCTCTCTCTTTTAGGAATCACTTGTCCTATACAGATGGAACATTAAATTATCATTTCATTTTATATATACCATAAATGGAACATTAAAGGATGTCTCAATCCTAAAAAATAAAATACCCATAGTAATAAGACCAATTTTATCAGCCATAATCCTTGTGAAAATATAACCAACCAGATAATAAGATCATCCACCCACATTCTCATGTAGTGTTCCAAAAATATCCTTATCTTATTCTTAGAAAACAAATATAATAGGATACACAAAAACTCAATATCTTCTTGTTTCGACTGGATTAACCTCAATTTTCATTTTTCTCTAACCTTCTTGTAGTATGAATGAAAATATTTAATGTACAACTACAATAGATATCTCAGATTCTTTAAAAAACTAGGAACTCAAAAAAATCAACTTGTATAAAATTTTTATTAGCATATGATTTGGAAACTAAATAATATCAAATAATCATACCATTTAAACATTAGTATTATTTTTGAAAATAGAATAAATGAAATTAAAAATCATTGAGTTCACCCTCATTTAGTTGTACTAGTTTAAAATATTGTTCTTCATGTTATGGGGATCAGAGAATCCTTATGTTTCATGAATCAAATTTTAAATCTGATGTTTTAATCCTTTAATAATAATTCTTTCACTTCATGGTTTCCTTTTTCATTACTATGTTTAATGAAATTTGGAAGTTCTATTATTTGAGACCGAATAAATTAAAACCCTTCCATCAATATAAACATCCTTTTTATAAATTTTGGTTCATGGTTCATTAAAACTTCATGATGTTTATAACATGAAAAAACAATACATGGATCATTCCATTGATTTTTCTTATTTTTCAAACTTAAATTTTGCATCTCACTTTTAATCTATAACATTAGTGAATTTTCACCAAGATTTAATGTCTTAAATTTACAATAGAACTCATTTTTTAATACTTCTTAAGTCTTATAAAGTAACAATAAAGGCTTACACTACCATCTCATTGTCTGAATATTTTCACGCCTTCATCCATTTTTAGGAAAAATATTATTTCAAAATACTTATAAAGTCATATGAAAAATCATGAAGTTATATGCCCATCCTTGAAAAGTAATATTTTTTTTTGTAAAGTCATAATAAATCCATTAGGTACTTTTGAAATATTCGAAATTCATATGAAATGACATGAAGTCATATAAACCACTTTAAGTCATATAATATTCTTGTTAAAGACTTATGATTTACAAGAAATTCATATGATATCTTTATAAAGTCATAAGAGGTGGATCAAAGTCATATTATGACACTCAAAGTCATATCGACTACATCAAAATTCATATGAAAATTTACTTAGCCATTTTTTCTTATCTTACAGTAGTTAAAAACTTCTTTAAATCACTTAATGATTTTTTTTTGAATAAACTCTAAGACTCTTATAGATTTTTAAAACACTTTATAATAACTATAATTATATTTAGTAATTATTAAAATAATTCAAACCTTATTTAGCTTTATTATATGGACTTTTGAAGAATATCAAATACTCAAAATATAGTATTTCCAAGTGGTTCCACTTACTTTTATTTCAAGAATCAAATTCAAACACTTTCATCTTTCACCCAAGAAGTATACAACACTAATTTTACCAGAAAATTTGTTATGTACTCTAAGGATGGATTATCTGCAATTTTATCTATCTTCTACACTACTTTAAAACTGTTTTAAATATTTAAAATTCTGATTTACAAGAAATTTTATCTAGATTTATCAACCATAAACTTCAATATTATTAAATTAATTTTTAACTTATTGTAGAACGTGATTATCCCATGTTAACACTTTTATTGTACTTTGGAACCAACTCAAAAATCATATTAATTATAGGACAACATACATAGCATCCAACTCTTTTCATTTCCAGCATCCAACTCCAACTTTATTTACCCATAGACATGGGAGGACTTCATTCCTTAATTTGGTGAATACACATTCCATCACTAATGATTATCAACACAAATTTAATTTCATTCAATAGTTTCATTGATAATAAATACAACTAAATATTCTTTAAATCCAAGGATACTTTAGAGAGATATAGATATTATTATCCGGTACTTATTTTTTGAGATGTGGAATGTTGAGAAGAATTTTGTTTGGATTTTTAGAAGTTGATAAGTGATGATTATTGATAGATAAGAATTTTAAAAATTATAGTCTCTAAGAAGTTCATACTGGAAAGTGAAAAAGGAATGAAATATTTATGATGTTTTGAGTACATAATAAATTTATTGAAGGAAACATTATGAATCAACAAAGGAAAGTATATTGCACAATACATATGATCCTAATATCATATAGAAGATATTTTTTTAGATAATTTAAAAATTTTATATAAGGGAGAAACCTCTATGTGGAATGTGGGAATACATATTTCTTATATAAAAATCACTCACACTGAAATTTTGTAAAGTTAATAAATTTAGAGGAATATATAAGAGAAACTATTTATTATATAAAATTTAGTAGGGAGAAACATAAGAGTCTTTTAGTTTGAAATTTTTTGGTAGAAAAATAATTTCTATATGATAGTCTTGAAACTAAGTTAGATGATGCTATATTGATATTTCAATTTAATCCAAATAAAAGTTGTTTTAGAATTAGCTATGATTTAAGATGAGTTAAGTTGTTGAAATTAGAAGAATGTAAAGACCAATATTTAAGGTGTTAATAAGATATATATAGAAGGTTGAATCATCAGAAGATCAATAACTCAATGATTAATAAGTTTTAGAGTATAAGTGATATTCATAGAATTATATTATGTTAAATATATTAAGATTAACTAAGAAGGTGTTCCAATATAAAAAACTCACTAAGTCCATAAGGTCAAAATTTATAATTTTCATGTGATCAAAATCTATGAAGATAAAAGAATATGTGGTGTCACGACCCCCCCATCAAAGGTACCCCATCTATGATGTCAATAAAGGAAGAGAGATAATGACCCATGTGTCCCGCCTTCAGTTTGCCTCAGGTTGCTGACTAGAACCAAGGGTTTAAAAATATCACATATAGAAATAATTACCCTAAATAATAATACAATATTGGGAGATATAATAAACAACCATATATCAACTCCTTCACATAATGGTAGAAATAAACCAAAACTATCCCACAATGCATAAAAAAAGTCAATGAATATAAATAAAAGTATCCAAGTAAATACTAAAAGACAAATCATACGATATCAAATATAACACCCCTAGTTTTTATGAATTATATTTTTTTGATTAAATTAAATTTCTTTCATAGATTGCATTACACACAACACTGAGTTTTAAAAAACCATGATATATTATTAATATTATCATTTGAACGTGACCATTATAGCCTAGCCATTATACTCAGTGATATGAATGGTAATAAATATTTTTTTAAATATTATGTATAATGGTTTTAAATAAAGAAAAAATTGATAAAAAAGTAATTAATTTTTAGAGAAGACTTTATATGTTTCGAAAATACTATTTTCTCAAAAAATGTTTTTTCTTTATTTTTGTGAACAATAATAAAATTAATTTTTCAAACACTTATGAAATTAATTTTATAAAATAAAATTAAGTTTTTAAATCATAATGTCAAAAATTATCTTTTGGTGATTTTTTGGTATTGTTTTGAAAAGATTAATTTTTGATGAATAGTGAAAAATAATGGTTTTTATTGAAAACTGGATTTTCATTTAAAAAATTTATAAGGATTATTTTTTAAAAAAATGGGTTTAAAAGTAAAATTAACTAAATTATATATCAATTAATCCAATTTAGTTCACTGGAATCATTTTTATATTGAATTTTGATAGAAAATCTTTTTAAACTTTTGAAAAAATTTCTCTTTGAAAAACCGCTTTCTCAACGGGTCTGTGTGATCAATTTTAAATTAAAATTTTCTAATTTTGGGAATTAAATTTGAAAAAATGGATTCCATATTTTTAATTAGTATATTTTATATTATCTAATGTGGACAACTTAATTTTTTACTATAATGAATAATAAAAAAAGTTAAAACTATTTACAGTGGTTAAGGTAAAAATGGTGTTACTGAGGGTTAAACTAAAAAGATAAGGGTTAAAATGAACAAAAAATTATTAATACCATTTTTATATAATTTTTTTTATATTATAATTTCTAGTATCTATAATGGTCCATTTTGGAGCCTTTTGGCATGAGAAAAATCTGTGTACACCTTTTTCTTTTCAAAAATTAGAAGTGTGCCACTCACCACACTTAAAAAATACCACCCCCTATCCTCTCATATTCATACTACTAAAACCCTTTGGTTCATAAAATAAATACTTTAATAGATTAATTAATCCCATACTCCCATACAAGAATCCTTATTTGGGTCATTAATTCAACCTAAGAATCCTTTTGGTGCAAACCAAAAGAAGTTGTTTGAAGAAGAGGTGACATCCCTAATTAAGCATTTTATTTTATTTCTTCCTCCAACTAATTCAATTATTATTAAACCATAATGATATAATAACATTATTATATTAAATATAATTATTTTTTATGATTTTTTGATAACTTACAACCATCTCATCTTCTATTAAATGGGATACAAAAATCATCATTTGTGTGTACGGTGGACTACCCCCTCACGAACCGATGTTATTAATTTTCCATCACCACATATCACAGTAAGATAAAATGATAGATTAAATGTTAATATATTATATTTATGAAATTATCATACTTATATAATTATTATATCAGATATACATTTATACTTTCCACTTTTTGGGAATACAATAATGTTGCTCATGTGTATGGTTGACTACCGTCTCGCGAAGCGATGTAATTTGTTCACACTTTACATGGAAGGTTATAAGAATTATTTTAATGATAATATTATATATATATGAAATAAAAATGATTCATTAATTTTAATACATTATTAATCTTTATTTATTTCAATCTGTTGAGAAAATGGAAATGGAATTCATGTGTACGTACAACCTACCGCCTCTATAAATAATGCATTTCATTTTGTATCTCTAAATCATATAGATTAATATAAAAACATATATACTGAATATATATTATATTTATATCATGTTTAATTTTTTTTTATTTTATGGAACCATGATCAAATTAATATGAACAAAAATATCAAATAAAAACATACACTAAAAAACAAAGTAGTTATTGCACAAAAAACAACTTTAACATGGAATTATTAATAAATGGGTAATAAAAGGTCATAATAAAATAATATATGGTATGATACATATAATTATTGTTATTTAATATATGTATAATAAACTTATATTTATTATATTGGAGTTTTTAATGTATACGATGAAATTTAAGACTTAAAGTAATGGATTTCCATTTCACTTTTATTTCATGTAAGAAAAAAGCCATATTTACCACATGTTTATTTTATGTGGTATGTGTAATGTACATGAATGTATTTTATGATTCTTATCCTGATTTTTCTTTTATATTTACATATCCATTTTATGATATCTCTTTTATGAGGCTTATGATTAAAAGTTACCAATGTGGTAAGGGTTTTATATTACAATCTCATTGTTTATCGAGATTTATAATGATAATGCTTCCAATGATGAAATATTATGGTATATATTTCAAAAAACTTCTTAATTTTATTATCCTAAGGTTATGTCATGAGAATATATCATTTCCCTTCATTTTAATCTCCTTATGTACTCATGAGTTCAAAATAATATTTTTAATAAAATCAGACTTCATTTCTCTCTTCGATCGAAAATCCTTTTTCCTCTAACATAATTTTTTCTGAAAATGTTTTAAAAAATGTTTTTAAAATTATCCAAATGATTTATTAAATATTGTTTTAACCATTTCTATATTTTTACAATTTTTTTAATGGAATCTTCATGTAATTTTTTAAACAAGTACCATTTTTATTTTATCAAAAATGTGAAAGTCTTATTATTTTTAATGTGTATGGAATGAATGGAATTTATCAGCATCCTAACCATAATTTTCTTTGAAGATTCATTTATAGGTTTTTATAGTTATTTTTAAATAAAATGAATTTAAAAATGGTTTATGTTTTATTTTTTTTTCAAATTGGAAAGGATATTTTTCTCAAGAAATGTTTTCAATGATTTTTAAAGCCTCATTTGTATGTTTTTAAATTTTATTTTCAAAGAAAATGATTCAAATTTTTTTTATGATTTTTTAATTTTGAAAAGTTATTTTCAATGAAAAGTTTTTTTCCTCAAGAAAGGTTCCAAGTGTCTTTTCAAAATAATTTTCTATATAAGATTACATTCATTGATGTTACCTATGCCTTATCGGGGAGATGATCAATTGTTACCAATATTATTATTTATCTAAATGGTTTATATTTGTGATAGAATTATGTTTATGAAACCCACTTCTCTTCATATGTTATTCTATGATTAAATAATGAAATGATTATGAAACCTTTCACTTTTTTATAGGTTATAGTATGATGAAATTTTATTAAAACTATTTAATTTCATTGGTTATGATATGATAAACATTTTATGATCTTGTGGAACACATATGTATGATTTTAATTATGTAATAGGTGAGAAATATATATCCCTCCAATGCATTGGAAAAAATTTTATATCTCATGAGATAGATAATAATGGAATGGGGAGTTAACCTGGTTTAGTAATAGTATTTATCCACTATAATTCTCTAGGGAGTGAACCCTGAATACTATGACAGTTTTGGGAGTGTTCCCATTCCACTATGATAGCCTTGGAAATGAGCCTTAAATACTATAGAAATGATTTTATATTATTATATATATGAAACAATTCTATGTCTTATACCAATGTTATTCTCTCATGGGTCATGTTATTTGATTTTATTATGATTCATGTCTTATAAACTGAAAATATTTATTCCATGAATAAATATTATGATATTTGATATGTAGGTTATAGTTTTAAACTATTATACTCATGTTCTTATACCCTTATTCTCATGTTACACTTATTTATCTCCCTTTTTTACCCTTAGTGATAATCTAAGCTCATCATTTCTTATGTTTCTTTTCCCTAGGTTATGAGGAAATGTATTATAAATTAATTTTCTATGAATGGTTATAGATACAAAGAACTTAGTGGGAGATGATGTAGTTCACCTATGAACCAATTGTTTATGTTTCCATGTTTTCAAATGTATTATACCTTTATTATTATTAATCATGTGTTTGTGTAATGTAATAAAAAAGATATAATATCTATGTATGAAAAGCCTGGGTCACTATAGTTGGTATCATAGGATAAGTTTAGTTAAAATTTGGGATCTAGGATGAGATTTTTTTTGAAATCCATAAGGATGTGTCTAAGTATAAGTCTAAGGATGAGTCAAAGTATTGAAAATGTCCTAGATTTTTTTAAATGATTGAGTGAGTGGTTTCCAACCAATTACATTCCTATTTGGATACTAAAAGTGGATATGGATCTGGCACATAGGTACCTAGGAGTAATAATTCAAAAAAGGTCACATTGAGCTAGAATCAATCGACACATAGTGAATAATAATGGGTCTTTCTATAAACCCAGTTTGACACTCCTAGGAAATATTCTTTGGAAATTTAAAAAATATTTATGAACCATCCTTATGGATTTAAATAGATTATAAATATGAATGACCTAGGATAAACACAAGGTTTTCTATATTAAAAAGTAGGCGTCAGGGTTTATACATCCTATAACTGTTTTTTCATGATTATGTGGTTCCCCACTATGATTATTATTACTTACCCTATGATTTTTTATTTTATTCAATGGATGGAACCTGAATTAATTTTATTAATTTTGAATAAAATAGAAAATGAAATGATTGTACTTATGAGTAGTGAAATGTTATGGGAGATGGAATGAAAAATCTCATTATGATGCTCACGTAACTTTCTAAATCTATGAATCATGTTAAACTTCCAAATGAGAAAATGAGGGAACAAAATTCCATTGAGTCCTTCATGAGAAAATTCCCGCATTCTTTTAATGGGTCTTCTGATCCAATAGTTTCTAAGTAATTAATCAGTACCACTAAAAAGATATTTTCCATTATCCAGTGTTTGCAACATGAAAAATTCATTTTGGAAGTCTATAATTTGGAAGGAGAAGTGGATCAATGGTGAAATTTCATCAAGAATACAAGGGACCATAATGAAATTGAATCTATAGATTAGGATGAGTTCAAGAACTTATTTTTTAATAAGTACTTTCCTCAATATCTCTGTATCAAGATCGAGATAGAGTTCCCTACGATAAAGAAAATGGATGATGAATCAGTTGGTAACTATGAGGAAAATTTTACAAGACTTGTAAGGTATGATTATGGTATTATCATCGAAACAGAAAGTAAGGTTGATTGATTATTTAGTGGATTAAAACCAAGTTCCATAAGGGAGTTATCCATAAGAGACTTCAGTAGATATGAAGAGATAGTTCTATGTGCTATAAAGGAATAAATGTAGGTTTAAGTTATATATCAATCTCATGGTTTTAATAAGAATAGAAAAATGGAATTTAAAGGAAAATATTAAAACCATGGATAAAATAAGATAAGATTTCTATTATGCTTAAAGTGTAGGAAGAAACATGGAGGAAATTTTTTTAAGGGAACTAGTAAATGTTTTGGCTGTGGAAGAGAAAGTTATTAGGAAATCGAATGCTGAAGTGATAGGATAGAGTTAGTTAATGACGTAAATAGAGATAAATATCCATAGAATTCACCACCCACACTCCAGTGTTTGAAATGAAATTAGTATGAGAATTATGCTCACTAATTCCAAAATCTGATGGTTAATCATGATGATTAAAGTCAACAACATATTAAGCTAAGATATAAAGGAAAATATCATGCAATCACTACTTATGATGAGGGATCTGATAATGACATGGTGAAAGGTACAACTATAATTCACTCTAAAACTAATAATGCATTATTTGACTTAGGATCTACCCATTATTTCATTTCTTAATAATTTTTTATGGGTATCAAGATGCCACCCAAAATATTATGTGTATAATTAGTAGTGAAAACCCCTAAGGGTATGATTATCACATCTCAAGTATACAATTATTCTTCGATTGAAGTTTGTGAGAATGTGATTCTTGAAAATATTGTCATTCTCCATTTGGTAGAATTTGTTGTTATCTTTGGCATAGATTGACATTCTGTAAATAAATCCCACATAAATTTCTGAGTAATGGAAGTAACATTTTATTTTCCAAACCAATATATGACCATCTATTAGTGAGAAAATAAATATTAACTTCCAATAGAAATTAAATCCATTTTATGAGTTTTGATTTCCTATTCAAGAGGGGTGTTTTATCTCAGATGGTTGGGGAGAAAATCAATATGGATGATACACCTATTGTGTGGGATATTTTTATGTTTTATAGAATAGTTTTCTAGACTTTCACCAAAATATGAAGTTGAGTTCTCAATATAACTCATACTTGGTGCCACACCAATTTCAAATAATCCCTATAGAATAGCCCCAATTGATTTGTAGTAATTGAAAATGAAACTCCAGGAAAACCTTGACAAGGGATTTATTCAGCAAAGTGTGTCATATTTGGGTGCACCTATTATTTTTATTAAAAATAAATATAGATCAACGTGACTCTAGATTGATTATTTGGATATAAACAAGATCACAATCAATAATAAGTATCCTATACCATGTATTTATGACATATTTGATGAAATGTGCAAAGATCAATACTTTTCCAAGATTGTCCTTTATTATGGATACCATCAATTGATAGTAAAAAAGGAGGATATACCCAATACATCATTTTGTATAAGGTATGGAAACTATGAATATATAGTGATTCCATTTGGTATTACTAATTCCCCATCTATATTCATATATTTAATGAATAGAGTCTTTAGATATTACCTTGATCAGTTTTTGGTAGTCTCTATAGATGATATTATTATCTATTCAAAGAGTAAGGAAGAGAATGAAGATCACATTATAATTGTACAAAATACCCTAATGAATGAGAAACTATATGAAAAATTTACAATGTGTAAATTTTTGCCACAAAATGTTTTATTTTTAGGCCATATAATCTCAAGAGAGGGTATATTGGTAGATCCATCAAAGAAAAAGACTATTGATCATTGGGCCATACCAACCACAGTGACTAAGATCTATTGTTTTCTTGATTTAGATGGATATTATTGAAGGTTTGTGGATAATTTCTCATGACTATCTAATCCACTAAACAAGTTAAATAAAAAGGGATCTATGTTCCTCTAGATAGATGAATGTGAGTTAAATTTTAAGGAACTAAAGAGAAGATTAGTCATCACCTCCATGCTTACATTACCCAATAGTTGAGAAGGGTTTGTAATCTATAGTGATGTATATAAGGAGGTATTGGGATGTTTTATTATATATAATGACATGGTTATAGCTTATGACACATGAAAATTGAAGTTTCATGAGAAAATTACCCAATCTATGATTTGGAGATAGCTGTGGTACTTTTTTCATTAAATATATGGATGCATTAGCTTTATAGAGAAAAGTATGATATATATACTGATGAAAAAAGTTTAAAGTATATATTCGTATAAAAGAAGTTGAATATGTTCCAGAGAAGATGGCTATAGATGATTAAAGATTATGACTGCTTAATACATTACCACCCTAGGAAAGCGAACAAGGTGACTGATGCTTTGAGTTAAAAGGATCATGATAGCTTATCTATGATGTGGATAAAAAAGGATCCAATATTTCTATATTTAAAAAGGATAGATCTAGAAACACTGAAGGAAAGGGAGAAATATTATCTTGCTCAATTGAATGTTCAACCATCTATCCAAGTAAAGATTAAAGAGGCACAAAAGGAAGTTTTAAAGATGCAAAGAAGGTTAGAAATGTTCCTAAATTTAACATCAATCATGATGGAATGATAAGGTTTAGGAACCATGAATGTGTTCTATACATAACATATTTGAAGAACGATTTTTTAGAAGTAGCTCATAGTTCTTCATTATCTATTAATCCTAGAAGTATGTAGATGTATAGTGATTTGAAAGAGTATTTATGGTGGGATAGAATGAAGATAGATATAACAGAGTTTGTATCATAGTACTTGGTATGTAAGAAATTTAAGGCTAAGAGAAAAAATATAAGGGGATGTTGTATCAATTACCTATACCAGAATGGAAATGAGAATACATCACCCTGGATTTTATTATTGGAATCCCCAAAAAATCTAAATGGAATAATGTTATATGGGTTGGAGTTGATCACCTTAAAAAGTTAGTATAATTAATTTCCATAAGAGAATATTTATCTCTAGATCCTCTTTCCATAATATACATTAAAGAAGTGGTAAGGTTTCATGGAGTACCACTTTCAATTGTATCTGTTCAGGATATGAAGTTTAATTTTATGTTTTGGTGAATTATTTTGTAAGATATTTATACAGAGTTGAGTTTCATCATTGTATATCATCCTCAGATATATGGTCACTCTAAGAGAATAATTCAAACCCTATAAGATACAATGAGATCTTTTTCTATCAATTTCAATGGTGGTTGGGACCAACACTTTCCTATAATTTATTTTTCATACAATAATAGCTTTTACTAAATAATTTAGATGGCTCATTATGAATAAATCTAAGGGAATAAGTGTAGATATCTAATGTTTTGGAATTAATTTGGAGAAATAAATATGTTGGGACATGATATAGCTAACGAAATGGAAGAGAATGTTAGATCCATTAATAAAAACCTCACATTGTTGGTAGAAAAGTTATGCTGGAAATTTCTAGCATGATCTAGAATTTGAATATGGTGATAAGGTATTTCTAATAATTTCTCCATGAAAGAAGGTTATGAGATTAAAAAAATAAAGGGAAACTAACCCTTAGGTATATTTATCCATTTGAAATTCTTGATCGTATCGAGATGGTAGCCTATTATTTGGTGCTTCCACCAAACCTCTCTCAAGTCCATGATGTGTTCCATATATCTCTCCCGAGGAAGTATATAACAGACCCCTAACATGCACTGAACTTAGATTTCATACCTTTAGATCATGATATTTCATACGATGAACAATTGGTGGAGATTCAGGATTGTATAGAGAAAGTTATATGAAACAAGACCACTCATCTGATCAAAGTTTGGTGGTGAAACCATTAGTTTTAAAAAGATACATGGTAACATGAAGAAATGATGAGGTTTAAGTATCCACATTTTTTTGTATTTGAGTGAAAAATTTCAAGAGAGAAATTTATTTTAAAGGGAATATAATTCAACAACCTAATTTTTTATGAATTATTATTTTTTGAAAAAATTAAATTTCTTTTATAGCTTGCATTACATGCAACACTGAGTTTTAAAAAACCACGACATATTATTAATATTATCATTTAAAAAAAATTATAACCTAGACATTAAAATTAGTGATATTAATAGTAATAAATATTTTTTAAATATTATATATAATGGTTTTATCTAAATAAAAAATTGATAAAAGCACTTAATTTTTTGAAAAGACTTTATATGTTTCAAAAAAACTATTTTCTAAAAAAATATTTTTATTTATTATTGTGAATAAAAATAAAATAAAATATTGATAATTTAATAATATTAATTTGATAAAATAAAGTTAATTTTTGATATCATAATGTAAAAATTATCTTATGGTGATTATTTTTTGGATTTTTCTAAAAAGAGTAATTTTTTGATGGATAATGAAAAATATCAGTTTTTATTGAAAATTGGATTTTCATTTAAAGCATTTAAACAATTATTTTTTTATTTGAAAATGGGTTGAGAAGTAAAATTACATGAATTATATAACAATTAATTCAATTCAGTTCATTGTAATTATTTTAATATTGGTGTTTTATATAAAAGATGTTTAAACTTTTGAAAAAATTTCTCTTTGAAAAACCACTTTCTTGACGCATCTGCAGGATTAATTTTAAAAAACATTTGACACTTATATGAATGGAATTTTGAAAAATGAATTCAAAATTTGAAATAATTATAATTTAAATTATATAATAATTTTAACTTAATTTTTGATCATAATGAATAGTAAAAATAGTAAAAATTATTTACCACGGTTAATGTAAAAATGGGTTTATTAGGGGGTTAAACTAAAAAAATAAGAGTTAAAAATAACAAAAAACATATAAAAAACACACTTTATGGAAATATTTAGACCTTATATCTTATATTATTGATAATGGTCCATTTTGGATCTTTTTTTCTTGAGAAAAATGTGGGTACACCTTTTTCTTTTCAAACATTACAAGTGTGCCACTCAACTCAATTATAAAAAGCCACCCCTCTCCTCTCATCTTTACAATTTAAAAACTATTTTTTTGAGAAAATAAATACACAAATAAATTCCTTAATTACCTCCTCCCGTCCTAGAATCCTTAGTTTGGTCATAAATTCAATCTATGAGTCCTTATGATACAAACCAAAAGAAGTTTTCCAAGGAAGAGATAAAGTCCCTAATGAAACATTTTATTTTATTTATTTCTCTACATCATTTAGTTTTTATTATACCATGATGATATAATAAACTCATTATATTACATATAATTATATTTTTTATGTTAAGGGCATGAACTATTAACATCATCTCCTCCATATAATGGGATATGAAATCACTATTCGTGTGTATGGCGGACTACCACATCATGAACCAATGTTATTTGTTTTCTATAACCGCCTACAAAGGATAGATATAATGATATATTTAATGTTTATATATAATATTTATGACATTTTTATACTTTTTAAATTATTATATCACATATGTACTTATACTTTCAATTATGTGGGAATATGATAATGTCGCTCCTATGTACGACAATCTACCACTCCGCGAAGCAATGTGATCCATTCACGCTTTACATGGAAGATAATAAAGATAATTTTAATGAAAATATGTGATATATATAACATAAAAATTATTATTTATTATTAATATATTATTTACCTTTATTTATTTCAATCCTTAAAGAAAATGGAAACACCATTCATGGGTACGTATGACCTACCATCTCCATGAATGATATATTTCATTTTATATCTATAAATATTATAGATTAATATAAAATAATCCCTAATTAATATTTATGATATATAATCATGGTTAAAATTATTTATATTATGGAATCATTATCAAAATAATAGAACAAAAAATAACAAATCAAAACATACACGAAAAACAAACCAGTTATTGCCTGAAACGTGACTTTAACATGGAATTGTTACTAAAAAAGTAATAAAAAGTCATAAGAAAATAATATATTACGTGATATATATAATTATGGTTCTTTAATATATGTTTAATAAACTTATATTTATTATAAATGAGGTTTTAATGCGTATTAAGGAAGTCAATGCTTATGTTATGGGATTTCTGTCTCACTTTTTTTTCTAGGAGGCAAATGCTATATTTACCACATGTTTATTTTATATGGTGTATAAACTACCCATAAATATATTTTATTATTATTCTCATGATAATTTTTGTTATTGATATATCAATTTGAGTATTTCTCTTTCATGGGGCTTATTATTCAAAGATACCAAAGTGGTAAGGGTTTTGTGTTACAATCTCATTGTTTATCGAGATTGCTCATGATTATGCTTCCAATGATGAACTATTTAGATATATCTCTCAATGAGCTCAAACAGTTTCTTATACTATGGTTATTTCATGATAATTAATGTTTTCACTTCATTTTACTCTCTTTATATACTAAATAGTTTAAAATAATATTTTTAAGAAAATTTGACTTTATTTCTCTCTTCGGTCAAAAATCACTTTTCTCCCAAAAACATGTTTTAAATTTTTTTTTAAAATTATAAAAATAATTTATTAAAGACATTTTTACCCATTTTTTAATTTTTTAAAAATATTTTGAAAGTAATCTTCATGTCTCTTTCCAAACATGGCCTGTTTGGCGTTTACTAAAAATATAAAGGGAATCTTCATTTTAACATGTATAACATGAATGGAATTTTCCACCATAATAAAACTTATTTTATTTTAGTCTTACATTATATATTTTTAAGGTTATTTTAAAATAAAAGTATTTTCAAAATGTTTTATATTTTAATTTTTTCCGAAGTGGAAAGGTTATTTTCCCCAATAAATATTATAAATGATTTTTTATATCTTACTTTATAAGTTTTCAAAGTTTATTTTCAAAGAAAATGATTTATAAAATGGTTAATGAATTTTTAGTTTTAAAAAGTTATTTTCAAATAAAATTAATTTTCGTTAAGAAATGTTCCAAGTGTATTTCGAAAAAAAATTTCCATCTAAGATGACATCCGTTGATGTTACCTATGTGTTACTAGGGATATGATCCAAGGATACCATTATTATTATTATTTTTATGAATGTTTTATATTTATTATGGAATGATTTTTTTAAACCTTATTCTTTTCAAAGGTCATTCTATAATGAAATGATGAATTGATTATGGAAACTGTCTCTTTTCCACAGGTTATGATATGATGAAATGTTTATAAAACCCATTTCATTTTAGGGGTTATGACATGATAAATGTTTTATGATCTTATGCTATACATACGTATGATTTTCATTATGTGATGGGTGGTACCTATATCTCTCTCTAATGCATTGGTTAAATTTTTATATCTCATGAGATAGACATGACTGGAATATGGGTGAACCCAATTCAGTAAGGGAATTTGTCTGCTATGATGGTCTTGTGAGTGAACCATGACTACTATGATGGTTTGGGGAGTAATACCATTCCAAAATGATATCCATAGAAGTGGGCCTTGAATACTATGGGAATGATTTTTTTACTTATGTGTATTCCATAATTCTATATATTATGCCAATTTTATGCTCTCATGGATCATGCTATTTGATTTCCTTATGATCCATGTCTTGTAAAGTTACAATATTTATTCCATGACTAAAGATTATTATCTTTTATACACAAGATACGGTTTTCAAATTTCATTCTAATGTTTTCATACCCTTATGTTCATGTTATGATTATGTATCTCCCTTGTTTACCCTTTATAAGAATATGATTGCACCCTTTGTTATGTTTCATTTCCCCAGGTTATGAAGAAATGAATTTTATGATTTGTCTAAACAGGGTTATAGATATTAAGAATTTAGTGGGAGAATATTTAGTTAACCTATAAACCAGTTGTTTATGTTTCTATGTTTCCAAAGGAACTATACCTTTAAGATCCTTAGGTGCGTGTCTATGTAATGTAATGAATGCTCATAAAAAAATGATTTAATATATATATATATATATGAAAATCTTGGGTCACTATAGAAAATCAACATCTTCTCCAATGTCTAAGCTATTAATTCCCATATTGGTCCCTTAAATCCTCCTAGAAACTTGAAAAATAATTTATATATACATGGGGTGAGCATATCCTTTATACTCAGTAAGATCATAGCCAAGGTCTCTCATGAACATGTGAAAAGAGAATACCAATTCACCAGTGAATAAAAAACAAAACCAACATACACCTAAATAGGTTAAATAATCAATCCCAACCTCATAATGGAACACTCAACTAATAATGCATACAATATAGTTATATAATATCAAAATAATATAAAATTAAAGCTCCCCAAAATCACATCCCCACTGATTATCCATCCTCACACCCCAAAATCAAATGTCTTGTGCTCCTATACCTCCCATACATATCTCATCACATATCCTTGCATATTTGATGTGGTTTAGAATACATTCCTACATATCCCAACCTCCCACATGATCTATAATTTTTTGATAGAATCAGTCATCATCATGATACAATCCCATCCATATAACCTAGGTAGTAAAGTATCAAAAGTGTGATAGACATATACCTTGTGTCCTCCACCTACCATACATGACCCTCAACACATATAAGATCCTTATCATCTTTGGGTAATCTCCAAACCCAACCCATCATCACTAGGTGATCTCCAAAACCAACCCATCATCATTAGGAAATCTCCAACACCAACCTATATCATCATCACTACCACTGATGGAAGAGTGTGGAAGAGGGGGTGGTTGACCATTTCATTCACCACCAACATCAATGTTAGGGAAACCACCCAAAACCCAAAGCTTTTGGATATTGGTAAGGTTATACAACTTGGGTGGGGTGTATATAAAATGAAATTAAAATACAAGGTAGATAGATAACCAAAAATACCCAGCATATGGATTAACATAAATTTCACCGTTGTAATCCACAACACCACCGCCACAACTCATGAAAATCATTACAACTACTACCACCACTAAATTAATCACACCAAAAAATCACCACACACAGACACACAACATACACTTTAAATTACAAGACAAAATTAGTTCACCAATGTTCAGTTCATTAATTAAATTATCACATATCATGTTTCATCCCAAACTTTATTCAATTCATTTAATACAATTACCATAAATTAATTCCTACCCATTATTATAATTAATTTCAGACCATGCTTACTCATTTACAAACCCATGTTATTTCAGTTTCATCATTTCAATTCATTCCATGGATAACTTGGTAACTAACACAACCACACTATATAATAGATCACCTATCTAATATACATTACTTCCATAACAAAATGTAAACCAAGAAATTACCACAACTAAACTATATCACCAAAAAACCACAAACTAACCACCGCTCATCAGCTCACATCACATCTCATGAAAACTAACTATTTCTTCACTAACCAACACATTCCACACCCAAACCAATCACCACTATCAAAACACAAGCCATAAAATGGTTCACATAGCTATAATAGATTCATAAAAATCACATAAATACACATTATAACATTACAACTTCCACATTTGACTACAAATAAAGGTTTATTGAAGGACTTTAATAACAAAACATCATTACTTAGCATGGATATTATCACAAAAATCCAGGTTTTCATGGGAAACCAATTAATTTCACATATATAATTTCATAAAATTTTATTCCAGGTGAAAAAAAAATATAACAAGGGTGACATAACCATAATAGATAAAACACAAACAAGGCACCTAACAACCATGTTTTTTAGAAACATTAGTAACCAATCATAATTATATTAGCAATATTTTTAAAAGAAGTAAAAACATATGACTACTCCCATTACTATTAAATTTTAGTTTATACCAATTAAGTATCTTCTAATGGTGACCTATACTATCCACCCAATGTATAAAAAAAGTATATAATCCCAAAAAATTCATATAAAGAGAGAGAGAATGAGGATCCCCTACCTCAAACAAAGATGTCCAAATCACTACATAAGGATGAAATGATAGTAATAAAACCACTAAGCACTAGAATGTAAAAAATAACCTTGATAAACCTAGAAAATATTATCCCCATAAATATCCCTCCATAAAACTATATAAAACATCCATCTTCTCATCAAGATCCTTCTTAGAATAAATAATAGGAAGTAAAATAGGGGAAAAAGGAAGAAACTCACTTAGAATCAATGATGATTGATCTTGGGATGCTATAAGGGTCAATGTACACAAAGATAGGGTTAAAGGACTCCTAAAATATCCCAAGATCCACCCAATAATTGAGAGAAAATACTGAAGTAAGATAAGGTTTAAAGGTACTTAGAAATTTGTAGGCAAAATGAAAATTATAAGATAACGACACAACACACTTCATTAGGCGCAAAAGTGATTACATATGACAAAACTATGATATAGAGAAAGGAAACATGCCGTAATAGGGATTATCCAAAACCAAATTCAAGAAACGTGATTTGATCCAACCAGTAGATCATATAAAATATGATAAAGACCATGGTGTAAGGTAAACCACCATGCCACATAATTCAATCACTAAGAAGAAGGCCACACCACCACCCAACTCTATGGTGTAGCTACCCTAAAATTGAGATAAACATAATAATACCTCCTATAAGGCTCCATTACATAGCTTAGTAGCCTCCATTAAACTATACCAAACATGAAGAACCACCAAAATCCCATTCCCCAAGGCTCTATGCTACAAACGATCTATCATCTCCATAAAAATCCCCTTACAACACAACATAATCCTCCATACTACAAAATCCTTCCCCAACTCAGATTGTAGCTATAACTCCACCATACACTCCTAAAATACCCTGTAAATTCTGCTAAAAAACACCATCACTTGAATTACCACAAAGTATTGAGTTGAAAAGTCTAAAATGTTACATTATATTCCTTGAAAAAAAATTTTATCCTCAAGAATCAAAACCAAACTTGGATAAAAAGGAAAAAGGAAGGGGTATGAACAACCAATATGTGAGATAACTCTTAGGAACCTTATTATAACTAAAAATTTACTACCAATCAAGCATAAAAGTTAAGGGAACCCACCTTAAATATCAATATATTTCCCACTTTGGGTGACACTAACTCACCCACACAGTTTTAAAATGTGTCATAAATATAACATGCCTTGACCGGGATGGGGTTTTCCATTATTCTTATGCTTGAAGTAAAAACACACACCACCAGTAATGGAAAACAAACATATGATAATACATCAATAATCTAAGTATCACATCATCAAATAAAAATAAAACAATTCAAAAATCAAAATAACTTTGGGTACTGGTAATGTATCTTCATATCATGTTCTCATGTACTCTCTTACAAGCCATAATTAATTCACAATACTTGAACCAATGGGATGGTTCATCCATGAATCACCTTCTCTTAGTGATCCTGAATCTCTACTGGTCACTCCATGAATGCTAATTTATTCTCCATATCAAACTCTCCCAAGTTAATAATGTGTGTGTCATATTAAAGATATCAATGATGATGGGATACATGGATGATGTCATGGAACCTGTCTAACTGTGGTGGAATTTCCAACTGATACAAAACCTTGTCAATGTGCTACAACACCTCAAAATTCCTAATAAAATAGGGAGAAATATTACCCCCTCTTCCAAACCTCAATCACACTCAATGAGGGGATATTTTCAAGAACACATGGTATCTGACCTTAAATTATAGGGGCCTCTTCCTATGGCCAACACAAGAATTTTAAATGCATTGTGCTTCTTTCATACACTCTTACACCATCTAAATGTTCTTGTTCTTTCTTTTCACTATATCAGGGCCAATAACCATCAACTCCCCAACCTTTTTCCATTACAACATAGAATGAGTCAACCACTCATAAGAAACCTCAAATAGAGGTATCCCAATGAATGAATAAAAAAATTATTATAAGAAAAATCAACTATATTTAGGTTCCTTACCCACAATACTTTTAAAATCTATGATGAAAGATCACAACATATATTCTATCATGTAGATCATCCACTATGTCTGCCCAAATCTTTGAGGATAAAAAATAGTGATAAGGCTGAACTGGGAAAACAATTAATGATGAAATAATCTCTAGAATCACAAGGTAAAACTAGGATCCGAATAAAAACTAATGGTCCTTAGAATCTCATGAATCCTAACCACATTATCCACATACCACCTTGCAAAAAAATTCATGATACTTGATTCAATAATCCATAGAAAGTGACCCGACTTCGTTAGTTGGTAAAATATCACCCAAACTACATCACAATATCCTTGGCCTTAGGGTAATATGGTGAATAAATACATCTATATTTACTCCCATTTCTACTTAAGTACATCAAAATTCTACAAAAAAACTCTAAGAACATGATTTTCAACTTTCACCTCCTAAAAGACCAAGCACTATTCCATAAACTCCACCATAAACTGCATCATTCCAGGATAAAAAAATCTATTTCCTCAATCCATGATACATCATAGAAACACCCAGATATATCATTATGTGTGATTTATTAAAATCACAGAGAACTCCATCACACATCACCAATAGAAAAAATAACCTCCTTTAAAATATCATTTTGTTTTGATCTGACCATACCTCTAGAGAATCACCATGTCCAACATTTTCTTGAACACCTCTAATATTGAGTCTCACCACTAACAGTCCTCCACCCACTAAATCATTGATGATTCCAATTTCATAGATAAATAAAACCCCTACTATTACCATCTCACATATCAATATACGTCACCATAAGCTCCTCTATCTCTCTCCAAACATCCAAGAACTCTTAAACCACATCACTTTGAGACTTTTGAATCTGTGAATCGGCAATGAAATTCCCTTTTATTGAGGTTTATGAGATCTAAGAATCATAATCCTAGAGAAACTCCATCAACCTACACTAGATTAAATTTAGATCCCACTAATAAAAATCATATTTTAGGCTACTGTGATCCATTAAAACTATAACTCTTTCACTAATAAAGAAATTTCACTTTAGATTCAGTAAAAACACAACCACCACTAACTCCATATCATTGGTGGTATGGTTATTCTAATGGAGAAGAAGCTACTAAGACCTATAAGAGATCAAAACTATATGTTGTGTTAAGATGAACCCTAAAACCATATGATATGCATCATAAAACACCTGGAACACTATACCCTATTTAGGAAACTAAAGCACTGGGACACTGATGAGTCTCTCCTTTAGGTTGTCAAAATATATCTAACAATGATTAGTCCATATGAAAGCCAGATATTTCTATGATAGAGCTGTCAATGGGGCTACAATATGAGAGAAATCAGACACAAACATCTAGTAATATCCCTTAAGACCAAAGAAACTCTGAACCTATACCACATTCATGGGTGACAACTGTAAAGACCCAGAATATTCCATATAATTTTTTTAATTATATGGAAATACTACGAGTTCATGAAAATTGACGGCGCGTGATTCTGAGGCCTTGTGTGCCCAGAATGAATTTCTGAACATTTTTAAAGTACATTAAGTAAACACATGAGAGTTGTTTTTTAAATTTTGAACTGGTGCTCGGAATTGAAATCTGAAGACACCATGGAACTCACAACACCAATATTCTCTTAAGGAGACTTTCATATCAACCACAGTAGGTCGATGGTGGAAGTTGTATTTGTGGGTTTTCATGGAGGATTAAAATAAAAAAAATGTTTTATTTTTTATTAAAACCCTCCCATCCATTTTTAAATTATTTGGATATGGGTACCACAGGAGAGTGGTCGGGCATTTAATGCTAGGCATTAAATGCCCTATTACACAAAATTTGTAACCACTTTTTCCTTTAATTAATAGGATTCATTAATTCTAAATTAATGAATCAACTTGTTAATGAAGATTTATATTTAATCTTACTGAGGGGATTTGGGGGTTGGTTTTCTATTGGTGAAAGGGAGAGGAGGATCTTGATGAAGAACGGATCCACCAAGCAAGGTCGGAGGATTTTCGTTCGAGCGGTGTCGCTAACAGCTTGTGTGGGGACGACGAACACTAACACCACCTCCAATCACGAGCGTTATCCAATGAAAAATGGAGGTAGGGGTGTGTTTATGATAGTTCTTTGTGGTTTTACATTGAATCATTCTTCACGACCCACATGCAATCAGTCTAATGTGAAGGGTGCAGGCCAAACAAACATGGCCCAATCCCTCTACAATTCTTCTTTGATTAGCATATTATTTGCAGGCAGATCGACGGGTTGAGCGGAACCCGACCACGTTGCCGGTGACCAATGTTAGCAAGGTTTAGGAGGTGGTTGGCACATCGGCCGACCACGAAGATGGGGGCGGCGCAACCACGCCACCGAAGTAGGATGCGGACCATCGACCGAAGTAGTAGAAGGTGGCGGCCGAAACGCCGGCTGGCCATGTGGAGGCAAGGCGGCACGCATCCACACCGCCAGTAGAGGAGGAGACCATGGCTGCTTAGCCGGGACAGAGCACCCAGAGGGTGGCCGACACCCGGCCGACCGCAGGAGAAGTGGCACCATCGCGCCACTGAAAGGGGGAGCCTACCGGGATTCTGGCCGGCCACATCACGCCGAGCAAGACTCGCTCCGGTGAGTCCCATGTGCCAGTGGGCGGTGCCAGATGGTGCCGCTGGGTTTGCAAAGACGAATGGTCTGTTGGAGTGTTCAAAATATCAGGGGGCACCTTCCCCCCAGGTAGTGTCTATGGTGGGCCCCGCTATGGAGAACCGCACCCAGCCAAGCGGGATGCGCCCAGCGGGCCGGGCTACGCCCAGTAGGCTGCACCCAGTAGGTCGGGTCGCCCCCTTTGCAGGCCAGACCAGACCTTGGCCCAACGGGTCAGGCCCATCATGGCCTAGCCTATCCAGGCCGAACCCAGGATGGGTCAGGTCAACCTGAATCGAGTCAGGTCAGCCCCGGCTTGGTCGGGCCAGGTTGGACCGAACCCGAGCCCTACTGGACCCAGTTTCACCTTTTTGGCCATAACTTCAGAACCAGACGTCCATTTGAAGAACTGTCTATGACACCAGAATCCTTGGACCAAGATGGTACTTTTTGTATACTCCACTTGAGTTTTGGATAAAGTTGGAGTATGGATGTTTTGGATCAAACCCGAATCCAACCTGGCCCTCAAAATAGAAACACTATGTCTGTTGTGTTGGGTTCTTTATGACGTGACAGAACTTTGGGTTACTTATTTAAGGGAATTTGTGGCAGTTGAAGTATCGAATGATGGATTGAGGAGCGAAACCTCTTGGAATCAAGCATGATTAGTGCGGGAACCCTGTGGCTGGCTGTAATTGAGGAGTCTTCAGATCCTGTGGGGGTCATTTTCAGATCTTGTGTGGGTCAGCGCTCAGCGATCTTATGTGAGTCAGCACATAACGATCCTATGTGGGTCATCTCCAGATCCTATGTGGGTCATCTTCAGATCCTGTGTGGGTCATCTTCGATCCTATGTGGGTCAACAACAAAGCTTCTCAATGAAGTAAGATGATATAGAAATACAACTAATCATCAATACTTCCATACTTAAGTTATACCTGGTGTGAGGTGAGTCTTTAACTTTGTGGTACTTACCTTCATGGTGATACCTTTATGGTATTATTCTGTGTGGCATTACCTTTGTGGTACTTAACTTCATGGTGATACCTTTGTGGTATTCTTCTTTGTGGCGTTACCTTTGTGGTACTTACCTTTGTGGTGATAACTTTGTGGTATTCTACTGTGTGGTGTTACCTTTGTGGTACTTACCTGTGTCATGTTACCTTCGTGGTATTCTTTCCTTCATGGAACTGTTGAGATTTTGGCTAAAGAGTTGGGCCTTGTGTTTCCTCATAAATGAGATGAGTATACTTGATAACTTAGGTATATGTATGGGAATATACCTAAGTAGGGTTGAGTGTTGTTTTCGTGCTTTGTGATTACGATACTACATTTTGGTTTATCCTTTGTGGATTATGAGAGACCTTTGGGTTCACGGGGTCCCTATTGAGTATTTTTATACTCACCCCTACATGGGAAACACCAGAACCTTGTTGTGTCTTGTGCAGACGATGAAAAATGCTGATCGAGGTCGAGTGTACCAGGAATGGAGGCTTCTTGGAGGTGGACCTTAGACGAGGTGTACCATAGAGACAACCATTCGAGAGCTATACCTACCCTTCAGGTAGGATACTTAGAGGGTGTTCATAGGATCTGTTTTCAATTTTACTTTTACTTTCCAGTTGGACTTGTATTCCATCCCCCTTACTTACTGTACTCACCCTATCTTCTATATAGTTTACTTTGTGCTTGTATCTTATTGTGTGCTTGAATTGTGTGGGTTTGCAGGTTAAAAAGGAAATTCCTTCCCGAGTTTGGGGATATGCATTTCTAGTGCTAATCGCCAGCCCCTGGCCTATGGAAGGTGGGCTTGGGGTAGTTACAACATGGGCCCTAGGGAACGAGTCATGAAAAATTGGTATCCGAGGAGTCAGTTCTACTGGAGAACTTGGACTCTGATCTTTTGATTCAGAAATGATGTTAATTGAGATGCGTGTGATTTTTAGTTTGGGGAATATATTGTTGGTGTGGTGAACGATGTATCTATACACTAGGACCCTGACTTCTGATTTCTGACTTAGTGCAAGAAAAAACTGATTGCGTGTGTATTTTTGAAAAGTTTCTTTGTGATCTCTTTGAGTCATCTCACTAGGTATAACTTATAGACCATGACACACCTGTTTATTTTTAGGATGCCTCCTCATAGATAGCCAGCCAGGGTTCTAGGTAGAGTACATGATGAAAGCCCACCGAGCGATGAGGATTCGGTGCAGGGCCCTGTTACGGCAGTTGTACCATTGTGTGGTGTACCAGCAGCACCACTACCCATTGGGCAACTGATGCCACCAGCCCCGATAGTAGAGGGTGCATGCTGATTGAGGGCATTGCACGAGTTCTAGTGCCAGAGGCCACTAAGGTTCTGGGGTGAGACAGATCCACAGGTGGCCAAGGACTGGCTGGAGGCTGTGGTTAGAGTTTTTCGACTGGTAGGGACACCAACTGATCTCATGGTGATCCTTTCCATTAGTATTCTTCAGGAAGAAATGGGAAGATGGTGGAGCTTGATGCTCTAGGTTCACAATGAGGTCACTCTCATATTGGAAAACTTCAAGAGCCATTTCAGGGTAGAGTTGGTCCTAGCGACCTTACGCTCTATGCGTATACAAGATCTTATCCACCTACAGCAGGGTAGCATGACTGTGGTTCAGTATTTAGCGAGGTTCACCTAACTCTCACGCTACTCCACTGAGATGGTGCGAGACCCTTTCTTTTGGGCCCAGACCTTCGAGCAAGGGCTCATACAGGAGATTAGAGATTCGATGATTTCTCTTAGCATCCCGACACATGCGGTGGTGTTAGAGCGAGCACTCTTAGTGGAGAGCTTCCTTGCTGAGCAGTCACTGACAACAAGAACCACCACCAGATTTCACGTAGCAGAGTCATTCGTAGTTGGCACTAGACAGATGACACAGAGGTCCAAGAGAACCATACCTACAGGTGGACGACCACATGATATAGGGTCGATTGTGCGGGGATCTCGAGACAGAGTAGGACATGTGAGGATCTGATAGTGTTACTAATGTGGCGAGCATGGTCACATGGCTCGCGACTTCCCAACCCACCGTATGGATGACCAGAAGACAGTCAAAGGACAGCCTGGTTAGAGGTAAATATTTGATTGAGGAGGTCCGCATGTAGGAGGTAGACATGGCAGGGGAGTTGTCCGTGCAACAGGCGGTGGGCGGCAATTCAAGGTTCTACCTCCACCACCTCCAGGTGGTCCACCCAGACCACAGGGAGCAAGTGGATAGGGACGAGCTCAGCTCTAGGTAGTTGAGGCGTACGACCACGGTGCTTCTGATATAATACGAGGTACGATCTGTGTCTAATCCACCTTATTTTCAGTACTTATAGACATAGGTTCTAGTAACTCTTTTATTTTCACTTCCCTCGTTTGGATCTCGGAGATTCTGGTGGAGTCATTGGCTTGATTCTTATGGCTAGAGACTCCTATGGGAGCAGATTTGACGATTATACACTAGTTCTGGCAGTGTGAGCTTACTCTAGGAGGTGAGAGATTTGGCTGAGATCTTCTAGTAGTGGAATTGAGGCCTCACAATGTCATATTGGGTATGGATTGGTTATCTATAGTCCATTATAATATCAACTGTATTAGGTGAAAAGTGCGGTGTGTCAGTGGGGATGGAACCAGGTTTTCCTTCACCGGCAAGAAGGGAACCTTTGCAGCACAGGATGGACTTACCCATAGGAGGGTTCAGCAAATCCCAAATCAGTTGTCTAGCCTTACGCTCAGAGTGGTTGATGTTGAGTGTCCGAGCTATCCTGTAGTGGTGGACCAGTACGATGACGTTTTCCCTGATGATGTTCTTGGTCTACCTCCTCACAGAAAGGTTGACTTTTATATCGACCTGTACCCCAGGATGACACAAATATTTACACCAGCATATCATATGGATCCTATGGAGATTTGAGATATGTGATTATAGCTGGAGGACTTGTATAGAAAGGGGTTTATTAGGCCCAGTGTTTCTCCTTGGGAAGCCCCAATTTTGTTCGCCAAGAAGGCAGATGGGAGTTTGAGACTCTGTGTGAACTATCGGCACCTGAACCAGGTGACCATGAGGAACAAGTACACACTATCGAGGATTGATGATATCTTTGATCAACTGAAGAGGGCATAGTGGTTTTCAAAGATATACCTCAGATCAGGCTATCATCAACTCAGGGTACAAGATGAGGATGCGTAGAAGACGAAATTCAGATGTCGGTATAGCCATTATGAGTTCTTGGTTATGCCATTCGGCGTGAATAATGCCCCAATAGTGTTCATGGGACTCATGAACATGATCTTCTAGCCATAACTTGATCACTTTATAGTAGTCTTCATCGACCACATCCTGATATACTCAGCTACAGAGGAGGAGCATGCCTATCATCTGCAGATAGTTCTGAACACCCTCTAAGAGCACCAGATTTATGGTAAGCTCTTGAAGTTCCAGTTATAGATTCAAGAGGTTCACTTCCTAGGACATGTCATCTTAGAGGCTGGAGTTGTGGTGGATCCAGCAAACATTGAGGCTGTTCTTGCTTGGGAGCCACCTAGGAGTGTGATGGAGGTGCAGAGTTTCCTGGGTTTGGCCGGTTACTACCGGAGGTTTTTGCCAGAATTTTCTAGAGTTGAGGCACCCTTATCAGTATTGAAAAAGAAGGGGCAACCCTTCATATGGTCGGAGAGATGACAATGGAGTTTACAGAAGCTGAGGCAGAGATTGACGAGTGACCCCATCTTGAGGCAACTGGAGGAGGGCGTTGGGTATGTAGTCTACTAAGACACATCAGGGACCAAGATTGGATGTGTCCTAATGTAGGAGCAAGTAGTGATCAACTATGGTTCTCAATAGCTGAGACAACATGAGAAGAACTACGCTACCCATGACCTGGAGTTAGCAGTAGTGGTCTTCGCCTTGAAGATGTGGTGACATTACTTTATGGGAAAGCATTTTATAGTCTACTCTTATCCCAAGAGTCTTAAGTATATCTTCTCTTAGAAGGAATTGAACCTGAGATAGTGGAATTGTCTTGAGTTCCTCAAGGACTATGAATTAGAGATAGTTTATACTCTTGGGAAGGGGAACGTTGTGGAAGATGCACTCAGCAGAAGATTTTGTATACAGTTTCTGAGTGAGGTGACAGAGAAGCTAACCGCTTTGTGGATATCATACATGGATCGAGATGGAGTGTCTTATATTTAGTATCTTAAAGTCACTCCCCCACTCCTTTAGCGAGTCAGGGAGGAGCAACTTGGGGACACTGACTGCAAGCCTCGATGTGCTGAGATATCTATAGGACAAGCACCTGATGGATTTTATGAAGGTGGGGAGCACGTCATCCTCTTCAGAGGACATACTATGGTACCAGTGGAACTATAGGAGGAAGTGTTGAGAGAGTTCCATATTTCCCCTCTAGTGGTACATCTAGGAGTGGAGAAGATGTACCAGGACCTTCAACGTTAGCACTAGTGGTCAGGAATGAAAAATGCAGTGGCAGAGTTTGTCTATCGGTGCCTCACGTGTCAGCAAGCGAAGGCATGGAATCAGGTTCCATAAGGCTTAGTTCAACCACTAGAGGCGCCAGAGTGAAAGTGGGAAGGAATTTTTATTAAATTTGTGACGGGACTTACATTCATGTCCAGGGGACATGATTCCATCTGGGTGATCATTGACCGACTCACCAAGTCGGCCCAATTCCTACCTATCAAAGAGTAGGGATCAGTAGAGAGCTTGGGACGCCTTTACATGTAAGAGATTGTACAGCTTCATGGAGCGCCATCTACTATTGTCTTTGATCATGATTCATGTTTTAATTTCCGGATATGGAAGGGGTTGTAGGAGGCATTCAGGTCATAGATTCTGTTGAGCACTGCCTTTCATCCTTAGTTGGATGGTTAGATAGAGTGGACCATTTAGACCCTCGAGGACATGTTGCATGCATGCATCCTTGATTTTGGATGTAGTTGGGAGGATCCCTTTCCCTTGGTGGAGTTCGCATATAACAAAAGTTATCACTCCACTATCGGTATGGCACCATTCGAGGCATTGTATGGTCACCTTGCAGATCACCTCTATGTTGGAATGACCAAGGGGAGTCAACACTCATGGGACCCGAGATGGTAAAGACTACCACAAAGAAGGTACAGATCATCTAAGAGAGGATGAAGACTACAAAGACTAGGCATAAGTCTTATGTTGACAAGAGATAGAGACCTATGAAGTTTGAGGATGGTGACCATGTCTTTCAACGGGTCTCACCTCGACGAGGTTTGCAGAGATTTGACCGGCGTGGCAAGTTAACTCTGAGGTTCACCAAACCCTTTCAGGTCCTCATAAGAGTTTTAGAGGTGGTATACCACTTATCTATTCCCCCTCAGTTGCAACAGGTGCATGACGTTCTCCACGTATCCCAGCTGAGGAGATACATGCATGATCCTTTGCACATCATTGACTAGGGCGAGCTGGACATCGATGATGGGGTGACTTTTTTAGAGGTTCCAGTAGATATTGAGGATCGATAAGAGAGAGTCCTTTGTGGGAGATCGATACCTATGGTGCACATATGTTAGTAGTACGAGAACCACTAGATCACATGGGAGCAGGAGGCTCAAATTTGTGCTAAAAAACCACACCTGTTTCCCTAGTTCGTGTTGTGGATTTTGGGGATGCAAATCCCTGAGGTGGGGAGAATGTAAAGAACCAGAATTTTTTGTGTGCTTTTTTTAATTATGGAAATACTAAGAGTTCGTGAAAATTAAAGGCATGTGATTCCGAGACTCGGTGTGCCTGAAATGAATTTATAAACTTTTTTAAGTATGTTCAGGAAACGCGCAAGCAACATTTTGTAACTTTTGAACCATTGCTTGGAATTGAAATCCAAAGACACCGTTGAAATCGCAGTGCTGATATTCACTTAAGGAGACTTTCAATTCAACCGCAGTAGGTCGATGTTGGAAGTTGAATTTGTGGGTTTTCGTGGAGGATTAAAATAAAACAAATGTTTTATTTTTTATTAAACTCCTCACATACCTTTTGAAATTCTTTGGAGGTGGGGACCACACAAGAGTGGTCAAGAATTTAATGTTGGGCATTAAATGCCTGGTTACACAAAATGTGTAACCATTTTTTCCTTTAATTAACAGGATTTATTAATTCTAAATTAATGAATCAAATTGTTAATGAAGAGTTATATTTATTCTTCATGATGGGATTGGGGGGGTTGGTTTTCCATTGGTGAAAGAGAGAGGAGGATATTGATGAAGAATGTATCCACCAAGAAAGGTTGGAGGATCGTCATTCGAGCAGCGTCATTGGCATCTTGTGCTGGGAAGATGAATACTAACACCACCTCCAATCGCGAGCATTCTCCAACAAAAAAATGAGGTAGGGGTGTATTTATGATTATTCTTTGTGGTTTTATGTTGAATCATTCTTCTCGACCACCCTGATATCGGTCTAACATAGAGGGTGAGGGATAAAAAAACACGACCTGATCCCTTATCAATTCTTCATTGATTGATGTGTTCTTTTTGGGCAGATCGATGGGTTGAGTGGCACCCAACCATGTTGTCAATGAACGACACCGACAGGGTTCTGGCGGCGGACAGAACACCGACCGACCACGATGATGGCTGTGGTGCTACCATGCCGCCGAAGTAGGCTGCGACCCATCGACCACAATAGTGGAAGGTGGTGTCCAACATACTGGCCAGCCGCATGGAGGCAAGGTGGTGTGTGTCTGCACTATTGGTGGAGGAGGAGGCTGAGACTACTTAGCCACGACAGAGCACCCAGAGGGTGTCCGACCATGGGAGAAGAGGCACTGTTGCGCTACAGAAAGAGGGAGCCGACTGTGATTTTGGACGACCACATCACGCCAAGCAGGACCCTCTCTGGTGGGTTCGGTATGCCACCAGGTAGCACCACCTGGTGCTGCTAGGTTGTCAGGCTGAACGGTCCATTGGACCGTTCAGAATATTGGGGTGGGGGTGCTTCTCCCCCTGGGTAGTGGCTAGGGCAGGCCTCTCCACGACGGACCGCACCTAGCCAAGAGGGCCATGCCCAGTGGGCCGGGACACCACATTTTTGGGCCGGGCTCGTCATGACCCAACCCATCCAGGCCGGACCTGGAACAGGTCGGGGCAGGTCGGTCTGATCGGGTCAGACCGGACCCAGGCCCAACTGAACCCAGTTTCACCTTTTTGTCCATAACTTGAGAACCAAGTGTCTGTTTGAAAAACCATATGTGACACTAGAATCTTTTGATCAAGATGGTCCTTTTTGTATACTCCACTTGAGTTTTGGATAAAGTTGGAGTATGGCCGGGTTGGATCAAACCCAAATCCAATCGGGCCCTCAGAACCGAAACGCTAATAACTTACTGACCGGGCATCAGATTGATGCGCTGTCTATCACGTTGGGTTCATTATGACATGATAGAACTTTGGGATACTTCTTCATGGGACTTCATGGAAGTTGAATTATCTAATGATGGATTGAGGAGTATAACCTCCTGGAATCAAGCAAGCTTAGTGCAGAAACCCTGTGACTGGCTATACTTGAGGAGTCTTCAGATCCCGTGTGGGTCATCTGTGGATCCTGTGTGGGTCAGCGCTCAGTGATCCTATGTGGTTCAGCGCATACTGATCCTATGTGGGTTATCTTAAGATCCTATGTGGGTCATCTTCAGATCCTGTGTGTGTCATCTTCAATCATATGTGGGTCAACAACAGAGCTTCTCGACGAAGTAAGATGATATATCAATACAGCTAATCATCTATACTTCCGTACTTAAGTTATACCTAGTGTGAGCTGAGTCATTACATTTGTGGTACTTACCTTCATGGTGATACGTTTGTGGTATTCTTCTGTGTGGCATTACCTTTGTGGTACTTAACTTCACGGTGATACCTTTGTGGTATTCTTGTTTGTGGAATTACCTTTGTGGTACTTACCTTAGTGGTGATACCTTTGTGGTATTCTACTTTGTGGCATTACCTTTGTGGTACTTGACTATGTGGTGTTACTGTTGTGGTATTCTTTCCTTAGTGGAATAGTTGAGCTTTTAGATAAAGAGGTGGGCCTTTTCTTTCTTCATAAATGAGATGGGTATACTTGATAACTTAGGTATATGTATGGGCATATACCTAAGTAGGTTTGACTATTGTTTTTGTACTATGTGATTATAGTACTAATTTGTGGTTTATCCTTTGTGGATTCTGAGAGACCTTTGGGGGTTACAGGGTCACTACTGAGTATTTTTATACTCACCCCTGCATGGGTTATGGTCGCACCTTGTTGTGTCTTGTGCAGACGACATGCAATGCTAATCGAGGTCAAGGGTACCAGGACTATAGGCTACTCAAAGGTGGATCTTAGATGAGGCGTACCGCAGAGACAACCATTTGAGAGTTGTACCTACCCTTCAGGTAGGATCCTTGGTGGGTGTTCATAGGAGCTATTTTCAGTTTTACTTGTACTTTCCAGTTGGGATTGTATTCTGGACCCCTTTACTTTTTGTACTCACCCTATCTTTTATATAGTTTTCTTTGTGCTTGTATCTTGTTATGTGCTTGGATTGTGTGTGTTTGCGGGTTAAAAAGGAAATTCCTTCCCGGTTTTGGGGATATGCCTTTCCAGTGCTAGTTGCCAGCCCCTAGCCTATGGAAGGCGGGCTTGGGGTAGTCATGACATGGGCCCCGGGGAATGGGTCGTGACACCACCTAAGAAAATTATTCCTTGATCTTTGAAGGGTCCATGGAAACACCCTATCGAGACACTACATGATCAAGGAAAGAAACCTCTTATGTCTATAACTTACACTTGGAAAACTTTCCATATAGATGATGGGTTCGAAGAACCTACAAGATAGATCTTAGATTATTAACTTGATCTTCATATGACTTCAAGTAGATCAAGATGTCATTGATGAACACAACTATGAAATGGTCTCAAAACTAATAGAAAATAGATTTCAAAATCCCCATGAACACTGCCAATACATTCCTGAAACCCAATGGTATGACAATTTTTTTTTAATTTCCCATACCCACACTTAAATATAATCTTTGTGATATCCTCATCTCTCAACCTCATATGGTGATATCTGGACTACCATTCTATCTTTGAATACCAACTTTCTATTTTCAGCTGGTCGAATAGATCATCAATCCTTGGAACGGGGGAACAGTTCTTGACTATCAGTTGGTTCAACATCTGATAGAATACACATTTCCTTAGAATATCATCCCACTTTTTTGTACACTAGATAACCCCAAGAAGATATAACGGGTTAGATGAAACCGCTGTGTATCGGATCATCAACCTGTAGACTCAACTCACATACCTTAGTGGGAGATATTCTATAGGGTGAAATCAAAATTAGTGATGTGCCCAATTTTAACTCTATCAAAAAATTTATATTGTTTTTGAAGGGTTAGGGTACAACTTTATCTGATAAGACATCAAGAAACCCCTCCAAAACCTAAAAAACATTCCCTATCTAAGCTTCTACTGATGGATCTATAAACTGAGATAACAAAGGATCTATCCATCTGCCACCCATCTGATAACTTCATTCACCAATGAACACTACTCACTAGGCCTCCAAAATGGAAATTGAATCTATAATATGAAAACAATTGATTAATTTACACATAGAATAAAAATAATCCATGCCATGGATGATGTTTTATTGATTTATCTGTAGAAATAATAAATTCCCCATTGACTATTGTTGTCCCATCACTATCCTACACCCCTAGAACACAACAAAAAAGTATCATAACCTCTAACTAGTGTGGATAACACTAGGAGAACCATAAGTCCCTCCAATTATAGTCCCACATCATGGACCAAAGAATTAGTAACAAAGGAGTGTTAGGAACCCAAATCAAATAAGGTAAAAAATAGGATAGATGATAAAATGATTGTACCTTAGACAACATCTAGAATTTCTGGAACCAACACCTCCATCATGTGTATATACCCATGGATAGATCATATACCTCTCTATTAATGGACTATATTATAGTATGATAGTCTAGGTTCTTGAGGAAGGGGAACATCACAATAATTCTCTCTACCAACTTCATATACCTTTAGTTTCTGAATGAACACGGAAAACCCCTGCTATTGATATTACCTCAGAGGTAACTAATATTTATACTGAAAGGGTCTTAACCACCCATATAATACTAACCTCCCTATGTTATTGGGAACTAATAATGATGGTGATCATGAACCCATTATACAGAGCATGAAAATGAATACCCTATAGTAGATGCTTGGGAGCCACCAGCCCTAGAATGGTGTGTGGAGGTCTACCAAGGTCTGTTCCTCACTAGTAAGAATTCTGACTACCTTGACATCCATTATCCACCAAAAAATCTATACTCATCAAGATTCCCTTCTAGTCTCCCTATTGAGGATCACCCCCAAGGAATGCATCAGCTCGATATCCTCTTCCTTTTTATACACTGTTAAATATATCTGGTGTGTAAATGGGGTGAATTCATATCTGATCGCTTGGTGTAATACCTCCTACAAAAACCATGATATGAACTCCTCATCTAGAATGACTTATAGAGAAAAATGTAGGATTACCTTGAACATAACCTCAAGATCCCTCAAAACTAATCTCCCATGCTAAAGGGAGAAAAACTCATACCACGTTTCCACCTACATCATCAATGAAAATAACTCTAAAAATCATTCATTCTAGATTTTATCCAATGAAACATATGCCTATTTTTGATCACCAAGATACAATATACACCACAAAAAAATACCCACATCTGACTAATTGACAACGACACCTAAATCTTAGATCAAGATCAAATTAGACTGAAAGTGATCTAATGATATTCTAACAAGTGCTCTATCTCAAAATCAATGATACTCCCTTCATAGTTTCCAGATATTTTACACTAAAAGGCACACAAATACCTTTATCATGCCTCACCATCCTCTATCAATTTGATCCACCGATTATCAACTAGATAATCTCGATAAACCTTTATTTCATAAGATGCATGTGGATGATGACCAAGATCCATTCCTGAAAGGTTAAGAGGAACCCTAAGCCTGGTAGAATGAAATTTTATCATGGTTTATTTAATTAATTTCATATTAATTACCAAAATTCACCCTAATTAAGACAAAAATACAAAAGAGTATAATGCATGAACCTCTCCTAGGTCTCTACCCTACAAGTGGAACCACCTCACTTGGTCATTCAATATACTCAAGGTCCTTCCATCAGATCATGGCCCCCTCTAAAATCCCTTATCATAGTCAGTTTACCTATCATATGTTAGGTACCAAGATCAATAGTAACTATTTATCTACTAACCCATGAAATCCTGATAGTGACTAACTATAAACTCCACCTTATTTCTCAAACAAACCCATTAATACCACTCTTCCACAACCCCCTCCCTACATGGTACCCCTCTTATATCGATAATTAAGGGAGAAAGATAATGACCCTCAAGCCCCAAATTCAGTAGACCCTAGGTTGGAGATTAACATAGAGGGTAAAAAATATCACATATGGTAGGAATTACTCTAAATAATAATATAGGATTGAGATATAGTATAAAAAGACACCAAAAAATCAATCACATGAAGGAAAAAAACAAAAATATCGCATAGTACATTAAAAAATTAAATGAATACAAATTAATGTCTCTAAATAAATACCAAAAGACAATTAATATGAAAAAAAACTCAACAAAAGTTTGAACATCCAAGATAATAATGTCTATATATGTCCCCAAAATCCACATGGAAACCTGAAAAATAGTTTATATATACGTGAGGTGAGAATAACACCTATACTCAATTGGATAATACCCAAGGTCTCTCATACACATGTGAAAATATAACATTAATGAACCAGTGAATAAATAGAAGAACCAACATGCACCTATATAGGTCAACTAACTAATCCCAGTATCACCATAACACACTCATCAAATAAAACATCCAATGTAGTAAGATAATATCAAAATAATATAAAATAAAGACACCTAAAAACCACTTCCCCATTGATTTTCTGCCCTCAAACCCCAACATCAAACTTCCTATGCTCCCATACCTTCCATATATATTTCATTACATATCCATCCATCTATGATGTGGGTCAAGATGCATCCCTACTTATCCCAACCTCCCACTGGGTCTATCATTTGTTGCTAGTATCAGTCATCATCATAACATAATCCCATCTATATAATTAGGGATTTAGGGTATCATGAACCCATCTATATAAATAGGGATTTAGGGCATCATGAATGTGAAATAAATCAACCTCATGTAATCTTCCTACCATGCCTGATCACCACCACATATCACATCCTCATTATCCATGAGAAATCTCCTACACTACACCATCATCACTAGGTGATCTCCAACACTAACTCATAATAAGTGGGTTATCTATAACACTAACCTATATCATCATCACTACTACATAAGGAAGTGCAGCGAAGAGGGGGTATCTATCCATCCAATTCACCACTAGATTAGATATTGAAAAAAACACCCAGAACAAAAAATTATTTGGAGTTGGTAAGGTTATATAACTCAGTTGGGGTGAATCTAAAATGAAATTAAAGTATAAGTGATGTCATTAATACTTTAATGACTTATTATATACTCGGTTTACTTATTTTATATGAAATGTGCATGATTTGTGTGAAATATTAATGTTTTAATACTAAATATAATTTTTGAGAATTTTTAGAAGTAGTCCAATTGATCTAGTTTACTATTTTATTTATAACTCTCACTATACTGATTTAAATTGTGTGGTTCTTGTTTTTTAGGATTCCTTATTCAATTTTTCACATATCATTAGAAGGAATAATGAGTCAATTATGCCATTTGAAGGCTCATATGGACCACACAAGATGACCCAAAGAATTTGTGAAGAAATTGGACCAGCCATGATGATTGAGTTACTTGACTCACTCCTGAAGCCCATATTTTGTGAAACTCCACCATGTGTTCTTAATTATACAATATAATCATGGGTAAAAATTGCAGGGCCCAAAATCTAAGAACAAGGGGCCCAAATGAAGCTTTGAAATCCAGCCCACCATTCTGGACAAGAATTAATATCAGGACACTTTGCATGTCATATCTCAGGATGTAATCATAAAATAGAGCTGAGATTTTGCAGTGTGAAATAGAAGATATATATAAAATATTTTTTTGAATAAATCATTCGGTTTTGAAGTCATCTTCCTATTATAAAACCCTTTCACATTTTGGACTTCAAAAAGACTGGATTGAAATGGACAAATTAAAATCGTTTAATCAACCAGACATAAATTTGGCTAAATAGGTCTAAATGCCTCCAAATTTTGACATAATTCATCCAAAATTATTATATAAAACTTTGAAGAAGGATATATCTCTATATTCTGCTGTCTGGTTGTCCAAATCATTGATCCAAGTGGAGGGACAGATTGGGAATGCAAACAGTCCACTTCTTTGGGCTATAAATACATCCCCCTCCACTCCTTCAAAGGGGTTGGCATTTCAGAAAAGAGGAGAATCAATTGGAACGACCAAATCCTTGAAAAAGTCTTGTGAGGACTTGAAATACTCAATTTTTCACTTGAGAAACCCTTCTTCCACTCTTTTCTTCCTTTCACTTTTGTGTTGTTCTTCATTTGTAATCTTGTAAGTTTGTGTTTTGTAATTCTGTTTTAATGAAAGTTTCTTCCTCAATATCTCTTATTCTCATCCACCTTATATAGTTTAATATTAATTTTATTAAAATATTTTAAATACATTTGAATCCCCTTACCTTCTTTTGCTTCCTCATTCAATCAAAAATCTGTTTTTAATTAGCATCATTGTTCGTGTGTGTGTGTTCGACGTACCACTCTTTTCTAATCCCTTTATTTTTCTTCTCTTGTTAATTAATCATCATAAATATATAAACTAGATTAATATTAATATCAATGTATGAGTAAATATATTATTGGGGTGATTCAAAATTTTGGGATGTTAAGTGATTGAGAGTATTTGATCGATGAATATTCTTTAATTTAACATTGTGTATGTTGGACTTAACATGTAATGGATTAATGACTTGTTTTGTTTAATGTGTGGTTTACATGGATTATTGGAACCATAAATACACTACCATAAACAAGATATAATTGAGATTAGAACCCTATGTTAAGTTAATTCTTGGATTAAAGCCTTAACACTTAGTAATTCCAATCAACATTATCTTGCAAAGTGGGTGTTAAATTAACTTCAATATAAAGCAAAGCTCCAGGATATCACAAGCTTAACTCCCTAAAAATAAACTCACCCCAATATTTATCAAATTTTTAAATCAAACACCAATCATTAATCACTTCATTTAAGCTCTTCAAACAAACCCCCCAATCAGAATACAATCAACTAAAAACAAATGACTATTACAAAGTATCATCGTCGAGGATTCAACCCGAGTGATACTATACACATTAGCAGAGCACCAGAACCTTGACTGGCCGATAGGTGACAATAGGTCATGTGTTTCAATAAGGAATATATAAAACACACAATACCCAAACTATGGGTTAACATCAACTGTACTGGTGTACTCCATAACCCCACCTCTACACCTCACAATAATTGTTCCAACCACCCTCACCACTAAATGAATCACACAACATAACCACCACACATAACCACATAACTTACAATTTAAATTACAATCCAATATTAGTTCACTAATTTTTAATTCGTTAAATTAATTATCACATATAGGGTTTTATCCTACACTTATTTCAGTTCATTTAAGCTAATTACTGTATGTCAATTCCAACCCATTATTATATTTAATTTTAGTCCATGGCTACTCATTCACCAACCCATGTAATTTCAGTTTCATTATTTTAATTCATTCCATGGATAACCATTCAACTAACACAACCACACCACATAATAGCTCACATAGATCACATATACTAATGCTATAAGACAACATATGCCATGCCATTATGATAACCCAACCATCTCACCAAAACAACCACAAACCATCCAATGACCATCATCCCACATCAAATCTCATGCCAACCAACTATTGATTTTACTGAACAACACATTTTTCACCCAATACTGTCACCTAAATCACCGAAAAATTACCAATTAGGTTTATATAATCTCAAAATATTCACAAAAATCACATCAACACATAATATCAGATTCTAAATTCCAAAATTCACCACAAATTAATGTTCATTGAAGGGATTTAATAACATAAATTCATTAATTAGCATGAGTATTATTACATAAATCTATATTTTCATGGGAAACCAATTCTTTATCGATACATATATTCTTAACCCTTTATTTAGGGGGGAAAAACACAATAAGGGTCTCATAATCACAACAACTACAACTCAAAAAAGGTTCCCAAAAATCACAATTTTTAGTAATACTAGCAAGAAATCATAATTCCATTAGCAATATCATCAAAATTTGTAAAAAAATAAAAATACCATCCTTCCCATTAGATCTTAGTTTATGTGGTTTAATTATCTTCTTATAGTGACCCATTAATTCCAAAAAAAGAAATATAAAATCACGAAATCCCCACACATTCAGATAAATAAGAAGAGAATGAGGGTTTCCAACCTAAAACAAATCTTTTAAAATCATTGCTCATGGATAGAGTAAGAGGAAGACAACATCCAAACACTAAAATGTAAGGAAGAAACCCAATAAACCTAAAACACAGTATTCCCATAAAAATACCTCTATGAAACAACCCAAACCATCCATATACTTAGCCACAACCTACTCAAAATTAAGAACATGGAAGGAAGAAAGTGGAAAAATGAGAACACTCAGTTAAAATAATTGATTCTTGATCTTAAAATGTAGAGAGATAAAGTTCACAAGGATAGGGTAAAAGTAATAATAAAATTCA
This sequence comes from Viscum album, assembly GCA_963277665.1. Lineage (NCBI taxonomy): Eukaryota > Viridiplantae > Streptophyta > Magnoliopsida > Santalales > Viscaceae > Viscum > Viscum album. The sequence goes on along the minus strand of OY728131.1, from coordinate 1,731,474,705 downwards.
CTTGGAATCAATCAATAATTTAGAGGAAATACTAGAGGAAGATAGGGTTCAAATGGGTTTTGTAATTTATAGAAAAATAAAAAATTAGAAGATAATGATGAAACACCCTTTACTATGGTAAAAAAGTGCTAACAGATGATGTAACTATGATGAAAAGGAAGGGACCATGATATAATGTGGATGATAAAAAAAATCCTTTGAAACACAATGAGATTCAACATAATGAGATTCATGCTTTATATCCTATAAAAAAGGATAAGGACCAAAATTCAAGGGAAACCACCCCCCTATTGAATTCAATCACCAAGAATAAGTCCATGCCACAACCCCACTATATGGAGGAACTACATATAGATCAACTAAACCATAATAATCCCTCCTCCAAGGATCTACACCACATACTATAATCTATGATTCAACTATTATTAAAAATGAAAAACCACCAAAACACTACTCCCCAAGGATCTATACCAAAACTGATCTCTCTTTGCCACAAACACTCCCTTTACAACACAATATATGCCTCAACATTATAAAATCCTTCCTCAAATGAAATATTATCTATAACTCCACCATCCAAACATAAAATCCCTCAAAAATTCCCCAAACACCCCTATCACCTGAATTCTCACAATGTAATGGTTCAAAAATTCCAGATTGTTACATGAGGATTGTTTGAGTGGAAGTTGAGATACAAATTTCCAGAATTAAAATGACATATTAGATTAATGGAATAAGTATACTAGATTCTTATAATCTATACCAAATTAAGTTTTAAGAATTAAATTTATATATTATTTTTATGTTAGAAGGAAATAGAATAACTAGAGATGAAATAAAAGTAAATTTCAATTCCTAATTATTGAAAGTTGAAGAACTGAATGATTCTATATATTTTATAGATTGCACTTAATATTTTAGGTAAATTCAAACTCATTTTGATAATGATAAGATATATTTAAAAGATAAAAATCCATAAAATTGTTTTTATGATTCAATGTAATATTTGGTGAATCCTTAAAGATAGTTATCATTGAGATTTTTAGAACTTTAAATAAGTAATAATATGATATATTCAAAGACATTGAAGATGGTTAGCTAAGGTTAGAAGAAGATAGAAGATACAAAGATTAAAGAATTATTTTATTAGAGTGGGGTTGGTTATATAAAGAGAGAGATCATTCAGATCTTTTTACAACTTATAATTTGAGAGAAGAAACTATATAGATCATAACTTGTATGTTCTGGAAGATCTATTTAGTGATTAAGAAGAGATGATATTCTAGAAAATTTCAGAGTAGTGAAGATAATGGCTAAATTTAAAAATATTTTTATGTTGAGAGGCTAAGCACTAAAGTTATAATAATTATAGTTCTATATTAATAAATTCTATAAATTGAGTTCATAAGAATGTATAGATTCAGATCATTCTAAAGGCTTAGAGGAAGGATACCTATTTAATGCATAAGTATCCTGGAGTTAAAGTGATCTTTCTGGTTACTTTTTGGTTACCATTATAAATTGTCATGATCTAGTATAAAGATCTTAATTGGAGATAATAATATATTTTCAAGAGATATCCCATTTTAATTCACATCCATCATATATTGAATAATTATATCATGAGTAAATACTCAACATAAAAATGAGTAGGTACTAATTTTAGACCAAACCTTGTAAAAAACCTTGTGTTACATGAATTTTATTTTATTTCTAATGTATATTGGTAAGGGTGAGAGATAAAGTTGAAAGGATAATTACAAAGGGTAATTTTAGATTATAGAAAATTATAGAAGAACACCATTGATTCAACCCCCTTATCAATAGTATATTATATTCCTAGGAACTTCACTCTAAAATTGATAGTGAGAGCATGATAAGCATAAATAAAGTTTATGCTTAAGATAAAAAAGTTCACATGGAAGAAAAACCTCTACAAGAATTATTGGAGAAGTTTTTCCAAAGACACAACACACTACACAAGTTAGTTAGGGAAATAGATAGATATAGTTTTTTTATCATTGAGTAAGATGATATGTTATTCATTACAGATAAATATCCCTTATCCAATAAGAATAAATATATACAATCTTACTATGATTATGAGGTTTGTTAGATAAATCTATTTATGGATTAAATAAATCATCAAAATAAATGAATGTTCATTTTAAAGAGACCATAAGAGAATTTAGTTCCATTCAAAATGAAAGAAATATATGTGTTTATAATTATTAGTCATACTTACATATTTTTCCTATAAATATATGAAAATGAAATATTATTAATGGAAAAGGATAACAATATTATAGTCATTCATGGTTTGTTTAAACAAATGTTTCCTAAAAACTACTTAGATAAAATAACCTATTTTATAAGGATAAAAATATATGGATATAGATCCAAAAGGCCATTTAAAGTAAGTCAATGTTCATAAATTGATAATGTATTGAAAGATAATATTGTTTCTTATGTCACATGATATAAATATTGAGTAAAATTATGTTTTTTTATGATTGTATATATCATTAATTTCATTCTATGTACTAGTATGCATGGGATAACTGTATTGGGAATTAGTTAAAACTATCCTAAGATACTAGAGTTGTATAGAGGGTATTTTACTGATATATATAAATAATATATGAAAATAGTTGTGTGGTGATACATAATTAGTTTCTATAATTATCACTTTGATCAGATATTACAATTAGAATATTGATAGTGGAGTGAGAATGAGATGTTCAAAGTAACCTATGGTTTTTGATTCTATAAAATCCATATATATCATATATTATGGTGTTTTTAAAGAATAAATATTCATATATTTTGAAAATATCATCTCTTAAAAGATTTTCATCAAGGATATTAAGTTTCAGTTAGTAGTATAACCATAAAATTAAATTTGGTATTCTTAACAACTAAAGCCACACCTTAATAAAAGTATGAGTATCTTGTGAGAGATAAATAATTGTGAAATGTTAGTAGTTGGTGCCAGTGTAAGTGGGATTTCATTGAGTTGACACCCTAAAAGCAACTTTATCATGAAAATATGATTACTAGACCATATTCTTATCACACACTGACTTTAAGTTTACATGATTTATGTGGAAATTTTCTTAGAGTATTAATCAGATCAATTATTTATAACAGTCTCATGTTATAATGATAACCTAGAGATTCCATGAAAATATTCTTAAAAATATGTCCTATGGTCTAGATACATTAGTCTTATGGGACACAAATGGTTTCTAAATATTTAGTGATGAGGCATAATAATCATGATAATTATTATGAAGTTCACACTTGGTGATATCCAAGAATGGCGGTCATGAGGACAAACCTTACAATAAAGATTTTATATATTATAAGTGTTATTGAAATTCATTTTTTGAGAATGTGAATTGATCCTTAGACTTGAGATCATTATTAATGTATATAATGATTTTTTTACTTTTATGTATAAAAAAACCATGATAAAATATTCTCATGGTGATGTAACATACATTCTATACATCATAAGTGATATGAAATTAATTAAATTTTAAAAGAGAGTTTGTACCTTATGAGTTAATGGAAGAAGAAATATATAAAAATTTGATGAAATGAAAGGTTTTGAATAAATTCCATGACCACGATGATCCTAGAAAACTCATTTCAAAATGTCAATAAAATATAAGTCAAATAAATAGGATAGAGAAATGATTATGAAATATATTGGATGAGATATTATATAGTAGACATTATAGAAAGATATTTATTTTTGTTTCTATTACTTATACTTTTATCTATAGGGACATGTTGTGTTTATAGATACCTATCATATTCTATGGGTTATACCTACTTCCATTTAGAAAAGATCATGGAAGGATTCACACTAATCATATACAAAAAACTCATTAGATTCACTTGAATCTAAGTTTAAGAATAAATTTACTCCAAGTTTCAAGAATAATATTTATTAAATTTATATTTATCATAAAATCAATCATAAGATTATTCATGTCAAGAATAAGTTATTTGAATTTTATCAATAATTTATGATGAATATATTCCCTAAATCCATATATAAATATGATGTATATTGGATATATCATAAGTGATGATATAGATATATTGCATGATATGACATATTATAATAAAAGAAACACCCCATGCCTTGGTTTATATATATCATAAAGTTCTATCTAAGGGTATATTGTATAGTATAATATAATGATATAGTGCCACTAAAACCACTAACTTTAACTATATCATATTATACGATTGGAAAGGTACCCAAATTTTAAGTGTTAACTTATGAGTAATTTTCCACACCAGGTTATCATCGATCAAACATTTCATATGATAAAAAATATGGAGAATAAAGTGAATTTATGTGATAAATGAATGAAAAATTGACCAAATGTTTACAAAGAAATTTTAAATGTATGGAATTATTGAAATGCATTGTAATATTTGAGTAAATTCCATGAATGGATTGAGAGTACTATAAGGCCTATATAAAGGGACCTAAGGCCATGAAAGTGATTATTATATGTGTGTGCACTTACTATAGATTATCCTTAAAATCTATCTTTCTCCTCCTCCCTTTACTACCCAAGATACTAGCATATCATGAGATCAAGGAGGGTCCTACTTAGTTGATGGGTGATTTGATTGGATCATGGATACACCACAAATTAGTGAGTCCATTGGATAGTTTTGAGGGATGTTTATCAACCATTTTGATGAAGATGGCGGTTAAAACATCTATGGTGAAAGGTATATGGGTTATTAATTTTATATTTATACATTTTTTAGTATCATGCATGGTTGAAATTGGGATTTGAGGTTTCTAATTGCCTCTTCTATATTGAATGGGAATCGTTTGATCTCTAAAAACCCTTTAGTGGTATCAAAGCCATAATATTTTGTTTAAATATCTAAATCATGTTTAAAAATGAAGAAATAGTATATCAAAGTACATATTGTATTTATTGTCATTAAAAATAATATGTAAATTAAATAGTGGTCATCCTTACAATATAGGATATCATAAGAAACGATATGTTTTTTGAAATATGACTTGATTTATGATATAAAATATCATAAGCTATGATAGAGATATGTTATACAATAGAGAACATATTAAAAAATGATACAATAAAAATCTTATGGATTTTGACATATCATAGAATATGATATTGATTATCACAAGGGATGATAGTTCAAATTGCTTGTTCAAAATAGAGTATCGTATTAGTAATACGATATAACATATATCATAGATTATGACTACTAATGTTGTAATTATTTATCATTTATTGCTTTCCACCGATCATTAAAAATGATATAAATATAAATCCAGATATTGGAATATGACATATATATATGTGTGTATATATATATGTGTATATATATATCATAAAATATGAAATCCATGATTTTTTTCTTCTAAATTTCAATTATGAATTGAATTATATAATTTATAAATTATTTATAAATTATAGAAAAGTTATTTTGGGATAGTTATTTAATTTATAAATTTTTTATAAAATAATTAATTTTAAAATATTTATGAAACATTTAATAAATAAATATTCCATAATATTAAATTTTTATAATAAAAACATTTTTAAATTATAGGAAATGACTTAAAATTTAGATATAAAATTTTTTATATGGAATTTATAAGTGAAATTTATAGTGTTTTTAAACTACAAAAAATAAGGCTAAATATAAAAGAGTTTCTATTTAAATTATTAATTATTCATAACTATTTATTTTGAAATGTTCAAATTAAAATACCTTATTTGAGAAATTATTTAAGGCAAATGAAATGGTTTTTTGATAATTGATATTATTAGGGTTTAAATAATATTAAATATGTTATATTTAGATTATATATATTTTTTATAATTGAAATATAAAATGTTTATATTTCATTTAATATCATATATTTATTTAATATTTGATATAATGTATAATATTAATGAATTAATATTGGGAATAAATATAACGTTTTTGTATTTATTTAATTATGTATTGTTAATAATGAATGGATAAATTATATAGAGTTTATAAATGATTTTTTATGAATTGTTCATAAATTGTTTATCTCATGTTTAAATATATGAATTGTTAATTTATTTAATTTATTCCCTAATTTATTCATAAATATAATTTTAATATTATTAATAGATGTTTTCTTTAGTGTAAACTGTTAAGATACTTCTATAAATTGTCATACATTCATATAAGAGGTTACATGCTAGGTATGATAATTGATTTAATTTTATTCTACCTTGACTTTGGCGTGCTAGGTTATAAACATGAATTAACAATTTAATTAATGTTTATGCATATTTTGTTTCATAATTATAATGGAATTGAGATCTCTATTTATTAAAGTATCATTTAGTGGATCAAATTTGTGTAGGACTGCTTACTGGCCTAGATGACTATGCCTTATATAGAAAAGCAGGGGTTGGTTATCTGGCGTATTAAGATTAATCTCACATGATTTTTGATTTTATATGATTTTAATACTTTAAATGAAAGGGTTTCATATACCATATGAATTTAATTCATTTGGATATTTATGAATATAATTGTCTTTTACTTCAGGTTAGTAACACATGCTATGAGTTGTATAAAGAGCTACACATCAGTATCGTTTGAAAATGTAATTTGGCACAAGAAGTAGGATTCCAAACTAAATCATTATAATCATTAATACATGTAAAGGGAATACATTAGATAATTTAGTGATATTAAATATTATTTAAAAATACTAATATTTATATATTTTCCAAAATAAATACATGTTAATACCTCAATCAATCAACTGGGTAGGTTCTTCAAAAGCATAGTGAGATTATCTTGTGTAATTCATGGTGGAAATAGATAAACATAAGAGTTAGGTTACCAAATACAATTGTGATATTTGTGTTACACTTAGCTGGTAAAACCTTAATAAGGATACTAGATGAATATTGTTGAGTTTATACATATAATGGATTGGTCAAAGGGTTTTCCGCTCAACTATCCAAGAGTCATATATGATATGATTGATATTATTTCTTATCTAAATAGTTAGGTGGTGATAGGAACACCAAATTGGACTCATTTCATAGTGAAATATGGATCTTGTACCACTAATGGATATGGTGAAATTTAAAAGGGATCATTATTTTAGTAGGATCATATTTAATAAAACTTCTTGTTAAATGAATGTAAAACATGATACTCATTCAAAACAATATTTTATTGTAGTTATAATAAAATCATCATCATCAAGTATAATATTGAGATCAATCCTTTAAAAATTATAATATTAATGTTAAAAAATCATTTGAAAGGAATAAAAAATAAATAATAATTCTTAAATAATTGATAAAACTCTATGTGTTAGAGTAGTATCTTTCCAAGTAACCAAATGTTGAAGTTGTTAAACAAATGAATATAAATGCCCCTGAGTAGAATAAAATTATTCAATTGAGGTTTTAAAGGCATTAGATGAAAAATTAACTAAAGGTATTTAGTATCTACTAATATAATCAATGTTATTGATGATATTGTGAGATTGAATATAATCTCTAAGGATTGTTTTGATTATTGAATTCATTCAATAATTATTATGGTAAAGGTTTTAAAAATATGAATGAGTTCAATAAATGTTTACCCTATTTTTTAAATTGTTTAGAATAGATGAACTAGGGAATGATATATCCAAGTTTGGGAAATTTTTTGATAGTAAAAGTGAGTAAAATTTCAAATAATAATAAGAAAAGTTAGTTGGAAAGTCCAAAAATGTTTCTTTGAAAAGCTAGTCAAAGTCATTGAAACCTAAAAAAGGTTTCCTGAAGAAGGGTCATTTTTTTCATAGGATATTTTTTTTGAAATAACAGAAGGGGTTTGAGAAATACCATGGATATTATATTTTAGGAATTGATGTGATATATATTTTTTCAATTTTTAATGATATATAATACCAAATATAAACTTTATAAATGATGTAATTATACATTAGTTCAAAATCAAGGTAATAATTGAAAGATATTTTAATTTGTATTTGAATAATGAAAAAATGGTTTATGAATCATAAAGTTGAATATTCATTAATATACAAAGCTCATATGGAACTAAATAATTAATGTGTATAGCTATCTCATTTCTCTTATGAGAAAGTAAATATTGTTTGTTAACAAAGAGTTTTTATAAACAATATGAGATGATGGTTTTAATTCATATGGTTTATGATTCATCAAGATTCTATGGCATACTTGCAATAACACAGGCAATGTTAAAATAAATCATTTTCATGTCTTAATTATATTAATTAATTATATTTTATATAGTTATATTAATTATAATAATATTAAGAAATTTTTTAGACAAAAGGGAAAAATATTTATTTCTAACCAAATTAGGTTTTAAGGGATTATATAGTTTTATTTAAAAATATAATTTATAATTTTTATTTTTTTTAATTTGAAAAAAATAATATCATTTTTTGATTTATCATGTAAAAATTAAAATAGGATGAATTTTTTAAAATTTTATGAATAGTTTGATTTTTCAAATGAATAGTGAAAATACTGTTTTTTGGAAAATTGTATTTTCATTTCAAGAATATAAAAAATTAAATTTTATTTTAAAATTTTTTAAAAGTGAAATTAGTTAATTTATATTATTATTAATCCAATTAACTTAATTTTAATAAAATTTATTCTTGATTTTGGTATAAAAGCTTTTATACTTAATAGAACATTTTTTTGGAAAACCGTTTTTGTCACGTTTTGTGGGTTTAGTTTTAAATTAAATTCTTCCAATTTTATGAATTCAATTTTATAAAATTGATTCTATATTTTTAATAATAATAATTAATATTAGGTAATACCATCAACTTAAATTCTGGTTATAATTAATAGTAAAAATAGAAAAATCAGTTACCTTGGTAAAGGATAAAACCTATTTACCTGGGGGTTAAGCTAAAGCGATAAGGATTAAAATTACCTAAAAACCTATCTAAAACATATTTTATGTAAATATTTAGATACTGTATCATCTTATATTTATAAATGGTCCATTTTGGATCTATTTTAATTGAGTAATACCATAATATATTTTAATCTTTTGAAAAATAAAAAGTGTGTCCTCTCCCCCACTTATAAAAAGACACCTCCGATCCTCTCTTATACACACTACAAAATACATTTGTTTTAGATAATGACAAAAAAAATATCTTATTAAAGTACATAACCATGTCCTAGAGTCCATTTTGTGATAAAAACCAAACCTAAGAAGGCTTTAGGTATAAACCTAAAGTGGTTTTCTGAAGATAAGGTATAATTCTTAACCGAGCATTTTCATTTTATTTTTCTTCTACCTCATTAAAATATTATTAAAAATGATAAATAATAACATAAAAAAATTAAAAATTATTATATTTTATTTTTTTAATTTAATAAATTATATCCATCTCCTCTTCCATCCAATGGGAAATGAAACCATAGCTGGTGTGTACGACTAACTACCACCTCACAGACTGATGTAATTCTTTTTCCATCACCACCACTTAGGGATGATTATAATGATGTATATAATATTTTTATATGATATTCATGAAATAATTATCATTATTTAATGATAATATATAATATATTTTCTTACCTTTACATCCATTTAAAAATGATAACATCATTCATGTGTACGTGTGGATTACCACCTTCACAAAGTGATGTGATTCATTTTTCATCATAACATCACATGGATTGTATATATATGTGTTTTTAAAGTGATAAAATAATATATATGATATAATAATAATAATTTTTATAGGTAAAATTATACTTACCTTCTTTGCCTCATGTTCATTTAAAAAATGAAAATGCTACTCATGCGTACGTACGACCTACTGTCTCCATGATTGTAATGTAATTCATTTTTCATAACCATATTTCATGTTTTTTTTAAAAGTATAATTGATATATAAAAATTATAATTAGGAAATTATTGTTATTCTATATATTATGTAATATTTACCTCTTCGAACAAAATCAACATAGCAAAGTCATTTTATAATTATGAACCGAACATCCTCAAAACTCATGATGTGGACTTAACTAATTAAGTAATTAAATATGTTATTAAAATAAATGATATAAAATTTTTAATGATAAGGGATTAAAATTTAAAAATTTTCTTTATAAATTAAATAATTGATAAAAAATTTTATACAAGAGATAAATAATGTGTGTGACAAGTCATACTCATGGTAAGTGACACTTTACCTTAAAAACCTTGTTTTAACATTTTTAAAGATTTATTTTTAATTTTTTTTATTACATGTTCATATTCCAAAAAATTATTTCATGAATATTTAAATAAATTAATTATAAATTAAATTTTATGTATCTTTTTACTTTCCTTTAAAGTATTTCGAGTAAAATATTTTTATGTATTTTATAGGTAATGTTTTGGAAAAAAAGAAAAAGGAATGTTCTATTTTAACATATACGAAATCAATGTTTTTTACCACTATTGTAACCATTATTTGATTTTGTTTTTCATTTATATGCATCTATGTTTTCTTAAAATAAAAATAATCCTTCCCTTTGTTCTGGGTATTTTCAAAAATGATTTTAAATGTAATGGATATTTTGATATCCGAAAATGTTTTTCTTATTGTTGTAAAAAATATTTTATGAGTATGATGATTAAAATGGAAGATTTAATTTTTTATGATTATGTTATCATTATTGGATATTGTTTATGATTAAAGTTGAGCCTGATATAACTCATTATGATGGGTAATCCTAATGTAACTCTCTAATGCATTGGGTGAAGGGGTAGAGTTCCCCGGTTATAGGTTTCACCTAAGAGATTATTGGAATTTACCAGGTAGGTTATTCTATTTGTAAGAGTGATTGCAAGAGTGATATGAAAATGACGTCCCAAGTTACCTACATGAATTATCTATTCTTCCAATAGGATTTTACAGAAATATTATTATTTCATAAGGTAAGATAATTCTCATAATTTTAAATGAAAGTTTGTGATACTTCTTAAGGGTGAAATTTATAAATTTTTAAAAGTGTTTTCATGATTTTTTCATGATTATAAAGAAATAATTAGGATATTTTTTTTACTTTAAAACTTATTATGAATTTTTTATAAAAATATTTGGGAGTTAAATATTATTTCATGGTTGGGAAAATGTTTATTTTGAGAATAATGTTTTTTTAGAGATAAGGTAAATTTTTATAACGAGTATTCATGGACTAACACGTTTATTTTTTTATATATCCCATACTAAGATTTTTATACTAATACTATGTTTTTAAATGTTCTCACTGGTTTTTAAGGATGATTAGGGACAATTATGAGGTCAAGATAATTTTTTTAAGATATTTCATGAAAATAAAACTTTTTAACTTAAAGGTTTTATATTGTGGAAAAATTCATTCTAAGTATAAGTTTCCACTTTTTTATGTAATATTTTATTATGTAAGAGTGATTACATAATTATTTAAAAAATTCAAAACTAAAAGGTATTCGAGAATAAAATAAAATGAATTATTTTTCTAAATATTCAATTTATTGATTTTTAAGGACAATTCATTATAATACTTGAGGAAAATATAAGGATAAAGGGAGTTTTATTTAGGACAAAATAGTTTATCCAAATATTTTTTAAAATTTGATGGATATGATCCCAACACCAATTAGTGTCATATTTTAATGAATAAAATCTTTTTTATATTACTTCTCCAAACACATAGGATACCATATAATATATAGGTGTAATAATTTATTTTTTAAACGTACCCACTTAAAAAAATAATTGTTATTTTCCAAAAAAAGAGTATGTATATTAGCATGATATTATATAGAGAATTTAGTTTCTAAGAGGATATAGGGAGTATGTTTGGACTTGGTGTTGTTAAAAAGTTAAAAAATAAAGGATTATTCCTATTAAAATACAAAGTGAATGTCACTTACTATCCCAAAAAGTTTAGGATATGTTGGTAAAATATTAATATAATGATTTAAATTAGTTAATAAATTTTTTCAAAGAAAAAGTTTGATGGAAAAGTTTCAAAGAAATATGATGATTATAAACATAGAAAAGTTATACGTAGATAATATAATTCATTAACCTTATAAAATTTGATGTTATAAAGTTAAAGAGGTTGAATACTTTTTTCAATGAGTTAAGCATTAGTAATATGATCCCAAAGTATCACTATTTTTCAAAAAAAAAATTTCATAAATTTTACTCACTAAATCATTTAATGGGAAGTTTTTATCAGTTGGTCAAATAGATTTGTGGGAGGAATCACAAAAATATGCAACGAGATTAACAAAAACCGAAAATTTCAGAAAATATAAGGTTAATCTGAAAGTATATCATATAAGATATGGTGAGAAAAATTATTATGTATGGGTTTGATAAGTATTCTTAAAAGAGTATAATAATATAAAATTAATCATGTTATACAAAAACGAAATCTCTAAATTATTATTCTTTAATGTTGACTATATATACTCATAAAGTGAAATGATAATTAACCTTTCAAAGTGAGACATTGATTTATCCCCAAACGATGTTCATTATGAATTATTTTAGGTTGTGATGAAATGTTATGGTTAGTGTGGGTATGATTTCATATAGATATATGGAATATGATCATAAGGCATAAAATGATTTTTGTGCACTGAATGACCTACAAAGTATACCACATGAAGTGTCATACCCTATTTATTTGGTATACTATGGGTGCATGTTTCATATTTATATTTCCACAAAATTTTAGGTTGGTGAGATACCTGGAATGAGAACCACAATAATTTGATATATTTCTTATACAATAATTTAGGGTTTACTAATCAAGGTATGGTTGTGTATGTTGTTGATCCTATATTCGATTAGAGATTAACCAAGATGGTATTTTTCCTCTCTTATGATAAGTATGAAATATAATGTAATACTCCAAGGTTTTAAAAAATAAATTGAAATGGATGAAACTTTGTTTTAAGAATATATTTATAACTATCCTTTAAACATAATTTTACCACTTATATGTTTTGAATTTTGAAAAACGGTCATCTACAATTGTGTTCAGTAAGTTATTTAGAGTTTGATAGAACCAACTTGCTTTTTGGTGAATAGTAACATACCCTTATGAATAGTAATATGAATAGTAATATGACCCTAATGAATAGTAAAGTGTATTATTATTTTATTTTTTAAGGATTAAGGATAATGACATTTTGGTTAATCTTTCAATGTGAAATAAAAATAGTTATAGTTTTAAAATTGTTAATTTTTGAATAAAATATGAATTTATATAAAAATTAAATTAATAATATTTATAAAATTATTTTCAAAAAATGGATTTCATTTTTGAATTCTACAAGTCATAAAATGGAAAGGGTGTATTTTTTGGGATTTTTCTGAAACTATTGAATTTTTGATGAATAGTGAAATACGGTAAAATACCGTATATTCACATTATTAGTTAAATAGAATATTTATGACATCATAAGTGATGTAAGTATACTTTTTTAGAACTAAAATTCCATTATTAATATTCGGGGTCACATTAATTAAGACTATTCAAAGTCTTGAGAAAAAATATTATAATAATGATTAAAATAATGAATAACCCATCCTCTCCTCCACTATAAATACTACCCTCATTACCCTCTTCCTCCCACACCTCTCATGCCTTTATACTTAACTAATTTCTGCCCAATACTCCTACCAAGGATCTTAACCACGTCCTAGAGATACTGGTCTCACAAAAAGGCCAAAACCAAAGGCCTTAAGAAAGATCTTAAGGAGAAGAGATCAAGTGGTAAACATCCTCTTTTGTTTTCTTTCTTTTCTTTTCATTTTCTTTTCTATTATTCTTTTTTCCTCACATACCCTCATCCAAGATGCATGAATGATCTATTATATTATATATTCTGTATTTTATCATGTTTATGTAATACTCACCATTATATTTCTTCTCCTCTCCCACTTATTCAATAAATTAAAGCACCGTTTGTGATGTGTCGAATTACCGACATCGTGGAAGATGTGATTTCAATTTCTTTTAATTCCTTCAAGACTGGTCATAAAAACATTTTTATGGTTTAACCAGATTATAATTTATTTATTATATCTTATATAATGTTCTAGAATCATTTTATAAACATGTTATTAATTTATGAAACAAAATGTGTTCATTACGATCGAAGAATCGCCAAAATGACCTAAAAAAATATCAATAATGTTTTAACTTATGAATCATCCTCATGTAAGAATTAAAAATGAAAAATGGTATAATTTATAGTTATATAAATATATAAATACTACTCCATTCCAATTATGGAGTTTCAATTCCAATTGAAAAAAATATCAATCATGAACTGATCATGGAAACATGTAAAGAACGCACCCAAAACAATGAAAGGAACAAAATACTAACAATTAAAGGTTGAAATTATGTAATGAAATTATCATATAAGATATTATTAATATTAATATGTTTCTATAATATATTAATAACATTATTTTATCCATTATAAAAGATGTTTAATCAATTTTTAAGTAAGATGAACCCGAGGTTAGGGAATTCTTAACCCGATTTCCATTCTTTGGGATAACCTTATACTTATTATTTATGTGATATTTTAATTGTTTGTGTGATTAATTATGATTATATTATGTTTAATTATGTGTATTTACAGTGTATATACTTATTCCATCCACTCTAATAAGTATAGATTTAATTATATGATTTATGTAAGGGGTTTTTCTTTTAAAATCCACTTTTAAAATTCTATTTTACAAAATTCAAAAGAAATGTTTTTATGTAATTATTAATGCTGTATAATCATGTTTTGGTTCTTGGGAAATATTTATGATGAAGGGTGGGACCTATATCTACCTCTAATTCATTGGATATTTGTAATTTGGAGTTTGGTCGTATGGTTACTCCAAGTGTAACTGTGATGGTTACACGAACTGTAAGGTAGACGTGAGGGTTACAAACTATAAGGTAGCTGATAGGGTTACAAGATTATGTAATTAATTCCCTAATATACCTTTATGGTTCTATTTATGTTCCTTATGTTTTGTGTTAATCTTTTAGAAATATCAAGTTTCAAAAAGTAAGTATATATGGGTGACAAGTATATCTTTTGAAGATGTTTTCATACATTACAAGTATTCATGGACTAATGTGTTAATTACTTATTTTTATATCCTTTAATGAGTTTTTTGTGCTCATCCAAAGTTTTTACAATATTTTCACAGGTTATAAATATGTGTAAGACAAAGATGTAAGACAAGTTAAATTTTTGAAAAATTGTCCAAGAGATCATGTTTTATTTGAAGTTTTATGTTTTGGAAGAAATGAATACTATTTTTATGGTATCCACTCCGCATTAATGTGTAATGTTATGGTCGTATTATGTATAATTATCTAATGATCTAAACTTTAAAAGATAATCAATGTTAAAGGAAGTGTTTTATTGACTAAATTCAAGATTATGTAATGTAATAAGGATGGGTCCTTATAGTTGGTATCAGAGGGTGGTTTAGATAACTTTAGGGGTTAGGATGATGTTAATAGAATAAAATAATTTATTTTCAATAAATGATTAATTGAAATGTTATAGAATTTAAATATTACCATGTTGCTTCGACAAATATATGTTTGTTCAGAATGGTTGTCCGCAGAAGAAATAGAGAAGATGAAGTGGAGTGGCACCGACAGAACGACATCCTTCTCAATCTGTAGCTTGAAATGGTGGGATTGGAATCGAGTAGTGTGTGTTATTAATGGCTTATATAATGCATGAAATAAATGGTGGTGGCATCCATGCAAGATAATGACCATAGGTACCATAATAGAACATGACAATAGTGGAACATTTTATGAGACAACACCCTCAGGATTTCAATGGATCCTCTGACCCAATAGCGATTGAAGGATTAATTAAATCCATTGAAAAGATATTCAATGATATGGGATATTTAGATAATCCAAAGGTAAGTATTTCCCTTTATCATTTCGAAGGTGAATCTGATCAGTGGTGGTCAATGGTAAAGAATATCAGGGATAGAGATGATATTGATGCCTTAGAGTGGGATGAATTTAAAAGTCTTTTCCTTGAAAATTATTTTCCTATGGTGGTGAGACTTAGGATGGAGAGGAAATTAATTGAATTGAGTTAGAAGAAGGAATATTAAATGGTTGTTTATAAAGATAACTTCACCCAACTAGCGAGGTATGATCCAAATCTTATTATGGATCTTGATAGTAAAATAAACCACTTTTACTCAGGATTGAAGACAAGTTATTGAAGGGTGTCGGCCTCCCGTGAATTAAAAAGTTATGGGAAACTTGTCCGATGTGATGAGAGGGTAGAGATAGAGGTTGATGATTATCACATACGCTTTGAAAATAAGGAGAAGAAGAGGTCCAGATGGAAAGTGATGGGTAAGAATTAACCAAAGAAATCTGATGGTAAGAAAATCTAGTTTCCAGTTTGTGAAAAGTAAGGGAAAAAGCAGCATGGGGAATGGATTACCAAAACTGGGAGTGTTTTTGATGTGTTATGTTTGTACATATGGCCTGATATTTTAATGAAAATGATCCTAATAATAATCTTGATAAGAAAAATATAAATTGTTTTAAATGTGGTAAGATGGTTCATTATGAAAATGTTTTCCCAAAGAGAGATCCGAATGATACAAAGAATCTAGACTACAAGAAGAAAGGTGTAGTGAGATCCTTTTAAACTATGTTAATAGACGTTAGGCCATCCAATGAAGTTGCATCAGGTAATTTGTTTATTTACTCATATTTTTATAAAGTTTTGTTCGATATGGGGTTTACACATTCCTTTATTTCTGAGATTTTTTTGGTAAATTAGAAATCTCACCTAAAAAAATGAGACTGGAACTTATTGTTAAAACACCTGGGGGAAATATTATGGCCAAGAGGAATTATAATAATATTTATATTATGGTATGTTGAGATAATTTACCTAAAAACCCTATTGTTTTTCACTTTATAGAGATTTATGTCATTCTGGGAATGGATTGGATTTCTATTTATCATGATAAGATTGACTATATAGCTAAAGAATTTGTTTTCAGAAAGAGTTTCATTTTGTATACAAGAACGAACACATACAATTGATAACATATCAGGAAGCTGATAAACTATTGAAATATGTAAATGAAAGTTATCTTGCTCATATTGTTGAAAACAAGGGAATTGTTTAGATTAATGATTTTCTAGTAGTAAATGAATACCTTGATATTTTTTCTGATGAATTACCTAGTGTCATACCTGATCAAGAATTCAAATTAACAATTGACTTAGTTCCTAATGCTAATACAATTTCAAAACCCCCACATTGAATGTCTCATATGAAACTTCTTGAATTGAAAAATTAGTTGCAAGATTTTCTTGATAAAGGCTTCATTCATCCTAGCACTTCACCATGGGGCATTCCAATTTGGTTAGTTAAAAATAAGGATGGTTTCACAAGACTTTTCATTTATTATAGAGCATTGAATAACATCACTGTTAAAAACAAGTATACTTTACCTCATATCAATGAATTATTTGATCAGCTCCAGGGAACTCACAACTTTTCCATGATTTACTTGAGATCTGGATACCATCAGCTAAAGGTGAAGGAGGATGAAATCCCAAAAATAGCCTTTCATACTAGATATGGGCATTATTAATGTGTTGTTATGCTGTTTGGGTTAACTAATGCACCTGTTTTATTCATGAATCTTATAAATAGAATATTTCATGAGTTCTTGGATAAAATTTTGGTTGTGTTTATTGATGAAATTATGGTATTTTCTAAGAATAAATAAGAGCATGAAAAACATATAAGGGTTGTTGTTCAATCCTTAAAGGAAAATAAACTGTATGGAAATTCAGAAAGGGTGATTTTTGGTTGCAAAAAATTTATTTTCTTAGGAACATTGTAAATAAGAACGGAATAATAATTGATCCTACCAAAACAAGAGTGGTTGATAAATGGCCAAGACCCAAAAATGTTACGGAGATTCAATGTTTTATTGGATTAGCAGGTTATTACTGTTGGTTTGTTAAAAACATTGCAATGTTATCTATCCTGATAACTAAGTTAACATGAAAAGGGGTTAAATTTATTTTGATAGAATAATGTGATGTTTGTTTTTAGGAAATGAATAAGAGATTGGAGAATGATCTGGTTTTGGCCTTGCATTCCCAAAATGGTGAGTTTGTTATCTACAAAGATGATTCATTTAAGGGACTTTGTTGTGTTATGATGCATAATGATTAGGTAATTTCTTATTCTTCAAGACAACTAAAATTTTATGAGTAAAATTATCACACACATTATTTAGAATTAATAGATGTGTTTTTTTCTTTGAAAATTTGGAGGCATCATTTATAAGGAGCCAAATGTCAAATATATACTGACCATAAAAGTCTAAAGTATATATTCACTCAGAAGGAATTAAACATGAGGTGGAGAATATAGCTTGAACTAATAAATGATTTTTATTGCATGACCAATTACCATCCAATAAAAGAAAACAAAGTGGCAGATTCATTGAGTCTAAAACATCATGCATTATTAACCATGTTATGTTTGGAACATGATCCCTTGATTAATGATTTGATGAATTTTGTCTTAGAATTTGTTGGTGTAGGAAATACCTCTATTATGTTTTAGGTTTCAGTGCATTCATCATTATTAGATAGAATTAAGCAAGAACAGAAGGAAGACTGTGAGCTATAGAAAAAGGTAGAATTGGTAAAAATGGGTAAGTTTCTAGAATTTATCCTTGATAAAGATTGTGTATTAAGATTTGGTAAAAGTTTGTGTATGCCTTGAAATTCCCAGATGAAGAAATATTTATTGTGTGAAATTCATAGTTCTCCATTTTCAGTTCATCATGGCAGAACTAAGATTTATAGTTACCTTCAAGAGTATTATTAGTGAGATGGAATGAAAAGAGATATTGTTGATTTTACCATGAGATGTTTGACATATCAACAGGTTAAAGCAAAGCGGTAGTTACCGAAGGGGATTCTTCATCCTTTTCCAGTGCCAAAGTGGAAATGGGAGAATGTATCCATGGACTTTTTTGTAGGACTTCCAAGGAATTATTGAGGTAAAAATGCAATTTGGTTTATTATTGATCAACTAAAAATATCTACACATTTTCTTTCTATTTGAGATAAAATGTTGTTAGATAAGCTTTCTCAAATGTACCTCAAAGAGATTTTTAGGTTATATGGAGTTCCTCTTTCTATTGTATCTGATTGAGATCCTAGGTTTAATTATAATTTTTGGAAGGGCCTTTAGAAGTCTTGGGTGCATAATTAAATTTTATTACAACTTTTCATCCTCAAAAAGATGGCTAGTCAGAATGAATGATTCGGACTTTGGAGGACATGCTTAGATCTTGTTCAATAGACTACCAGGGAATTTGGTATCATCATATTTCTTTAGTTGTGTTTTCTTATAATAATAGATTATATTCCAGTATACATATTAAACCTTTTGAGGAATTGTATGGGAAGCGATATATAACTCTATATTTTTGGGATGAAGTCGGGGAAATGAAGTTGATGGGACTATAATTAGTAGAGGAAGTGGATGAGAAAGTTAAGATGATCCAATAGAACATTAGGATATCTTATAGTAGGAATAAAAGTTATGCAGATAGTATAAGGAAAGACTTATCTTTCAAGGTAGGTGACCATGTTTTTCTAAAAATATCTCCTTGGAAAAGTGTGATGCATTTTGGTAAGAAAGGAAAGCTAAGTCTGACGTTCATTGATCCTTTTGAAATTATGGATAAAGTTGGACCAGTTGCATACCAAGTAGAGTTTCCTCCGAGTTTATCTTAGGTACATAATGTTTTACATGTTTCGATGTTGAGGAAGTATGTCCTAGATTCAACTCATGTTTTGAGCCTAGAAGCAGTTCAACTGGAAGAGAACCTTTCTTATGAAGAGAAACCACTTCATATTATTGATCGAAGGGAACAAGTATTGCAGAATAAGTTAATCTACCAGATAAAGGTTTTGCGGAGAAACCAAATGGTTTAAGAAGCAACATGGGAGTCTGAAAATGCTATGAGGGAAAGGTACTCTCACTTGTTTAGTAAGTAAATAAAATTGTAAGGACACAATTTCCAGAAAGTGGGGTTGATGTAACACCCCAAGGTTATAAAAAATAAATTGAAATGCATGAAGCTCTGTTTTAAGAATATATTTATAACTAGGATTTAAACAAAATTTTTCCACTTCTATGTTTTGAATTTTGAAAAACAGTCATCCAAAATTGTGTTCAGTAAGTTATTTAGAGTTTTATAGAACCAACTTTCTTTTTGGTGAATAGTAACATACCCTTATGAATAGTAATATTAATAGTAATGTGACCATAATGGATATTAAATTGTATTATTATTTTATTTTTAAGGCTTTATGATAATGGAATTTTTGTTAATTTTTCAATGTGATATAAAAACAATTATAGTTTTAAAATTGTTAATTTTTGAATAAAGTATGATTTTATTTAAAAATTAAATTAATAATATTTGAAAAATTATTTAAAAAAAATGGAGTTCATTTTTATTTCTACACTTTAAAAAATGATAATGGTGAATTTTTGGTATTTTTCTGAAATTATTGATTTTTTATGAATAGTGAAATACGGCAAAATACCGTATATTCAAATTATCAGTTAAATACACTATTTATGACATAATAAGTGATGAAAGACAAATTATTTCAAAGTTTCATGCCATTATTACTATTTGGGGTCACATGAATTAATACTATTCATAGTCTTGAGCAAAAATATTAGAATAATGATTAAAATAATGAAAAATACCTCCTCCCCTCCACTTTAAATACCACCCTCATTCCCCTCTTCCTCCCACACCTCTCAAGCCTTGAGACTTACCTAAGTTATACCCAATACTCGTACCAAGTATGTTCCCCATATCTTAGAGCTTCTGGTCTCACCAAAAGGCCAAAACCAAAGGCCTTAAAAAGGATCTTAAGGAGAAGAGATCAAGAGGTAGACATCCTCTTTTGTTTTCTTTCTTTCCTTTTTTCATTTTCTTTTATATTATTATTATTTCCTCTCCTCCCCAAATCAAAGATGAATGAATGATCCTGTATCTTAAATATTATTTATTTCATCATGTTTATGAAATAATAACCATTATATTTCTTCTCCTCTCCCACTAATTCAAGAAATTAAAACACTGTCCGTGAAGTGTCGAATTACCAACATCGTGGACGATGTGATTTCAATTTATTTTAATTACTTCAAGACTGGTATTAAAACCATTTTTATGGTTGAAAAAGATTATAATTTATGTATTATATCTTATATAAGGTTTTGTAATCATTTTATAGACATGTCATTAATTTATGAAACAAAATGAGTTCATTACGATCAAAGAATCGCCAATATGACCTAAACAAATATCAATAATGTTTTAACTTATGAATCATACTCATATAATAATTAAAAATTATAAATGGTATAATTTATGGTTTTATAAATATTTAAATACCACTTCATTCCAATTCTGGAGTTTCACTTCCAATCGACAAAAATATCCATCATGAACAGATCATGGAAAACATGTAAAGAACACACCCAAAACAATGCAAGGAACAAAATACTAACAATTAAAGGGTGAAATGATGTAATTAAATGATAATATAAGATATTATAAAGATGAATATGTTTCTTCAATATATTAATAAAATTATTTTAGTCATTATAAAGTATGGTTAACCAATTTTTAAGTAAGATGAACCCGAGGTAAGAAAATTCTTAACCCGATTTCCATTCACTGGGTTAACCTTATACTTTATTATTTATGTCATATTAATATTTTTTGTGTGATGAATTATGATTATATTATGTTTAATTATTTGTATTTATAGTGTATATAAATATTACATCCACTCTAATAATTCTCGCTTCAATTATATGATTTATTTAAGGGGTTTTTCATTTAAAATCCTCTTTTAAAATTCTGTTTTATGAAATTCAAAAGCAATGTTTTTATACAATTATTCATGTTGTATGATCATTTTATAGTTCTTTGGAATTATTTATGATGAACTATGGGACCTATATATCCCTCCAATTCATTGGGTATGTGTATGTTAGTGGTCGGATTTATGGTTACTCTAAGTGTAACTGTGATGGTTACACAAATTGTAAGGTAGCCATGAGGGTTACAAATTACAAGGTAGCCGAGAGGGTTACAAGATTATGTAAATAATTCCCCAAGATACCTTTATTTTTCTATTTATGTTCCTTATGTTTTGTGGGAATATTTTTTAAATATCAAGTTTCAAAAAGTAAGTATATAAGGGTGACAATTATGTCTTTTGAAAATGTTTTCATATATTACAAGTATTCATGGACTAATGTGTTATTTCCTTATTTTTATATTTATTACTAAGATTCTTGTGCTCATAAGAAGTTTTTAAATGATTTTAATAGGTTATGAGGATGTGTAAGACAAATAAGGAATCGAAGTTAAATGTTTGAAGAATTGTTAAATAGATCATGTTTTATTTTATGTTTTACATTTTGGAAGAAATGAATACTATTTTTATGGCATCCACTCTGTATTAATGTGTATTATTATGACTTTATTATGTAAAATTCTCTAAATATATAAACTTGAAAAGATACTCAATGTTAAAGGAAGGTTTTTCTTGACTAAATTCAATATTATGTATTGTACTATGGTTGGTTCCTTATAATTAATCTCTTGATTGAGTCATACTATAAAGTTTTCCAACTACACCTAGATAATATATATGATGTGATTATTTATTTGGGTGAGGGGTATGTGATGTGATAATCCACTTAGATGAGTGAAATGTGATGTATTCATCTACTAGTTTAGTCTAAACTCAGAAAATTAAGAATATATATAAGTAGCTATATGTTATTGAAATACTCTGTGTCCCATGGTTACTCAATGTCTTATAAAAATGGGCTATGAAATGCACGCTTGTATATTATAAATATGATGGAAATTGGTTTATAGGTACATGTGTTTTATAGAGATCATTATTATTCCCTTTATGGATTGAGTATAATTAATGATAATATAATAGAAACTTTTTTATTACATTTATGAATTTATGAATTCATATTTATTTTCAACTCTATAAAGCCCCTTGGGGATAAAATTTGTTTTTTACTAAATGGGGATTGAGTTTTAACCTCGATAGAGACACTCTAAAAGTGTCTTATATTTAATCCAAAATAATTTTTGGATGGGTATTCATAAGGTATTTTATATACGAATTTAATGATAGATTTTCAGTCATGTTTTAGAAGATATCCAAAAACATTTTTAGATATAGTTTCATAAGTTATTGTTTATTATATGATAAAATGTGAAATAAAAAAAGTTGTAAAAGTATTTAGTGAAAGTGAGAGACTTATGTATATATTACCTAAAATACACAAACACATATATTTATATATGATGTATATTTTCTATATCATAAGTAATAATACAAATATGTGATATGGTATGACATATTGGAATCGAAGGCATATCGTATTACTTGGTTAATATATATCATAAATCACTATCTAAGGGTCTATATATGGTATGTTATAATGATATCATATCACTACAAAAAATATTTTTAAATATATCATATTCTCATATAATATTTTTAGTAAGGAACCTGTATGTTAAGTGTTAACAAACAAGTAATCATTCACATCCAACTATCATCAATAAATATGATGAAATATATACAAAATCAAATGTATTTATTTGATAAATACATGAAAACTTGACTAAAAATTTATAAATTATTTTCAACAAATGGAACTACTAGAATATATTATAACATTTGAGTAAATTTTATGAATGGATCAGGAGTACCCTGAGGCCTATATAAAGGTACTTAAGGACATGGAAGTGGTGATCATACACGTTATCACTTACTATATATTCTCCCTCAAATCTATATTAACTTTATTACCTAAGATATTAAAATATCATATGATTGAGGAGGTTCTTTCCCACTTGATGGGTGATTCAGCTGTCCTGTAGATACACCATAAATAAGGGAGTCCTTTGGTTGCTTATGAGGGATATTCATCAAACACTTGCATAAAGAAGGGGAATTTTTCATCTACAATGAAAGGTATAAAAGTTATTAATTTTATGTATATATATGGCTTTGGTTTCATTAATAGTTTATCTTTATATTTGAGGTTTCTAATTGATTTTTGTGTGCTAAAGAAGTGTTTTCTGATCCCTAGAAACCCTTCAATTTATTCATGAGACAAATAAATATAATATTTAATTATTAATGATATGTGTAAATACAATATTTATTTATTTATTAAAAATTTAAATGAATGAAATTATTATTTATTTGTAATTTACGTTAATAAAATATTTTATTTAATGAATAGAATTTATTTAAATATGGATATATAATATATATGGTAGGATTTAGATCAAGTCAATGATTTAATAATATATTTAGATATCATTTAAATAAATAAATAAATATTTATTTATGAAATGGTATTAGGATAATACATTTCACCTTAAACAATAATAGTTTTATTATTATTTCAAGGGAGTTGAAATGGGGGTTTTATTAATGTTAAATTGTTAAAAGGACTAAAATGAAATTCACTTAATTTTAACCTATATATAAAAACTATAATATTTCATTTGTTTTAAAATTTATTCTCATCCATTTAATTATTATCTCAAGATCTAGAGAGTTAATTAGGGAGAATCATCTATCATGTCTCAAGTCTTAAGAGAGAGGATGTAAGGGATTTCTACACATGTATAAGAACAAATGATGTGAAGAACTTTATTTCCTCCTAATATTACCCAAGATATAAATAATGAAGTTTAGAGATTTATGCAACATTTGGGGATATCACTAGAGGAATTTCATTTGAATTATTTATGCAATAATAATGTCAATATAATTTAATATGAGGTCAGTGATATAAATTATGAGTGAAAATAAAATTTGAAACAAAATAATACAAGTATTTATTTTATTTAAATAATTAATTGTAAATTATGTGTTATGATCCTTTTAATGAATTTTGGTCAATTTCATTGAGTGTAGATGGAAAAATTTAAATGGGAATACCACCAGACTACTTATTATATTCTCAAATACTTAATATTATACATTAAAATTTACTCTCCCTAGTTATCGATGGGTTTACATAATAGAAAAAATGAAGTATAGATAAATATTTTTAAAGGTTAAATATAAGATAGTTTTATCATATCCAAGAATATTCCAAATATAGTATAAATTAAAATATATAATAAACTTGAATCTTGATAGAAAATTAATAATGTTAATGATGAAGGGTTTTAAAGACATAAAACATATCTAATAGAAGAAAAAACTAAATACCCATAAATTCATGATCATTTAATAGATAGGATAAAGAATATAATGAAGAACATAAAAGAATATATCTATCCATTTATCTCATGTTGTCAATGAAAACAAAAAATAAACAAATAACAAATTATTTTCTCTAAACTCAACATACAAAAAATAAAATATCCAAATATATTTGAAATGATCCTATTTATCTCCTTAAGATATGATATTATACCCTCAGTTATAAAAATAAGAAAAATAAGAGACTTTATCTATAATGTAATGGAATCAAGTGCACTACAAATGAAGTATAAAACTAATTTTGCTAGACTCAAATATTAAATAAAGGAACCTTTGTGAGTTAAAGTTTTTCCTAAATGGTCAACCAACTCTTGGTCATATACACTTTATTTTTTTACATATGTTTTATTCATTTGAAGTGATCTTTGAGCACTTTAAAAATCATGACATCATAAATATGTCATCAAATGATATTTAAATCAAAGTAAATGATAATTAAATAAGTGAATTAAAAACCTATGATATACTATATTATAATGATATTAATTCTTTTAATATACCATTATATGGATAATGGTGTGACCCTATATTTTTAATCATTATAAGGGTCAAGTGAATAACACATTCTGTAACATCCCACCTCGACATGAATATATTGCTGAAGCGAAATTCCACATGACCTCCAATTTACTCCCTTATCACCTAATACAGTTGAATAACACTAAGTCTATAGAGTATATATTTGGTAAATATATACCCTTTAATGGATCATCATGATAAAATAAACATAATTATATTAATGAATATCCATAGGGGAAATCAATACCAAACATGTTCAATAAAACTTTTAAATAAATTCCAATAATAACCCACATGTCATAGGACTATAACATATACAAATAATTACATGAGTACAATTATATCAATTTAATACATTAGAAAATTATAAAATAAATTTAGAAAATTAGACCTTCTACACTAACTAAAAACTTACTCAGATACCATTATAATGGTTTAGGTCACCACCACCAAGCTATATCCAATCCTTTCCTTTCCCCACATAAACATGAGTGAAGTCTGAATGTACATGAGATGTGAATATATAAAATATGAGAAATAAATATCAGTGGGATGACACTATAAATCCCACATGTATCCTGAATCCTAACAAGATCTGATATGTATTTTGAAATTTCATGATATGAATTTAACATAAATAGATAATACACATAAAACATTATCAAGTGATTACCAAGAAACATTGACACTATATCATACCTTATTCAACCAATGCAGGTAAAAGTACTAAATTCTATGTTAGAACAAGTCACCAGAAAACACATGGAATCATCAATATCATGGTAAAACACCTGACGTATTAAACACATGGAATATCCGGTGTATGAAAAAAATACTTGTCACATCTCAATGTTATTGAACTCATGACATAACCAAGAATATGGCCCAATATCATCACATCATATCAAAAGTATTATACTATATCATGACCAAATACATGGACATATCATATCCTAACTAATATATTTCCTTAAAACTCAAAAAAATGCACAGTATTCACATAATTTCAGAAACATATCAAAATTCTATATAATCTCATCAACAATTTTCAGCACTCCATGCAATGATAATAAATTTATATCATCACCACTCAAAATCTAAATATCCTTTTATTAATCATTAAATAATATCCCATAACACATAATCACCACCCCATTTTCTTTCATATATTTCTATCACATATAACATTTGTAAATATCCACTTTAATTACCCTAATAATGTTTACTACCATAATTATTCTATTTTAATGTCATTAAATTAATTTAATTTTGTTTTCAATCAATTTTTAATAGTTTATAGTATATAATATTCTATCCCTATATAAAATACCACTTATGTGTTTCAAGAATTTATTTAATTGACATATCATCCTTATAAAATAATAATGGTTCACTAACACCCCAAGACATAACTCATTATAATTTTTCATAACACACACATATTAAAAACATTTCCTATAAAAACTCATATACATTTCTCTTATTCCATTCTAATTCACAAAATATCATTTAAACTCATAAATGATTTTATATCATTGAAATTACATTTATCAAATCAATAATACCAATTTAACCCATTTTAAAGTAGAATTTCTATATATGAAATCATTAATTAATATTCTTTCATAATCAAGAATATTATTATAGCATAAAACTCATTTAACCTGAACACATTAACATTGAATTAACATTTAAATAAAATTCACAATATAAATTTATGTTCCAAATACACAATTATATCTCATTAACATATCTAATTAATTATTGTTTGAATTAATTATCATTTTCTTGTAAACTGGACACACCACACTCAAATACATTCATTACATAAACAAAATAAACTTTTAAAAGTTAATAAATATATCATAGAGGGTCAAGATCATATAATACATGATAAATTAAAAATCCAAATAAGGATTGGACTATTAATATATCCTCAAATATCTAAGATCATAAATTATATCCAAAATAGAAGATAATAATCAAATAATAATAATAAGAAGAAGAAATAAAACCAAAAAAAAAGATAATGAAACCATACATCTTTTGATCTACTCACCATTCAGATTTCAACACGAAAAACAAAATTAAATTTTGTTAAGAAACAAAAGAGTTATGAGTAAAAGATTAGTGAGGAGTGTAAGAGATATTTGGAGGTTTTTATCTAAACTAATATCTATATAGTAAACAAAAATATAATTTAAAAACCAAAACCATGACACATAAATGAAAATAATTCTCATTGAAAATAAGGCTGTAAAAACCCACTAGGTATTGGTGGTTAATAACCTACTACTTTATATAATACATAGGCCTTCTGATGGTCATACAAAATCATTTCCCCTCCTTTTTCTGGGCTACGAGGTACCTAATACACCCTCACCAGGTACCAAATTGTATTAAATTATTTATAGAAACAACCCCACCCTCTAAATTATCATCCAAACACCCCTCTTTACCCCAAAACATTAAAAATTAAATAAATTCCAACATAAAAAAAATAAAAATACATCTAAAAATCCTAGATTCAATATAAAATCTCCACCATAAGGATTTTTATTCTTGAGAATTTTCATTGACCATATTCAGTGAATAATTTTATCCACCATGGCCTCATTCCCACTTCTTACTCTAAAATTTCCTCTTAAACATGAACATGATACTGAAATAGATATAAAAGTTTCACATTCTTCCCGTGAAAAATATTCTCACTATGATAAAAAATATGTAATGGATTCTCAATGAAGGATGAATCACACTCAAACTACACACCATCACAATGATTTAAGTGAGATGAATCTGGTTGGTATCATCTCATATGTGATACATGAAACACATCATGAATTTTCCTAAACCAAGGTGGTAAATTAAAACAATATATAATCTCCTCAATCCATTTAATAATATGAAATATTCCTAAAAATCTTGGAATCAATTTACCCTACTTTATCAACCTTCTATACCTAATCATGGTGTAAATTGAAGTAACACATGAACCCTCACACTGAACTCAAAAGGTTATCATATTTAACACACATATGAATATTTCTTACTCTAATTCATAACTAAAATCTTCTTGATAATTTTAATTTTTTTAGTATTATCCTACACAAAGATGGACCCAAGTAGTGATGGCTCACTCATCTGCATCCAACATATAAGAGACCGACATTGTATCCAATATAAATCCTTGAATAATTTATTTTGAATCAATTCCTAGTATATATTATTATATTTAAATTATAATTGATCTTAGTGATACTCCCATACATTACTTAGATTAAAAAAACATTCATGCAACATACCCTCTAAAATTTGGATAGTGTGCTTAAACTTTCCTTCAGTATAAAAATGATAAGAAATATTTTACTTCACCCGAGTACCCAAATCCATCTAAAACCCTTGAAATAATTTAAAAGTGGATCTTAAATCCTTTAAATACACAATTATACTAGGAATACTATGATTCTTAAAAATCTCATACATATATTGCATTCCTATCTAATGAAGTATTTTTTCCTCCCAAATCGAGAAGTAATGAGAAAATTTTATAAGTAGATCAACCACCACCCAAATCACTTCTAATACTTTAGATGTTTGTGGAATAACTTCCCTGAAATTCATCATGAAATCATCTTATTTTCATACAAGAATGAGTAACTACTTCAAAAAACCAATAATCCTTTGATTTTTTATATTTAATTGTGAATTGGTAACACATCTTAATAAAAACCGTACACATTCCTCTTCATTACTAGACTAAAAATATCATTCAATATACTGATAATCCTTGATAAAACTAGGATTAATAAAGAAATAAGAGATATCTAAATAATATATCCCAATAATAATCCATCCATGAAAATTTATAATAGAATCAATACTCAAGGTCCAACCAGATACTTTTCCCCCCACCACATATATTTCCAAGAACGACCTATCAATATGAGTTTAAAATCATTTATTCTTTCAACTAATTCATCAAGGATGAAGTAGTAATCAAAGGATTTAACACTACACTTGATCCTCGAAAAAATTCACATGTAAATTTATAAGAAACCAATGAGATAAAATTCACCTTTATATTCTTGAAAAAACTTTACTAGATATCTCTAAATTAATAAATTAACAATAACATTCCCTTTACCAAGAGTATAAAACATATCAAAGTTAAATTACTAAAGATACTCCACACCCTACTTTTCCTAAGGTTAATATCCATCTATGAAAAATATATTTATACCCTTATTGAATTGAGTCAATTTTTCTGTATTTCTTTCTTTTTTTATTCTATGGGAGTTATAAAAGGAAGGAGAAGAGGAATATTTGAATTGATAATAAATTAAAACTAAACAAAAAACTATATAATGTTTTTAATAAAATACCATGTGGAAATTTCTAGTCATTGTAAATTTGATTAAGTGTTAACGGAATGGATGAGATGATAATTAATGAGGCTTCATGATAACATAAAATGTCGAACACATCATTATTTTAATTATTACATTGTGTTTTAAGAATAAATGATGTAGTTTATGGTTATGGTTTGGAGAAGATTTGGTGAATCTTCAAGAAGTTCGGGTGGGTAAACCATGACACATTTATTTAAAAGGAATTAATTATGTTTTTAGTGATATTTTGAGTTTCAGTGGGTTGACATGGTGAATGTGATAATATCATAGTTTTAATTCACAGTTTTTAGGGAATTCATAAAATATTCTTTGGTTTTATTCACCACATCATGTTTGATTTTTGTTATGTTAAAATCTAAATAAGGATATGATTGTGTATCAAAAAGATATTTTAGATACATTTCTAAGGATACTCCACATCCAATAATATATTTCATCTTATGATAGATCATCTTTAAGATTGGATTAATGGTTAGTGGTATTTATGGTTTATATCTTGGTAGTGGATTGGTGGAATCCTCTTACCCTTAGTTTATTTTGGTAATTGCTATTTTTATAGATGAATCATGGTGTTTTTATCATGTATATGAATTTATGTATTTAAAGAATTAGATTTATGAATTAAAATAGAAATGAACGAGTTTTGATGAGGCAAGTGATTCTAAATTCTCCCTTTTTATGTCTATTAAAATAATTCGTATAATCGGTTGATGTGGCAATGTGTAATTATTATAAATCAAATAAAATGAATGATATATAAAATTAATGGCTGAGATATGTGTGGTTTTTGTAATTTTAATGACATGGAATAATGACGTTATTTAGAAAATTAAAATTACAACAATATGAGTGGGGGAAATTGATATATATTAATATTTTGAATGATAAGTGAGGAAAAGGTTTGGTATTATGGGAATTTGTGGAAATATGATTAATTTTTGGGATATTTATAAGGAATAATTATGTAGTATTTAACTCCTAAATATTTTTTTATTTTGATATTACAATCATGTTAAGTATAGTGTGATGAAATGTTGGAAATTATGAACAGTTAATAGGATAAGAAAATTATGAGGTGGGGATAATATAATGGTGAAACATAGGTTGAATGTGGAATTTTGATGTATGATGGGGATTTTGTTGATGAAAGGTGGTGGTTTATTAACTGAGATAAATTTCATAGGGACATGTGTATGTTGGTATATAAGTTAGAACTAGTAAAATTGAGGATAAAGAAAGTTGTTTTGGATATCATGTCACAATTCTTATTATGTTGTGAGTTATGGTTCTATATTGTGGATGAGGTTGTGGATTGATATATATGTTAATTCATATGTTGTTTTTTTATGTTTTAAACTTTTAAAAACCTTTTTTAATTGTTTTATGATGTGGTGTTCCATTATATTGATGTATGTGATGAATGTGGTATTCTATGATGATGATGCGGAGAAGGGATATATTATTGTAACAAAAATGTAAATTATTGTTATTGTAGCTGCATAAATATATAGTTTTATTTTTATCCCTGTATGATCCTCATTAAAATGATCAATAGTTATTATATTTTAATATACTATTGTTAAAGATATGGATAATAAGAGGTAGTTATTGATGTACTGGTTGTGGTTTCATGGTGGTGGTGATGTAGATGAGACACTAGATGACTTATCATAGGGGTCTTTCTATGATTACATTTCTATATTTTATTATGATTAAATTATATATATATATATATATATGTGTGTGTGTGTGTGTCTGTGTTTCATTCATTAAGGATATACTAATTATTTCACTTGAAATATGTGTTTTTTCAAAAAGAACCTACTCATAATACTTGTATACTCATCCCACTATTCATTGTTGTTTTTTCTTAAAATTTATAGAATCACATTGAGAGAAATTCCATGTGACATTAGTTTGGGAATGAGGTGATCTTGCTAGGAGTAGGAAAATACCAATGTGAGAGTTTCCTTATTTTTTATTTTAAGTGGTTTTGGTTTGGTGTGTTGACATTACTTAGGTATATCTTCATTTGAGTTATCAAGGTTTGTTATTTTGGTGTATGTGTTTATTTTTTCCCCAAAATAAGGGAAATTTCACTCGTATTCATGATTTATACCATTAGTTATCATTGTAATCCCATATCCTGTTGAAGAGGGACTCTGGGGGTTATTATTGATCTTGTTTTTAGCTCAAAAGGAGCTTTGGAGGGGTTGAGACATGAAATAATGGTTTCAAAGTGAGTGTTCTAGGATAAATCATAGATTAGGTGATAATGAGAGTTTAATAGTTTATAAGGGTCATTATATCACTTTAACTAAGTTTATTAATTAGACTTGGTAAAATAGTTAATGATGTAGAGGGATAATAGGAATATAAGTATAAACACTGGTTATTTATAAACTATTAATAGAGTAATGGTGTGAGATCATCAGGGTGATTATATAGGCATGAGTTTATTCAAAATATAGTAATAGGTCATGTTGATTATATTTTTTTGTGTATAAAAAAGTTGTCTATGATTTATCTTGAGGTAGTATTCCAAGATATATCCACATTTTCATTGGGATAATATATTTTTTTCATGTAGTTATACCACCAATGTTCTGAAATC
The DNA here is from genome assembly GCA_963277665.1 of Viscum album. Taxonomy (NCBI): domain Eukaryota; kingdom Viridiplantae; phylum Streptophyta; class Magnoliopsida; order Santalales; family Viscaceae; genus Viscum; species Viscum album. The sequence goes on along the minus strand of OY728131.1, from coordinate 1,731,441,625 downwards.
AAGATGTAGTGGAAGAGAGTGTGTCAGAGATAGTTGTGGTTACTTTTCAGAGGGTGGAACCTACAATGGTGGATGTATGGATAATCACTTGATAGGAGTTACCAAAGTATAAATTACTGTCACATGGAGCATTTATTTTAGATAATGTAATGGAATGATAGTCATAATAATTGAATATAAAAATTTAGTTTATCCAAGAAGTTGATGAGTACTAGATTTTATTAGTATCTATCTTGTGGGGTGAGGTAGTTTAAAAGTAATGGACATTGTATTGAGTGGATTTTGATATATCTATGGTTAAATAGATCAAATTTTTATACAAATTTTTATATTATTTCCTATATTTTACTCATTCGTTAGAGTAATAATGTAAAGTACTATACCTTTTTAGGTATTTAATTTTTAATTTTTTTTGTGTTGGGGGTGTTAGGAATATGTTTGGAGGGAAGTGGAGGAGGAGGAGTGTGGTTCATGATAAATATTATAGTTAATATTATAGATCACATCATGACCATGTTCATTGTGTCATGATTAGTTGGCTAAATATGAGGGGTTTTGTAGTATAGAGTGTTGCACCATGATTAATGAGGTTATGACTTGGGGTGACGTGTTATAGTGTGGGACTTAGATCATGATATTTTGGTGTTTTTATGTTTATATGTATAGAATTAGTTTTTGTGTGATGTGTTTTATTTTAGTGTGAAGAGTTATTGGTTAATATTACATGATAATTATCATGTGATTACCTATTAGATTTCATGGTGGGGGACTTAAGAATATAATTCATTAGTTCTTACATTTTTTAGATAACTGTGTTGTGGTTCTTATGTTACATCTTTATATTGGTTCCTGGGGTTATCGAGTTTGAGGTAGAAGGCTGAGTATTAAATTGAAATTCATGGGTGTTTATGTATTGTGATGCGATCCTCCCTATTTCATTTTGATGTTCCTTTTTTACATTGAATTTAATAGGTTTAGATTCATGATATTTGGGGAGATTTCACGGTGATTTTAAGACCTGGCCCATATTATAGCGTGATCAATACCTCTACACTATGATATCATATTTACTAGTATTAAATATAAATTTTGGTGCTCTCTTGGATTCTCTATAATTATTTTGAATTACTTATAACTCTCATTATCCAATAGATTTTTTTGAGCCCCCTTTGACTATTATTGAGTGGATTTTAGTCCTTGTATTTATATTTCGATCTATGGTGAGATTATTTTTCCAATTTACTTATTCTTTACCTATTATTTACTCTTTAATTGGTTGTGGAAATGGTTTGTATTTGATTTGGTTCCATTTTGGTAAAGTTGTGACATGGTATTTATGCAGTTTGATGTGTCATAAGTTATTAAGTGTTTATTAGAAGATCCTCAATGATTTTATCATATTTATTTCCTCACTCTCATATAAAAATTGTTGAAGCCTATAGTTGAGATAGGGGATTATATATCACTTTTATTTTATATGTGAATGTGGAATTATTATGCATAAGTTTTCACTAGATAAATGGTTAAGATTAATCTAATAAAGATAATGAATTAGTATAAGAAAAATAAATTGGGGCATTCAATTCACATGAGTTTTATGAATTTCTATGACATTACTAACATGTAGTTTCTTTTTTGGTATATTTTCATTGTAATGAAACCTTTTATTCTTGTTTTTTAATTTTTTTTCACCTTTATAATTGGATAATCACTTAAATATGGTAACAATATGAAGATAATGGGAATATGGAATTATCAATGTTCTTGTTTATACATAAGGGGTTTAATGAATATGTAAGTATAATTAGAGGATATTATTTGATGTGGTTTTCTGTTGTGATTACTGTAATTTTATGTCATATGTTGAGTTATTCGTGTTATGGTTGGTCATTGTTATTGTATTTGTCTGATGAAATGAATTGTGGTTATCATTATGGTAGTGGTATGAATGGATGTTGTGGAAAGGGGGACGATGTTGAGGCTATGATGGCCTTTTTGTGGTGGCTGTTGACTATGATTATATAGTAGTGGATGTGGTTTTATGAAATGATATATTGGGTGGTGTCATGGATTCCTATTATCATGGAATGTGTTGGAAATAAATTAAATTATTTTTGAATTATGCGATAAACATGATAATAGTGGATAGTTTAATGAACTATGAAAGAGGATGATTGATATAAAATGATAAGTGGATAAAATGAATATGGTAAAATGAGTAAAGTTTAGTATTAAATAAATATAATTCAATTAATGAAATGTGTTTAGTAATGGATAATCTAGAAATTAGTAATTATGTAAACAAATGAGAAGTTGATATTTTTGTGTGTCTGTTTTGTGATGAAAGTATGGTTGTTTTTATTGTAATTAATAGTTGAAGTAGTTGTAGATGTGATGTTTTTTAGGATGATATGGTTATAACAGGTCATAGTAATCAATGAAATTCATTTGATAATTTACCCTTAGGTGGAGTTTATGTGACCTATTATGTATTCAATGTATTTATTTTATTTCTCAATCACCACCACCCGAGCTGGGTAACTATACTGATGCCTATATGAGGTCACAAATTCAAGGTGTTTTACCTAAAATATAGGATGGAGGTGACATAGATAGTTGACTACTCCCCCATACCAGATCTATCTTCCAAACACAATATATGCTATGACATCCTAAGGTTATGATGCACAGACTATAATGGCTTGAGGATTGAGTTCCTATAATGTAGTTTTGATGTTGATCTATGATGGGGTACATACAAGACAGGAGGTGGGAAAAAGGTTGAAATATTTTATTTTTATATTAACCTAATATGATAAGGAGGATTAAATTCATGGTTCTTATGTGGTGACGTGGAATGTGGTCGCGTTTTTGGAACAATGTGTTTGGGGCATGTGGTATGTGGTTATTGATTTGTGGTTGTGGATATGACGTGGTTATGTGGTTACGTGTATATGGAAAGTATGGGAGTTCCATGATGTATGCTATTGGGGGAGTGAGGTAGATTAGTGGCGAAGTTATTGCATGGTACCTTCTTGGTATATTTATCTTGATATCTTTTTCTATTCTTGGATGTGTTATTAGGAGAGTAAACCTTGGTGAGGATGAGTGGTAGTTGACATGGTTAAGTAATGAGTTGATTCACCTATTTATTCATCATGGAATTAGTATGATTATTACACATTTTCATGATAGGTATTAGGGAGGATCCTACTGAGTAAACCTATATGATCAACCCCATATATATATATATATATATTTATAGGTTTCAAGGAGGTAGTTAGTGATTGGGAAGGACCTTACTAGCCCATAGAAATTGTGATCGATGTCAGTGTGTCTTTCATAAGAGTGATTTTGGTATTTTATTTCGGATACCTTTTTGTTTACATGACTTTTACATGTATTGTGGGATTATGGGTGATTTTTTTTATATTTATAATATGGAGTTTATTTATTATTTTCTATTCTTTTCTTGGTATTTATAATGGTAATTCCTCCTATATTAGTATTTCTATACCGTCAATTCTAGTCACCAACCCATGACTAATTATAGGTGGGTATTAGGGGTTACTCTGAAAATTACTACTAGATCATGAGGCGTTCTAGTGGGGGAGGGTCATGATAGAGTGGTGTCAATGTATATGGATAAGTGTTATGATGAAGTTTGAATTTAGGCACTGATGAGAAGTATATGAGTTTGGTAGGGAAAGAATATTATTTGAACTTAGTCATGTTATTGGAAAGGGAGATTGACTATGAAATAAGTGGTTAGTTCCCCCATTTATCTAATGAAAGGAACTTAACCTTAATGAATATACAAGGTGATATGATATGTATTATGAGGTAGAGACCTATTTGAGGTACATGCATCATGATGATTATGCCTATGTTTGATTTGGAGAAATTCTAGGGGAAATTTAAAATGAATCTAATTAATAAATATTAAATAAATTCCATATTCCTAGTCTTAAGAGTATATATTTTTCTAGATAATGTTTTCCAAAGGTTTACTCATGTCATTTAAGAAGAATATGTTCAACATGATACACCAGTTGATTATAAGAGGGTTGATCCAATGAAAGAGGATGATTCTTGGATGAATTATTTTCATGAGTTTCAGCATTAATTCTCAATGAATTATGTGGGGACTATTTCTGATCAGGATATAGAGTGGTGTTTACGATTTATTTTAGTCTAATATATGTGTAGAAGGAGCATTAGATCAAATTGACCACCAGTTTTTTTTGGGTTTCTTCTAGTCAGTGGTGGTTCATATTCTTAGATTAGGGTGAGGGGACTCAAGTCTTATGGGATCATTTATAGAAGTAGTTTCATGTGGAGTTCCTTTACTTAACAATTTATGTGTCCTGGTAGTAGGATTTTATCTCTCGTTGTCAAGGGAGATTGAGTATGTGAGAGATCATAGTTTGGTTTAATAATTTTATTTGTTTTGATTATAATATTCAAACCATTTTTATTGTCAATGTATATTAAGATATTGAATATAGAATAATTTATAGAGAATATAAACCCATGGGACAATCATCTAAAGAGGGATTTTATCAAACCTTTCTAAGGATTATGGTTTCAGATGGGGTTTTTATTGTGTGTGTAGTCAAGATTTTGGATAATGGGGAGTCATTTCTAGATTTTTTCTTCCCTTTTCTCTAGATATGATAGTTCTTAGGCCTCTACTAAGAGTTTTGTCCTAGAGTTTTTTGTTTATAGAGGTCTTGTATATTGATTATTTTAGTACCTAGAAATACTTGGTGGTTACCATGTCTTAGGTGATTAGTTTCCCATACAACAACAATATTAATTTCCTATGAGGACTTATCAGAAGTATCAGTAGGGTTAGTAGGATTATGGGTTGTAAATAGGAGATGAAGAAGGAAGAGAAAAACTATATGATGTTCCTACCCTTAGGATCATAGGGTTGATTATGGTCATATATGTGGTATTTATAAGGTCCAATGAGGTAGAGGATTAGAGTGTGGCCCATTTTTAGTCAAGAAGATTCTGGTTTACTGGTGGTCTAAAGATCACGAGAGGTACCATTTGTTTATCATGTATAATGAATCATGATCTATTTGATTTGGGATCTCCAAAATACTTTATTACACCTACCTTGGCCCAAGATCTAGGACTCAAGGTGGATAGGCTTCTAGTTCCCTTGGTGTTATTAATAGTCGTTTCAGTCCTATCTAATTTATTTGATGTGTGTTGGGAATGTGAGATGATGATGGGTAAACATCACTCATTGATGGATTTATTTCTTATAAAGATACAACCATAAAATTTCATTATTTACATGGATTGGATGTATTAAGTGGGGTTTTATTGAATTACTTAGAATAAAGGTTGTTTTCCTTAATGTGAGAGGTGTGCGTGAAATGTTAATTGGTGACCAAGATCATAAATTGGGTCATCGATTTATGGAGCCCTTATATTCTTAGCTACAAAAGTCATTATTGTGATCAATAAAAGTTGAGGAAGTAGTGTTACTAAAATTTATGGAGTATTTCAATGAAATATTACCTATGTAAGTTATGAAACTACCTCATTTATGTGATATCAATTTTGGGATAGAGTTATAACCTAATGTAACTTCAATTTAGAAGGTTTATTATTAGATGACACTCACTGAGTTAGGGGTGTTTTGGATTTAGATCAATGATCTATTACAAAAGGATTTTATTGGACCCAATTTGTCACAATAGGGTGTTTTTGTATTATTATATAAGAATGTATATGCTATATTTCAGTAGTGAATAAATTATTGATGCATCAAAATCTTATTGAAGGATTTAAAACGTAAAAAATAATTTAAATAATCTTAAATTAAATCATCCAGGGAGCTAGATGTGGGTTTGTTTCCAAGGATATTTTTAACCAGTCACCGATATAAAAATTATTTATATTTTTGAATATATTTAATATTTATTAAATTAAGGAAAATAGTGGTTGTTTGTGATGTAATGAAAAATTAAAAAGAACATAAAAATTCAAGTATAGATAGAATTAAGTTAGAAAGAAATAATATACTCCTAGAATTAGTGCTTATGAATTATTTTGCCATTAAAATTATATCATTTTCATTCTCACTCAATTGTATTTGTAAACAAACCTCACTATACTTTATTATGTGTTTGTATAACTTTTAGATAATCATCAGGTACTTTATTTCCACCTCCATCAGGGGGAGAAAACTAAATACTTTTTAATCAATAGAGCACCCAACTCACTCCCGTAAAGAGAAACTACCTATCATTCTCTATTTAATCCATTGGTTCTATTTCGTACCCATAGAATTAATTTAGAAAGGGAAGAGTGATGTTCAAGTGGGTGAATAAACTAGTCACGAGTAGGGATGATAAGCACTATCCCCAAACATACCCCATACAACTTCTAAAATCCTCATGGGTTAAAATAAAAAATTAATTTAATGTGATATGAGTCAATAAATTCATAATAACACACTTAAAACAACTATCTAGATATATCTCCATGAACGTAAAGGTTAAATATCACCTCTATGAACAATGAAAACAAGAGATGAGAAGAATAATGTGAATAGATGGAAAGAATGCTTATATTAAAAATATAGAAAATAAAATACATTAAATATAATTACATTAAATATATATAAAAAGTACATGGTTATAAATTTCACACAAGTTGGAAATTAAATTTTTAAATAGGTAATAAGGTCTCATTATATGTGTCAATGAATTTCAGTTACTATGATGTCTGCTCCTAGATTGATTTCAAATAAACCAGCTGAGGGATTATAATTTCTCCATGTATGAACACTCATGCATCTCCCCTACAATGTTATTCTTTCCATGGCCACTCCCTCAATCAATCTCTAGATAGCTGCCTCATAGAATCTTTGAGAGGGAATTTCATGATTTGACCAAATAAGAGGAATTTTGAATTTGATTTTGGGTGGATCCTTGATTTCCTTATATAATTTTGGATTTAATCTTATATGGGAATAACGATTTTATTTTTAATGTAATTAAACTATTATTTTACTTAGACGTAGCTCCCTGAATATAGAATGATTCTTATATATTGTGAAGAATATTTCATTTAATCTCAAATGATCTAGTAAATTTATTCTCAATGGAATTATTAATATATATTATTATCATGTAAACAATATTACATATCATGTACAATTACTTACATATGTTTTCTAAATTTCGTACATATGTTTAATTTATTTTATATAGAAAATGATTTTTTATATAACACTTATATACACATTATAAATATTATGTATCTAGTTGAATATAATATGATTAACCTATAATTTAATATCTATCAGTTGAGATTTATTATTTATAAGAACAATATCTGACATATCCTAGATGACTCATATGTAATCTTTTTTTTCTTTACCTGAATATTATGAAAAATTAAAATTAATAAGTCTGTCCATTTTTTCAATTAATAAAATAATAATAAAAAAATTACTAAAAATCATATTTTAGTCCATGTTTGTAATAAATTTCAAAATAAACTTAAGAAATAAATAAATTATATTTTTATTTTTTATTATGATTTTTTGGGGGTTAAAATATTAAATTACATAGAAAAATAATGAATTTTCATGATTTATCACTCTCTCACACTTATCTATTTTCACTCACAGAAAAATATCTTATAATAAGTTAAACCAAACTTATCAAGACATCAATGACCACACATTTAAATTTTCTCACTATTGTAAATATATTGATTCCTATATGGATCTTAACATCCTAATTCATCACTATTCAAAAAAATTTATTCGATCTCATGTTAACACTGATGTACATATTAAACCTACCTTCTCTAAAATGTATTTATATTTACTCATGGAATTATGAAAACGAATTATCTCATTCTTGAGTGATTACATGATTTACATAGTGTTTCTTCCATCTTAATATCTCCACATCATAGATTCAAAAAAGTTTATTAATTAGGAGGGATTTACATGGGTTGTACTATGGGTTATGGTGGTTGTTCAGATATAAAGAAAAAAGGTTTAAATAAGAGTCTTTAAGATTTTGAATACATTTATTTGTTAAATAAGTGACACAATAAATAAATTTTCCTCACTCAAACCCATTTAAAATGATTCTTACACCCCACACTACCCTTCCATGATAGATATTCACAAAACATTGATAACAGCGAATAATCCCACATCTTTTCTCTATTTTTCACTTTATTTTTGTACAAATGTTTTTTTTATATATATGGATTTTTTATATCGATTTTTTCTTAGATAGAGAATAAACCCATGTATTAAAATGAAATTTTGTGAATTCTTCTTCCTAAAAAATTATGGACCACACCCAAAATTTCCCAACAAGAAATTTTCCTCCCATGAATCACATAAAATATTTATTTTTCCCACTATTGTTTCTCATTATATCATGAAAATTGATCAATATTAGGTAATTTAGAGATATTAAGAATGAAATATGGATAACTAATAAGAAATTAATTGCTTCTAGGGGAATTAATATAAGGGTCATATGTAAGTAAAGACACGAAAGAGGGTGAAATTTTAAAAAGGCCTTTTCAAAATGACACCTCAATCATTTTTGATACAATTCATGATCACAAATATCATTTAAATGAGAAAAATAAAATGTTTTAGGTCTCATTTAATGAATCAAGACTCTTAAGAAAGATAGAAAAGTAATAATTTTTAAAAAAGTCTTAAAATCCTCTCAGGTATGCGAGTTTGACATTGTAAAACCCTTATTCACAAGAGTTTCAAATTTGATCAAACTTAATTAAATTTTCATATTGGAAATAAAGGAAAAAAATTCATTTAAAAAATCTTTTATTTCCTTTGATTATTGGGTTAATTATTTTTTCAAAAAATACCAAGATAATATGAATTTAACAATGTATTCTATTAATCCCAAGATATACTAAAAACAATATTAAAAAAGAAATAAATCCTACTATTGGTTGGTAAAAATCCCCATACACTTTTCTATTCAATACCCATATTTTTAGTTCCAACATGATTATTGTATCGTGAACACAAAATTATAGTTGGGAAGGAAATAAAAACATGTAAAGGAATAAAACCACTATATTGTTATTATTAATTGGAAGGGAAGAGAAGTCTTGGTCTGAACCCTCTAAGAGGGTGCAATTTTTTTACTTCCCTTAGTTAGGAATTATATATGTTATCCACAATATAATGATGGATTTGGTCTATTTGATAGAAACAACCATATATTTGTGTTTCCATTTATCTTCATATATTTCTTTCCCTACTGGTGATACCATTTGAGTATATGTTGAGTATTTACCCCTCAACCAATATACTCAAAGTATCTAATCATGTGTGGTAGGAGGATATTGGGGTCCTCTTTAACTTCTATTAAAGGAATTGTATAGACCACTAAGTTTTTATTTTCTATCATGGGATGTAGTTTGTATTTATATTATATCCGGGTATCTTGTTCTCTGATATTTTTATCCCCATGAAAAATTACTCACCTATCTTAGTGGAAAACACAACATCCTCTATATTTTATTCCTTATCCACCTCATATGTGGCCTCTTCATCATTATCTTGGGATTCCAACATTTTTTTCAACTCTAAAAAATATGTATATAAGAGGCCAATTTTTATTTTAGTGTCAATGAAGTTCAAATAAAATTAATACCGAGAAAATGTATCTACCTCATAAATTTTAGCTTAAAGCTCCATTTCCTTAAACACATTCTCTTGGAAACCTCTCATGGGAGTAGACAGTTAACATTCTAGATTTTACTCAAATGCAATCAACTTCAATGTGACCAAATATTTTTCAATCTAGACATGTTATATTTGTATTGAGTCTTGTTTGGTGAGTTAAGTGGGATTGTTGTGTGCCTACCTTAAACATAATATACCCAATATTTATCCATGTCTTATTTAAATCCATATAATTCATCATTAATGGAGAGTTTCTCCATTGGGATCTACTTAAGAAGATCATAGGTAATGAGCTATAGAGTATTTTACAATTGTAATTCCATTTCATTAATATCTTCCCCAATACTAGAGGTAATATCATTGGTTCATCTATTACCACTTTTTGATTTTATTCCTAAAAGTATCAGTTTGTTGGGTGATTATCTCTGTAATATAGTGAATCTCATCCTTAAGGAGTTAAATGTCATTCTTCCTAAAATTTACTCCACTACTTTCAGTTAGTTCTTGTTGGTAGGGTTGTGATTGATATTAGAAATCATATTCATGGATATCTCCCCATTCAACATAGTACACTAGTTACTGTAAATAATACTCCCAGTTCCATGATTCATATTTTGAATAACCTTCTTACAATGTTGGTATTAAGTAGTGGTTATTGAATCGAGGTAAGAAATTATCAATAAAAAATTTAAACCTATATCACGATTCTAATTATTATGGATTCATATTTTAGTTACCCATTTTTTAAATATTATTTAGAAAAAAAGAAACATATTTATAGTGAGTAAATGAACAAAGAGTGAATGGTTTAGATTCTCAACAATGATGTCAAATTTGATGCATCAAAATATTTTCAAATGATTTAATGCATAAAAAAATGTTAAAAATCTCCCAGAAAAGAAGCTAGGGAGTTGTCGGTTTATCTCTAATGAGATTTCCAATCACTCATAAATATAAATTTTATTTCTATTTTTAGTGTTTTTAATATTTATTAATGAAATGGAAAATAGGTTTTGGGTGTGATGAAATAAAAATAGAAAATAAACATAAAAATACCGATTGAAAATAGAATGATGTTAGAAAGAAACAAGATACTCCTAGGATTAGTTCTTATAAATTAATTCACTATCAAAATTATGTAAATCTTATTCTCACTCAATATTCACACCCCATTGTATATATAAATATCCTAATTGTACTTGATTCTATGTTTTTATAGCTTTCTCAATAATCCCCAAGTACTGCACATACACCTTCACTAGTGGGAGTAAAATAGATACTCCCTAATCGAGAGAGAACCCAACTCACTTACCTAGAAAGAAACCAACCATCATTATCAACTACACCCACAAGTTCAATTGTATACCAATAGAATAAATTATGTTAGGGAAAATTAATGATCTAGTGGGAGAATAAATTAGTCATAAAGTAGGGATACCGATCACTTTCACTAACCTCACCAATGTAACTTTTTGAATCTTGAAAGGAAGAACTTGAAAATTAATTTAAATAAAAATGAATAAGGCATTTAAGAATACCTCTCCTAGAGAAACCCTAGGGTTATATATCAATGATCCTAGATGTTGAAGATCACATTCATGAAAAACTAAAAAAATGGATGAGAAAAATAACATGGATAAATGAATAAAATGATTCATTTAAAAAAATAGGAAAACTAATTACATTAAATTCATGGATTAAGGATAAGGTTATGAATCCCATAAAAGTTGGAAATTCAATTATTTAAATATAAAATATGTCATTCTTCTTCATGCCAATGAATTTTAGTACATGCGATCTCCTTAGTTTTATTGCTTCCATGTAGACCATTTGAGGTGTTGTGATTTATCCATGTCTGAATACTTGTGAATCTTCCCCCTGATATTCTATTCCTTCCATATTTACCACCTAGATCAATTTGTAGATAGTTTCCTTATAGTATCTTTGGGAGGGAATTTCAGGATTTGATAGATACTGAATTTGGAATTTTATTTTAGGTTAATCCTTTATTTTCTTATATGATTCTTATTTTAATACCTCTTAGGAATTGATATTACAGGTTTTATATGACATAACTTGAATTTTATTCTACCGTAGATCATTGGGTGTTGAATGAATCTTATATAGTGTGATGAATATTTCATTTAATATCATGAGATCTTGGAAATATATTCTTAATATAAAGTATAATATATATTACATATCATGTGAAAAATATTACATGTCATGCACAATTACTTCTGCACATCTTCTGAATATCTTATGTATGACCTATTTATCATTTATTTTAAATTCATTTTACCTACGAAAAACTTATATCCATAAGTAAATCTTATATATCTATCTGAATATATTACATATGAACTATAATTACTTACATATGTGCTAGGATTTATTATATACCAGAAATATATATTATGTATCCTAGTAGACCCATATGTAAGGTTTTTCCATTTACTGAAAAATCATAAAAAAACAAATTAAGAAGTGTGTCCATTTAGTTAATCAATAAAAAATAATAATAAAATAATTAAAAATCACATTTTAGATCATGTTTGCAATAATGTCCAAAATACTATTAAAAAATAAATATACTTCAATTTCCCTCTTATTATGAAGTTTATGGAGATTAAATCATATAATTATATAATAAAAAAATATTAAAATTTTAGGTTATTAAAATTACCATATGGTAAATCAAGTGTCAATGAAGAAACAATACCCCTACCATGGATTGATGATTTATTCAATAAATTTAAGGAAGATAATTGGTTCTCAATGACTGATCTTTAGTCTAGATATCAAAATATGAGGGTGAAGAAGGAGGATATCCCAAAGACTACGTTTTGTTTTCATTATGGGAACATTGAGTTTTTGGTCACGTCATTCAGTGTTATGAATACCCCAAATATTTTTATAGTCTTGATGAATTAAAAGTTTTTTAGTTCTTGGAAAAGTCTTTGGACATGTTCATTGATGAAATTATCATGTACTCGAGGTCCAAGGAGGATTATATTGCGTATATGAGAGCTAATTTGATGTATTTGTAGGGGACATTAACTTTATTATAAGTTTTCTGAGTAAAAGGTTTGGGTATGGTATGTGTGTCTACTTGGTCATTTCATATATTATTAGGGTGTATCAATATACCTTTGATTATATAGGTGGAAATCACTTGGGTGGTTCCTATGAATGTTGTATAGGTTCACAAATTCTTCGGTATTTTTTGCTATTATAGGTGGTTCATGTTTGATTTCTATTATATTTTACCCTTTGAAAACATTAAATAAGATGGATCAAGCCTTCTTGTAAACTAATTTTTGTAATAGTGGGTGAAATAGACCCAATGAAACAATACTTTTATATGGCCATTTCATGTATAAAGTGAGATATTCGTGATGTATACTTACCATTATAGTGTAGATATTTCTGCATCCACTATTTAAATGATAATATTCATTGATTATTATCTTATCAATATATTATAGAAGATCCTAAGATATATTGAGAGCCTTTAGATACTATAACATTAATCTTAAATATATATACTATGGTCTAGATACATTATACTGACTAGACACAGTTGATATCAGACTATAAGTTGTTGGGGGCTCATAATAATTGAGACTTCTTCTCATAAAGTTTGTACTTGGTCATATTTGGTAGTTGAGATCACGAGGACAAACCCGCCAATAAAAACACCACATGTTTCTTGTGTCATTGGTTGTTCATATCTATAGAAATTTGTGTTAGTCTCCTAAATTTAGATTATTATCAATGTGTTCTATTTTATTGCATACTTTGACACATGGAAAAATCCATGATAATTAAATCATAGTGAGGTATCTTGTGTTGGGTGCATCATTAGTGGCATGACATTGGTTGAATGGTTAAGATAGAATTTGTGTCTTTCAAATTGAGGAAGTAGTCCTGGTTAATCTGGATGGTAGTACCTTATTAAATCCTTGTCTAAGGTAGTCGGAGGCAAAATCATCCAGTAAGATAAAAAAAATAATGCTAGAAATGATGATGACACAAGTGTGTGTCCTACTTTATGTGATATATAAAGACAAAGATACTATATTACACTGTGCATATTCGTAGGTTAGTTGTCATTTCTATAACTATTTCTTATCTATAAAAGAGCCTTGTTGGGTTGCTAGAATCTACTCTTGGTCTATGAATACTATTCAATTCTATCAAGATAAGGGACTAGAGGGTCACACATAATAGAATATTCAAGAAAGGGAGAGCCTTAGAGAAGTGGCGAACCCTCTCTCTCGAGCGTTAGGGTTTCAACCAGGGTTTCTCTCCCTTCCCTCCTCCGGCCTCGGTCCGCTCGACTTCTGTGTCCCCTCATCGGCGATTATCGCTGGATCGGTTGTCGTCATAGCCTCATGTCGGCGGGATAAGGCTTCAGGAGGTGACTTGATGGAAGATTTGGTCTTGGTGGCTACGGGTAACGGATTCGGTCCTAAGTGGCTCGACATCGGTTCCAATATGGCATGGAGGGGGGAGGGGCTTTGATGGTTTCGTTTTTTCAGGAGTTTTGAAATTTTCTTTGTGTGATGGTTTGCTGGAGTTCTTGCGTTGGTTTCATTTTCAGTGTATCCTTCTACATCGCCAGTTCCTCTTTCTTTCCATGGATTTTCATTGAGGAATCCATTGAGGGTTCTTCTATGGTAGCGATTTGTCCGGATTCAGCCCAGAGAGGCTTCGTTGGCTCTGATCTGCTTAGATTCCTTCAATGGAGACTTTCGATCGAGGTGATGTTGGTTCTCCCAGTCCTAGGTGACGAAGACCCGACTTCTTTCTCCTTGGACCGTCTTCTTCATCAGGTTTCTGTGGATGTGGATGGAGGAGATCATGGTTGTTGTGGTGTGCTTCCCGATTTGGCTCTGGCGCTTGGGTGGTGTGCTTTGATGGCTTGCTTGTTTGAGCTTGTGAAGGCACTGTTTTTGGATTGGAAGGATGTTGTTTTTATTTTGGATTCATTGACAGTGGATGGTTTGCATCTGATTTTGAAGGCAGAGGATGGTTCACTTTGGTTTTGAAGATAGAGGATGAAGTTTGTAGAGTGTGGGTGTGGTTTTCTCATTGTTTCCTTCGATGGATATGGTGAAGATAAAAATCTCCGGCGATCCAGTTGATGAGGATAAGTCAGAAACCACGTGGTGTTTGTTTCAATATTGGTTGTGGCTCGAGGCGGCGCAGAAATCGAGAGGACCCGTGCTTTGAGGCCGTTGGTTCATGTCTCAAGGTGCGCGGTTGATTTGTTTTTGAAGGTTTGAATTTTGAAATTGAGATGTGGGGGATTTTGAATGTGGGATGATTTGGATCTATGTATGGTTACCACTTTCCAAAAAGTGGATTTTATAAAATACCAAAAAAATAGCATATTCAAGAACCTACCTTATTGTGGTGAATATGTAAATAGGATATGGTGGGCCCCACTATGAGGTCCGAGGGCTATCCAAGTATTTATGATCACCATGAATAAACAAATTCATTATTATTCAAGTATATAATAATAGGGTTGAATTTATTTATTAAAAGTATTCAAGAGGTATTTAGTGAATACATGAAAAATATTTTATGAAACAAATATTATTTTAATATTCAAGGTTCATTTAATATTAGCAAGAATTACGAGTTGAGTTAATGAATCTATTTTTATCACCTAATATATTTATTATATTAAAAGTATGTGATAAAAAATAAATAGGATTTATGATGGAATTTAGTTTTTCATAATTATTTTTTAATTTTTTAAATAGTATGTGTTATATTTTTGGGGGCCTGGGAACCCTTTTTGGGTATTTGGCTCTCCAACTACATAAGTACGAGAGAGGTAATAAATCCATATGTTGTTAATTATAATATAATGAGAGCCTCTATCTTCTCCTACTTTCTAGAGAGAGAAGTTATCAATCCAAGTGATCGAAACGATCTCATCTCCTTGCATTGATGGAATGTCAATGAAGTGATCATTGGAAAGTAAAATTCTTCATCAAATCACTGTGATATCACCTAGAATTCAATGATTTATGTACCTATGGTTTTTTGAAGTGTGTGTGGATGATTTGGAGGGGTTCGACTTTAGATCCTTTGGGCAAAAATTTCCAATGTCTTTCTAAAGCTGAACATTTTTCCCAATAAAATTATGTATTTGTTTAATTATTTTCAATGCTTTGAATAATTCACGTGAGATCCTCGAACCTTTACTAGGGCTCAGATCACTAGATATGACATGTTTCATTACTCCGATAATGATTTTTTTTAAAAAAAATGGCCTACTAGATTTTTATATGAAAACCAGTACCATCAATTGATATCATAGAAAGAGCATGAATTTCCTAATCTAATAAAAATTATTTATCTTTAAATTAATGTAGAGGGTTTATAATTGGTCCCAATGGATCTGACTGCACTTCTATCTGAGATCAGATGTCCAAGTTACGGTCATTTAAATTTATTTTATGGATGAAACATGTTTTTATTGGTATTAAAATTAGAGAATGTATATGTATAAATATATTTTCATTTATATATATAGAAATTAGTGATGTAATTTGGATCATTTTCTAAAGAACAACCAGATTACTAAAAACTTCTCATTGGAACAGTTTTTTTCCATCCTATGAAATGTTTCAACCAATATTATGCATTTTTTATTAAAATAATTATTAGTTTATTTTAAAATTAAAGGTTATTTCAGTATCCTTTAAAAAAATGGAGAAGAAAAATAATGGGGCATATAATTAAGAGAAAATGACATTTAAAAAAAATGTGGTGGAAAATGAGTAGTAGCGTGACTTTGAAAATAAAATAAAATTGGTGGGGCCACTATCCTTGGAATCCCTTGCATGTCATAGGTCACCTTATACTATAGAGAATTGATGCCACCCTCCTCATCTCCTTCAGCCAACCATGCCACCAAACCCCTCTCCCTACACTCCTACCTCTAGGAGTCGCCTCCCCTGGCTGCGTTGGTCACCACATTTCCCACATTGTCGGACCACCAACCGGTGATGTCCCTTAGTCCTTACTCAAAGATCCAAAATGTGTGAATATTGACATCCTCGAGAACCCAACACCTCCTCCTTCGATGCCACTATCCTGACCTCACCGAGCCACCTCTGTCACCCCGTGGAACTAATCCATCACCATTGCAACCTCCTGGATTGACTGTCATGGACTGCCAAAACCTAATCACCATCCAAGCCCTTTCCTAGCCAGATCTGGCTCATTCTAGACTTCCTTACCAATGAATAGCTTCCACCACTCTTATCTAACCTCATTCAGAAAGATCTTCCAGTGTCAGAACCCCTTCCCTGCACAAACCCCATGGTGAGGTAACCCCCTACACTTATCATCCATGTACCAAGCCTCTATGGGCCCTGTTTGACTTGACCATCCCCACAATGAGTCTGGGTGGATCTACTCAACCTAGAATGGGTTAAGATAGGCCCTCCTAGTCTAGAACATCCCTGCACAGTGTCTTCACGGCTTGGTATGGGCCTACGAGGGTTCGACCCAACCCGCATTGGGTTTGGATGTGTTTTAAGGACCATGTATTTATTTAAATAATTAAAATTAATTAATTTAATTGACTTAATTTTAATATTAAATTAATATAATTAAATATTATTATTTGGTTTTAAAATAACATTTTAATACTCCAAAAAGTTAAATTATATTTGGTACCAAATTAATTATTTTTTTGGAATAAAAATTAAATTAATTGAAGAAGAAATATAATTAGATTAATAGTATTTAAATAATTCATTTAATTTAATTAAAACCCTCAGACTTAATTTACTTCATTTAATTTTATTGTACTTTTACTTTACCCATTTACTAGTTTTGAGTACCGACCAAATATGTGTATGTCTATTTGTTATTTAATTAATAATTTAATTTACTTTGAAGAATTAAATTAAATAAGATGATATTCACATCATCATTTTTTCCTTGTTTAATATATATAAGGGTCTACATACCTAGATAAGAGTTATTTGTCTATATTTGTAACTAATGAAATCTCCTCACCCGAGGGAAAATATTTTTGTACTATGACGAGGATGGAGTAAGTCAAAGACCACGCCGAGTAAAGGAATAATCTATATAACAAGTGGAGACACTGGATGTGGATGAGCTACATCACAAGTTAAGATAGGAATCAGGTATGATACCTCGTGGTCATGGTTGATCCATTGAGTTTAAATGGATCAACAAGTTTTAGATGTTCAAGACCAATAAGATAATTTTATTTCCTTTTTTTCATTTTTTTATTATTTTATTGATTTTCATGAAATATGATTACACATAAAATAATAAACAGTAAAAAAATAAAGACATGTTGAATTTTTTTATATTAATGTTCAATTGTGAGAATATAAAAAATGAATGAAAATAATAATAGAAATAGAATAAATTCAATGAAAAAATTGAAATTCCCTTATAGAAATATTAAGTCACAAAATCCTTACATCGTATGAATTTGAACAAAATCAAGTGTTCGGGGTACTCATCATCCAAAGGTGAGGGTGACCCAAACTACCGCAGAGTTCTTATGAGAGTGATGAGTTCACCTAAATGAAGCTTTCTAAAAATATGTTTCCATATATAATTTGCTGAAACTTCATAGGAAATAATTGATAAAATCAATTTATGATTTTAGAAGTAGGGAATTCAATCAATAGATCAAGGATCTATGAGTTAATACAATTTTCCTATCAAATACCTACCTTGAACTCTCAAATCAGTGACATAACCCTAGCTTGTAGACTGTGAGGATAGGTTCAAGGATCCTTGCCATTGGAATACTCAAGTGACATATAATTCCTATTCTAGTATAGAGGGTTGCAAGAGTTTGATAAAATAGTGGGATACATTTGACAATCAATCAATCAATAGTGTTTAAATCACTAATCAAGATAAAAGTACTAATATGATAGATTTTATTTTTATAGAAAATGTCATCTAATACCACTAGATATAATTTTATAAATATTGGAAAAAGAAAAATGTATGAACTGGTATGAATTTCCAAGAGTAGTACACATGCTTCTGTAAATCACTATGATAAAGGAAATTCAAGGTGCCAGTGTCCCTACTACCTATTAAGCCACCTCAGGAAGTGAGAGTTTGAAATTATTACATGAGGCTCAATTATGATGCATATTATGGTTATTTAATAATATTGTTATCAACATATGATGTGTTTTTTGGATTCAACATTAGGATATGATGATTTTACGTGTTGTCTCATCTTTGAGAATATTGGAAGGTGAAATTGAAGAATGATATGAATAAGGTGATTATTACACTGGATATGTGTAAAATTAAAAGATGGATCGTGATCATTCAATACATCAAATCTAATATCGTTTTAACCATATATTCTAGTTTCATTTAATATTATAAAATGAATAGTATGAAGAAAATGATTTTTTACCTTCTAGTAAAGGTTCCCTAAGTAAATAATAACTCAAAGAAAGTATAATATTTAGTGCTTATGGTGAAAAAGTTTAAAGACAAGGTGAAAAGGCCTATTGAAAGTGTCACGCCAGAGGCACCTTCACAAATTCCTTTAAAGAAAAGAGGTATTAAACATGTGGTGGTTTTCTTCACATGTCATACAAATTTATGGAAGTTTAAATATAATCAACTGAATCAAATAAGAAATCACTCGCTTCTTCTTTAGTGAATATTCATCATTATATGTAATGTTTCTATTGTAATTATTGGGTATTAAATAAAATATTCCTATTAAATATGTGTATTTAAATAAATTAACCAAGTAATTATACAAACATTATAATAATTAAGTAGTGTTATCTAAGCGGATGAGAAAAGGTGATTCATAATTTAGTGATGAGAAGTACAAAACTTCTATATCTCCAGGTGAATTATTCTATTAGAAATTTTATTGAGTACACCTAAAAAATTTATATCATGTGTTATTTGGAAACTAGGATACATTATTCAAATTTAGGAATGAATGTTTTTTTGTGGTTTCTAATGATCAATTAATAGTTCAGTGATACATGAATCATATGCAACACATGATGAATATAAAATATAAGACTTATATACCCAATCTTGGAAAGATAATTATTTTTCAAGTAAAAATAAAAGTGGAAATCAAGGATATACCTAGTATTGTATTTAGACTCATTATATATAATAACCATAGGTGTAATCAACATATATACTTATTTAGTTTTTGAAAATAAACCTTTAGAAATAAAGGTAATCCACAATGGATTTCAGAACTAGTTCAACTAGAGACTGTTAACTATTCCTATAAGAAGAAAGAGGTATATACCTATATTTCATTATATTCCTTCAGGTTTTTATTAAGGAATAAGAAATTGAATTATGGTATATGCATGTTCAGAAGATATGAGTTTCTTCTGGAAGGTGTGTTGAAGAATATCTTGACCAAGAATTCATCAATAATCAAAATGTAGCATGGAGTAATTACTAAATGAACATTACTATATTAAAATCAAAGCTATGATGCTAATAAAAAGGATCTATAATTAGTCTTACATGTTAAAATTGATCAAAAAAATGTAGTGTTGATCAATTCCTAAACATTCATTTATTTATACACATCAGATACAAGATGTACGTATAAGAAGAATCAATGTTGAGATACATATTCATTTCATAAACTTCCATTATTTTTCTATACATGCTTCATAAATGAAGTAATTATCCCATAAATATATGATAAAAATAATAAAAAATGGATATATTATGAGTTATAGTATGATGTAAATCCAGAATGTCATAAGAACATTGTGTTTGAATGCAAAAAGTTTATTCAGGATATAAACAAACATGCATAAAAAAACACAATATGAATCTAAAGAAACCATCCTAATAGTTTATTATGATATTACTAAAATACCAATGATTTAAAAGTTGTAGTCAAGTGATATACTATAATTCTATAAGAGGGTGCACATCTCAATTTGAGATAGTGGGAGAAATATTGACTTGGGTTTAGTTAATTCCATAAATGAAAAACTAGTTGTCATAAGAACGATTTTCACAAGAGGTGGGGATGATAATTTTCTAGAGATACATATTGTGTAGGAAGGATAGAACAATAATTATGGTCTTAAATTCACCGCAGCTAGTGATACATTATTAATTGATAATAATTAATCCTACAAGTAATGCTTGAATGGCTCGAAGGCCTTCTTTTTTATTTTATTATGGACAATCCCCTTTTAAGGGTAGAAGGGGAACCTGTAAATGACCCGTAGGCCTAAGGAACAAGTCCCAACAAACCCACAATACATGACCCGAATTCCCAGAGGCATACCATTCCCAATACATGACCCTTATTATTTTTAATACTGTAATGGGTATTCAAGAGAAACAATACATCTATGGTATATGTGTGGTACCAATAAGGATTAATTGGTAATATCATGTCATTATACCTAAATCCATTATAATTTTACTCGTCATATCTAATTTATATTGTCATTTTATTGAGTATTGGATTTAAAGACCACAAATCATGGAAGGTGTCTATACGACGCAACCAAAAAGGGATGGTGACATCATAGAATGATAATAAGGGTGAAAGTTATGGAAGTCCATTTTAGGACTAAATTAAGCAACAAGATCATAGAAAATTCATTTGGAATTAATTTTTTTTCATGTTTCTACCATAGGTTAGTGAGATAATCATGTTTTTTCAAGTAAAATAAGTTTGTTAAAATATGTAAATGAACTATTGGTATTATAATTAGTTAAGACTATAAAAAATAAAGACTCCATGGATTGACATAATGTATAAACCTAAGTTATAGGTAATTGTATCTACTGAGGTAGATCTAATAGTTACTTATACCTAGTCAAATATAAGTATACTGACAAGGTATTGAAAAATACAAGTTAGAATAATTCAAGAGAGTATTGTTACCAGTTTAACATGGAATATATCTCTCCAAGAAGACATGAATGGGAATATGAGGATATTAATGTGGTGATTTTAATTCGATACACTTATATAGAAGATCAATCACAAATTCCATGATATATACCAAAAATGATATTTCTAGCATAAACATTACAATATAAAAATATCAATTATATTCAGGAGAACTGTAAGAGAATCAGTTAGAAATATCCAATTATACTTGAGAGTAAGTACATAGGATATGTATCTGGTATGTGTAGAGGATGGGATACTAGTTTTTATGGTACATAGACTAGACTTACTTGGATCAATGTGATATAATATCATAGTTAGGCTAAGGTAATTATCAATACAAGATAATTCAAGATAGTGGTAGCCATGTATACAAATACTATGTTCATTCTGGATTCTGAGATAGCTAAGAAGTAGTGTAAAATATGAAATGATATGTTCCAGTTCTTGGCATCACACCAAGTAAGTAATGTTTTATCATGATGATAAATCTATTACCGGTACTATCCAATATTTCATGTTCAGATAGTGAAAAAAATGAGATATAACTAGGGTTTATATCTCTTGATGAGTTTTAATCAAGGAGATGAGGTCACACATAACAGAATAGCCAGAAACATAGAAGTGGTAGACCCAATAATTAAATTCATGACATAGAAGAAACATGATCTTAATCATGTGATAGCTAACAAGGATGGTTAACAAGTTGGCTCTAGTGAAATTGGAAGTGTTTTAATTGTGGGTTCCCTAGACCCAAATAAAGAGTACTTTTTTATTACCATTTCATGCATACAGGGAGATATACATGATGTATACTTACCATTATAATATAGAAATTTATGTGTCCATTATTTAAATGGTAATTTCCATAGATTATTGTCATATCAAAAGGTTATAGAATATCTTATGATATAATGAGAACCTCTATATTTTATGAAATTAATCTTAAATATATTCCCTATGGTCTAGATACATCATACAAACTCGACAAATTTGATGTCAGACTATTAGGTGCTGGGGGATCAAAAGCATTGATACTTCTTCTCATGAAGTTCAAACTTTATGATCTCTGGTAGGTAAGATCATGAAGATAGACCCAATCAGAAAACACATGTTTCAGGTGTCATTGGTTGTTCCTATCTTTAGACATGTATATTAGTCTCTTGACTTGAGATCATTATCAATGTGTTCCATTTCATCACATACATTAATGCAAAGAAAAAACCATGATAATGAAATCATGGTGAGGTAACTTGTGTTGGGTGCATCGTTGGTGGTATTGTATTAGTCAAATAGTAAAGATATACTTTATCACTTCTAAGTTGAGGAAGTAATATCTTGGTCCTAGTTGATCATGAGGGTAGTACCTTCATACATTCTTGTCCAATGTAGTCAGAGGTAAATCCATCTAGTTATATTAACAAAAATAAATCTAGAAAGGAAAATGACATGAGTGTGCGCCCTATTTTATGAGATATCTATAGAAAGAAATATTATATTACACAGTGCATGTTCATAGGTTGTTTGTCATTTTAATGACTATTCCTTATCCCTTTAGAGTCCTTGATTGGTTTATAGACTCTATTCTTGGTCTGTAAATATTATTCACTACTATCAAGGCATGGTCCTAGAGGGTCACACATAAATGTATATTAAAAAACCTTCTATATTCTAGTGAATAGGTAAATTAGACATTATGGTCCCTACCATGGGGTTCGAGGGTTTTCCAAATATTATAGATCACTGATGAATTAAAAAATTAATTATTTTTTGAGTATAGGATAATTGGGTTGAATTTATTTATTAAAAGAATTAACTAGGTATTTAGTGAATACATGGAAAATATTATACTAATGAATATTATTTTAATATCCAAGTTTCATTTAATATTAGTAGGAATTATGAGTCAAGTTAATGGATCATGTTTTATCATGTAATATATTTATTATAAAACAAATATGTGATAAAATATAAATAATATTTATGATGTAGTTTAGTTCGTCATAATTATTTATCTATTTATTATTTAATAGGAAATATATTTTCGAGGGATAGGGAAACCTTTCTAGGTATTTGAATCTCCCACTATATAAGAAAGAGAGGGGCACTCAATTGATGGGAAATTTATTCCAATGGAATGAGAGCCTCTCTCTCCTCTAGCTTTATATAGTGATAAGATCTTGATCCAGGTGATTAGATCAAGATCATCTCCTTGCATAAAAGGAACGTCGATGCAGTGATGTTCAAGATGTCCAAGAAATTATCATATTTCACCACTAGCACTCAGAATAAGAATATCAGTGCTTCTGAAGATTTTTGAAGTTCCTGAGGATGATATATAGGGGTTCAAATTAAGATACTTTGAACAACGATCACCGGTGAATTGATTTAGTCAAACACACTACCAAATTTAATGAGGTACTCATTTATTTATTTTTATGGTTTGAATAATTCATGAGATATCATCAAACTCAATCGGGGCTTAGATTACTAGATACAACATTTTTTGTAGATCTGATGATGAAATTTTTTAAAAAATCGACCATAATATTCTTTTGAGTGACTCAGAACCATCACTAATTAGTGTTAGGTGGTTTTTGAACACTTGAAGGGGAAGATGATCAATACACTTATCCTTTCCTTTCTAGATGAATGAATCATGTTTTAGTTATTCTGTGATGCTTCTCATCCTATTTTAGGTTATGTTTTGACATAGAAAATAAAAGTGATCTCATATGTGTATAAGTAGTTACACCCCCATGAGTGTAACTATGATACCCTTGATATTGAGTTGATGGTACTGGTGTTTTCTATAAAACTGTAGCGATGTTATCTTATTAGTGATCACTTTATATCCTTTATAGATCACAAGATCCCATGGTATATTCTCTATTAGTGAAATTTGAATCTACATCAATGATGATGTATAGAGTTATTATAGGATTATAACTTTGAGATCTTATATACCCTATGAAAAGGTAGTGTATTAGCTAATTCACTAAGTAGGAAGTCTCGTGGAGAATATGTTCATGAGTTCGAAGATGCATAGAAAGAGATAGAGGAGCTTATATATTTTTATCTTGATATAGATTGATTCATTGATAGGTGAATAAATATTAGATGATCCTGAAATCATAAATGATTTAGAAATTTCAGTATTACCAATTCATAGATCTTATGGTAGAGGTTTGGTGTGATATTATCATTTGTAGTGATTCTCTCAAGGAATGGTCATAAGATAACTAGAATAGGGTATTTTTTTGAGGTAATTAATTTGTTCCATCAGTATTTTATGAGGTTGTTATTCATGCGTTTTATATCTCCCCATTATTAGAATTTACTATAATATCTATGATGTATCATTCATTGAAGAACCAATTATAGTTGATAGTGATTAAGAGGTGGGCGGTGGAGTTTGTAACATCCTGATCTAGACTCAATGGCTCTAGAAAGATCAATACGACACTAATCTTAATAGATATTCCCTAGACACCAATTGTTTGTAATGAATTCCCTGATTTTAGTATATCATGGGGAATGATTTACCCACACACACACACACACACAGATATATATATATATATATATATATCCAAAAACCCAACGGATACATCTCAAAAACATGAAAAAATATGATGCATGAATACACATAATCCCAAACTCCAATATATAAGCCAATAATAAAATCAGAGTACATTAGGAAATAATAATAGAAGACTATAGAACTAAAATACCCAAAAAATGACATGGTTCCCACATGGTATACTCCCATGCTCCACAGGACCATTATCACTAAGCTCTTAGATCAGTTATAGTCTACAACATCAAAACATCTTTCTAGTATGTTAGATGTCCTCTATTTACCAGTATCATAAAGAACAATTATCACATATGCACCAGAATTCATATATAGGGGGTGAGTATATTGACCCAATAGAAAATTATCTAGAGGGTTCTAACACTTGACACATCACCAATAACTATTTAGTTTACGTTTTATATAAAACAAGAGAGAATCATAATACCATAAATAACCCATAACAAACTGTATAAGTAACTCACATGAAAACCTCATTTAATTTTCAAGATATTACTTCAATGATGTAACCAACACCATAAAACACACACCAATTCCATGGAATAAAACCCATTAATACATAATCCTTAATATAAGGCCCACTAAATAGGCCAAAATTGAAAGCAATACTCATCCCTACAGACCTAATCCATTGCTTCGTGGTAAAATCCCTCGAGACCAAAATCGGCCCTATGACTAAGTCTAACCCAACAAGGCCCTTTACATAAGTATTCATGAATTATCCCCATCCCATAAAATATAATTTTATTCATGTTTAATTCTCTACACATTGGAATCAAATTATAATTATATACTTTATCAAATCTATTGTGGTCTTTATCTATAACATTTTATTTCAAAAACATTCGTTAATTAGTGAATATTTTCACAAGACATTTATCAAGGAATTGAAGTCATAAATAAAATCATATAATTTTGGAAACCATAATACTTCATGTTCTTAATAAAGGATAGTGATAGAGAATCCACCTACATCATACACAATCACAAAATAAAGGACAAAAGAATGAACTTTAGTTGTAAAGGAAAATCTCATAGAGTCTCCCTAGAGGAATCATGGATTTAGAGAAAAATCAAGGGAGAAAAAATAAGGGTCTTACAAGAGTTCTATTGAGCAAATATCATTTTAATCAATTTCTCAAAAATTTCATAAATGGTTTCCATTTAAAAAGGGTAACTCTTACCCAAGATTTAACAACCATTTCGGCCATTAGAAAAAATATAAATGACCAACACCACACCCTGAACTATGGAATTGTGAATTTTCCAAATCATTTTGAATATCTCACCTATAAAAGGTTGAACATGCATTAAAATAGCCTCCATGAGTATTTATTATGGCATAGGGAAATCCCATTAGAAATTTTCCATGGAATACAGTGTGATGGAGATATGCTCTACATTTCCAACCCACCTACCCAACATTCCATTGGCTTGACTCTACTATACCCAAGTTCCACCACATTAATCCCTATGAGCATGGTGCTATAATAATTTCCCACTAGTGGAATCCTAGTTAAATATTACCACTAAAATTCCTTGTTATATGGAATTATGGTCTTTCCACCTGGCTAGTTCACCATGCCCACAACCCAACATGGACAACTCCATGTCAAGAGCTATGACCTCGACCACACTGACTGCCATGGTGTGGTGAAGTATAGATTCCCACAACCTTAGTTTATAATCATGCACCAATAATAGACTTCCCTAAACAGATATAAGACACCATATAACTTAAATATACCTAATAAAACTGATAATTCCACAAATTGGGGGTGCTATATTTTCCCCAGCATTAGTATTTACATCCTGAGAATGATAGAGGTGGTTGTTTAGACAAATATAGGTCCCCAAATCAAACATAAAAATATCCTATAATTCAACCAAAAGATTATATTATAATAGATGTACTGATGGTATGTATTGATATAACAAGTTCTATTTATTCCATTACAATGATACAATGCACAATGAGAATCTAATGAAATAACCAGATATAGAGAAACATGATCCCAATTGATTACAAAATAAAAATAAACTCCCACTATAACCACATGGATATAAGATAACATGAGTATCTCTATTAAATTTGGAATGCAACACTACTCAATAGAATCCCCACATATATAGTAAATAATCTCCAATGGTATATGACACCGAGGTGCTAATTGGCTATGCTTACCAAGATGAAAACTCACCAATCAAGATAATACCTAAAAGAATCAATGATTTTTTACAATTAAAGACTATAGAAAACAATGATAAACCAATTAATTTTTGCATTATATTGAATCAATATCCCTAATTTTCTACACAATCAATGTTTTTGTAGCCTATTAGAGAGGACTCCCACTAAGGTAAGTATATTACCAATCATCCACCCGAATTGTGGGTTTTGACTCATATGACAATGAAATTATCCAATTAAAAACATATAAATCATTTATAGTCAACCCATAATAGATAAATAAGGTCAAATGTAAAATTATACATGATGTAAGTTTAATACTTTCCAAACATACCCTACCATAAGATCATCAAAAACACTATCCCAAAAAAAGGAAAGAAACACATTGACTTGATTTAGTTGGTTAAGGACCATATAGATGAAATCATGTTCATAAATATGTTTTGATTTCAAATAATATATTAACTCTATCTAAATAATGGAAATTTATAGGTAATATTCACAACTTTCCCACCATTAGATGTTAAACATTCATTACATTGTCTATAATTCCAATATCTAAAAGGAAAACCCACTTGAAACTGATCTGGTATAAGAAAGAGATATAATTGGATCCTAAAAGTCATGAGATAATTTCTTTTATCTTCCCACCCATCAATGGAAAACCATCATTTAGGATTCAATTAATGATAAGACTATCAAAATTAACCACTAAATTCACAAGATTTGTTTTCCAAAATTAGCAATGAGAGTCTCCACATAAAAAATTGTGATATCATCCCATGAATCATCAATGATTCAACATTCCATGAAACTATCACCCAAATAATTTTGATTCCATCCATCCACTTCCAACTCAGTCATGAATTGTTAGAATTATTTAGAGTAGTCCTTGGTGAGACTAGAGGTTAGAAGATATGAACAAGTCAATGAAAATAACCCACTAATTATAGAGGGAAGATTACTCAAGGTATAAAGAAATGATTCCATTAAATCATGCTAAGAAGATATCTTACACATTACTAAATATAGAGGCATGACCACACACTCACCCATACCCATTATAATTCAAAGGTGATTAACCATCCTGAACCTATTCTCGAAGAAACCAAACATAATTATGAAATTATACTAAGATTGGCTTCGAAAATAGAAGAAAAACCTTATTTACCAATTCACCCCAACTGAACTGTCTGTTTATAATGTTCAAGAGGAAATATAAAATAGACGGTTCTAACTTCTCTCAGCCACCCATACCCAATACATGTTGTAAATTCATTAAAAAGATAAAAAATACATTATAAGAAGCTAGAGTTACTCTCTGGTCATAGAAATCAATATGAAATTGAATTTTAAGAACCATTAATTTTCCAAATTATATAGAAGACACTTTTAAAACCATGGATTCTACACAAAATAGGCTACGCCAATGGTAATTAAGTATGATAACCAATATAGATCCCAAAATATCCTACTACCCATGAGATGTATTGATGCTCATCCCAAGATCCATCATTTCCCATAAAATTATTTTCCATTTCCACATACTATATCTATCAATGAAAAATAGAAACAAGTATAAGTAACACACTAAGTAGAAGAAACACACAAAAAAATCAAGTAAACAAGAACAATAAGTACAACAACATGTAAACAAAATTAGAATAATGAGAACAACAAGAATAACTAGTACAAAAAACACAACCAATACTACAAATCTACCAAGGGAGTATCTATTAATAATTTTTATTAGAACCATAAATCCATAATTAACATTCCATAAAGGGATTATAATTTTCCCATTCACCCATTAACCATGTTATAATAATCCTAAAACCACATGCAAAATTTTCATGTTCCCAAATCAATGACAAGGTTTTTGTCAATCATTTTCTGAAAAATAGTTAAAGAAACTCTTTAATTACATTATAGAATTTTAAAATTAGTAAATTCAATTAGAAATACCTTTTTATAAAATATATTTTAAATAAAATATCATACATTAATTCCCCCTTTATAAAACAAATCTTACTAAAAAATAGAAAATTACAGGTCTCTAAACATAGAAAGGGTTCCTTTTAGAAATCATTTACCCCAAGGTAATTTTAAATAATGGTTTTCAAAAAAAATTCAAACAAAAAATACTTGAAAATTTTGAAAAACATTCTATGAATTTTTTTTAAAACTTTATTTAAATCAAAAATATATTTTAAAAACAAAACCAACCAATGATATTATATAATTTTGGAAAAAATATTTATAAAAAATAACATGTCCTCATCAACCAGGCTGCATTAGAAAAAAAACATGTAAATGAAAATAATAAAAACTTCAACCATATATTATAATTATTTTATCTTATTAAAAGAATTTATAATTTCTATATCAACTCATGCGCCACAATATTAGTTATTAAAGAAACTAGTAACATTATTTTCCAACAATATGAAGAATAATAATTAATTTCCAACCTAAATAAAATATATTCGGGTGATAGATACCATATATCCATTATGTTATTAAAAAAAATTTCTGAAGGAATTTTGTTATCAATTATGTATGCTCAATAATTAAAAAAAAATACAATTACCAAATTCAACATATTATAGATTTTTGGCATGCCCTCATGATGTTTGTAGAACCCTCGGTTAGAGGTATGCAACATTTTTATTCCTTTTTATATGTTTAAATTTCTTGAGATGAGTTGAGAAGAGTTTGGGAGAGTTTGGGAAGGTTTTGGAAAGCTTTGGAAGCCTTTTTAAGGCTGCACAATTTGAGAACAATTAGGAGAAACCATGAGAGATGCACCATGCAGGCAATGGGGTACACACGATTTGAACACGGTTTGTATAACCATACAGGGTGGGCCGTGCGAGGTTCCCCTTTGAAGTAGTAGCAGGTGCACAGTTAGCACACAATTTTTCTAACCGTGTGGCCCGTATAATTGGATTTTTTTTAAAATCATGGATTATTCAGGATTTCTCGAAAGACACCCAAACTTTCTCCCATTCAAAACTCATTCAGGATTTACTCTTTTCAAGGGTTAACGGTGCTCTTCCACTCCTTTTAGAAGCAAATATAAGGGTTTTCTTGGTGTGGTTAAGCTAATTTTTCTCCGGTAAGTCTCTTCTCTTAGTTCTTTGTGGTTTTCTCTAGATATACTCTTCCCTATTTTTTGTTTTACTATATATACATCCGTTGCATATAGATCTAGGGTTGTGGTTGCCTAAAGTGTTTATTTTAGGGCGTTTTGATGGTAGATAAGGAGATATAGAGCAGTTTTAGTGGAGAATTTTCCTAGATTGGGAGTGTGGTTTCTTGTGGGTCGAATTCACCAGAACCCTAAAGGTAGGTGGCTTCTCTTTTGACTCAACTTGGTTTGAACTACTGTTTTTGGTTTCAATTAATTTTTTTCCTTGAAATTAATTGTGATAATGGTGTGGTAATCTTTTTGAAAAACCTTTTGGTGGTGATTTTCTGGATTTTGGGGAAAATGGGTTATTGTTGCAAAAAGGGGTTTTGTTGTGTGATTTTAAAATGTTGATTTTAAAATTGTTAGTGTGTAATTATGAAAAATTTTCTATTAAAGATGGATTTCAATAAAGATATTGTTTATTTAAATGTTTTGGGCATGGAAAGTTTTGTTAAAGGATGTTTTCAATAAATGAGTGATTTATTGAAGTGAACTAGCATGTGTTAGAAATGGTTGTGTGCTTATTGTGTGGCCTTGGAGCTTCATGCTTGTTGGTTGATTAAGTGGTATGGCTTGTGTTGAATGTGTGGAAGTGGGTGGGAAGTATCACTATAAAAGTTGATGGATAGTGGATGGAAGATCCACCATTATGAATTGTGGTCTGGAAGAACCACTAGTTAGAAATGGGTGAATAGGTTGGAAGAAATCTCGGCCATTTTGGTTTCGTTGTTGTGTGTTGCTCTGCAAGATGGAATTTGTTGTGCTAAGGTGAAATGGTGAAGCGTGTTATGGCATGGTTTTTTTTATTTCTGTTGGGTTGCCTGTTTTAGGTTAAAGGTGGCTTGGTAAGGGTGTGTTTGTATTGTGTTAATGGTTTCACTAGTTAATGTTTTATATAAATTTTTTTATATAAATGTGCTTATGGTTTTATCCTAGTGGCATGTGTAGGGAAGTCATTTGGGGAAATCCTATTGATTATTAGTACTCAAACCCTACTTGTCACTTTGGTTCTTTTTCAAATGTTGTATTCTGGGACACATGTAAGAGTAAAGCATCTCATGTTTCTAGTGGTTCAGCATGATGTTTTAGTGATGTTGTGGTGCATGGAGCATGGAGATTGCTCTGGAGATATGGATGGTGTCCTAGTTATTTGGGGTCTTTTTGTGTAGTCTTCCACTTGGTACTCTGATATTTTGTTTGGTTGTATTAGAATTTGGGAATTGTTATGGAATATTTTGGTTGTCTTTTGGTAATTCATGGGTTGGATTATTTGGTTGACATTCATCATGTATTTTGTTGTTAATGGGTTATTTGGTTGGTTGATATTGTCTCAAGGAAAAATCATTCCCCAATTTATTCTCGAAGACCTTGGCATTTATTTCCAGCCTTTGGATCCTTGGGAAGATCACTTAAGGACAAGTAGCATTCCTCTGTCCTCTCAAGACAATGTGATTGGGTGAGATGTTACAAGTGGTATCAGTATGTTTGGTCCTTGGTTTTCAAGTAAGAGCAGTTGTTCGGTCCTTTGGCGTTGATTGTTGGTATTGGTGTTGACATTCGTTCTTGGTATATTCCTTGAGTCAGGGTTGTATCAAGGCATAGGATTGTCAGAACATAGAATGAATAACATAAAGTATGTATGAAACCCTTTTATGTTGAACTTCATGTTACCGGGGAGTTGAGTACATAATTGTTTGGAGACACTTATAGGCATTGGATATCTCATTGTCATGGGTGTAGTCAATGAGAAAAGAATGACATGCATGGTAGAAATGACTTCCCACTAGGATGCATGTTTCATTGGGGGTATAATGATATATATTATTATATGAATGTGTGAATTTTTAAAATCTGAATTGGGTTTCAAAACGGTAGGGGTTGAAACATGGAAACCTATGGTATTTTGAAAATGGGTTTATTTTCAAAACATGGTGAATTTTTTAGAATAGTGAAACATGAGAAACATGAAGTTGTGGAAATCCTGGTTGTGATAGTTGTTATGTAATTGAATGTCAAAATTTTATACCCTTTCTTGTTAAGGGAATGGTGCTTATGTTTGTTTTTTTATTGATAGAAATGGCACCGAGTTGGCGTCCTAGAGACCAATCAGAGGAAATTGCTGAAAATGTGGTTGCACCTGAGACTCTGGTGAACCAAAAACTTGTGCAGAGTATAGTGCATGTTTTCCAAGATGTTAAAAGTGGGAATAAAGTGGATATACCAAAGCATGGGGATCATGTTGTTCAATTTCAAAGGCATAATCCACCCATGTTTAGGGGTGATTCGGAGCCAGAAAAGTATAAAACATGGATGAACAGAACAAATAGGATATTTTACTTCTTGGAAACACCGGTAGAGATGAAACTAAAATTATCCAAATAAATTTTGGAAGATCTTTCCATTCAGTGGTGGGAGCTAGTGGTCCAAGTTGGGATGAACAAAGGTGTGACATGGGAGGGGTTTAAAGAATTGTTTAACAGAAAATTATACCCTCATAAATTCAGAATTCCGAATACATCATATTTATTCAGTTTTAAGAAAGGGAACATAGTGGTAACATAATATGTAGAGAAGTTTATGAACTTAGTACGGTTTTCACCCAAGGTGGCGGGTAGTACACCATTGAAGGCACAAAGTTTTGAAGCTGTATTGAACTAGGAAATTCATTCCAAGATAGCAGTGCTGTGTATAAATGATTACACAGAAATGGTGAATATGGATACGATGGAGGAGAAGGATATTTTGGGGGCTACAGGCTAGGGAAGTATGTTGGTACCCATGGGAAATAGTGGGAACTCAAACACTAGGTTCAAGAGAAATAGGGAAACTTATTTCCATGGTGGGAGTACAACTCATAATCTGATGATAGGATCTATGAATCTTCCTCCAAATCCTTAGAATAAGCTGAGATGTTTTGAGGGTGGTTCTATGAACCACATTAAGTGGTATTGTACAACACAACCTCAATCATGTCATAACTTTTAGAATATGGGGCATATTCAATGATATTGTCAGAATGCTCTGAGGTCGGGTGTCCGTGACACTCCTCAGGGGTTGTAGGGGTCTTATGCCTCAATGGAATGGTGAAAATAGTATACCCCTCATCAATAGAGAAAAGTAGGTTATGGTGATTCTCATAATACCATGATTCCTCAGTAAGGAAATAAAGTACAGAGTGTGGCAAGCAAGTAGTTGTTTGGAGTTTAGAAGGTTGTGGTGGATGATCGGTCGGGACCATCCTCGGTGCGAGGTACAGTTCTTTTAAATTTCACATTGATACAAGATTTGTATAATATGGGTGCTTCACATTCTTTTCTTGCTTCTCACATCATTTATTTTTTGGGATTAACTATGGAAATGATGCCTTCTATTTTGAAAATACAAACTCCTTTAGTTCAAAGAGAGTTTCAAGCCTTCATTTGTAGAGCATGTTGCATATTTTTGGATGAAATTAAATTGATGTGGGATTTCTCAGTACTTGAGATAGATGATTATGATATAATCCTCGTAATGGATTGGTTATCAATGTTTATGGCCCTCATCGATTGCTATGCGTGAACAATTATTTTTGTGATGGAGGATGGAATTAGACATCTTTTTAGGGGGGAGAAGAGTGATAAGCAGGGTGCAACAAGATTGTTGGCACCAACTGTTGGAAAAATATCACATTAGTTTGTGGATTTGTCATTGGAATCAATGTAAGGTGTTGAGAAGAGTGTTCTTTCAGTTTTTTTTGGATTGGTTTATGAACATATTTCCAAAATAATTCTCAGGGATTCCACCTATGAGAGATATGAAGTTTAAGATTGATCTCTTTCTGGGGACTAGTCCTATCTCGATTCTGTATTACTATATAGCACAAGAAGAATTGCAGAAATTAAAATCATAGTTGGAAGAGCTATAAAATAAAGGGTTCATCCAGCCTAGCACATCTCTATGGGCAGTGTTGATTTTGTTTGTTAAAAAGGTGGATGGAACTCTTTATCTCTATGTTTATTATCGTAGACTAAATCAGGTTACAATAAAGAACCGATATCCACTTCCATGCATTGATGATTTTTTTGACCAGTTGAGGGGACCCTAGTGGTTCTACAATATTGATTTGATGTCAAGATATAATCAATTTCAGGTATTAAAGGAGGATATTCCCAAAGCAGATTTCAGAAGTAGATATGGCCATTATGAGTATGTGGTTATGCCCTTTGGTCTAATGAATGAACCAGCAGTGTTCATGGATTTGATGAGTCAGATATTTTAGATATATCTGGATTCTTTTATGGTGGTATTTGTTGATGATATATTGGTGTATTTGAGGATGAGGGTAGAGCAAGAGAATCACTTGGTGATAGTTTTTGAGATCTTAAGGGATCATCAATTGTACACCAAATTGTCAAAGTTTCACTTTTGGATACATGATGTTTTTTTACTTAGCCATGTTATTTCTAAGAAAGGTGTTTCAGTTGATCCAAAAAAGTTAGAGGTTGTTATCTTATGGAAACCACAAAAGAATTTTTTCAAGATATGGAGTTTCCTTGGTCTAGTGGGCTATTATCGATGATTGTTTTGTGATTTATTGTGATCGTCTTTATAAATGAAAACTTTTACAAGGAAGAATATCCTATTTAAATGGGATGAGCAGTGTTAGAAATGCTTTGAATAGATAAATGGTCACCTTAAATTATTACCAATCTTTATTTTTCCTGAACCAGGGAAAGGGCATGTGGTGTATTGTGACACATCAGGATCAGGGTTGGTGCGTGTCCTCATGCAAGGGGAATATGTGGTGGAATATGGCTCATAGAAGTCGAGGTTTCACAAGAATATCTACCCAACATGTGATTTGGAGTAGGCAGTAGTGGTTCATACTTTAAAAATGTAGCGTCATTATATCTTCAGTGAGAAATTCATGGTATTTACCGATCATAAGAGTTTAAATCATACTTTCTCATAGAGGGGTTTGAACTTGAGGCAAAGTAGATGGATATAATATCTATAGATGTTTGATTTCGACTAAATGTACACACTGGGTAAGGGAAATATGGTGACGAATGCATTAAGTAGAAAATCATATGCTCAGGTGGTGAAATAGGCATCTGATCAGTTGAAGTTGATGTCAGTCATAGCCGACATGCAGTTGGAATGTGAGGACCAGGATGAAAAAGTGGTCTTCTTTCTAGTTTGTTTGGTTCCTGACTTGGCTGGGTTGGTTAAAGAGGCACAAGTATTTGATTCCGAGTGTATGGTGATGAGGTCTAAACTCAATGGTAGGGAGACCATTGATGGATGGAAACTGAATGGGTATATAGTTTTGTGTTTTCAAAATCGGATGGTGGTACCAGTGGCTTGTTAGGAGAAAATCATCATAGTTTATCATCATTCCTGGTGGGATTTCCATCCTAGAATTCAGTAGATGTATAATTCTTTGAAATCACAATTTTAGTGGGATGGTATGAAAAGGAAAGTAGAGGAGTTTGTTTCACGATGCTTGACTTGTCATCATGTCAAGGCAGAGAATCAACGACCAGCAGGAATGTTGCAATCTTTACTATCCCAATGTGGAAATAAGAGAAGATAGTGATGGATTTTGTGATAGGTCTCCCAAGAACAGTCAGGAAACATGATTCCATATGGGGGATTGTGGATCGAATCACAAAGTCGACCAATTTCATCCTGATTCTTGAATCTCATACGGTGGAGGATCTATCCAAAATCTATATCTAGGAAGTGGTAAAGAGGTATGGTGTTACAGTTTTGATTGTATCAGATAGAGATCCAAGGATCACACCTCTTTTCTGGAAATCCTTGCAGCAATCCCTTGGGACACAATTGAAAATGATCACGGCGTATCATCCTCAGACGGATGGCCAATCTGAAAGGATGATACAAACTTTGTAGGATATGTTATGGGCTTATGTCATGGATTTTGGTGGTTCATGGGAGGATCACTTACCATTGGTGGAGTTCTCCTACAATAATAGTTATCAGGATTTAATACATATGGCTCTGTTTGAGGCATTGTATGGGAATCCCTGTCATTCTCCACTATGTTGGGTGGAAAGGAGTGATACTTTGATGATTGGACCAATCATTATCCAAGAGACTATGGAGAAGATTAATTTGATCAGAAAGAGGATGAAGATGGCTCAAATTTCTCAAAAATAATATGCGGACCATCGTCGATGACCGTTGTTGTTCGAGGTGGGTGATCATGTGTTTTTGAGAATCTCTCCTAGGTTGGGACATTATCAGTTTAAAAATCCGGGTAAATTATCTCCAAGGTATATTGGGACTTTTGAGATACTTGATAATATTGGAGAGGTGGATTATCGGTTGGATTTTCCACCATGTTTTAGTGCGATACACAATTTGTTTCATGTATCGCAGTTGAAAATGTATCAGCCGGATCATGACCCTGTGATTCATTGGGATCATGTTGAGCTTGAACTGGATGCTTATTTGGAGAACATGCCAATGAAGATTGTGGATAGAAAAGAAAAATTCATTCATAGTAAAATAATCGGTTTAGTTTGGGGTTTCAAACAGCAATTTTAGATTCAGTAGGATACTTGGGAGTGGGAGAAATTGATGGTCGAGCAATGGCCCAATCTCTTTTGTAAAAGCGATGGTTCTCTACTTTCTGAGGATGAAAATTCCAATGGTGAGGAGAATTTAGCACCCTCAGTTTGAGGTATGTAGCCTTTTTATTCCTTCTTATATGCTTAACGTTCTTGGGATGATTTGGGAAGAGGTTGAGAGAGTTTAGGAAGGTTTTGGAAAGATTTGGAAGCCTTTTTAAGGCTGCACAGTTTGATAACGGTTAGGAGAAACCATACAAGATGAACCATGTGGGTAGTTGGGGTACACAAGGTTTGAACACAATTTATCTAACTGTGTAGGTTGGGCCATGTGAGGTGCCCCGATGAGGTAGCATCAAGTGCATGGTTTGCGCACAATTTTTTCTAACTGTGCGAGCTAACCGTGTGGCTGGTAAAAATTGGGTTTTTTAAAATCTGGGATTAGTCGGGATTGCCTTAAAGACACCCAAACTTTCTCCCATTCAAGCCATACTCGGTATTTCCTCTTTTTAGAGGGTATGGGTGCTCTCCCATTCATTTTGGAAGCAAATCTAATGGTTTTCTTGGTGTGGTTGAGCTAATTCTTCTCCGGTAAGTCTCCTCACTTAGTTCTTTGTGGTTTTTGCTAGATCTACTCTTCCCTCTCTATTTTTTTAGATCTACATCCATTACATGTAGATATAGGGTTGTGGTTGCCGAAATATTTGATTTTAGGGCTGTTTGATGGTATGGAAGGAGATCTAGAGCGATTTTAGTGGAGTGTTTTCCCATATTGGGGGTGCGGTTGCTTGTGGGTCAAATTTGTCGAAACCCTAAAGGTAGGTGGATTCTCTCTCAACCCCACTTGGTTAGAAAAAGTGGTTTTAGTTGAAATTAATTTGTTTTACTTGTAATTAATTGTGATAATGATTTAGTAATCTTGTTGGAAACCCTTTTGGTGATGATTTTGGAGATTTTGGGGAAAATGGGTTATTGTTGCAAAAAGGGGTTTTGTTTTGTGATTTTAAAATGTTGATTTTAAAATCGTTAGTGGTTGATTATGAAAAATGTTTTGTGAAATATGGATTTCAATAAAGATGTTGTTTATTGAAATGTTTTGGGAATATAAAGTTTTGTTAAAAGGTGTTTTCAATAAATGAGAGATTTATTGAAGTGAATTGGTATGTGCTAGGAATGGTTGTGTGCTTATTGTGTGGCCTTGGTACTTTATGTTTATTGGTTGATTAAGTGGTGTGAATTTTTTTGATTGTTTGGAAGTGTGTAGTAAGTCTCACTATAAAAGGTGATGGATAGTGAATGGAAAAGACATCGTTATGGATAGTGGTCGGGAAGAACCACTAGTTGGAAATGGGTGAATGGGTTAGAAGGAAGGTCCACCGTTTTGGTTTCCTTGTTGTGTGTTGCTATGGAAGATGGAATTTTTTGTGATAATGTGAAATGGGGAAGTGTATTATGGAAAGGTTGTTTGGATTTCCCTTGGGTTGCATGTTTTGGGGTAAAGGTGGCTTGGTAAGGGTGTTTTTAGCATGTGTTAATGGTTGAACTAGTTAATTTTTTATATAAAATGTTTTATATAAATGTGATAATGGTTTTATCCTACTGGAAAGTGTAAGGAATTCATTTGGGAAAATCATTTGATGTATTATTACTCACCCCCTACTTTGAACTTTTCTAATTTTTCAGATGTTGTATTCCGGGACATAGGTAAGAGTAAAGCATTTCATTTTGCTAGCAGTTTAGCTTGATGTTTTGGTGATGTTGTGGTGCATGGAGCATAGAGATTGGTGTGGAGGTATGAATGGTTTACTAGTTCTTTTGGGTCTTATTGCGGATTATTCTACTTGGTAATATGATATTGGGTTTGATTTTATTGACATTTGGGAATTGTTATGGAATATTTTGGTTTTCTTTTGGTAATGCAAGGGTTGGGTTGTTTGGTTTACATCCATCATTTAGTTTGTTGTTAATGGATTTCTTGGTTTGTTGATTTTATCTCAAGGGAAAATCATTCCCCAATTTATTATCTAATCCCTCGACATTTATTTCCAGTCTTTAGTGCCTTAGGAAAGTCGCTTAAGGCCAAGTATCATTCCTCCACCCTCTCAATCCAATGGGATGGGGCGGGATGTTACAATGTGTAACCTAAAAATCCTAAGAATCACAATATAGATCAAACATTACAAAAAGATATCCCTTTTAACATATTCATGATTTACATGATATTTTACCCATTATACTAAACGTGATTCACTAATTACATACATATCATGAAGTTACTAAAACACACTATTCTTTATTATGTTTTCAAACTAACCAAAAAACATTTCAATTTCTACCATGATATTTCTTCAATTACAGTCAATATGCCTCAAAGTTTCAGACCATTAAATTTAAATTAACCCATGGCATGTCATGAAGATATTAAAATTTGAGGCTAAATAAAAATCACTCAATCATGTGTATGAATTATCTATAGTATTTGCATGTAAAGAATCATTAATCAAGAAAGATAGTAAACATGGAAAAAATTATGCATTTAAGTTCCTATTTTTAAATTGTTAACATTATCTTAAAATAATATGTATTCTACTTACTATTTAGTCAATTGATTCTCACTAGATAAATTACCAGTTTAAGTTCCAATTTCACTCCAATTTCATGTCCCCTTTAAACAATAGTAGACAATACATAAATAGATTTCAATTCTAGTTTTTGTTTTTATTTGATATAAAATCACGTAGAGATTCTAGAATAGTTTAATGATAGAAAAAATAGAAATTTCATAGAGAAAAATCATATTTTACCATGTCCTAAAAAGCATCTCTTAGAACCCCTAGTTTCATTTAGAGGCACTAAAAATAATTATAAAAAGCGAGGCCTTTCCACATGAAAGAAATAATAAATGATAAAATATCATTTTAATGATGCAATCCTAGTGGGAAGTCTCTTTACTAATTCATGATACCAAACTATCAATGGATAAACCCATGATGATGTGGTGATAATACTCTTAAAAGTGTCTTGAAACACTATTGATACTTAGACCACCCTGGTAACTTGAATTTTATCATAAATTAGTTATATGTGAATTTTTATGTTCTTCATTTCAAGTCCCAACACATCCTATCTCCACATCCTCCATCTCAACTAATAGAATGTACCAAACTGATACCATTTTTAATATCTCAACCTCAAACCATTGGTTTTGGAAGGACCATGACTCCACTAACCTTAGGTTATATTCCATGGACACAAATGGTTGTAAATAAATTCCCAGGGTTTATTAATATCATGGGGAATAATTTACCCTTATATATATATATATCCAAAAACATACAAGATACATCTACAAGACAAGACATAATTCTAATGCATGAAAAAAACAAGTACAAACTCCAATGTATAAACCAATAACAAAAATTATAGTATGAAAACAAAAAATAATGTAAGTATATAGAACTAAAAAACCAAATATAATCACATGGTTACCACATGGAACAATCCCAGACACCACATGTAAGAACCCTGTTTTTGCTGCGAAAGACTTTGGAATATTCTTGATATTATTCCAGAGTAGCGCCTTCAGATGGCGTGCGATTCCGAGCCCCGGTGTGGCTGGAATTAAATTTTCAGTGCGTTCACACTGGAAACACCAAATAAATGGGATAACTCCTAAACAGTGATCCAGATCAGAAACATGAGTGTACGGATGGGTCTGGAATGTGGTTTTTA
Organism: Viscum album; assembly: GCA_963277665.1. Taxonomy (NCBI): domain Eukaryota; kingdom Viridiplantae; phylum Streptophyta; class Magnoliopsida; order Santalales; family Viscaceae; genus Viscum; species Viscum album. Next base: position 1,731,400,653 of record OY728131.1, on the reverse strand, counting down.
CCCTAGGAACGACATAAAACATGTCAGCGCGGGATGTTTGGACCTCTCGCTCGCTATCGGTGTGTGGAACGGATAAATAAAATAATTAATTTATTCATTTAATGGTTAAACTCAGTATCTCTTAAACGGTGGATCAGATTGGGAAACCGAGGGCACCGTTGAGTTCGAAGCGTGCCGTTTACCCTAAGAGGGGTGTAATTTTTGAGGGCGCGGGCTGTCTGTGAAATATGGCCCCAGGGGTGTTTTCGTAATTTGGCGACCTCAGGCGTTGATTTTAACAACTTTTGAACGGGGCCACGGATTAAAATTTCGAGACCGTCGTTGTGTTCGGGAGGTGGTGTTTTCCCTAGGGGAGGCTTAACCTCGACCCTACTGATGGTTCGGGTTCGGGCCGACGGGCGGGCGGTTAAGCGTGTTTTCTATTTAAACACTTAACGCCTTCCTCTTCCCCCCTTGTCCTTCTTCCCTGGCGCAAGGAGCTCCCAACGAAGAAGAAGTAACTCCTCCTCTACGGCGAGGCGTGACAGCTCCGGCGAGGCACGTAAGCCCTGGAAGATCGACGATGAAGCTCCGGGCAACGCCCAAGAGGTAGGATCGTGCGTATTTCATTTTTAATTCTCGCACATCCTTTGAATCCATAAACATATATTAAATTGTTGTTTGATTGTCGAACGAATCCCATGGTTGTATATATCATGAAATTATCTTCCCAACGATCCTTTCGGATCGAAATTCCAAGCTCTGAGGCGTTCGTAATCGTCCGGCGAAAATGCGGGTTTTGGAGGTGTTTCCCGGCGGGTTCCGGCGGTCCGACGAGTTTCAGCGCGGCGGCGGCTAGGTTCCAGCGATCTTCGGCGGCGGCTCTGGGTGGTCTTTGGCGCGGCACGAGCTCCTCATCCGTGGTGGCTTCGCGAGGCACGAAGCGGGAGGACCAGTCGACTGTGTCGGCCGATTGACTCGGAGGACTGGTGTCGCGCGCCGCGACCCCGCGGGGGGAAACAAAGACCCGCGAAAGGCAGGTCTTCACGCGGTGAGAACAAACGGCCCTCGTGGCCAGTCTACAGGCGGACCGCGAGCCAGCGCCGGGCCACGCTGCTGAGCCGCGGGCCGGCCCAGGCTGGGCGGATCGGCCGGTCCAGGCCGGTCCAGCCCAAGGGGATTTGTTTCCCCTCTTCGGACGCCCATAATTTTCATTACAGGAGTTCGATTTGCATGCTGTCTGCGGAAGTGCCTTCCTGGTGTTGAGATGAGCATTTTGATATGGTTTCAAAAAATTTTAATTCTCGAAATGAGGGGCCTCGGAGGCGCGACACACCTTTAAGTAGTTTGACGTTTTTCCAGGGGTTCATGTTTTGAGCTTCGCAGACGCATCCGACGTCCGATTTGAGTGCCGTCAGCGGCGTTGGGACCCGGGCGTTGAGGCAAAGATTTCCAGGGTGGTTTTGGGCGTTGAAGACGGAGTTGAGGTGTGGGCCCCACGGCCCGTCTGTTGAGCTGCAGCAGCATTCTGTAACTTTTTCATCAGACGTCCGTTCGGGTCATGCGAGTAATCGATTTTGGGTGTTTTTCCGAGGGCATCGCATTGGCGTAGTCTTACCGCTTTAATTCCGCACGCTGGTGCGGGCCCCAGGAGGGTCATTTCGGGAGTTGGCGATGATTTCCAGCTTTATCACCAGGTGTCCGTTTTAGACAAGTGAATAGTCAAACTCGTGTACTTTTTCAAGAGGATCGCAACAGTGTGATCCGTTCATTGTGTTTTGAGACCGGGATATGAGTCCCACGTAGCACCGCTCGTGTGCGGTACGCCAGAACGCATCTTTTTCTCTGGATATCTATTGCACTCAAGTGAGCAGTCAATTTGACGTGTCTTTCCGAGGAGATCACAATGGTGCGATGCGCCCGACTGTTTTCAGGGCCGAGGATCGGGATCAAGGGACGTCGTTCGGGCGTAAGGCGGTGTTGGTGACCTTTCCGTTGGATATCCGTTTGAGGTGAGTAGGTAGTCTATCTCGCGTGTTTTTCTGCTAGGATTACAACGGTGCAATCTGTTCAGGCATGTGGAGCCTCTTACACGATCTTATTATATGTGGGAATATGAAGGGTGTACCGGTGGTGGTTCTTCCTGCAGTGTTTGTAGGTAACCCTTAGCGTGTGATCATGTTCACTTTTAGGTGAGTCATGTTTGTGTTTAAAGAGATGTGGTTGGTCGTGTCTGAGCCATTGAGGTGGAAAGTTGGAGTTGTTACGTTTACGCCCTTTGTATTGATGTTGGGTGCCGTGTGCACGATAGCCTTTGGGCTGGAACGTGGTATACTCTAGGAGTGTACCAGAACGCTTGGAGGTACATGTGGTTGTTTTTACCTGAGAACGTTTGTGTGATCGGTTGGGGTTGACTTGGGGCCACACGTCGTGTGGGCCCCATGTGCATGACGTGTTCTGTTTTGTGCACTTTTGACCTCTCATGATATAGAGGGTTCCTCTGTTCTCGTTTTTTTGACCAGTGGGGTTGAGTTTTCCCCTGGTCCTATTCTCGTTTGTTGACCAGCAGGGTTGAGTTTTCCCCTGGTTCTATTCTCTTTTGGCCGACAGAGATGGTTTGGTTCCTCTGTTTCTTCATCTGCGAGGGGTTTCAGTACTGTGCCCTTTTCACCGGACTGTGGCATCGTTTACGGCTACGTGTGCTCGTATAGCGTGGGTGTTTTCCCAATTTATGGGATGAGTTGTCTCAGTCCTCTTCGACAGTGACACAGCGGATTGGAGCGTGATCGCCCTGAGAGGCCCGGGGAGTTTCTCCCATTCTTTCAAGTTCCCTGGTAGAGTTCTTGTGGAATCGATGTGACCAACACTTTACGCAGACACCGATCCTCTACCTAGGAGGTTGTTTCCAGCAGGGCTGGTCAGAAGGTTGCACCATCTAGTAGGGATGGCCAGAGCGGTACCATCCAGCAGGAATGGCCAGTGGGTTACCATCCAGCAGGGATGGCCAGTACAGCAGTGTTCACCGAGTAGTACCATCCAGCAGGGATGGCCAGAGCAGTTCCGGGTTTACCTCCAGTGGGGTTGGGAAGTGGTCCCCGATGCCGGGTTTACCTCCAGCTGGGCTGGGAAGTGGTCCCCGATGCCGAGTTTACCTCCAGCTGGGCTGGGAAGTGGTCCCCGATGATGGTTCCGAGCCTCCCTCCAGTGGAGTACCCTTTTACGGAACTTGGCATTGGGACTCGTCGACGAATTTAGCCGGGTCACCCTCCAGTGGATTACCCTTTTGTGGGACTGGGCAGTGTGGCACCCGTCGACTCTTTCCGGGTCGCCCTCCAGTGGGAACTCGTCGACTTCCAGGGATTACCCTCCAGCGGGGTTGCGCAGGGGTCACCTATCCACTTTGAGGAGACCTCTCGACTGCAGGGCAGTGGCGAGTTGTGGCTTGACATTCCCCCAGAACTCTCAAGTACAAGGGGCGCTTTCCCCACCGAGAAACGTCCTTGAAACACGACCTAAAACTGTGTGGGCGAGTCAGTGCCGCCCAAAGTGGATAGTTTTGAGGTGTGGTGATTTGAGCCCCTTGACTTGCAGTTCAGGGCAGACGTGCGGGTTGTTGGGCATCAATGGTGTTTACTTCTGGTACTGTTGGCTACTCACTTTATCGGGCTGAGCTACGGGATGGAGATCCCATTATGACCTTGTTATGGCTTCTTGTTGAGAATATTTATATGTATATACCTTGTTCTAGTATCAAATTCTTGGGTTTGGTTACTCCCCTTCCAAGAGAGGCGAAGACACACGGGGTATGCCACGTGATTTCCATTTCTAGCTTCTCGTGGTTGGACGAGTCTACTCTCCTGCTATAGGTAGTGAAGACTCGACGGGAAGTTCATCTTCTCATTGTTTCCAGCTCCTTTTGTCTGGATGAGTCTACCTTCTTTCCACTTGTTGGGTTGAGCTGGATTCTCTACTGTTACTCTACTACAATCCTTGTTGTACTCCTTACTGCACTCTCGGTTGTACTCATTTACTTTCCCCTGCTCGATCTACTTCTCACCCTTCGGTACCTCCTTTGTTGCTCCCTCGAGCCTTAGGGTTATCCTACTGAGTATTTTTATACTCACCCCTACTTGGGATTTTACCGTACTTGATGTTCCCTTGCAGGCGATGGGCATGTTGGTCGTGACTTCAGTGGAGCTTAGGAGTTCTGGAGCTTGGAGCGCATGCGGTGGTCATAGTCAGGTTCCAGGTGGGGGACCCTTCCAGCTGTTTGCTTTTGTTTACCTGTTGCCGAGTTGTTGCACTTTTATGGTTGGGCGCATGTTTTTCCCCTTTAATTTTTAGTTTAACTTCAGAAATTGCTTTGTACTTTTAGAGGTCGATGCACATTGTGGTTTATTTATAGCAGTTGGTACTTTGCTTTTCTTTTTTACTCTGCACTTTTTCATTGAGCGTGTTGTGTGTGTCTGTACAGGTACTCAGGAAAAGGCCTCCCCAAGTTGTTTAGCCTTCGGCACTTGTCACCAGCCCCTGGCCTATGGAGGTGGGCTTGGGGTAGTTACGGCTCGAGCCCAGGTAGGGTCGGGTCATGAAAAAGTGGTATCAGAGGTGGTTCGTTCCTTGTGACATTGTTCGGACGTCCCTAAAAAGGAATTGGTTAGGATTTAGGGAAATAGTGTTAACGTGTCTCGAGAGTGGCTCTCAGGCCAGGGAGTCCAGTGATGGTGCGGCGGCCGACGTATCCATTTACCAGGACCCTGACAACCTGCTTTTCGACTCGGCATGCTGAGACACTTGTTGCAGAGAAAATTGGTTTGTGCATCACATAGTATTGAGTCTTTGACTGTCCTTATTGATTCAGCTCCCCATTGGTGTTACTGTTATATACATATATGCTCATATGACCACAACACTCCTTGATAACAATTAGAATGTCACCGCGAAGACAGACATCCAGGATACCAGCTTTGGTTCGTGACGACGACCCTGTGAGCTACGAGGCCTCAGTCCAGGACCCATCATGCGAGCCCCTTTCTCCAGATGGGATGGTAGCAACACCCCCACCTATTGAGCAGCATACAACTTCAGTAGAGCAGACTGAGCTTGAGAGTAGGTTGAGCGCACTCCGTGAGTTCCAGTGATAGAGACCACTGAGGTTCAGTGGTGAGCCAGACCCTCAGGCAACAGAGGTTTGGCTAGAGAAAGTGGTTTGCCTCTTCAGGCTTGTGAAGACGCCGGTGGATCTTATGGTGTATTTGGCCGCCAACCATTTTCGTGGAGCAGCTTGGCGTTGGTGGAGTCTGGTGACTCATTTTCTTGATGAGTCGTCGCTTTCATGGGGTGACTTTCAGTTTTTGTTTCGTGAGGAGTTTTTCCCCTCCTTCTTACGCTTCGTTCGGATTCAGGATCTCCTGAAGTTTCAGTAGGGAGGGATGACGGTGGCTGTGTACATAGTTAGTTTCGTATACCATGCACGCTTTTACCCGGACTTGGTCCATGACGACAACATCAGAGCACAGAAGTTTGAGCAAGGTCTCCGCTGAGAGATTCGTGCTGTCATAGTACCCTTGAGAATTTCCACATATGTCGGGGTGCTAGAGTAGGCGATGGTGATAGAGAGCTTCCTGTCACGTTCTAGAGTTGGTGGTGGCAGTAGGCACGTTGGAGCCGAGACGTCTGCCGCAGCTAGCGGGCGTCATCAAGCAGAACCTCGACATAGGTGGCTTTCTGACAACCGGACTGAGGGGCATGGTCGTACACCATAGTGGCATTGGAGGGCACCAGTGCAGCCTGAATAGAGTCGGTGCTATTCTTGCGATGTGCGAGGTTACCTGGCACGGGATTGCTTGACCAGGCATGCAGAGAGCTTCGGGCAGGCAGTAGGTGCGCCACCATGGCAGAGGCAGTGCCATGATCGGAGTAGTACCTAGAGAGGTGGTGCTAGTAGAGGAGCAGAAAGAGCTGGTAGTGGGGGATGACCTTACGAGGTCTTCTCATCACCACTAGGCGGTCCACGTCAGGCTCTGGGAGCTAACAGTTGGGATTGCAGACAACCACGAGCTTTGGATGTCTACAATCCTGCAAAGCCTGAGGTGGTAAGAGGTATGCTCTATAGCTCTTCTACATTTTTCATTGGAATTGTTAGACTTTGGTTGTTGAATTATTTTTCTCCCTGCTCCTTGCTTGGGTTGTTACCAGGGTGACGCGGGGCATTGGTGTGGCCCTGTGTCAGTAGATTAAAGGGCGTGAAACCTTTTTCTTCAGTCAATGGTGTCGACTCCATCGCTTTCTAAGCGTGTAAGAGAGTCTTGGTTGCGATACATCGACTATGAAACCTTGCGCGACTAGATATCCTTGGGTGTTCCACCATATGGATACTCTGAAAGAGGGAATCACTGGGCATTATTATAGGTGAAAGCGGTGATTCCAGTCACGGTGTGCGGCGTAAGGGTTCGGTCGGGGAGGTGAGCTACCCTCGAGAGCCTTCGGGCTGTTTGAGACCATGAAAAGGTATGACGAGGTTCCCTACTGCCTTGCCCTAACCCCAAAGGCTGGTTTGGGTGCATATCATCTGCCACATGACTCACCTGAGGAGATGTGTGCATGCTCCTATGCAGGTCATCGACGAGGGAATACCTCTCTTGAACAGATCAAATCCTTTGGTCTTTGTGCGGTAGTGCAGAACTGTGCATGAGTTCTTCTGGGTATGGGAGAGCCATGCTCGGGCTTAGTACCCTGAGTTGTTCCCTGGTTTTGCTTTCTGGGGATGAAAATTTTGAAAGTGGGAATGATCTAAGAACCCGGTTTTTGCTGCGGAAGACTTTGGAATATTCTTGATATTATTACAGAGCAACGCCTTCAGACGACATGCGATTCTGAGCCCTGGTGTGGCCGGAATTAAATTTTCAGTGTGTTCACACTGGACACGCCAAATAAATGGGATAACTCCTAAATGGTAATCCGGATCAGAAAACTAAGTGTACGGATGGTCCCAGAATGGAATGTTTACCCTATAAACGTCATAAAACATGCCGGCGCGGGATGTTTGGACCCCCCGCTCGCTATCATAGCGTGGAGCAGACAAATTAAATAATTAATTTATTCGTTTAATGGTTAAACTCATTATCTCTTAAACGGTGGCTCGGATTGGGAAACCGAGGGCACTGTTGGATTCGGAGCGTACCGTTTACCCTAGGAGGGGTGTAATTTTAGCGGGCGTGGGCCGTCTGTGAAATATGGCCCCAGGGGAGTTTTCTTAATTTGGAGACCTCAAGCGTTGAGTGTAATAACTTTTGAACTAGGCCTTGGATTAAAATTTCGAGACCGCCGTTGTGCTCGGGAGGTGGTGTTTTCCCTAGGGGAGGCTTAACCTCGACCTTGCTGAGGGTTCGGGTTCGGGCCGAGGGGCGGGCAGTTAAGTGTGTTTTCTATTTAAACACTTAAACCCCTCCCTCTTCCCCCCTTTTACTTCTTACCTGGTGCAAGGAGCTCCCAACAAAGAAAGAGGAACTCCTCCTCTCCGGTGAGGCGTGAAAGCTCCGGCGAGGCACGACAGCTCCGATGGATCGACGATGAAGCTCCTGGCAACGCCCAAGAGGTAGGATCGTGCGTATTTCGTTTTTAATTCCCACACATACTTTGAATACATAAACATACGTCAAATTGTTGTTTGACTGTCGAACGAAGCCCCTGGTTTTGTAGTTTGTGAATTTATCTTCCCAACGATCCTTTTGGATCGAAATTCTGAGCTCCAAGGTGTCCAAAATCGTCCGGCGAAAATGTGGGTTTTGGAGGTGTTTCCCGGCAGGTTCTGGAGGTCCGGCGAGCTTCGGTGTGGCGGTGGCTCAGTTCCAGTGATCTTCGGCAGTGGTTCCAGGCGGTCTTCGGCGCGGCGGAAAGTTCCTCAACCGCGGCGGCTTCACGCGGCGCGGAGCAGGAGGACCGGCGGGTTGACTCGGAGGACTAGGGTCGCGCGCCGCGACCCCGCGGGGGGAAACAAAGACCCACGCAAGGAGGGTATTCACGCAGTGAGAATGACCAACCCTCGTGGCCGGTCTGCAGGCGGACCACGAGCCAGCGCCAGGCCACGCGGCTAAGCCGCGGGCCGACCCAGGCCGGTCGAGCCCAAGGGGATTCGTTTCCCCTCTTCGGACGCCCGTACTTTTCATTATGGGAGTTCGATTTGCATGCCGTCTACGACAGTGCCTTCCTGGCGTCGAGACGAGCATTTTGAGATGGTTTCAAGATTATTTAATTCTCGAAACGAGCGGCCTCGGAGGCATGACACGCCTTTAAGTAGTTGGATGTTTTTCTGGGGGTTCTTGTTTTGAGCGGCGTGGACGCATCCGACGTCTGATTTGAGCGCCGTCAGCGGTGTTGGGACCCTGGCACCGAGGTGAAGATTTCCAGTGTGGTTTTGGGCATTGAAGCCAGAGTTGAGGCATGGGGCCCATGGCCCGTCTGTTGAGCTGCGAGTAGCGTTCTGTAACTTTTTCATCGGACGTCCGTTTGGGGTGTGCGAGCACTTGATTTTGGGTGTTTTTTCGAGGGTATCGCATTGGTGTCGTCTGCCCACTTTAATTACGTGCGCTGGTGCGGGCCCAGCGAGGGCCGTTTCGGGAGTTGGTGGTGATTTCTAGCTTTATCACCGGGTGTCCGTTTTGGACAAGTGAATAGTCAAACTCGTGTACTTTTTCGAGAGGATCGCAATGGCGCGATTTGTTCGTTGTGTTTTGGGATCGGGATGCGGGTCCCACGTAGCACCGCTCATGTGGGGTGCACCAGAATGCATCTTTTTTCCAGATATCTGTTGCACTCAAGTGAGCAGTCAATTTGATGTGTCTTTCCGAGGAGATCACAATGGTACGACGCGCCCGATTTTTTTCAGGGCCGAGGCTCGGGATCACGGGACGCCGTTCGGGCGTAAGGAGGTGTTGGTGACTTATCCGTCGGATATCCATTTGAGGTGAGTAGGTAGTCTATCTCGCGTGTATTTCCACGAGGATTACAACGATGTAATCTTTTTAGGCGTGTAGAGCCTCTTGTGCGATCTTATTATATGTGGGAATATAAAGGGTGTACCAGTGGTGGTTCTTCCTGCGGTGTTTGTAGGGAACCCTTGGCGTGTTATCGCGTTCACTCCTGGGAGAGTGATGTTGGTGTTTAAAGAGATGTGGTTGGCCGTGCCTGAGACATTGAGGTGGTAATTTGGAGTTGATACGTTTATTCCCTTCGTGTTGACGTTGGGTGTCATGTGCACGATAGCCTTTGGGCTAAAACGTGGTATACTCTGGGAGTGTACGGGAATGCTTAGAGGTACAAGTGGTTGTTTGTATCTCAGAATGTTTGTGCGCTTGGTTGGGGTTGACTTGGGGACACACGTCATGTGGGTCCGATGTGCGTGTTGTGTTCTGCTTTGCGCACTTTTGACCTCTCGTGATGTAGAGGGTTCCTTTGTTCTCGTTTGTTTGACCAGTGGGGTTGAGTTTTTCCCTGGTCCTATTCTTGTTTTTTGACCAGCAGGGTTGAGTTTTCCCCTGGTTCTATTCTCGTTTGGACTACAGAGATGGTTTGGTTCCTCTGTTTCTTCAGCTGTAAGGGGTTTCAGTACAGTGCCCTTTTCACCGGACCACGGCACCGTTTACGACTACGTGTGCTCGTACAACGTGGGTGTTTTCCCACTTTCTGGGATGAGTTGTCTCAGTCTTCTTCAACAGTGACTCAACGGATTGGAGCGTGATTCCCCTGAGAGGCCCGGGGAGTTTCTCCCGTTTCTTCGTGTTCCATGGTAGAGTTCTTGTGGAATCGGTGTGACCAACACTTTACGCGGGCACTGATCCTCTACCTAAGAGGTTGTTTTTAATAGGGCTGGCCAGGAGGTTGCACCATCCAATAGGGATGACTACAGTGGTACCATCCAGCGAGGATGGCCAGTGGGTTACCATCCAGCAGGGATGGCCAGTACGGCGGTTTTCACCGAGCAGTACCATCCAACAGGGATAGCCAGAGCAGTTCCAGGTTTACCTCTAGTGGGGATGGGAAGTGGTCCCCGATGCCAGGTTTACCTCCAGATGGTCTAGGAAGTGGTCCTTGATTCTAGGTTTACCTCCAGCTGGGCTAGGAAGTGGTCCTCAATGACGGTTCCGATCCTCCCTCCAGTGGAGTACTCTTTTACAGGACTGGAAATTGGGACTCATCGACGACTTTATCCGGGTCTCCCTCCAGTGGATTACCCTTTCGCGGGACTAGGAAGTGTGGCACCCGTCAACTCTTGCCGGGTCTCCCTCCAGTGGGAACCCGTCGACTTCTAGGGATTACCCTCCAGCGGGGCTGGGAAGGGGGTCGCCTGTCGACTTTGAGGAGACCTCTCGACTGTGGGGCAGTGAAGAGGTGTGGATTGACGTTCCCCCAGAACTATCAAGTATGAGGGGAGATTTGCCCATAGAGAAGCGTCCTTGCGACGTGATATAAAGCGGTACGGGCGAGTTAGTGCCGCCCAAAGCAGATAGTTTCGAGGTGCGGTGATTTGAGCCCCTTGACATGCAGTTCGGGGCAGACGTGTGGGATGCTGGACATCGATGGTGTTTACTTCTGGGACTGTTGGCTACTCACTTTCTTGGGATGAGCTAAGGGATGTAGATCCCCTTACGACCTTGTTCGAGATTCTTGTTGAGCATATGTATATGTATATACCTTGTTCTATTACCTACTTCTTGGGTTTGGTTACTCCCCTTCCAGGAGAGGTGAAGACGCGCGGGGTATGACACTTGCTTTCCGTGTCTAGCTTCTCGTGGTTGGACGAGTCTACTCTCTTGTTATAGGTAGCGAAGACTCGTCGAGAAGTTCATCTTCTCATCGTTTCTAGATCCTTGTGTCTGGACGAGTCTACCTTATTTCCTCTTGTTGGGTTGAGCTGGACTCTCTACTGTTACTCTACTGCACTCCTTGTTTTACTCCATACTACACTCTTGGTTGTACTCCTTTACTTTCCCCTGTTCGATCTATTGATCACCCTTAGGTACCTCCTTTGTTTCTCCCTCGAGCCTTCGGGGTATCCTACTGAGTATTTTTATACTCACCCCTGCTTGGGGTTTACCAGCACTTGGTGTGCCCTTGAAGATGACGGACATGTTGGTCATGACTTTAGTAGATCTTAGGAGTTAGGGAGCTTGGACCACGTGCGGTGGTCGTAGTCATGTTCTAGGTGGGGGACCCTTCCAGTTGTTTGCTTTTGTTTACCTGTTGCCGGTTTGTGACACTTTTCTGGTTGGGCGCGCGTTTTTCCCCTTTACTTTTTAGTTTACCTTCATCACTTGCTTTGTACTTTTAGAGGTCGATGCATATTGAGGTTTATTTATAACAGTTCGTACTTTTCTTTTCTTTTTACTCTTCACTTTCTCATTGAGCATGCTGCGTGTTTGTGTGTACAGGTACTCAGGCAAAGGACTCCCCGAGTTGTTTAGCCTTCGACGCTTGTCGCCAACCCCTGGCCTATGGAGGCGGTCTTGGGGTAGTTGCGGCTCGAGCCCGGGTAGGGTCGGGTCGTGACACCACATGACCACTATGACCAAGATCTTAACTCTATCATAGTAAAAAACATCACAATATCTTGTTAGCATGTAAGAGGTCCTCTCCTTACCTATACCATAAAGAATAATGTCTGAATATGAACTGGGTTTCATATACAAGGGGTGACTATATCTAATTAGTAGGTTGTCCATCAATGTATTCCCAAAAATTACTCTTAACCAATAAAACGTTAGCTCACGTTTTTTATAATATAGGAAAGAAGATGAGTACTATAAAAAAACGAAATCAAAGTATATAAGTAACTTTCACCAAAACCTTTTCCCTTTTCAATCCATTACTTATATGATATAACCCACACCATAACACAAACACACACAAACACAAACACACCCATTCTATGAAATCCACCATGTATGCATATCTTCTCAAAGTAGGCTCAATGAACATTCCATACTTACAATTGGTACCCATCCTTTCAGACCCAAGTCATCGCTTGGTGGTAAAATACATTGAGCCCAAAATTGGTCTCATGACCAAGTGTAACCCGATGTGTTCCTTTACATATACATTCATAAATGCATTCCACCCTTTTCAATCCAAGTTTATAAATCCCTAAGTCCTAACATGTTGGAACCATACAAAATTTATATAATATATCAAATATTATTTATAATTTATCCAAAACATTTTATTTAAAAACCATTCATCATCCAGGGAATATTCAAAAAGAATTTATGAATGGTTTCAGGTTATAAATAAAAGAATATAATTTTTGAATCAATAAAAATTTATGTTTTTACGAAAGTAGAGTGATAGAGAAACCACCTACCTTGAACACAATTTCACAATAAAGGCCAAAAAGAAGAGTTTTGTCCACAAGGTAAAATCACCTAGAGTCACCTCAAAGGAATCCTAGATGGAGAACTAAATAAATGGAGAAGTAATGAGGGTTTTCAATAGTTTGATTAAGTCAAAATCACATTAATAAATTCTCTAAAAATATTACATGTGGTTTCCATTAAAAGCACATAACTCCACTCCAAGATTCAACGACTATTTTGGCCATTACAAAAATCACAATGACTGGAACCATACCTTGGAATACATTAAGGTGTCTTTTCTATGGATTCTTTGAATAGATTACATGTTCAAAGTTAACCTCATATAAACCCTACCCTAGAGGTAGCCATTACAATGTAGGTACATCCCCTTGTCCATTTTCCAAGTACTATATCTTCTACATGGAATGAAATATCCCTGACCCCAGTTTCAACTCACCCACACACCTTTCCGTTCAATTAACTTTGTTATGCCCAAATACCATTATAGAAACTCCTACGACCATAGTGATGTGTTAATTTACCACAGGTGGACTCCTAGTAGACCACAAAAACTATTGGAAAATACACCTATACTCATGGTTTAAAACTATGGTTATAGATTATAAAATTATAAGTATAGGTTATACCCATAGTTTTTAGAAACATAGAATGTTAAGGCGTCGATATAGCTCTGAGCTATACCCATAGTTTAAAAAATGATATACTCGTGGTTATAAACCATGGGAATAGATGTATATGAAATTTTACACTATGTCAATTACCCTATACCTAGGGTTCTCAAACCGTGGCTATAGGATTTAAAAAAAATCCTAATGCCAGATTTGAACCCTGGACCGTCTCTTCCTTGTCGACACACCTAACCACTACACCACAATCTGTTATGTGTATATTAACATACAATTAGTTATATATATTTTTATAAACCATGAAAATATGGGGAAAACCATGGGTAAATATTTTCACATGATTTTTTTCACGTAGTTGTTTTTCCCATGCTTATGTGATAAATATGTACCCACAATTTTAAAAAACCGTGGGTATAGGTAGACCCTATACCCACATTTTTTGAGAACCGTGGGCATAATTTTTTTTTAAAAAAACTATACCCACCATTTTGGGAAAACTGTGTGTATAAGTTAATTTTATAGTAGTGTCCCATTGAAATTTCTAGTGTTATGGCATGTTGATATCTTTCCACCCAACTGGCTCACCATTCTTACAACCCAACATGACCAGATCCACATCGAACACTATGGACTCCACCACAACAACCACCATGACATTGTGAATATAAAATTTCCCCAAACTTATTTTCTAATCATTCAACCATCACTAAATCTATAAAACTAATTCAAGACACCACGTAACATAAATATACTAAATAAAACCCAAAATTCCAAAAAATGAGGGTGTTAAAAAGTTTGTGTCTCAATGTTTGGTGTGTATGTAGGTGAAGGATAAGCATCATGTTCCTAGTATTTTTTTTCATGTATAAGATGTTCCCAAGTGGAATTGGGAGTATATATTGATGTATTTTTTCATAGGTTTCCTTTAAGATCATGGAGTATGTGATGCTACTCAAGTGATTTTCAATCGGATGAAGGAGTTAGATAATTTATTTATAATAATGGATTCAAGTGTAATGGATTCTCTAGTAAGGATGTACATGGAGGAAATTCTAAAAATTCAAAGGGTTAAAAGGAATATCATCTCTAATCATGATCGTTATATTACCTAATGAGTGTGTTAGGTATCTTAGTATGATTTTGGCTCTCAAATATGCCATATCACTATACTCAATCCCTAGATGGATGGTCAGATGAAACCAAAAATCCATACATTAGAGGATATATTGCAGACATTTGTTCTGAATTTTTTAGGATCAGGGGTGAATCACTTTCCATTGGTTGAGTTTTTCTATTATAATAGATACCATTATTCCATTAGAATGGATATTTTCATATCATTTCATGGGTGTAATTTTAGATCTTTTTTATGCTAAACTCATGTTGGAGTGTTGACTATTCATTGAATTGATTTTGGTCAGAGAAAAATTAATAAATTACTAATGTAGGTGGTGTGGAAACTAAGTGGTAAACCCCATAATAATAAATCCAAATGACTAGGGTTTATATCCTGGAAATCAATTTACATAATTTGGGATGTTAGAATTGATACAGGTGCTGAAATTGGGGGTGGGGATAAAGGCATGATTCTGGACGACAATGACACATGCATAACATGGGTAAGTGGTGATGCAGGCATGATGTAGACAACTTTTCATTGGGCCTATAGGTTTTATAATGAGTCTCCCTCTACCCAAATTGAAATAGGTATTTGATTTGATTATAAAAAGTGGTTTCATAACCAACTTTAATATATATATATATATATATTACAAAAAAATTTATGATGACCCGTGAGTAGATAATGGTTTTTCAATATTTGTTGTCTCCTTATAATGATCAGAGGAAGTAGAGGGATTTAGACTTTAAGGTCAATGATCATGCGTTCTTTATTTTTTCTCATTGATATGGGTAGTATAATTTTTTTCAAGGTAGTAAGATGTATCCTTGATTTATCATACCTTTCTAGGTTTTATAGTGTGTTAGTGATGTGTTTTATCAATTAGATATTCTTTTGAAGATGGGTTGGGTCCCTAAAATCTTCTTTATATCATAAATTATTTAGTAACTTTATAATTAATACCATGTAATTAATTGTATTGATTTTTATATTAATTATGATGTAATATTCATGGATTAACTTATTGAGTTTTAGGACAACCAGGAGAATGTGTTGTGTGGGTGTGTCATTCCTTTGGAACATGTCTCATGAAGGCACAATGGATAAAAGAATATATATGGGAGTATGCATCATATATGCGAACTCAGTATCCATAGTTTTTTTAAATCATTTTTTATATAATGTTGAGATATTTCATTCCAGGTAAATTTATTGATTATGGGTGTTATTTTCCTTGAATTATTTTGTGCTTTCAGAGATAGAGATATTTCTTTTTAAGAGGTATCTCATTGAAAGTTTGTTTTTACAGTTATTTTTTTCTCATCATGAGTTTTATTTTGATTATTATGGATAAGAATAATTATTTAGGTATATAATGTAAGGAAAAAAATTAATTATAACATCCCAGGTAAATAAAGAACATGATATTTTTCAAATTTATTAATATTTGTGAACTAAATTATACTTTAAAGGGGACTTTATGTTCGATGGCATACCCAATACGCAACAATGGGTTTCTTTGAAATCTTACACTGCACACTAATATTATAATATTATTATGGTAGTTAAAACCTATACATTTTAATGTTAGGAATGATCATAACTAACAAAAAAATTATTATATATGTTTGTTAAATGTTTTTACATTTATCCAATAAAAGTTAGAGGCTTAAAATGTTAATGAATCTAATTTTAAACATAATTTACTTTAAAAGGTTGATTTACTGCCTTTTAATGGAGAACCCTCTTTAAATCTAGTTTTGGTCACTTTTATATGTTCCATTTGAAAAAATAAATTTCTTCTTTAGATTCGGGACATTAAAATTTACTTTGGGTAATTTTTTGGTATTTTTCTAATAAAATTCATTTTTTATGAATATTGAAAAATACTATATTTTAATTCAAAAGTGAATATTAATATAATTTATTTATATAGTTATATTTTCTTTTTAATTGTTTTTAATGTGTAATTATATTATGTTTTTATCATTTAATCCAATGTTTTTCATTGGAATTAATTTCACTTTGAAATTGACATAAACAAATATCAATATTTTAATAGTTATTGTTTCTTAGAAACATGCTATTTGTTTTGATAATGGTAATTAATTTAATTAATGAAAATTCTATGTTTTGAATTTGGTCAAATAGAAATAATTTTTGAATTCGGAATATCAAATATATCATAGGCTGAATTTTTGGTAGTTTTCTGAAAAACATTAATTTTTGACGAATAGTGAAACCACTAAGTAGTAGTTAAAATATTAACTTTTTCATTTAAATGAAATTTTAATAATTTTTTGAATTTTATTTCTAAAATATAACATACATGTTTGTTATTATTAAGTAAAATTTGGTTCAATATGATGAAAATAATTTTTGGTGAATCATAACTTTTTACTTTTTTTTATCGCAGTTAAAGGTAAATTGGACAATTCAAGGTAAAAAGAATATTATGACTTCATTGTTGTTATGCGCCAATTCACTTTTATTTGGTGTATATACTATACTTTGACATAGTATATCATGAATCCTTTTATTCTCATGATATTATAATGTTTTTATTACCTCAATTATTTGTATTCAAGTGTCTCTTATTTGTTTAGGTACTCTAAATAAAATATCATTTTAAATGTTTTAAAAATTTATTCGTATAAATCTTTCTCATTAATTTCCATGTTTTAAAAATGGTTTTAATGATTTATTTATATGGACATTAATGTTTTAAAATTAAAATTCATTTTAAATGTTTCAAAATTTTATGGGACCCTTTGATTAAAAAATCTATTTGAAACAACTTCTTGTTAAATAATGATACTTTTAAATGTTTTCAAGCAAAATTGGGATATTTCACTCAAATAGTTTTGATGATTATTTTAATTTATGTCAAAATCATTCATTATTCCTGATTGAGGTTAATTTATTATAATACAATCTTCCATATTGTATTTAATGATTTATGTTTGACGCTGGATGTGATATGTTTATGCCATTCATGGTTTGTGGTTAAAAAATTGACATTTTGTATGATAGTTTTAATACGAATGTTGAGATTATGTTTCAAAATTTTCATATGAGGAATGAATTGGACTTAGTAATGGGTGGATCCCACTATAGTTCCTCGATGCATCGGTAGGTCTCATGAGAGAAACTAGTGTCTTGGCACAAGGCCTTGAAAAAAATCTTATTTGTAGTCTTGGCACGAGGCCTTGACTATGTGATTATGATGTCTAGAATTATTCATTCAATCATTATGAGATTAGCTATTGATATTTCACATGGTTATTCAACTAGTAGACTACCCATGACTTTGTTTTATTATAACATTATTTACTCAGCTCATATTCCTACCATAAAGTGTTCATGTTTACTATTTGTAAAGGCATGTGTTTTCAATTATTCACCATGCCTAATGTTTATGTTTTCTTCCACTGTATTGCTTAATATTACTAAGCGTTTGAGCTCACCCATTTCTTATGTTTCATTTTCCTAGGATATGAAGAAGTTAGTTATGAGTTACTTGCGGAATAATCTTGGAAGCTTGGATTTTTTTGATGGAATAAATTAGTATTGTTTTTATTTTCAAGTTATAATGTTGAACTTCTGTATGTATCTTGTTTCCAAGACTGCTAAATAGATTGGTCCTTCGGGAATCGATTCCTTGTAATCATTCCAATGTATTAAAATAATGCACTGACTCTTGGATTCTAGGGTCGGGGCATTATAATTGGTATTAGAAGAAGTTTAGTACAAACTTTGGAAACTAGATTTAGATAAACTATGATTAAAGCACATTACACTAAGATAGACATTGAGGATTAGTATAGAATAACTTACTAGAATTTTGGTAATGTAGATATTTTGTGTATTTTCCAAGAAATACATCCATGTCTGTATACGATCAGGTAGAGGCGGCTATGGAGGAGATGTACCTTGAAGTGAAAACTCCAACAAGGAGTTTTGGGCTTGACCTGAGGTATCCTAGTACACGACAACGAGCCTTGCTGCACTCTTGGTTACAACACTCCTGGGGGATATTCTTAGGATAATTTACATTTTCTTTACAAACCGATATAAAGGAATTTAATATAAGATGAGAATAAATGACCTTGGTTAATCCTAAGGTGTTTTAAATTGAAAATAAGGTTTCATGATATTCTCTAAATAATTTTATGACTATTTTTACTCACACATTGATTTCTGGTTTTAGTCAATGGATGGATTCCAAGGAAGTCATAGTAACTTTTAGCATGATGTACAAGGTGATAACGGTGGTGGAAATTAGCAACAAAATGGAATGTTGATAGGTATAAAATATATCATGTTTTTGTCGAATCTGTTTTTTAAAAATATGATCAACAACATATATACTAACCAACTCTTGAACTCAACAAAGAAGAGAAATGAAATGAATGATAAGAGCTCCAGTAGTGGAAACCATGGAGAAAATAAACCTCAATTTACATCATGCAGGAAATTTGGAAGGAGACACCCAGTAAAGTGTATCAATGGAAAAAAGAAATGCTTTACATGTGGGAAAGAAGGACATAAAGTAGAGAATTGTCGAGGAAAAAATGAAGAGTACTATGAAAGAAAATAAAAATGGTCCCAAGAATCCATTTACAGTCATTTTCCATAAATGTAGGGGACCTGGCCATTACCCAAGTGAATTCCATATTATATATAATGTCCTCTTTGTCACGGAAGAAGCTATGTGGAAATAAATGGATGAAAAAATGTTTAAAATTATTAGTGCTCTTTGTTGATGGGATTACTTTGGAAGAATTTTATCTTGTATTTGTAACCCTACAGTTTGTCATGTGAAAATGATATTTGAGGAAGAATTATATTTTCTCTTGTGGATATAGCTATAAATAACCATTTGGTTTTAAAAGATCATTGATTTTGAGGAAATTACAAGTTATTAAATTTTGGGATGAAAATGCGAGGTATGAGATAACATTTGTGGTTAAATTATGTTATGGTTATTTTGAGTAATTTATCTCATTTTGATAATTTTATAAAATATAGTTTTTGAAAAAGGACAACATGTAGATCGTGTGACAACCCATCACTTCGGACAAAGATGATGGAATCAAACCGAAAACCAGAGTGCGATTGGGATTTATCACCTACCACAAGACTACATAAAGTCCTTGGTTAGTGTGACTAATTATTTTTAGTTAAATGATTTTATTAAGTTGATTTGGTACCTTATGTATTATCAAATGGATATCCTTAGTATAGGAAAATAATTTCATGATTAAGTGATAAATGTTATTTTGGAAGACGTTCACTCTGTTGGGAACACTATATGCCTAAGGAAAATAGAATACTATGAGATTTCATTTGAGGATTAATGGTTGATTTTTATCTATGTTTTTATTGTGTATTTATAGTGATTTGGTTTAATTATGGAAATGATTAACCTATCATAGAGAATATGTGATTAGGTTAATTACTTTTAAGTATGTGACTTTAAGAGTATTCGATGTCATTTATAGATACAATTTAACGTGGAAGACTACATAACCAAATTATTCTAAGTTTTAGGTTTCAATATTAGTTTGGATTATATTGAAGTATTTTAAGGAAAATTTTTTATTGAATGGTATTTATTTAACTTTGGGGTATTGTTGGTTTAATTTTAGAAATTAAGATTAATATTTCTTGTTCTAAAGGATTATCCTTTTTGGAGATCATCTGATCTTTTACTAACCATTTTAGTTTTGGTTAATCTCTTAAGACAATGTAAATATATTTTTTTATCCTTTTTGGATCATGTGATTATCTAGAATTTGATTCTATCTCTTCTGTGGTGACCAAGTCATCTTGAATACTCATTATTTGAAAAAATATGAGTTAGTGGTAGAAATTTATTAAAGAATGAAACTCTACTTAAAAAGTAAGTATATATATTTAAGTTCTTAGTCAATCTCATAATTAAATTGCTCAACTTTATGAAAGGTATCTTAAAACAAAAAAACATTGTCTGTTTACCTTTCCTACTGGGAAAATAATGACCATTTATCCCATCACAAGTTTGTGGTTTTCTTGTGGTTAACATTATCCAGATCATGTTTTCTATCCCTCTCCATTAGAACTTGACACTTATTTTATCTTTCATATCCATGTTTTCCTATAGGTAATCCTAGTATGGGTTATCTCGGGTGACCTTTGTACTTCTCTTTCTTTCTTTCAAAGTAATAGTTTTATTGACTCTTTTTACGATGTGTGACTTTCAATAAAGTTTCCAAGCCTAGTTTTAAAATTATGAGGAAATACCAAAAGGGGGGGATGTAATATCCCAGGTAAATAAAGAACATGACATTTTCAAATTTATTAATATTTGTGAACTAATTTCCACTTTAAAGGGGATGCTATGTTCGATGGAATACCTGATACACAACAATGAGTTTCTTTGAAATCTTACGTTGCACAATAAAAATATAATATTATTATGGTAGTTAACACCTAGTCGTTGTAATGGCGGGAATGAACAGAACAAACTACAAAATGATTATATATGTTTGTTAAATGTTTTTACATTTATCTAATAAAAGTTAGAGGCTTAAAATGTGAATGAATATAATTTTAAACATAATTTACTTTAAAAGGTTGATTTACCGCCTTTTAATGGAGAAACCTATTTAAACCTATTTTTTGTCCCATTTATATGTTCCATTTGAAAAAATAAAATTCTTCTTTAGAATAGGGACATAAAAATTTACTTTGGGTAAATTTATGGTATTTTTCTTATAAAATTCATTTTTTATGAATATTAAAAAAATACTATATTTTAATTCAAATGCGCCTTTTAATATAATTTATTTATATGGTTAGATTATCTTTATAATTGTGTTTTAAGTATAATTATATTATGTTTTTATCATCTAATCCAATGTTGTTCATTGGAATAAATTTATCTTTGAAATTGGACATAATCAAATATCAATCTTTTGATAGTTATTGTTTCTTAAAAACATTCTATTTATTTTGATAATGGGAATTAATTTAATTAATGAAACTTCTATGTTTTGAATTTGGTAAAATAGACCTCATTTTGGAATTCGGAATATCAAATATTTTTTAGGCTGAATTTTTGGTAGTTTTCTGAAAAACATCAATTTTTGATGAATAGTGAAACCACTAAGTTGTAGTTAAAAAATGAACCTTTTAATTTAAATGAAATTTTACTACTTCTGTGAATTGGATTTTGAAAACCTGACATACATTTTTGTTATTAGTAAGTAAAATGTGGTTTAATAAGATGAAAATAATTTTTGGTGAATAATAACTTTTTACTTTTATTTACCGCGGTTGAAGGTAAATAGGATAAGTCAAGTTAAAAAGAATATTATAATAAAACAAAATTACTTTAAAACTTTTCAAACCTTATTGGTTGATTAATTTATGACCATGGTCTTCTTTGGGTCGATTTTGGGACCCTATAGAGCCACTTGGGAGTGATAATGAAACTTTAGATTAATTAATTTAAAATAAAGACCAAAATGACACAAACAAATATCGTTTAGTAAATTAATTTGTACTTGGGGTTATATAAGTTATCTTTTAGACTATAAATATTAATTGGAAAAAATATTTCCTACATCATTGTATTTTTTTATAAGTTTTAGACATCAAATAAACAAAATTATTTATGACACAAAAATGATGTAGTACTTACCTCATTAATAAATGATTTTACTAAATAAGATTATAAAAATTAAAATAACATCCAAAACCTGTCCAGTTATTATTGGATGATTTTATTTCGACTATTAGTCATCTTATCTTCTACTTTAATAAGTTTTGGACCTTTAGAAACCTAATATCATTATATAATAAAATAATATTTTTACACTTTCCTAAAGAGCCCCTCCCCCCCTTATAAAAAGCCCTCACTTATAACCCATTAATAACACCTCTCAAGCCCCTTTTATCGTCCTAACCCTGCCCAAATAATCTCTCAATACCCCCATATTCCTCCTAGAAGCGTTACCTTATCTAGAAATCACTTCAAAAGGTCCTTTTGGTTTAAACCAATGGGGGTTACCCGAATTAAAGGTAACCGTTTCTCTTAAATTCATTTCTTTTATTTTACTTCTCCAACCCCTAAAATATTTTCACTACTTTATTTTATTATAACAATAGTATCCAAAATATACTAGTATGTTTTATGAGAATTAATTGAATTACACTTACACACACATTCATCTAATGAGTAAAGAACATATTATTTCTGCGAATGGTAAACTAACACCTCATGAAACGATGATTGTTCAATTATTTCCTACCGCCTCTCATGGTGGACATTAAGATGGAA
Organism: Viscum album; assembly: GCA_963277665.1. NCBI lineage: Eukaryota > Viridiplantae > Streptophyta > Magnoliopsida > Santalales > Viscaceae > Viscum > Viscum album. The sequence continues at coordinate 1,731,378,231 of OY728131.1, read as the reverse complement.
GTGTATTTATATATGATAAATATTATGTTGATTTTTTATTTATGCTTCTGAATTTTCCATTTATATCATTCCTTTATGGTTTTCATTATGTTTAAAACACGATAATTTCATTTGAGGAAGTGTGAACTACCGCCCCCTCAAAGTGATATGAATTGTTAATGAATTATGTGGGAAGTATGAAGGATTGAGTTAATTATATTACATATTATATTATACTGAAATTATAATATAACTATGTATCATTATGTTTTAATTCCATTAAAATACAAAATATAAATGAAAGTAGCGTTCATGCGTACGTACGGCTTACCGTCTCCATGAACGGTGCATTTCATTTCTTATCTCCAAATGTTATATACTATTATAAATACAAATATATACTTGATATATAATATATATATATATATATATGATATATAAATCATTTATATCATTCTGGAGATAATGTAATTTTTTACCACATGGAAAAATTGTAATTATAACAAGTTCATTTTGACTCAAGTTCCGAACATCGATAAAATATCCAATATGAACTCAAATAATTAACTAATTATTATAGCAAGGTAATAAGTAAAATAAAAGGAATAATAAACTTGCAAAAATTTCTTAATCAAGGATAAATTAACTTAAGACTATTATTCAGGAAGAAAAATGAACATACAAGATAAATCAAACTTAAGGTAAGGGGTTTCTTATCTCACTTTTAATTCTGTGATATTTCCATTGTTCACTACTTATTTATTACATGTGGTGTATTGCGTACTTCCATTTGATATATATTTTCATGATTCTATTTATATTCATGGTATTATGTGAATTATTTTGTGTTTATTAACTTTTGGTCATACGACTCTATTGATTACAACGTGTTAAGGGGATTGCATCTCCCTTCTTATTCCCGTGATATTCATGCTATATTGCCACTATTTTCTTTTTTGTGGTGTATGTACTGCCCATGATTGTATACTTTGTGTAATATCCTTGAATTTATATGTATTTGCATCTTCATTGTATGATACTTCTTTCATGGGGTGTATGTTTCATAAATTACCAAATCGGTAAGGGAATTTCAAATTTCAATTTCCACTCATTGGGCTTTATGCATACTTCATTGATTCTTTTACTCCATGATTATCTGTGGAATCACTATTTATTATTTGTGTAGTAATTACCACTCCCCTATATTTTTATATACTTTTGATGCACATAATCACTCCATTTATAAATTCTCAAGTCATCGATATGAACTTGATAAGAGTAATTTTAGCTCAATCTCCATTCATTGAGTTAAACATCCAATTCATTGGTGCTGTTTTTACAAGAATAGGTGTGAATGTCCTATGATTTATTTACACTGAATTTCCAATCATATTGAGTGTATTTATATTTTTCACACTTAAGTATTTCATTGATTTATCCTTAACCTAAGGATACTGTCTTTATAAGGTATTTCATCTCAACTTATATTCCATTGAGACTTCATTGTTGTTATGCGCCAATTCACTTTTATTTGGTGTATATACTTTACTTTGACATAGTATATCATGAATCCTTTTATTCTAATTATATTATAATGTTTTTATTACCTCTATTATTTTTATTAGAGCGTCTCTCATTTGGTTAGGAACTCTAACAAAAATATCATTTTAAATGTTTTAAAAATTTATTCTTCTAAATATTTCTCATTAATGTACATGTTTTAAAAATAGTTTTAATAATTTATTTATATGGATATTAATGTTTTAAAATTAAAATTCCTTTTAAAAGTTTCAAAGTAACATGGGACACTTTGATTCAAAAATCTATTTGAAACAACTTCTTGATAAATAACGATACTTTTAAATGTTTTCAAGAAAAAGGGGGATATTTATCTCAAATAATTTTGATGATTATTTTCATTTATGTAAATATCCTTCATTATTACTAATTGAGGTTAATTTAATATAATACAATATTCCATATTGTATTGAATGAGTTATGTTTGACTGTGGATGTGATATTTTTTTTCCATTCATGGTTTGTGGTTAAAATATTTACATTCCGTATGCTAGTTTTAATATGAATGTTGAGATAATGTTTCAACCTTTTCATATGAGGAATGAATTGGACTTAGTAAGTGACAGGTGGAGCCCGGTATAGATCCTCGATGCATCGGTTGGTCTAATGAGACAAAATAGTGTCTTGGCATAGGGCCTTGACAAAATCTTATTTGTAGTCTTGGCATGAGGCCTTGACTATGTGATTTTGATGTCTGGAATTATAAATTCCATCATTATGATATTAGATATTGATATTTCATGTGGTTATTGGACTAGTAGAATACCCATGACTATGTTTTATTATGGAATTACTTACTCTACTCATATTCCTTCCATAAAGTGTTCATGTTTACTATTTATAAAGGCATGCATTTTCAATTATTCACCATGCCTAATGTTTATGTTATATTACCCTGTATTTCTTACTCTTACTGAGAATTTGAGCTCACCCCTTTCTTATGTTTCATTTTAATAGGATATAATGAAGGTAGTTATGAGTGACTTTCTGGAATAATCTTGGAATCTTGGGTGTTTCTAATGGAATAAATTAGTGTTGTTTTTCTTTTCAAGTTGTAATGTTGAACATATGTATATATCTTGTTTCTAAGACTGCTAAAATAATCAGTCCTTCGAGACTTGATTCCTTGTAATCATGCCAATGTATTAAAATAATACACTGGCTCCTAGATTCTGTGGTCAGGGCATTACATTAATGGACCTTTAGATTTCATTTTTTAGGTATTGGGGAAGTTAAGAAGAATATTGGAGGTGGGTGGTGGAGGAGGAGTAGAGTTATTAGCTAATATTTTAGCTGAAATCATTGATCACATAATGACCATGTGAATTTCACTATGTTTTTTTGGGTTTATAAAAGAGGTTGTTACAGTCTAGTATGCTATATCATGATTGATGAGGTTTCATTGTGGGGTGATGTTTTTCTTCTTGGAACTTAGGCTATTATATTTTGGTGTCATTAGATCTAGTTGTAGGAAGCCTATTATGGAATGATGTGTTTCATTATAGTGAAAAGTGTTCTGGGTTAATCTTTTATAAGGGTTGTCATGTTTTAGCGTATCATATTTCATCACAAAGGCCTTGAGAATATTATTATTTAATTTTTACCATTTTTAGGATTGTTGTGTTTTGGTGTTTGTGTTACGTTTTGACCTTGGTTCAAGGGGTTATCAGGGTTGTGGTGGACATTCAAGGATTGTGTTTTCATTATTTGGTGTTCAAGAATTAAAATTTTACCCTCCTTATTATTCCACAATTTTCCTTGGTTTCATATAATTTAAGAGGTTATATTTTTTGATATTTTGGGAGATCAACCCATTATTTCTTAATCAGGCCACCATTACAGCTTAAATAACACCATCATGTTGTGATGATATATTTAATTGTTTTAAATCTAAATTTTGGAACTCTCTTAGATTCTATCTAATTAATATAAATTTATTTGAACATTATGTTACCTATGAAGTTTATTGAGTTCCCTTTTGTCATTCCTTGATGGATTTTAGTCCTTGGATTCATGTGATCGAGATCCTTCCATCCAAGGTTCGATTATTTTCCCAATTTCATTGTTCTCCTATTATTTACTCTAAAATGGACTATGGTTGTGGTTTGACATCAATTTGGTATGTTTTTGGTGACTTTGGTTCATATTATTCATGTGTTTTGAAATAACATAAGTTGTTTATGGTTACTTTAGAGATTCTTAATGGTGTGATCATCTTCATCTCTTCACTCTCTCATGATAGTTGTTGAAGCTTTAGTCGAGGTACAAGATTCGTGATACCCATTATTTTGTTGAAGAAATAATTTTGAATTACCATTTCTATATTTTCATTAAATAAATGGTTAGTATTTACTTAATAAACATAAATAATCATACTAGAGAAAATTCAGGGAAAAATGTGACTCAATTGATTTTTATGAATTTATCTGACATTATCGACATGTTATTGTTTTTTGGATATTTTATATTTATATGAAACTATTTCCTTCTAATTTTTTTTCACCTTTATAATTGTATAATAACTTAATGATGGTAAAAAATATATATAATGGGAATTTATAATTATCAATTTTGTTTTTTATGCATAAGGGTTTAAATGAATATAGAGGTAGGATTAAAGAATATTGTATGATATGGGTTGTTATTGTGATTATTTTAATTTCATGCTATGAATTGAATTATTCAACTTTTGGTTAGTTCTTCATTGGTTTAATTGGTATTTTTGGTTGGATTTTAGTGATTACATGAAGTATGGTTGTTTTTGTGGTGGCGATATATCTATATGTTGCGGAAAGGGGGATGATTTTGTGGCTGTGGTGGTTGTTAGTTGGGATTTTATGGTTGTGGATGTGATTTTTCAAGAGGATTTTTTGTTTGGTGTCTTGATGTATAGTAATATAAATTGTGGTGGAAATAAATGAAATTATAAAAAAATATGGGTTAAACATGATAATAATGAAAATTTGATGAAATGTGAAAGGGGATGATTAATATAAAATGATAAGTGGAAAAAATGACTATGTTTAAATGACTAAATGGTGGTATATAATAAATATAATGAAATGAATATAATGTGGTTGGTTTGGATAATATATAAATTTATAATGATGTGATAAAATGGAAATTTTTTGTTATTTTGTCACTTTTTTGTGATAGTGGTGTGGTTGGTTTGTGTTGTGATTAACTATGGTAGCGGTTGTTGGTGTGATGTATTTTAGATGATGTGGTTATACCACATTATATAATAAATTTAATTCATTTTAGAGTCAACTATTAGGTGATTTTAATGGGTTTTATTATATATTTTCTATATTTTATGTTATTTCTTATACCCCACTACCTGAGTCGGGTATTCATACTAACTCCCATATGAGGTCATGGGTTCCAGGTGTTTTCCCTAACATTTAAGATGGAGCTGACATAGATGGATGACTACTCCATATTACTTTATCTCTCTTCCAGATATAGTATAGGTTATGATTGTATAAGGTTATGATTCATGGTATATAATGGCTTTAGGATTGAGTGTCTATGTTGTGGTTGTGATACAGATTCATGGGGAGGTTGAGATGCATGGTTGTGATATGGTGATGTAGTCTATGGTTGTGTTTGTGGTATAATGTGGCTATTTTATGAGGTATGTGGACATGGATGTTTGGTTTTGGATATGATTTAGTTACGTAGTTATGTGTATATGTAAGGGATGAGAGTGCCATGGAAAATGTCATTGGGGAGTGAGGGTAAATAGATTAGTAGGGAAGTGGTTCCCTAATTCCTTCATGTTATATTTATCTTGATATTATATTTTATTCTTACATATAATATTGGGTGAGTGCGGATTTGTAAGGATGGGTAGTAGTGGCATATGATAGGTAATGAGTTGATTCAGATATTTATTCATTAAGACATTAGTATACTTCTTCCACATTTACATAAGAGGTTTTATTGATGATTCTATTGAGTATACTTGTATGCCCACGTATCTCCCTCTCTTCATGTATATGTATATATATATATTGTAATGAACTAAATATAAACATCCATAATCACTCTATAATTCCACTATTTATATCCTCTATTGAAATAATTACATTCTCATGACCTTTTAGGTATAGAGTTTTTAAAGAATTAATAAAAAAACTTACATAACAAACCCCATATCAAAAGTAATTTTTTCTAACTAAAACAAACTCACCAAGTGATACATTCACTTAATTTAAGGATAAATACTCATATTAAAAAATTTGAATTAGTCTTCAACATATATAACATAATTCCATACTAATGATACCCTTATAAAAACATCATTCATAATACTCTTCTTCATTACTCGAGGAAAGGAAGTGTAAGAAAGGGTGAGATTAAATTCTCTATAAATTTAAACATAACTAATAAAAATCAAATATCATAAGTTAGTATATGATTATCATATGGGTATGATAACATAATCAAAGTTCATTGAAAAAACATATGATTATAACCAATAAAATATAGATCATAAATCACAAGTAATAAAATAAATCATTTGGAATAACATAAGAAATGAATCATAAGAGTATAGAAACACGAGTCAATAATAATGACCCATGAATACATAACATAGGAATAATAATGTTGAACATACATAAGAATAAAAAATCTATCCTTATATCAAGGATATTTAAATATTACCTTATATGTCATCTCATGAGACATAAAGATTTATCTCATGCATTGGAGGGATATATAATTAATATTCCACCCGTCACATAATGAAAACCATAAATATCTATTCCAAAAGAATGTGAAAACCTTCATAAGCCCCCCATAAATTAATTAAACCATGGGGGAAAAATGAGTTTCATGAAAACATTTACAATACATTACCATAATCTATCTAGAGTAATAAGGTGGATGGTATTATTAGAGAATATCCCTAGTGAAGCAGAAAAAACATTAATGGATATTGACATTAATGAAAAAACTTTTATAAGAGAATTGCATTTTTCTTGAAAAGAAATAATAATAATCCTTTTTATTTTTGTTAAATATTATTCTCAAATAAAATAATTAAAAAAATAATGTTAATAGAAATTAATTTAGAAAAAAAATGAAAACTTAGAGAGGAATCCTCTTAAATAAAAATGAAGAAGATGGTAGAAAAATGTGTTCAGGTGGAAATTGTTAAAAAATAAATTCCTTTAATTATTTTGAAAATAAATTAAATTGAAATAGTAATTTATATTAATAAATCACATATATATATAAGTACATTTATAAAATAAAAAAAAAGAATATGAACATGGAGGAGAAATAATCACATTTTTAATAAGAGATAAGTTCAGTTCCAATTATAAGAATCATTTTAGTTGATTTGAGAACCAAGGAGAAGTGAAATGGTAGGGAGACATGTAAACTCCATAAAATAACCAAATTATAATAAAATATATGGTGTTTTAAATATAAATATTAAACAATTTCCCCTAATTTAAAATTAACATAAATAACCGTGATTTCAAATTGAGATTAGAAAATAAACACTTACACTCTTGGAAAATTTTGAATCAAAATACATTAAAAGAGATAAATTTAAATGTAATTTTAAATAACTTAAATTTAATGAAAATAATTATAAAACATATTCATGGGAAATATACACACTACCAAAAAGTAAAAAAATTGGTGAATATGAAGCATATCTTAATGAAGGGAAATTTAGATGGGAAAACCTTATAAAGATCGTAACAGGTGAAGTAAGAATCTTTTAAGGAAAAGTATATATTAAAATAATTAAACCCATATAATTTTTTTTTAAAAAAACATAAAAAATTTATAGGTTATAGTTCACATAATATTAGAATAAAATATTCAATTTAGAAAGGATGTAACTCATTGAAAGGAAATTAAGTTAAGAATCCCCTTACCTCGAGTCCCAAATCACCTTATACATCCTTTAAACTCATGAATAATAACATTATACTAATAATTTAATTAATTTAGAATATTTTTTCATCTTAATTTAATTTTTATTATTTATTTTATTTCATTTATCATCATGTTTCATTCATTTCTGAAATCTGTATAGTTTCAGTTAGTCATTTTGAGGTCGTTCGATTCACAATCTCCAAAACTACTATAGTATAAATATAATAGTCAATTGTAATTGTATAATGGTTCCATAATATATATATATATGTTTCAATTTACTATATTTATATCATTATAGTATAATTGATGTTTAATGGGTTATGTAATAGTTAACATTTAGAGAATATTCCCAGATAGACCAATTTTTGATAGTTAAGAAATGGCTGATTGTTTCCTTTTAATTCCACTTTTATGATTGATATTTTACCATTACAAAATATTAATCATTAAATTAATTTAATATTTATTTTATATTCAATCATGAAATTAATTTTTATAAATATACTTGAAATATGTAAGTTTATGAATACATTATTGTTTACTTAGGTACTATATGTTTTTTTGATAGAGTTTAACATAAGAAAATTCCAATAAATATTTGAGTTTTATAAAAACATTAAAATATAATTAAACAAATATTTTAAGGTTAATTTTAAAGTTAAATTATTTCAATTCAAGGAATGATAGGAGAGTTGAAATGAAAGGGAATAACTTTGAAAAAACCCATATTTTGACGTAGTAATGACTTATGAAGAACATTTTGATGAGGATTAATGGATGATATCTCATCATTTATTGATAAAAAATATTAAAAAACCTTAGTAATAAAATCATTTAATCAAAATAAATAAAATTTTAAATGAGTTTTAATATAAAGAATCATAAATAAGAAAGGAAAAAGTGGTTTGAAAACCCTTACCTTCTCATTGAATACCCAATTTTGGACTAAGATTAAAGCCTATAGATAAATGAATTTTAGAAAGGCTAAAACATTATATATATATATATAAATAAGTTTATAAATTAATTTTGGTATAATATTTACAGAAAAAAAATTATATGTATTTTAGAAAGGTTTGAATGGGTCCCCTTTCATAGAAAAACTTTAAGGTATTTTTCAAAAATATTATATCTTTAAGGGTCAAGAATGAAATTATAAAATATAAAGTCATTAATAAATAAGAAATAGATTATATGATCAAAAATATACCACCATAATTTACTCAAGATAAGATTTTATGATTTTTTAAGGATTTATAAATGATTTTAAATATAAAATACCCTTTGAATTCATTTACAGGGTTAATCTCATACTTTGACTTTAAAATTATCTACATAACAATGGAATTGGGATTTAAGAATTAAAATAATTTAGTACATATAATTATTATCCCAAAAAATAATAGACACCATAATTAATCCAAATATTATTAAATATCTTTAAAAAAATTAACTTTGACTTTTTTTTACTTGCAGAAATTTATCCTTGATGTTACATAAGTGTTTTAGATAATTATACTATTAATTAATATTAGAAATATATTTCCAAAATAAATATAATTTAATTTTAATAAATATAATCATAAAAAATAATTAATTTCAATTTAAATCATGATAACATTTTTAAAATAAGAATCCTTACTTTTCTTACATTGCACAAGCATTCGGTAAGCATTTGGATAATTAACTTATCATCTAATTACAAAATTCATAAATATAAATCAAAAAAAATTATTACTCATAATTATTTATCATTTAATGTTAGAATAGAATTAGTCCCTCTTAAATATTATCTCAAATACCCTAATTTTATCTTTTCCAATGATGTACAAGCAATACATCAACACCACCAAATGTTTTATATTTATATTGACATAAAAATTAATTTATATTTATTGGATAATTATTTTATGATATATTATTTATATTATCTTTTAAAACACTTTAAATAGGTTTTATAAATTTTTAATTCATATTTATATCATGATGATCTCATAAATGTTATGGTATTAATAAAAACTATATTTTTTTTATTATTCACCAAAAACTAAACTTAATCTAAAAAATCTAAAAAATTAATCCCAAGATAACATTGAAATGGTTATATGAAAAAATAATTTCCATTTTATAAAAAAAAATTATATAAAAATTATATTATACTTTAATATAAAATTATATAATACACAAGGAAATAATTTATTTATAATCAAAACTATTTATTTTTCAAATGAAAAACCATACTCCTGCTTTATAGTTTGATAAAATTATATAATTTAATTTTAATAAAATAATTATCAACCTAAATTTATATAAATAATATAAATAATCATATATAATAATTAAATAACTCTTTAAATAGATGAAAATAAGAAATTATGTTAAGAAAATTTATTTAACTTTTAAATAAAAAACCCCTTATGATATGAAGTAAACACAATAATTTTATATATATAATGAGTATCTAATTAACCACATAACATCATTTTAGGCTTGATATAAACACACACACATACACATATATATGTTTTAAGTAAACACAGAATTCATAATCTTGAATATTAATATACCATAAAGGGATGTATTTTTAAAAATATATGGTTGTCACTTTCCCCCTTAAAGAAACATCCATGAAAATTTAATTTATTCTTACCAAAATGAGTGTATATTAGCATAAACATAATATTATATGTATATTTTATTAATAAATTTAATATCATGGTTAATCATAGGAAATTTATCTTTTTAGGAATTAAATATTTTTAAACCACTATATATACATTCATATGACTCATACTTGTGAATCCGTCTCCAAAGGAATTCCATGATAGTCTCGTGATGTTTCCCATATAAGGATCGATAGATTTTTTTTTAATTTTTCTTAAGGAATTCATTTACCATATGGTTGAGAATATGTGATAATATACTTACTTAATATTTTTTTTTTCTATAATCACAATTTCATCCTTTGTATTTATGTTTTGATCAGATTTCTACACTGATTCCCTTCATATTCCAAAACAAGGATTTCCCAAGATGAATTTTTCATAATTGAAGACAAAAATAAACTATTATACTTTATAAGATACACTAAATAATAATGTTATTAAATTTATAATTGAATTTATGTAAATTTATTCCTCATGATTTTCTCCATTTATTAAAAACTAAAATAGTTAGTGTCAGTAAAAAAAATTCCCAATAAAATCATAATCTTATATTATTTTAAAAAGAAATTCTATAATACTTTAACCTTAAAAACCTTCATTATAAATAATACCACCAGTTCTACCCAGTTTATTTTATGTTTTATCTAATAATTCCTCTTCACCCAATATATTAAAATAATTAAACCTAAAAAATAAAGCAAAACATTGATCAACATAATAAACTTATCAAAAAATTACTAGACCTCAATAATTACCATAATCCTCCTTATAAATTTCTAATCCAAAAATATTTTTAGAAAATAATTATATAAACTCCCAAAACCATTTACCAATTATCCTAAAATATCCATAATCTTCTTTATAAAAAATCACATTCTAACCAATAATTTATTTAATAATGCATGTTCCAAAAAATACAATAAAATTATTATAAAATAACTTTAATCACATTTTAACCAAATCAATTTTTAATAACCAAGGTTATCTATACTACTAAACTTACATTCTCAAAATCAGCTATCCCTTTATCCCAATAAACTGTAATTAGATCAACATTAGATCATATACCTATCTAAAGGGTTATATATACCTCAATGAGGTATTATTATTAGAAAATCAATATACATATCCCAAAATATAATTAATCACCTTAAAATCCAATGAAATAAGACCTTAAAAATGTATATATGCCTTTGAATTTATAACCACTATTAAATATATTAACCCAATATTGTACCTAAATATATTGAATTATCTTTTACCGATAACACCATAACCTATAAAATTATCTAAAACCTTATTTGATACAAATTTAAATTACCTGAACATAACTATCTATAATCACTCTCTAATTATAAGATTTATAACCAATATTTCATTACTAATATTCCTATGAAATTTTAGGTTTATAATTTTAGAAAATTAAAAGAACTATTATTTAAAAAAATCCATACCAAAAATAATTTTTTACTAATAAAATAGACTCATCAAGTGATACTCTTGATTCATTTAAGGATAAAATAACGTATTTGGAATGTAATTACTAAATATTTTACAGTATAATTTTTTCCCTTTAAATAAACTCTAAGTTAATAGATTGTTCCACACACAACATATAATTAAAATAATACAAGAAATATTATATAATAAAGCTATATTAATAATGAAACATATGGTATATAAAAATATTATAATCAATTATAAATTCATAAAAAATAGGATTAATAATACTTAATATTTTAAAAGGGTGTTTTTAACAAAGTTGTTTCTCTTTATATATTATATTTTCATTTAAAAGATAAATTTATAATTATTAGAATTTTAATTTTTAAAAATGAATTTTATTTTTGAATTTATCATTTCAAAATTATCTTACAGTGTTTTTTATTTTTTCTAAATTAAATGGTTTTTTGTTGAAAAGTGAAAATACTGATTTTTCTAAAATTATCACTTTTCTGAGATTATTTTAACACAAGAATGAATTAAAAATTTATGAAACATTTTATATATATAAAACTTATATATTTGATAATTAATATAAATTAACATATTGTTTTATAAATTCAATTGCATTTTTTTCATAAAAATGTGATTACTGTGATTAAAGTTAATGACCGTGATAATAGTGAAAGCATTATTTTCAATGAAATATTTTATTAATATTGTGTAATTTTAATATAATAAATTAAATTAATATATTTTAAATAATTAATTTAATATGATTTTTAAACACATATATAATTATATTAACACACATTTAATTTCTAATCAATGCTAAATAATATTGAGAATGAATAATGGTTAAAAACTCTTTTTTTTCAACAAAAAATAGTATTCTATATATGGAATATTTTAATTTAAAATTTAACTTTTTATGATTTATAATTTTATTTATATTAAATTAAGATTATATTTTGGATAAATTCACCAAAAATTGGTTATCAAGGATATTTTATATTTTTAGTAAAACATAATTTACTTGGGTAAAAAAACTAGTTTCCTTAGTAAAAGAAAATAAAGGTAAAAGTAAAAATATAAGAGTAAATAACTTCAAAAATTCTTAAAACATGCATGAAATACTTTATTAAGGGTTTATAAACCCAATATCACAAAAAAATCAATTATTTCAAATTTTTAGAATCATTTATCCTTGAATAATGTAATGATATCATTGAAATTTAAAGGGAATTAAAAAATGTTCTCGTTTTATTTACTTATAAATAGAGATCACTTCCAAAGATTAAATGACCCACATTCCCTTATAAATACCCTAAAAAAACAACCCAGTTTTCCTTTCATATAATTCCATTTTATTTACTAAATCCCATGTCCACTACAAGATCTCTTAAGTCCTTTAATTCTAATGAGTTTATCAAGAGGAAGTTAGAGGTCTCGACATAAGTGTACTTACTCCTTACCTTTTCTTCTTAATGTTTCTATTAAAAACCTACCATAACCATAGTATTATAATGAAATTAGTATTATTATTATAATACTAAAGTTTTATTATATTAATGGAACAATTTTAATTTATTCCTTCTCATTTACTTAGAAAATAAAAGAACAACGATCGTGTATTCGACTGCATCCACGAAGCGACTTCTTACCTTTTTCACCGCCTATATCTTCACTAGTTATAAGAATATAATTGGAGAATAAATGTTAATTTTATAATATAATTATTATTATTAATAAAAAAAATTACAATTCACCTTCTTCCCCTCTCATTCATTTGGAAATGAAAATTTTAATCGTGCGTTGTGCGGAAAACCGCCTCCACGATGTAATGTTTTTCATTTTCATATTAATTTTATATATTTATCCAAACCAATTTAAAATATAAATAAAAAAAATAAAAAAATATAAATAATATCATTATTAAATTATTATAATAATATTATACACTTCCTTATCCATACTCACCAATCGAGTTATAACAGGTTCTTGTTTGGGTTGGTTTAACCACCTACATGAATGACATAATAAAACTATATCATTGATGAATATAGGAACTTGAATTAGCATATTATTATAAGTTAGTAAAAAAATAATTTTTATGGATATAAAAATTTTATATTATCTATTTTAATTATTATTAAAATTTTATATTCGATGATTAAAATTACCAAAATAAGCCGACACCGATTCAATTTTCAAGAAAAATAACAAACATAACCAAAATCTATATAATAAATTAAAATAATATGATAATAAATGGTCTATGGTAATTAAATATATATTAAATTTTTTTTTAATCAGTTATCTAATAAATTTAATTTTATTATTCATGAAGTTAGGCATATACCCACAGGTAATGTGGAACACATTGAGATTTTTTTTCTCAAATTAAATTTCTTGAGAAATATTTATTATTACACACCATGTTTTATTTATAATGGTGTATCTAATTAAACTTTAATATTTTGTATCATAATTATATTATATTTCATGATATTAAATTTTTTATTCTCTTTTCTTTCTCTCATGGGGTTGGACTCGAAAATTACATGAGATGTAAGGGTTTGTAAAAACTCAATTTTCTTCCATTAAGTTAAAAACTTTATAATTAAAATATATTGTTACAAGTTTTATTTATTATAACTAATGGATACTTTCTATTTTATTTCCTTCTTATTTTATAGGGTTCCAAAATTATTCCTTATACCCTTAGTATCCAATGATTATTACCTTAAGGATTATGTTACTTGAATGGGTTTATTGGCCTCAATTTCTATTTCATGAGACATATTTATTTTTATGCACAAATTTAATTTTATATTGTGTTTATAATACCTATATGTTATATTATATCATGAATTATATTTTATTCATGGTATTTAAAGTTTAGCTTCAATCTATTTATCCTTTAAATATTTTGATTTAAATATTACTAAAGTAGTAAGGTCGCTTTTCCCAACCTCATTTTAAAATCTAGATCTCTAAAATGTAATAACCCATTCGAGGAAGTTTTATAGTTTTTCTCTACAAAATCCCAATCATTTTATTATCCTATAGTTATTGTGGGAGATCTTTTTTTCACTTTCCATTAATTTAAAATGATTGTTTTATAATCTATTAAAGCGATTTTGGTTTAAACAAATTTATTTTAAAAATATAAAAAATTGATTTTTTATGTTTGTATTTTATCTTCGATTACAAATTTTATCGATATCCTTATATTTTTTTTTCAAAAATAGAAAAATTCATTTTCAAATACCTTGAATTTATTTTCAATTTATTTTCAAATATTTTTTTAATGTTTTTTATTTTGTTTCTTTAAAAAAAATATTTATCATTTATATGTGAGAGTATCTTTCTTCTACTATACTTTGTTCATTTGAAACTTTATCTATAAATTTTCATGGTTTATAAAATAAATTATTCTTATATTAATTTTATATAATATGTCTTTTAAAATTCATTCAAAAATCAAGGATATTTTTTATTTATAAAGTGGTTTTTTTCTAAAACACATAAAAATATTTTTTCTTCTATGTCATTGTCCTTTGATTTATATTATTCTTTATCAAGGATATTATTTAAATGATACCATCCACCTTATTTCTATGAATTAATTACTTAATGTCCTTCTCTTTTGTAGGAATGATCCATCACTAACTTTTTCTTGAATAGTCATCTTATATATATAAATATTAGTTTTCTTCCAATTATTTTCCTTTGTGAACACTATATTTCATTTATATAATTGAGGGGTGTTCACCTAGATTATATACATCAATTTATTTTTTAAATTATTGAATTAATTGTATACCCATTTATTATATGGTGTAATTACCATATGCTTTATTATCTTGGTTGAATGGTATTTACCTAGAATGTTTTTGAATATATTTGGATACCCATTTATTTTAGATTGGTTTATTATGTTATGATTTTTGATGGAATTATAAATGATTTATTTTTTTTAATTCGTTTTGAAAAGGATATAAAACCCATTTTCTTTCCATGGTATCTTTATGATATGATGAATGATTGATTTTAATAAGTAAACATATATATGGATGAATGATGTCTGGGGTCCTATATAACCCTCCAATTCATTATTTAAATGTATAAATCTCATGATATATATACATGAGAATAATTTAGTTTTTAAAAATAATTGGTGAAGGTATATTAATCAAAAAGGTTATGTATACATATGTAGAACTGAGGTGTCTCATAAAAATGGGTGCTATTGTGCGACTCATGATGGAGATGCCTCATTATGCTAATATTGTCCCACAATTATCTAATTATACCTTGTTTCTTTGATATATGGAATATACATGATGTATTATTATGTTATTACATGCCTTAATCCATGATTTATGATCTATGATTTATTGGGTATAAATTTATCATGTATTCAGATTATACCCATTTTCTCATCTTATGCTCTCTTATGACATTTGATTGTTATCATCTATCTACAAACTTAATGAGAATTTGAGATCACCCATTTATTATGTGTTTTATCCTTAGTTTATGATGCTGTGTGTAACCTATGATACGTCTAGAAGTGATTATAGTATGTTCCCATTATAGATAAATGTTTACAGGTTTTTTTAAAATAAGTAACCTATGTAACTCGTCCTCAAAGACACTAAACCAAAATTTTCTCCAAGTTGTGTGATATTATTTTGAGAAGTAATATTAATTTTGAAATTTTTGAAAACTTAGATTAGATAATATCACTTTTTATTAAATTAAATTTTAAAATATGTTTTTTATCTTCATACCTAGGAGTATAGGTTTTGTATGCCTCATGGAGATTTTAATTATTTTTCAATATGTCTGATAAAATTATCCACACATGAGAACCTTATTGACATATAATACACAATAATCTTTTTTATTACTTTGGGAATATAAATAAAGTAAAGGGTTAGATAAAAACCTCAGTATGGGTAAATATAAGAGATAAAAATCAAAGATTATAAGGGAGCATAAGATGATCATATGGGTATGAGAACATAATCCAAGTGCATGGATAAAATATTAAATAATCATACCTAATAAAACATAGATCATAAATCATGATATGTGAAATAATTGTTTTAGTATAACATAATACATGAATCATAGGAGTGTAGAAACATGAGTCAATAATCACAATCCATGAAAAAAACATATAAATAAGAATACAAAACATACATAAGAATACAAAATCAATAATTATTTTTAGGCTCACTTCCAAGTCCATTATCACATGGTGGTAAGAGTACCATAATTGATTGGGTTCACTCTCCATTCCCAAAAAATTAGTGTAAAGAGTACCATAGTGGACTGGGTTCACTTCCCAGTCTCTTAAATATCATATCGTGAGATATAAATATTTACATAAAAAATTGGAGGGATATATAATTCCAATCACACCTATTGCCTAATGAAAACCATATATATTTGTGGAACATAAACATAGAAAAACTCATAATTATATTATATATTAATTAAAACCATGTAAAGAAAAAGGTTTCATGAAAAAATTCACAATACATGAGCATAATCCATAAAGAGTAAGAAAGTGTACGGTGTCTCTTGGTCATATCCCCTATGAAGAATAATAAACATTAAAGGATGCTAACATAGATGAAAAACACTTTTAAAAGAGAATTGTAAAATTATTTTGAAAAGTAAGAATAAATATAATTAATTTTTTTGATACTTTTTATTTTAAAATTTAATAATTAATAAAATAAATGGAATATGAATTAATTTGTAAAACCATGAACACTCTGAGAGAAATATTCTTAAATAAAAACGAAGATTATGGTGAAAAAATGTGTTCATGTAGAAAAAACTAAAAAAATATTCCTTTCATTATATAATAAATAAAGTCGATAAAAATTGTAAATTAACTTATAAAATCATATAGTTATAGATAATTACATTTTAAAAAAAAATTATGAACATGGTGGAGAAATATTCTTGACTACAATGTTGAGATAAGGCCGGTTCCACATACAAGCATCCTTTTAGTTTATTTGAGAACATAATGGATGTAAAATGTTAGGAGGACATGTAAATAATAGAAAATAGATAGAGGATAAAAAAACTAAATGGGGGGTTTATAGAGAAATATAAAATAATTTACCCCAATTAAAATTTAACAAAAATAACTTTTATTTGAAAGTGATATTTCAAAATAAACCCTTATGAATTTAGAATATTTTAAATTAAAATACCTTGAAGGATAGAACTTGTAATTTATTTTTAAATACATTTAATTTAAATAAAATAATTATAAAATATATTCACGTATACAATATAAACCATACAAAAATAAAACAATTTTTGAATATGAATCATATCTCAATGAAGGAAATTGAGATGAGAAACCCATAAAAATACCGTATCAAGTGAAGTAAAAATCTATCAACGAAAATAATCTATAAAATAAATGTAAATAAACATAAATAAAGTTTAAATAAAACAAAATACATTCATAGATTATATTTCACATGTTATTTGAATAACATATTTAATAAAGAAAGGATATAACTCAATGAAAGGAAATTGAGTTAAGAATCCCCTTACCTCAAGTCTTGAGTTACCTTATATGTTCTCTAACCTCCTAAATAATAAAACTATATTAATTATTTATTTTATTAAAAACCATTTTAATTTTTAATTTCCTTAATATTATTCCTTTAATTTAATTTATTATTGTGTATCATTCATTTACCGAATTTATATAGTTCATGTTATTATTTTTTAGGTCCTCCAGTTCACAATCTCTAGAACTGCTATGGTATAATTTAATGGTCAAAGTCATTTTATAATGGTTAATTTTTTTAAATGTATTATATCTATATAATTATATAATCATGTAATTTAAATAGGTCATGAAATAGTTACTATTCAGATAATCTTCCTTATTAATAGAGTTTTTGACAGTAATAAAATGACTATGATTTTTTACTTTTAATTCCATTGTTCTGACAGATATCTTACTAATTAAAAATCATAATAATTAAATTAGTTTAATATTAATGTTAAATTAATTAATGAAATTAAATTTTATGAATAATCCTGAAGTATAAAATTTTATGAAAACATCAACATTTACTTTAGTATCATAAAACTATCCAGTTAATTAATGTTTCTTGATAGATATTGAAGGAAGGAAAATCAAATAAATGTTTGAGTTTTATGAAAAAATTATAATATAATTATACTATAATGTAAGGTTTATTTTTAAATATTACTCATGTTATTTAAAATAATTAGAGAATAGGTGAAATGAAAGGTATTATTTTGGAAAAACCAATATTTTGACATAGTAACAACTTATGAAAAACAGTTTAGTGAGGGGTAATAGATGATATATCATCATTTATGGATAAAAAAGATGATAGTAACATATTAATGAAATAATTTAAAATAAATATGTGATGTTTTAGAATATTTTTAAGAAAAATGATACTAAATAATAAAGGAGAAAGAATCTTGGAAAACCTCACCTCTCCCTTTAAACCACCTCCTTCAGACTAAGCCAAAATCAATAAGATAAAAGACGTTTTGAAAGTAAAGAGAATTATTATTTTTTAAGGGGATGCTTATAGATTAATTTGGTTATAATAAAAATATAAAAACTAACTTAACTTGTGTTCTAGAATGTTTATAATGATTTCCCTTTGATAAGAAAACTTTGATGACATTTTTAAAAATATTCAATTTTTAAGGGACAAGAATAAAATTTTAAAATGTAAAGTTATTCATAAATAGAAAATAGATAACATGATATAAAATTTAATATCCCACTTGAATCAATATAAAATAATTTTTTTTATTAATTCATATATCATTTATAATAATAAATACCCTTTAATGTCCTTTCTTGGTCATTCTCATAACTTGACTTTCAAAATATTTAGATAAAAATGTATTTTATATTTAAAAATTTAAATAATTTATTAAATATAATTTTAATATTTAAAAATAGTTAAAAATCAAAATTAATCCAAATATTATCATTTTAAATATTTTTAAAACTATTTATTTTATGATTTTTCCTAATTTCACATGCCTTGCATCGATGATGCGTTTTCATTTTGGATAATTATCCTATTATTGAATATAAAAATAAATTTAAAACATAAATATAATTTATTATTATTTAATATAGTCATATAAAACCATTAATAATATTAGTTATTTATATTTATTTCTTGCTAACATTTTTAAGATAAAAATCTTGACTTTTCTTACCTTGAGAATGCGTTGGGTAAGAATTTGGATAATTAACTTGTTATATAAATAAAAAAATCATAAATATACATAAAATTAATTTACTATTCATAATTTTTTATCCTTTTATTATATAATATATTTATTCCCTCTTAAATATTATCTCAAATACCCTAATTTTTAATTTTCGAATGTTGTTCAAGTACTGTGGCAACAACAAAAAAAGTTTTCATATTTATTTTAACATAAAAATTAATTTATTTTAATTGGAGAATAATTTTATTAAATTTTGTGTATATTATCTTTTAATACATGTTAAATAGTATTTTTAAATTTTCAATTCATTTTTATATCATGATGATTTACAAAATGTTACATTATTCGTAAAAACAATATTTTTTACTATTCAAAAAAACAAATAAACTTGGTTAGAAAAATCCCAAAATTTAAATATTAGCTAATATTAAGTTGATGATATAAAGAATTAATTCAATTTTAAGAAATAAAAATTCTAATATTTAGAATTTTCACTTTTAAATTAAATTATAAAATACATAGGAAAACAATTTATTTAGAATAAAAACTATTTCTTTTTCAAATAAAAACCATTTCTTTTTTTCATACCAAGATAAATTTATTACCAAGATTATGATAATAAACAATATCAACCTGAATAACATGAATATTTATATATAATAATTAAATAATTCATTAAATAGAGTAAAATATGAAATTATGATAAAGTAATTTATTTGACCATTAAATAAAACCCCCTTATGAGATGAAGAAAACATAATAATTTTAATTATATAATGGGAATATAATTGATTATATAACATTACTTGAGATATGATTTAAACATATACACATGTTTATAGTAAATATAAAATTCAAAATCATGAATAATCTTAAATTATAAAAGTGATATATTTTTAAAAGTACCTATTTTTTCACACACATACAAACAAATATATATGTTTGTATACATTAACGTATGTATGTATATGATTTTATAGATTTTAAAGATGTATTTTGTGATAGGATTGACATTATTAGCTTATATATATTGAAATTGGTGTTAGTTTTTCTTCCATAAGAGTGATTTTGGTATTTTATTTTAGAGATAATTTTATTATTTGTGATAATTACATGATTTGTGGGATTATGGGTTGTTTTTATATTTTTTATGCATAGTTTATTAGTGATTTTATCTTATTTTATTTTAATTTTTGAGGGGAATTCCACCCATATGAGTGTTTTAATACCATCAGTGTTAGTCACCAACCTGTATCCTATTAAAGGAGGCCTTCAAGGGTCACTTTCATGACCACTACCATCATAGGATGAGTTCTAGAAGGGGTGGGTAATGATAACTAATAGGTGATCCCACCTATTAAGTATGGTAAATTTAGTTTTAATGTGTATGGGGTGAGGTTCATGTGTCTTATACATTATTCCTTGGATTTTTTTGATAAAGAGAGTAAATATTAACGCTTTGAGAGAGTAATTCTATTTGAGATCAAAAGGAAGACTAGTTTATTTAACATAAGGACTTATAAATAGGTTTTGATAAGGGAAGAGGTAATTTTTGGGACCATGTTGAGAATTAGGGTAGTATATGAGGGAGAATGAAATAACTTTATGTCAGGTGGTGTGAGAAGAAGATCCTTTTGATATTGAGGAATCTGAACCATTGATGTAGAACCCTTATTCATGAATCTCAAATGTAGGTAGTTCATACCCCATGAGTATTGGTGGTGGTGTGATTTTTTATTCCAGTATAATAATAGGATATTGGTATTTTTTATGTCCTTTATACCAAGGGGTATAATAGAACCAAGAATAGTATATTATTGAGAAAACCAACCAGTCAATCATAGTATCCACTCTGACCCTTTTAACAATAGTAACATTAATAACTAGACATACGACCAATGAAAGGTTGACGTGGTAGAGGTCAACCCTAAGATATTAATTCTCCTAAAGGATATGGGAATGAATAGAGTTTATGGGGAGATATTCAAGAGGGTTATCATGGTGCAGGAGTGGTCCATTGGAAACTTGATATAATAAAATTTGAGAATGTTGGAGGACTCTAGGTGGTTAGAGGAATGATATGTGTATTTTATATTATTGCCTATATTATTTTTTGATTTTATCACATCACATTAAATTATTATGATAGGATTTATGAGAATACTAGAGTTTAACATAAAGATAATTTACTAATATATCAAGTTATTTACTCTATTAGGGGATAAGTCAAGGAATTTTATGGAGGTCTGTGGGAATAAGATGATGATAATAGGTAACCATATGTCATGGAATATATTTTTTAGAATATGTTATTATATGATTTTCCACTTAACATTTATTGGTTTCATTCCATGAAATCTATTATTAACTTCAAATAATGGAGGGTGATCTATTCTATCAGAATCAGAGATTAATCTTGTGAGTTTAATTATTTATATGCTTGAAGTGGAGGTGAATGATATTTATAAGGTGGTAGGTGATTTCATTTATGCTTTCCTTGTAAAGGTTACCATTATATCACTTAGGTGGTCTATTTAGTTCGACATAGAATTATATTAGGCAATGTCTCTGATATCGATGTCTTATTATTATATGAAACATGTTAAACTTTTAGGGTTGTATATTATTATTAAATATATGTTACAAAGGGGATTTATTTTCTATATCATATCTCCATAGGGATCCATGATGTATTTATAATTCTAGTTCAAGTTTTTTCAATGATTACAAACAGTTAAATTAGGTTATAGTGAAGAATTAATATGCCTTACCAAGGATGAATGCATTTTTTTCAAATATAATCATTTTTATATTCTCAGTGATGCCCTTTGGTATTTTTAATGCACCAATGGTTTTTATGGGATTAATCAATTAGGGTTTCATGCCTTATCTTGATTTCTTTGTGGTGGTATTTATCAATTCTATCTTGTTTTACTCAAAGACTAAGGTGGAGTAATAATAGTATTTTTAGATGGTTTTAGTGATCCATTATCTAAATTATTGCTATATAAAGATATTGAAATATAGTTTTAGAGAGAAGTTAATTTTCTTGGGAATGTTTTTTATCAGTGAGAAGTATTCTTGGATCTTTCTAAGATAAAGGTTGGGGTTTTTAAGGAATTTTCAAAGAATGTATCTTATTTATATGGATTTATAATCTTAGATGAATATTATTTTAGTTTGGTATCAAATTTTTATCATATTTTAAAACTCTTGTTATCTTTGTCCACTAAGGGTCAAACATTGGTTTAGAATTCATAATATTTTTCATCATTTGAGTACTTAAAGGAGAAGCTATTTGGTTCCCCTATACTTTTCTAACATGAGTAATGCATAATGTTTAAGGTTTATTTCAATGATTAAAACCATGGACTAGGGTTCATGTTAATAAAATATTGGTAAGTTCTAAATTATGGGTTCGAGTTATTACAACCTCATGAATGAAACTATATAACCCATGATCCCTTCATAATAGTTTTTTGTGTTTTTTCTAAAATAAAGGATATATTATCTTCATGGAGAATGATTTTTGGTCTTTAATAACCCTAATAAAGTTCATTATATATTCTCAAAAATATATTCATGTATTAATTAGTATATATGGGTATATTTTTTCTTGGATTATAATTTTTAGACCTCATATACTCTGGGAAAAAGAAATATGGCAGTTGATGTGTTGAAATTGAGAGACATACAATGTTATTAAGGAAGTAAGTAATAAATAGAGGATGATCGAACTTATGATTTTACACATTTATTTTGATGAGGTTGATGTCTTAGGTTGTTAGTATCAAATGGTGGTATATTATCCCCTCTTCATATCAGTTAGAGGTGTCTCAGCTAAGATACCTTAAGTCAGAAGTGTAAAAATATTGGATAATTAATAAATATGCTTTGGATGGTTAAATTGAATATATAGAATATTAGGTATTATTTAATGGGAAGTTACACATTCCTTAGAGAATATGGTGGTATGTTTTATATGAGTTTTAAAAGTTACCTTTATTAGAAGATCTAAGTGTTGGTAATTTGTTTCTTGTCGTGAAGAAGTAGTTCTCATGGAAAGGAATGGAAAATTCTATGATAAAATTTGTATCCAGTTATTTTATATGTTAATAATTGAATGCTGAAAATTACGTTCCAGTAGGATTGTTACATCTCTAAATTTTTTCATAGTAAAAATGAGAAGATATCTATATGGAAATTCTAATTGGATTACTTCATTTATTGAAAAGATATCATACTATTTGTGTCATGGTTGATAGATTAATGAAATCTACTCATTTCTTATCAGTCCAGAAATTGACATCAATGGATGTTTTGGTGAGAATTTATATGGACAATAGAGTAATAATTCATAGAGTTCTATAAAATAATTTCTCAAATAACAACCCTTAGTTTATATAATGAACATGGTAAAGATTATAACATGCATTTGGAACCCAATTTTTCTTTATCACTATATTTCAGCTGCATAAAGATGGTTAAACCAAGATGAAAATTTAATCATTGAATTATATGCTGATATTATTCATTATTGACTTCTATAGATCATGGGTTAAACATTTATCCCTTGTTAAGTTCACCTGTAATAATAATTATCACAATAAATACTGTAATTAAACCATTTGAATCCCTATATGGATGACCTTTTAGATAACCATTGTGTTGGGTTTATATTTTAGAGAAATTGATTTTTGGGATATACTTAGAACATGATATATTGAAGATGGTATAAATTATTTGAGATTATCTTAATGCTACACACCTTTCTTAAAAAAATTCTATACTTATTATAGGATAATATCCCTGTAGTTTGATGTTTACAAATATATATTTTTGAAAGTTTCTCCCCAAAAAAGGAAATAATATATTTTTTCAGGGATATAAGATTTATTTGAGATTTTTTGGATATTTTGAGGTGTTTGAGTGTATCAGTGAAGTGGAATATTTATTACCACTTCCACCTAGATTTAAGAGGGGTTTTAATGTCTTCTATATATCAATGTTTCATAGGTATCTTCATGAATATTCCCACATAATTTATCATGATGATCCTAGTGTCAAGGATGATAATTTTTTTTTGATAAGTTTATAGAGATATTTTTTTTGTATAAGGTACTTCATGGATGGGTTATTCCCTTGGAGTATGTTTTATATTGGCATAGAGATTTAATGTAAAGTACATGGGATATATATCCACAGATAAAAGTTCAATATCCAAATTTATTTTAAAATTTATTACTTGTAATTTGAAGTCAATTTTTTTAAATGAATTTAAATATGGTCATTTTAAAAACTTTTTAATTAAGTTATATTTATAGTATTTTCAAGGATTAAAAGCATTTTTATAGGCCTTTAATGTGGTGGTTTTTATTTTTTTAGTATTTTCCTAGCTTATATGTTTTGGTTTTTTGAGGGTGAAAACCAAATGATAGGTATCTAATATAGAGGGTCAGATTTTTTATATATATTTTAATTCGTTTGTTTTATGGGTAGTGGAGAAGGAGTAGGAAGGGGAAGCATTGAGGTTAGGGATAGATTCAACCTAATGTAAAAAACCACATCACGTTTTAATAAAATAAATCATAGTTATTTTTAGTTGTGGGTGATTCAATTATGTAATGGTGGAATGGAGGGGATGATGACTAATTAGGCCATTTGATAATACAACATGTAGATAACATCATGGTTTTATTATCTCATCATGTTTTAAGTAGAAAAATCATGGTTTATCTGTGTAATATAGAGTATATTTAATGCATCATCTAGAATCTTATATGGGAGAAACAATACATTTTTAGATAGAAACATATTATAGTGAGTTTTAATGGAATTATTTTGTTTTTTATGGTCATCACCGGAAGTGTTAACCTGCCATGGTTCTTGAGAAATTAGTAAAACTTGTTATGGTTTTATTCACCATGCTATTTTTTATTTTTGTTACATTCATTTTTAATTGAATAGCATATTATTAATTTTAGGTTATAAATCCGAGAAAATTATTATTTTTGGACTAGGCTTTGATCATAGGAATCAAAATGTAGTCTATAAAAACAAATCATATTTTTTGAAAAAATAATTATATAATAATGAAACTCACCAAAACATCATTATATTATTGTGAAACATTTTTATGTCATAGATGTAGATCTGAAGGAGATTTTAGGTATATTTTTAGGGATCTTTATTATCCATTGATGAATTTCATCATGAGAGAGACTGAACTAAATCTTAGATCAATGGGATATTGGATTTATGGTATATATATTTGTGGTGGATTAGTGGAATAATTTAATCCATTGTTTTTCTTTGGAATTAGTGTATAGATGGATGATTTTTTTACCATGGATATGTATTTGTAGAGATTGAGGATGATATTGATAGAAAAGCATCCAAGTAATTTATCTTTAACATGTTAAGGGATTATGAATTATCTTACTTATTTGTGTTAAGTGAAATTATATAATTAGTTGATTTGGGGATGAATAATTATCATGAATCACATGAAATTAAATAGAGATAAATTTGACATATGGGATATGTATAAAATTGATAGTTACAGCTATTAAAGTTGGTTCCCTAGAACCAATTGTATTGAACTTGTGATTACCTATATATTTATAGTGTTTGATATTAATAAAGTTATTATCATATAATAATAATTATTTTTTGTGGAATTGAATGTGATAATGTCTTTAGAGTATTTCACGCATTGAAAGGTCATAGCAGTTCCATGCAATGATGATAACCATGATGTGTTATGATAATATTCTTATATATATATGTATATATGTTTTATGGATGGATGAAATTATCTAAAGGGTCATATATAATACAATATATCAGGGATAGTGGTATCATAAGTCATTGAGACTTCTTCTCATGAAATTTTCCCTTGGAAGTATCTAAGAGAGCAGGATTGTGAGAACTGAACTTCCAATAGGAAATTCGAATGTTTTATGTGTCATTGTATGTTCCTATTTATGGACATGTGTAATGACACATAGATTTCACCACTTAATGAATATCATGATTCATGTACTATGATCTATTTCACAAACTGTGGCAACATATGTTCATGGAAAAGTTGGATATGTTTGGAGCATCATGAATTATATATCATTAATGAATAAGTTATGGAAGGATTTGATACTTATGTTATTTAATGGAGGTCAAAATCTTAGAACCTTTTATAGAAACTGTATTGTATGATAAATCTATGTCCATGTATGTTTTCCAACAATTTCATTTATAGGAATTCAAATAATTATATTTAGGTGTATAGGCTGATGATGTATGTGATGAAAAATTCTTGAATGAGAAATCGAGAAAAAGTGATTATATTACATGATAAACATTCATAGATGGTAATCATATATTTGAATTATTCCTATTTATTTAGCGGCCATTATGTGTTTCTAGATACCAATCTTGTTCTTTGAGTTGAAATCAATTCTATCGAGATGGGGGATTATATGGCTACACAAAAAGTGTATTCATAGGCTCCACCAATTTAGATGAATTAGAGTTTCAAATGAAATGGTCTCCATGCACGGGGTCCAGCGACTGCCCGAGTGAACACTTACATGTTAATTAAATTCAATTATATTATTATAGTTTTTAATAATGATAATTTAATTTATTTATCAATAAATTTATGAGTGTATTTAATTATAAAAGTTATTGTGAGGAAGTATTGTATTTTGGAATAACATCACACTTTTAAGGTTTGTTAAATAATTATGGGAGGAATGAACAGAGTTAATAGATCATGGTTCATCCTGTCATATTTTTTAATGTTACCAATAATTTGTGAATATTTTTTGATAGGTATTACATGTTTAAAATTTTATTCATGATGTTCTGGGATGATTTAAGTAGTTTAACATATCCAGGGGATTTAGGTAAACTTTGGGAAGTTAAAACTAACTATTTAAGATCATTTTGATCTATGAATAGAGAGGTTAACAATTTTTACATATTTGAGAGAGTTTCTCTCATATCATCCATTGTAACAAGTATTTGGAGAGATATATAGATAGAGAGGGAGATCAAGAATGGATCGATCCAAGTTTTAAGATTGATTATGTGATCTTCTATAGATCATACGAGCATTGTGATTCCTTTTATCATCAATGACATCACTGAATAATCAAATCATGATTTTCATGGAGATGTGGTATGCATTTGAATGATATATAGAGAATTTACTTTGGTGACTTTCAGATATGAAAATCCAGATAAGAACACATATCACTGGGATCATGCTGTCACAATGAGGTACCAATTTGATTTCATATCCATAATTAAATTAATTATCATGAGATCATTAGAATGAATCAAAAATCATTAATATGAATACGGTCATTTAAGATTGGTTTTTCATTAAATCTTTAAATAACACATAATTTCATGCATTCTCTATGTGCTGGATTTCTTTAGTTACAACATGAAGTAGTGAAATGAATAATGGTAATTATGGTAATTGGAGTGAGGGAAATTAATAGAGATTAACATTTTGAATGAGAATATAGGAAGGATGTATATTATTATGAGAAGTAATGAAAACTTTATTGATTATTATGGATATTTAGGAAGTATAGTTATATGGATATAAAATCTTATGTTTTTTTTGATTTAAAGTTGTGGTTGTGATAATAATGGTGTGATAAAATACTAGAAATAATGAATGGTGAAGGGGATTAAGAGGTTACGAGATAGTGTAAACATAGTGGAAGAAGATCTGTTGAACATGGAACATTTATGTTTGAAGGGGTTTATGTTGATGTGAGGTAGTGGTATAATAGTGGAGTTAGTTTTTTCAAGCAAATATAAATGCATGTATGGAAGTTGGAATGAGTAAATTTAGGTTCAATGAATTTTTAGGGCAATAATGTCATGATTCATATTGTATTTTTGGTTCTAATTATGTGATGTGGTTGAGGTTGTATTTATATACATGTCCCACTTATATGATCTTATTATCTTGTTGTATAATTGTGAAAACCTTGTTTGGAAGGATCATGATACTATATTCCATTTTATTGATGTGAAATGAAGGATGCGGTATTCCTAGATGATGATATAGAGGCGTGACGTAGTATTCTCACCATAGATTTTAGTTATTGTTATTGTAGTTATATTTCTATAT
The DNA here is from genome assembly GCA_963277665.1 of Viscum album. NCBI lineage: Eukaryota > Viridiplantae > Streptophyta > Magnoliopsida > Santalales > Viscaceae > Viscum > Viscum album. Next base: position 1,731,349,218 of record OY728131.1, on the reverse strand, counting down.
AATTATTATTATTAAAGTTTTATAAACCTATATATGGTGGTAAATAATTGTTATGGTTTTCACTATCATCATTAAAGGTTTGGATAGTGAGATGTGGGGATTGATGTGCTAGCTATGGTTTTATGGTGGTAGTAATGTGGATGAGGTGGTGGATAAATTTTGGTAGAGGTTTTCTTATGCTGATGTTTCCTCCTTTTATTGTGCTTAAATGATTAATACACATGTTCCATTCATTGAGGCTTTACTATGCCAATAAATTTAGCACATGATAGGCTAGGGTAACCTACTGGGTATATTTGTATACTCAACCCATTATTTTTTCCTTTTTCTAAAACATATAGGATCATTTCAAGGGTAGTGTTTGGTGACATTAGTTTGGGAATAATGTGATCCAACTTGCTGAAAGGGAATTCATGTGTGGTATTTTCCTTTATATTGACTTTGGGATTTTTTTGATGTGTTCAAATTTCTCATTCACATATTCATTTGATCCATTGAATTTAGTTATTTTTATGTATGGTGGATTTGGTTATCTTTTTCTGAAAATAAGGTCAATGCATACCATATTCATGATTTATAGAATTGGTGCTAGTCACCACCCCATGATCTATTAGAGGTGGGATTTAAGAGATACTCCCAGTCATGTTACATGCTTGGGAAGGTCTTCATAGGATTGGGTTGTGATAAAATGGTATCAAAGTGAGTGATATTGGATTGATTTTGGAATATACAATGGAAAATTTTTCATTTATTGGCATTTTTGTTAAATTAGCTGAACCTTGTACGTAAAGTAGATCAGGAAAACTTACTAAGTATATATAGGTTTCATATGGTTCTAAGTACAAAGTTTTATTATTGATGAATTTTTATAAAAGGAATAGTGTATAGTAAGTGATTCAGTTCTAATAGTGTGGGTTAGTGCATCATAAAGTAACTTGTTATAATGATTACATATACCATTCATGGAACAATTGATTGCAATTGATCACAAGGTAGTATAACTATAAATATCCACATTTTCCTTAGGTTGTGAAATTTGTTTTCTTATATTCACGACACAAGTGCATTTAAATCATGTTCTAGTGGATGAAATGTTATAGGTGGAACCAATGGTTATTTATTAGAGGGTGGAACTTTTAGTGATGTAGTAATATATAGTCACATTATGGAAGTTCCATTGGTATTAATTACCAAGTTATGGGAATATATTTCTAAAAAATAAATTATGTGAGGGATTAAAGAAATGTAAAAAAACATTTCAGCTTATGTAGACAGTTAAGGAGAGTTAGATTTAGTTAACATTTTTCTTATTTTGTGGTAAATTACAATAATGATAGACATTTTACTGTAGAGCTCATAATGTATCTATGGTTAAGTGGATTTAGTTTAAATATCAATTACAGGAGAGGTTCTTGATAACTACTCTTTAGATGGAGAGATAACATGAGATTTTGTCTATTCAGTAGGGACACTCTAGTGTTCAGGAGTATGGAGTGAGTTTCATGAGCTTTATATAATATTATTTAGATTTATTTTTTTATTAGGAGTAGATATATTTCCACTTTTAGAGAGGTATTTGACTCAATATCCAACAACAAGTCAGTTTTTATGTTAAAGACATATACCAAGGTACTAATAAAGACAGTGCTCATTAAGTTGAACTTTTCGAGGATTGTGTAGCGTATGAGACATGATGAGAAATATTAATTTTATATATATTTGGAAGGAGGATCCCATTAGTATAATGGAACCTGGTCCGTCCACATAGACCCCATTATTTTTAAATCTTGAGAGTGGTTAGTTCATGTCCCATGGGTGTTATTGGTGGTGTGATACATTATTATTAAATATTTAGAAGACATCACTAGTATGTGTATCCATAATAGTATGGAGGTTAAATTGAACTAGAGAATAGTGTAAAAGTTTATTGACCACTCTGTAAACTATAGTATCCACAAAAACCTTTTTTTAATAGAAACATTAATGACAAGATGGACTACCAGTGAAGTATTGTATTGTTAGAGGCCATCCATAGAGTATTAATCATCCTCAAGGACATGGAAAGTGTCATGACCTTACCCAACGAGGATCGAGCTGAAAATACCCCAATATTAACTACATAGGACAAGGGATAATGACAAGCACTAAAAGGAATAACTAATATAGAAGGCATTTGCTAAATGTACCTGTACACATACACCAAACCATCTCTATTCATAATTGCAGAGGAATAATATAAAAATATGAAACATCTATCGAATAAACCATGAATGTAAAACCACTAGTGAGTGCAAGAGTAAATCAATGTAAAATGATAATTAAAAGGTCGAAAATAAACATCTGACTAGAAATATGTACCAACCTGAAAAAAACGAGAAAAGTAATGTGGTGAAAGAGTCTGACACTAGATCTCTAAGCCCCGACCACCATATGCGGTATAGTGCACCAGGGTATCCCTATGCCCCTCTGTAATCACTATTGTTCTATCCTTTATCAACATAATACATGAAACAAATGGGAAAATCCCATACAGGGGTGAGTATGTATATACCCGTTAGGATTCCGTGAAAGTTGATGGGGGATTAGTAAGAGACATGACATGAATAGACAACTCAACCCATAGTAAGACAAAAATGAATTCCAAAAACATGGATATAGATATATATACTCATAAAAGAAACCAAAATGAGAGACAAAAGAGATTTCCATCTCACATCCCCACCCAAGAAAGAGGTCCAACAGTTCCAAAGGCCCATCAATGATGCCCAACATCTTGCACATCTGTCCGAAAAAACATCCATGTGGAGACACACCTCACCACTATGCCACATAGTTGAGGGGACGCAATCTCTAGGTACATGAACCATACCATGGTAAAAAAGATATTTCCACTTTGTGGATAAATATATGACCCATGCCCCATCCCAGTAGGAGGGTTACAATCAGTTGATAAATAGATGACCCATGACCTGTGCCAACATGAGGGTTCCACTCAGTAGATTGATAGAGGACCCATCACCTAACTCATTAGGAGGATTACAGTCCACGGGTAGAGGGTCCATTACCTTAATCCATAGGAGGGTTCAACTATAATTTTATAGGACCCATTTCTTGACTCTACATAAGAGTTTTACTCAAATGGTAGAGGACCCATTCCCTCACTCCGTAGTAGGGTTCCAATATAATGGTAGAGAACCCATTCCCTGACTCTGTTGGAGGATCACATTCTAATGGTAGATAGTGGATGCATTCCTTGAATCCAAAATAGGATTTCACTCTAAATATGGATAGATATAGGACCCATTCTTTGACTCAGCAAGAGGGTTCCACTCTATAGGTAGAGTACCCAAGCCCTATCCTAGCAGGAGGGTTCTACTCTGATGATCCTGTCTGATCACTACTTCGGTTGAGTGCTTCCTAAAGAAGAGACACACTCATAACATTTCACATAATATCTTAAAAGCCATTATGAAGGAAACCATTGCATTCTACATGGAAAAAACACTCAGGATAAGCTACCAATGATCCACAATTCGAGTTTAAACGATGGATATAAACGAGGTAGAAGTTTACTAAAAAAATGGTACATGATGTGTAAGGGGACACACATGATGTGTCGTCCCACCATTCTACCGAACTCTTTCCCTCTCAGTGCATGTATCTCTACCCATGATTTAGTACATGAAATCTAACAAAACTATATGACATGCCCCAACCACTTGGGGTCTTGCCTGTGCTCCTAGCTGTGTTAGTGTACCTAGCCCTATGAATGTACATGGAATGTTCCTATCCATCCCATGCCTATGTACTAAAAAATTATATGTTGGGTCACCAGCACTAAGTCACAGGGTTTTTGGGGGTCTGACATGGAATGCAATATTTAATTCTCACAATAACTCTACGCACCATAGCCAGGGGCTACACACTGTGTGTTCTTAAAACTAAATGAAATGTAGTTAGATTTTTCAAAAAATCCTAAAAATTATCTACATATCTTTGATCCGTTCCCACCATGTTTAATCATGGATTAGTTTTACCGAAAAATGAAGGGGAAGCCTTCATTTATCGATTCTGCCCATCCGATGGCCGGAAATCTAATCTCTGATGGTCCATCCAAATCCCATACATGTCTCATGTACCTCACATGCTATATAATTCTTTGTATCAAATCCCAGATTGACAAAAAAAAACTCATATCCCATTACTCATCCAATTTCATCATTATATTGAAAAATTATCCACCACTCGTGAATCTGTCAAGAATACGAGGATTCGATCGAACTCGATCTTATCAAGTAATGTTGAACCATTTCCCCATAGGCCTATGGTGAAGAACATAAATAATGGAAGGGTAAAATCAAAAAAAGAAGGTGAAACAATAATTGGATTAGTTTTCTTAGCCACAAAATACAAATTGGGATGCCTAGAGTGAGAAACAAGGCATAAATTGGATAAAAAAAAATAAAATAGTAAAAGGGATCATAAAAAACATATATCAATGACAAGGAATTGATCATGTGAAATATTTTAATAATTTAGGGTATGAATCCAAAAAATATGAGTCCCACCTCAATATTGGATCATTTTATGACTAAGAATGCACTCTCCAATGATGGAGGGTTTTTTATTCGCCTCACTTTGATTTTATTTGATCAAATTTCTCATTGTAGTCTGATCTCGATTCACCATTGAAAGGTGGAAGAGTTACCCTCTAAACTATCCCTTGTTTATGTGGATAACCTTGGTGATCCACTATAATAGATTATATAAATATGATTATAATTAATTTATTTAAATTAAATAATTAAATTAATCAATTAATTTAATTTAAATGCACCCATAAATGGACACTATATCAAAACGCCCCATGATGACCAACTTTAGGTCACACCTAAGGAAACTCTTGCATTCTTGATTCAACTATGGTCTTATATTTTTGGTCTGAGACTCTGTTTAAGAGTTAACCCCTTTGTTTTTGTAATAATATGCACACAATATAAAATATATTTCATATTTTTATAAAAAATAATTCTGTGCAAACCAAACATAGAAATGACGCATCATCTCCGTCCCTGACTCCAAAAACATTTCTTGATATATTTAAAAATATTACAAGAAAAAAATAGGGTATCTAAATTATTCCCTCCCTGAATATTTTCATCCTTGAAAATAAAAACTAAGCAAAAAGGTCAGGATACAATACCCACATATGGCTCTCCCACTCCCAGGAGCTCTCATGGATTCTCCCATGATTCCAAAACACATAAAATAAAGGGATGGTCCATCAACAAAGGATCCTTTCCTGCCAATCCTCAATCACCATCAGGTGCCCCATAAAAGTGGTTTTATCTTTGATTTTGAGCTCACCCTAGTCAATAATGTGCATAAGGTCATGTAGACATCTCTTCAACTGTGACACATGGAAGACATCATGTACTCACTCCAACTTTGGGGGTGGGGAAAGATGGTAGGAAACCTCACCGGCCCTCTGTAGGATATTGAATAGCCTGATTAACCTAGAGGATATCTTGACTCCCTATCTGAATATCCATAATCATCATCATGGGAAGAATCTTATAAAAAAATTATCTTCCTAATCAAACTCCTATGGCCCGTGACATCGATCTACATAATATTTCTTCTTACTCTGAGAAATCCTCAACTTCTTGCGGATGAACTGGACTTTCTCTTTCATCACCTGCACTATCTCTTGCCCAATAAGAGATTCCTTCCTGATCTCAGTCTAGTATAGGGGTGATGTAATGGCATGGACCTCTCTGGTTCATTCCTTTGTTGAAATCTGCTGTTTGAGGTATTCTGGGAGGTCATGGTGACACATCCCCAACACTTTTCCAAATTTATAGTTTTGTGAATAGTGTTTCATATTTTGTGAATAGTGTCACGGTGTCACAGAAACGGTGTCATAGAAACGGTGTCACAGTCACGGTGTCACAAAAACGGTGTGATAGAAACAGTGTCACAGAAATGGTGTGACATACACAGTGTCACAGAAACTATGTCACAGTCACGGTGTCACATAAACGGTGTGATTGAAATGGTGTCACAGTCACAGTGTCACAAAAATAGTGTGATAGAAATGGTGTCACAGTCATTGTGTCACAGAAACGGTGTTAGAGTCACAGTGTCCCAAAAATGGTGTGACAGAAATGATGTCACGAAAATAGTGTCACAGACAAGGTGTCATAGAAATGGCGTCATAGTCACGATGTCATAGTCATGGTGGCACAAACACGGTGTCACAAACATGGTTTCACAGCTCATGAATAGTGTTTCTAGAACTGTTTCATATTTCCTTTTCCAAATTTCCAGATTTTTTCCAGTTTTTCTGATTTAACATTTTCTTTGACTTTAAATGAATTTAACGTCCTATTTTAAGGATTTAAGGCCAAATAAAATACCATAACATCTATATTAATTTTTCATAAGTCTCAGGATGCTTTTACTTGGTCAAACCACGTGAGTTAATGTGATCCTCTATTAATGGAAAATCCAGCATATCTTAAATCACTGCTCCGTTAAATCTTCTAAAGGGATGATATATCTTCCTCCCATGTTCTTCCTCCTTGTTCTCTTGTGTGAGATGCTCAAAAATGTATTTCCTTCTCATAGGAGTCATGAGATCAAACGTTTCCCCATGGATTGGTTTCCCTTGATATTCTTCTTACTGTAAGTGCACCCCATGTTTTGGTGCAACCAAGTAGTATCCATAAATCTCCAATATAAGGTATGATTTATCATCATTATTTTGGGCTCGTCTTCTTCTATTTCACCTTTACTTATTATTTCATGTGATCTCCATGTTCCTAATGAACTTTTCTTGGGTGTTGACTGTTGTGGTGGCGTCTCTGCATCCCCGGGTGGATACAATTGTCACGGGTGATGAGATCATGACCCATTGTGTGGATTGTTCCCGTATAAAGAACATCAAGAACCGTTTGAGGTAGGGGATTCATTGCTTCTATTTTATTTTACGTGAAAATGTAGAGTTAGCATGTTTTATCCCATTGGATCACAATGGAATTGACATATTAAATATTTGAATTGGATAAATAAATTGATGTTGATCGTATGTTATTGCCTCTAGTTTTTCTAGATAGTGTGATATCTATGCTTACTTTCTTTAGATTTTCGTTCATGATGGAAATTGGTAAAGAACATAAATCTAGAATTAATTGATAATTGTTTGGATAAAGATAAAGAGGCATGTAAATGAATCAGGTTGTTGTTATTGTAATTTTATGTTAATCAAATTGATGTTGTAAGCATGTGTAATCAACTTTTTAATAGCTATGATAGCTTGTTGTTTAGGTTATCAATAGTTGGATTCTATAAATAATAAATCGGTTAATTCTAGATGGGTTAAATAACAGGGTATTTGATAAAAATATAATGCCTCATAGGGTTCTGAGTAACCATATTTTTTGTAAAGTCCAAGAGCCTTATTCTTGGAGATGTGAGAGATCATTATGTATGAAGGTAGAATACGTTGTTTAAAGGGAAACGAGCCCAATTGATATGATGTTGTTTTGATGTTTTTTGTGTTGTGGTGCGACTCTGAATAGTTGTTTTGATATGTGGGGGTAGGGAGGCCCATTGGTTTTGGTAACATTTGATCCCAAGACTGGTGATATTCATCGGTTTATGCATATTTGTGTTGGGGAAGACACTATAGATGATGAAACAGGTTGGATGTGAATAATGGGATGTTTGCTGAATCTTGTTGTTTTATCATTTTTTTACGTTCCCACTGCTCAAGGCATCTGGTTTTTCTTACCCTCCTTCCAAAAGGGGTAAAGACACATGGGGTATGCCATGTGATTTCCATGTTTAGCTTCTTGAGGGAGGATGGGTCTATGCACTTGCTATAGGTGGAAAAGACTCGACGGGTGGTTAACCTACTCACCGTGTTGAGCCCCTTATGTTTAGTAGCTTAGAATGTTTTTTCTAGAATGCCTGGAAATATTGGAAAGTAATAAGGTTGCAAATAAATGATTGAATAAATGATGTTAACCCATGGGGTTGGAGATTGCAAGGACTAAATGCTGAGGATACAGTTTTAAAAGAACATTGGACTTTGGGTGTGATGATAATGAAATATAATGTGGAATTTTTAATGTTTAATTAATGTTTACAGAATTAATTAACTTAAAGTGAAAATGATAAAAATTTAGTGAATTAATGTAATAAAGATCTTAAAATGGTTGTGGACTTATAGGATACCTATTCTTAGAGGTGGTAGCCAAGAGTTCGAGAGACGTTAGCTGTAGTTGAGTCTAAGACCAGGTTATGCCCATAGTTTGGTTGTGAGATATAGTATATTCTGTAATTTTTGTGTTTCTATACACTCCTCCACCCCATCAGTTAGGTCAAATGACACCCTAGGAATTCTGAGCCCTGGGGAGATGTTTTCCCCAATATTCACGTGAGAGGATGGATGGCCGACTACACCCTTTGGCCCCACTCTCTTATCTTAGTAGTTACATTTATTGGTAGGCACAACAATTAATTTTCCCCATATATGTGTATAGAGGGCTGTAATGGCTTGTGGTTATTCACACACATATATTCCAGATATAGTTTCCTATGGACTACTATAAGTGTAACGTGTATAGGCTATGATGGCTTGGGGATCCTTACTTGGTGTATGGGCTACAATGGATTGAGGCTTAATACTCGACATATGATACACGTTATGTGAGCAGTGGTGGCTCCCAAAAACTACATGGTTACTTTACTTATGTAGATGTGGTGGTTCTATTGCATGAGGTGCATGTTGTGGTGCTTCACCCAGGTGTCTGCAGGGAAGCCTTTTTGAAGAGAGATGCTTAGGACGTGCGATGTTGGGGAAAATCCGCAACCTAGTGGGGAATTAGTAGTGGGGTACCCTTGATATTAATTATTATATAATATACTCTTGTATGCGATACTCAGTGAGAGTATCCACGATGAGGTTGGGAACTTAGTATACCTATTTAGGTGACGAGTTAGTTTCACTTGTTGTTCGTTATTCTTTAACATGCTTCCTTTACTCTTGCATGAGAGGATCCCGGGAGGATTCTACTGAGTATACTATTATACTCACCCTATGTATTTATAAACTATTTTTTATGTCACTCGGAGTAGGTTGGAGATCAAGCTGGTTTCTACGATCTTGGTATTGCAGGAGCTGTTCGGGCTTATGGTCGTTGCTATTTTTACTTTCTTTTTTGGTATTTTCAGTTTTTTCCCTTTTAGTTGTAGTAGTTTTGCATGAAATTACATATGTGTACTTGGTATTTCTTTTATATTGATTTCTGAGTTGGAGTTGGTTGGTGTCTTTCTTATCTCTCTCTTTTTCATGTGTTCTCTTAGAGGGAAATGCCTCCCATTTGTGTGTTTACTATACCCTCAGTGTTGGTCGCCAACCCAGGGCCTACTGGTGGTGGGACTCAGGGGTTTTTATCTATCTTCTCACATTGGCGGCCCAAGAGGGGTACACCTTGTGAAGAGGGGGCCATGATAGAGTAGTATAAAAGTTAAGGTTAAGGGATAAGATGGAGTTTGGTGTTAGGCATAGGTTAGGTTTCATGGTTGGTAGGGAAACCGTGTTAGTCAAGTTTAGTAAGTGATGTAAACACTAGAGACCAGCTGAGACATAGGCATTTAGGCCCCCCTGTGATCTGATGCATGAACCTTTATGTTTTCAATGGCTACTAAATGAGGTGATACGAGTTGCAGGGTAGAAACTTAGTAAAGGATCATGAATCATTCTTATGTATGCCTATGTTTGAATGGGTAGAACTTGGGATAAGTTAACCTAAAATTAATAAAAGAAAACAATTAATTAATTAATGTCGAGTCTTCCATATTCCAAGTTTAGGATCTCTAACTGTTTTTTACTTTACAAATATGGCTTCAGGTCGATGTCCTCATTAGGATCACATAGAAAATTTCTAGAAGGTTGTGCCAGTAGATCGCTGCAGGGTAGAGGTTGATAATGAAGACACTTGGAGGAGGACACTTTGAGAGTTTCTACGCTAGAGTATTTAGAAGTTTGAGGGCTTCATTTCAGATGTAGTCATGAAAGACTGGTTGGAGGAGGTCGAGATAGGCTTCAGTTTGATCCATGATCGAAAAGAGAACTATATGTCCTTGGTTGTGATGATTCAATGTGTAGCAATGAGGCATTGGTGGTTCTTATTCCTCAGGGATCATGAGTAGTTGAAAATCTCATGGGAGGAGTTCTGAGACAAGGTTTGAGTCAAGTTTCTTTCTTCAACTGTGAAGGCGTCCTATCACCAGGAGATTCTTACTCTTTGATAGGGGAGCTCTAGTTTGTGAGAGTTTGGAATCCATTTTATGAACCATTTATGATATGCTTCAGACCTGTTTCTAGATGGGGAGGATAGTGTGAGGCATTTAAAGGAGGCTTTTCATCTAGAGATCCAACTCCAAGTCATTCCATTTATACTGAAGACAAATCTTGAGGTGCTGGCGAGGGCATAGGTCATTGAGAGGAAATTATCCAGAACATGATCGTCATGAGAGGGCATTCATCATGATTCCTCACGAAGTAGAATTGTGTTCTGAGGTTACTGGTTTTTAGGGTAGAATAGTTTCTGGTTGGCTGAGGGTAGGTCCTAGCCCTCAGCATCTCGTTTCTCCAGGAGTAACCAATCTCAGGCCTATACCAAGGGATTGGGAGATTGTTTTTCTTATGGAGGGAAATTTCATCAGTAGTGAGAGTGCCCAAATTTTCAAAGCTGCCATCGTGCACCAGGTGTTCAACTCCAGGTTCATCCGTTGAGGCAGTTCCAACCGAGGTAGCAGTAGCAGGTTGCACTAGCTTTGGATCAGCAGAGGGAAGATGTGGCAGGCAAAGGACAACCCTATGGTGCTCTCCATCCTCGGAGAGCAGAGCGTGGCCATGGTGGTGGTCATAATCAGGGTTAGAGAGTCCATGGAGGTGGTCACAGTCAGCTTTATGCTTTAGCATTTCCAGCATCAGGTGAGCCAGATGTCGTTTGAGGTACCCTTTTCATGTTTTCTACCTTAGTGTATGCCTCGTTTGATTCAGAAGAGACACACTCCTTCATATCACCTACCCTTTTCCATGCTTTAGGACTTGAGGTATATAGGCTTCTAGTACCCTTGGCGTTGACAATGCTAGTTGGAGGCTAAGTTGCCTTGTTTGAAGTATGTAGAGACTGTGATCTAGTGATGGGGAAACACCACTCTTGGGGAGATTTCCTATGTTTACGGATACAACCATATGATGTCATCCTTGGCATGGATTGGTTGTATTAGGTTCATGATATCATGGATTGGTTTAGGAGGTAGTTTTTGTTCTTTGATGCAAATGGAGAGACAACGGTGTTTGTTGGCGAGCGAGACCCTCAGATGGGTCAGAGGTGTGTTCTGTCCCTATCATCCATGATGGATGAACTATTGCTGATTTCTTCAGAGGTTCAGTAGTTGGCGTTTCCTAGGGTCATATAAGATTACCCTGATGTCTTTCTAAAAGAGGTTGTAGAATTACCCCCACGAAGAGAGATTGAGTTTGGGATTGAGCTACAACCTAGAGCATCTCTTATATCTATGTCTCCATATAGGATGGCCCCTTCTGATTTGATAGAGTTACATATACATCTTGATGGCCTTTTATAGTGTGGTTTTTTTTGTCCAAGTGTGTCACCATGGGGTGAAATAGTTTTGTTCGTGAAGAAGGATGGCGACAATTTATGATTGTGTATCGATTATCATCGCATAATCAAAGTGACAGTGAAGAATCGCTATCATCTTCTGCAGATTGATGATTTATTAAATAAAATAAAGGGTGTAAGTTGGTTTTCAAAAATTGACTTACGGTCAGGATATTATTAGATGCGTGTGAAGGATGAGGATATCCCGAAGACTACTTTATGTTGTCATCATGGGAATTAGAAGTTCATTGTAAAGTCGTTCGGTGTGACGAATGCTTCAGCTGTGTTCATGGGATTGATGAACGCTGTGTTCCGTGAGTTCCTGGATAAATTCATGGGGGTTTTCATTGATGAAACCCTTGTGTACTCTACATCTAAGGAGGAGTATCCAGAGCATCTACATGCCATTTTGTGAGTTCTTCGTCAATAGTATCTATTTGGGAAGTTGTGGAAGTGTGAGTTTTGGGATTGAGAAGTCTGTTTCTTAGGACATGTCATGTCCGAACAGGAATTATATGTGGATTCATCAAAGATAAAAGCAGTTGTGTCTTGGGATTCCCCTTACACCGTGGTAGAGGTTTGAAGTTTCCTTGTTCTCATAGGATACTACAGGAGGTTCGTAGCCGATTTCTCTTAGGTTGAGACTCCTCTAACAGCATTGGACACAAAGGATCAAGAATTTGTGTGGACTGATCAGTGTCAGGAAGCATTCAAGTATCTGAAGGAGAAGATGGTAAGTGACCTGGTTCTTTGTATTCCAACAGAGGGAGCTCAGTTTGATGTTTTCTGCGATGCTTCACATCTGGGGTTAGGATGTGTTTTGATGCAGTAGAGATTAATTGTTTCTTTTGGCTCTCGGTAGTTGTATCCCCATGAACGTAAGTATGCCACCCATGATCTTAAGTTTGTGGCAGTGGTGTTTTCTCTGAAATTGGGGAGACATTACCTCATTGGAGAGTGCTTTGTGGTTTTCACCGATCATAGGATCTTGAGGTATGTTTTCTCCCAGTGTGACTTAAACTTGTGAAAATGTTGGTGGATGGAGTTCTTATAGTAATACGACTTAGAAATATCATATACACCTGGGAAGGGGAATGTTGTAGCCGATGTACTGAGCCAGAAGTTAGGTAGTGATACAGTGCGTGAATCTGGTGATTCCTGGAGAGTAATGGAAGAAATTTCAGCATTACATCTCTATATGGGAGAAGATGGGGGAATAGGTTGTCTTTTTCAGATGATAGTGAAATCTTATCTGGTCAGTAGGTGGAAGTGTCCCAGTTGGGGGATCTATAGGTGGAGGTTAAGAGAGACCATGTTTTTTGTGGCCATGCCCTAGATGGTTGGTCTGAGAATGAACTACACTGAGTGTTGTATCATAAATGGCTATTTGTTCTTTTGGAGATGCATGAGATAGTACATAGAGAGTTACATAGTTTACCATTATCGGTGCATCATGGAGTGAAAAAGATGTAACGAGACTTGAGGAGTCAGTTTCAGTGGTCTGGGTTAAAGCATGCAGTTGCAGAGTTCATGTCTTAATGTTTGGTATTCCAGAAGGTGAAGGCCGAACACCGTGTCCCTGGTGGTTTTCTCCAGCCATTAGATGTTCCTCGGTGGAAGTGGGAGGACATCTCAATGGACATTGTTACTAGTTTACCTCGAGCTCATGGAGGACATGATGATATTTAAGTGTTATTGGACCATTTAACAAAATCATCCCACTTCATAGCAATCATGGAGTCAAGATCAGTGGAAGTTTTGTTGAGCCAATATCTGGAGGAGGTGGTGAGACTTCATGGTGTCCCAAGGACGATCATTTCTGATCGATATACTCATTTTACCTCTAGCGTGTGAAGAGGTCTCCAATATTATTTAAGCTCTCAGTTATTCCCTAACACTTCTTTTCATCCCTAGAAGGACAGTTAGAAAAAGAGGACTATCCATACTCTTGAAGACATATTACGCTCTTGTGTCCTTGATTTTGTAGGTTCATGGATGAGGCACTTACCCTTAGCGGAGTTCACTTACAACAATAGTTTTCACTCCACCATCGGTATGGAACCATTTAAAGCCTTGTATGGACGACCTTTCCATTCTTCATTGTGTTGGACTGGGGTCATAGATTAAGCAATTATCGGACCGAAACTAGTAAAGAATACAATAGAGATGGTTCAGGTGATTCATGAGAGGATGAAAGTAGAACAGGATCATCAGATATCATATGATGATCAAAGGTGGATAACTTTGGAGTTTTATTTTGGGGATCACATATTTCTAAAGGTGACTCCCTATTGTGGGAAGTGAAGGTTTGGTCATGGGAGTAAGCTTTCTCCCCGGTTTGTTGGACTTTTCGAGGTGTTGGATCATGTTGGAGTTGTGGTGTATCGAGTAGCTCTTCCCCCAAAGATGATCCAAATACATGATGTTTTTCATGTGTCACAAATTTTTCATTGTCTTCATGATAAATCACATGTCATTGATTGGGGAGAGATCAATTTTGATGATGATGCGACCTTCAATGAGTGTCCTGTGGAGATCCAAGACTGCAAAGAGAAGGTGTTGTGCAGGTGTTCTATCCCTTTGGTTCGTGTCTTGTGGAGACACGATGAAATAGATGAGAGTACTTGGGAACATGAGTCATAGATATGTTCTCAGTACCTAGAGTTGTTTAATTTTTAACTCTTTTCATGTAACAATCTTATTTTTGATGTTATAGACCTTTCGTGTTTATAAGATTGATTTCTTTTGTTGCTTCTTATGGATTTCTCTCTTTTGAGATGTATCTCAAGTATTGGTTGTTGTGACCCCATTTCGGTTTTATTTTGGGTTGGTTTTAGATTCTCAAGGATGAGAATGTTTTGAGAGGTATCTTATTTAATGGACTGGACCTCTCTGGTCCATTCCTTTACTGAAATCTATTGTTTGAGGTGTTCTAGGAGGTCAAGGTGACTCATTCCCAACACATTTCCAAATTTCTAGTTCTGTGAACAATGTTTCCAATTTTGTGAACATTGTCACGGTGTCACAGAAATGGTGTCACAAAAATGGTGTCACAGTCACAGTGTCACAGAAATGGTGTGACAGAAACGGTGTCACAGAAATGGTATGACCAACACGGTGTCACAAAACGGTGTCACAGTAACGGTGTCACTGAAACGATTTGACCGAAACAGTGTCATAGAAATGGTGTCACAATAATGGTGTCATATAAATGGTGTGACAAAAACGTTTTTATAGAAATGGTGTAACAGTCATAGTGTCACAATAACAGTGTGCCAAAAATGGTGTCACAAAAACTTTGTCACCGTCACGGTGTCACAGAAACGGTGTGACAAAAATGGTGTCACGGAAATCGTGTCACATAAATTTTTTCACTGTCACGGTGCCACAGACATGGTGTCACAGAAACGATGTCACAGACATGGTTTCACAGACATGGTGTCACAAATCATGAACAGTGTTTCCAGAACTGTTTCATATTTCCTTTTCCAAATTTCCAGATTTTTTTCTAGTTTCGCTGATTTAACATTTTCTTTGACATCAAATGCATTTAAGGCCTTGTTTTAAGGATTTAAGGTCGAATAAAATCCAATAAATCCTATATTAATTTTTCCTAAGGCTCAAGATTCTTTTACTTGGTCAAACCACATGAGTTAATGCGATATGCTTTTAATGGAAAATCCAGCGTATCTTAAATAGCAGCTCCATTAAATCTTCTAAAGGGACAAGATATCTTCCTCCCCTGTTCTTACACCTTGTTCTCTGATGTGAGACACTAAAACCTTTTTTTCCTTCTTATAGAATTTGTGAGATCAAACTTTTCATCACAGATTGGTTTTCCTCGACATTCTTCTTGCTGCAAGTGCACCCCCTATTTTGTTGCAACCAAGCAGTATCCATAAATCTTTGATATAAGGTAGGATTTATCATCATTCTTTTGGGTTCATCTTCTCCTATTTCTCCATGAAATATTTTGGAATGGGAACTCCATGTTCCTAATGGAATTTTTTTCAGTGCTGACCATTGTGGTAGTGTCTCTGCATCCTAGGGTGGATATAGTTGTCACGGGGGGAGTATATTGTAACATGTTATGTGGCTCATTATCGTATAAAGAATGTCAAGAACCATTTGAGGTAGGGGTTTAACTGCTTCTATTTTACTTTACATGAAAATGTATAGTTATCATGTTTTATAACACTGAATCACAATGGAATTCACATATGAAATATTTAAACTGGATAAATAAATTGATGTTGATCGTATGTTATTTCCTATTATTTTGATAGATAGTGTGATATCTACGCTTGATTTGTTTAGATTTTCATTCATGATGGAAATTGTTAAATAATTTAGAGTTGTAATTAATTGATAATTGTTTGAATAAAGATAAAGAGGCATGTAAATGAATCAATTAGTTGTTATTGTAATTTGATGTTAATCAAATTGATATTGTAAGCATGTTAAATCAGTTTATTTGCTTGATATGATAGCTTTCTATTTAGGTTACCCATAGTTGGAACCTACAAATAATAAATTAGTTAATTCCAAATGGATTAAATAAATGGCTATTTGATAAAGAGATAAATCCTCGTAGGGTTCTGAGTTACCCTCTTGTTTTTAAAGTCCAAGAGCCTTATTCTTGGAGCTGTGAGAGATTATTATGTATAAAGGCAGAATTCCTTGTTTAAAGGGACAAGAGCCCAGTTGATATGGCATTGTTTTCCTACTGCTTGTGTTCTGATGTTAGTCTAGATAGATATTATGATATTTGGGGGGTAGGGAGGCCCACTTGTAGTGGCATCAGTTGACGGATAGAGTGGTGAGATTCATCAGTTTATGCATGTGGGTGTCGGGGAATACACCGGAGATGATGAAACAGGTTGTATGTGAATGATTAGATGTTTGCTAAATCTTTTTATTTTATAATTTTTTTACTTTCTCCACTGCTCAAGGTAGATGGTTTTTCTTTCCCTCCTTCAAAAAGGGGTAAAGATGCATGGGGTATGCCACATGCTTTCTATGTTTAGATTATCGAGGGAGGATGGGTCTATGCTCTTACTATAGGTGTCAAAGACTCGATAGGTAGTTCACATACTCACCGTGTAGAGCCCTTTGGGTTTAGTTGCTTCGAATATTTTTCTAGAATTCCTAGGAATATGGTTAAGTAATAATTTTGTTAATAAATGATTGAATAAATGTTGTTAACCCATGGGGTTGGAGCTCGCTGGGACGCGATTCTGAGCTTGCAATTTTAAAGGAACAATGGAATTTGGGTGTGATGATAATTCAATATAACGTGGAATTGTTAATGGTTAATTAGTGTTTAAATAATTAATTAACATAAAGTGAAACTGATAAAAAGGTAATGAAGTAATGTAATAAAGCTATTTAAATGGTTGTGTGTTCATAGAATACCTAGTCTTAGAAGTAGCAGTTGGGAGTCCAAGAGACATTAGCTATAGTTGAGTCTAAGAATAGGTTATTCCCATAGTATGGTTTTAAGCTATAATATATTCCGTACTTTTTGTGTTTCTATACGCTACTCTACCTTTTTAGTTAAGGTAACTGACACCCCAAGGATTCTGATCCCTAGGGGGTGTTTTCCCTAACATTTTGGTGGGAGGATAGATGGATGACTACCCCCTTTGGAACCAATCTCTTATCTTGGTAGTTACTTGTGATGGTAGGCACAATGGTTAGTTTTCCCCATATATGTGTGTAGAGGGCTGTAATCTCTTGGGGTTATTCACACTCATATATTTTGGATATAGTTTCTTATGGACTACTATAGGTGTAACATGTATAGGCTATGATGGATTGAGGATCCATAGTTGGTGTATGTGCTATAATGGATTGATGTTTAATAACCGATGTATGATACACATCATGAAAGTTGTGGTGGATCCCAGAAACTACCTGGTTACCTTTCTTACATGGACATGGGGGTTTTGTTGCATGAGGTGCATGTTGTGGTTCTTTGATCTGGTGTCTGCGGGCAAGCCTTTTTGGAGAGAGATGCTTAGGACGTGCAACATTGGGGAAAAGCGACAAAATAGTGGGGAAGTAGTAGTGGGGTACCCTTGATATTATTTATTATATTATATAATCTTGTATGCGATACTTGGTTAGAGTATCCATGGTGAGGATGGTAACTTAGTATACCTGTTTAGGTGACGAGTTAGTTTCACTTGTTGTTCATTGTGCTTTATCATGCTTTCTTTACTTTTAATGAGAGGCTTTGGAGATGATCCTATTAAGTATACTATTATACTCACACTATGTATATATATACTATTTTCAGGTCACTTGGAGAAGGTTGGAGATCAAGCTGGTTTGTACTAGCTTGGGGTTGCAGGAGCTGTTCGGGCTTGTGGTCGCTGTTGTTTTTTTACTTTCTTTTGGGTATTTTCAGTTTTCCCCTTTCAATTGTAGTCATTTTCCATGAAATTAGATATGTGTACTTGGGATTTACTTTATATTGCTTTCTGATTTGGACTTAGTTGGTTTCTTTCTTATCTCTGTATTTCACATGTGTTCTCTTAGAGGATAATGCCTCCCATTTGTGTGTTTAATATACCCTTAGTGCTAGTCGCCAACCCAGGGTCTACTAGAGGTGGGACTCGGGGGTCTTTATCTCTCTTATCACATTTATAGCCTAGGAGGGATACACCTTGTGTGGAGGAGGCCGTGACAGAGTAGTATCAAAGGTCAGGTTGAGGGATAAGATGGAGTTTGGTGTTAGGCACATGTGAGGTTGAATGGGTTGGTAGGGAAATAATATTAGTCAAGTTTAGCAAGTGATGTAAAAATTGGAGACCAGCTGAGACGTAGGCATTTAGGCCCCCCTGTGATCTTATGCTTAAACCTTTAAGATTACAATGGCTACTAAATGAGGTGATAATAGTTTTAGGGTATAGATTTTGTAAAGGATCATGCGTCATTCTTTTTTGTGCCTGTGTTTGAAAGGGTAGGCCTCGGGATAAGTTAACCTAAAATTAATAAAAGAAAACGATTAATTAATTAATGCCGTGTCTTCTATATTATAGGTTTAGGATCTCTAACTGTTTGTTATTTTACAGATATGGTTCTAGGTCTACCTCCTCATTAGGATCATATAGAAGATGTCCAGTAGGCTGTGCGAACATATAACCGCAAGGTAGAGGTTGACGATGACAACACTTGGAGGAGTAAACTTCGAGAGTTTTAGCTTCAGAGTCTGAAGAAGTATGAGGGCTCCATTTCATATGCACTCATGAAATATTGGATGGAAGAGGTTAAGATAGGATTTAATTTGATCTGTTCTCAGAAGGAGCACTGGGTGTCCTTGGTTGTGATGATGCTGTATGGATCAACGAGGCATTGGTGGTTATTGTTCCTCAGGGATCGCGAGGAGTCGACAATATCATGGGAGGAGTTCTGAGGCAATTTTAGAGTAGATTTACTTTCTTTGACTATGAAGGCTTCCAGTGGACATAAGATTCTTACCCTTCGATAGGGGAGATCCGATGTACGAGAGTTTGGAATCCATTTTAGGAATCTTTTATGATATGATTCAGACCTGTTGCCAGATGAGGAGGCTAGGGAGAGGCATTTCAAGGAGGCTTTGCGTCCAATGATCCAACTCCAGGTCACCCCATTTAGGCTGAAGACATATCTTGAGGTGCTAGCGAGGGAATAGGTCATTGGGAGGATATTTTCCAGAACTGG
This sequence comes from Viscum album, assembly GCA_963277665.1. Classification (NCBI taxonomy): domain Eukaryota; kingdom Viridiplantae; phylum Streptophyta; class Magnoliopsida; order Santalales; family Viscaceae; genus Viscum; species Viscum album. Next base: position 1,731,329,809 of record OY728131.1, on the reverse strand, counting down.
ATCATTATGAGAGGGGAGTCGTAATGATTCCTCACAAAGTAGAACTGTGGTCTAAGGTTACCAGTTTTCAGGGAAGAAGAGTTTCCGTTCGGCTGGGGGTAGGTCCTAGCCCTTAGCATCTCGTTTCTCCAGGGGCAACAGATCTCAGGACAATACCAAGGGACCAGGTGCATGTTTTTCTTATGGAGGTAAAGTTCATCTACATAAAGTGTTTCAAACTTTTCAAATCTATCATTATGCAGTAGGTGTTCCACTCCATGTTCCTCCATTGAGGCAGTTCCAACCGAGGTAGCAGCAGCAGGTTTCACCATCATTGGATCAGTAGAGGGAAGATGTGGTTGGTAGAGGACAACCCCGTGATGCTCCCCTTACTCAGAGAGAAGAGCGCGGCCATGGTGGTGGTCGTCATCAGGGTCAAAGAGGCCATGTAGGAGGTCTTAGTCAGCTTCATACATTAGCGTTGCCAGCTCCAGGTGAGCCTGATGTCGTTTGAGGTACCCTTTAATTGTTTTATACCATGGTTTATACCTTGTTTAATTCAGGAGTGACACACTCCATATAAACTACCCCTTTCCATGCTTTGGGACTTGAGGTAGAGAGGCTTCCAGTGCCCTTGGCATTGACTACACCATTTTGAGGTCGAGCAGCCTTGTTTAAAGTATGTAGAGACTGTTATCTAGTGCTGGGGTAGCACCGATATTTGGGATATTTCCTATGTTTATAGATAAAAACATATGATGTCATCCTTGGCATGAATTGGTTGTATTCGGTGCATGCTATCGTTGATTGGTTCATGAGGTAGGTGGTGTTCTTCGATGCAGATAGAGATCCAGTAGTGTTTCTTGGAGAGAAATACCCTCATATGGGTCAGTGGCATGTTCCATATTTATCATCCATCATGGATGAACTGATACTGAGTTCTTCAGAGGTTCAGCAGTTGGTGTTTCCTAGGGTCATAGAAGAGTAACCTAATGTCTTTCCAGAAGAGGTTGTAGAATTACCCCCTCGAAGAGAGATCCTGTTTTGTATCAAGATACAACTAGGAGAATCTCCTATATCTATGTCTCCATATAGGATGAACCCTTCTGAGTTGAGAGATCTATGTATACATCTTGATGGTTTGTTATAGCGTTGTTTTGTTCAATTGAGTGTGTCACCATGGGGTGCACTGGTTTTTTTCGTGAAGAACGATGATGACAGTTTGCAGTTGTGTATTGATTATCATCTCATAAACAAAGTGATTGTGAAGAATCTCTATCCTCTCCCATGGATTGATGATTTATTCAATCAACTAAAGAGTGAAAGTTGGTTCTCAAAAATTGACTTGTAGTCAGGATATCATCAGATGTATGTGAAGGATGAGGATATCCCGAAAATGCTTTCTATTGTCGTCATGGGCATTACATGTTCATTGTAATGCCATTCTGTGTGACGAATGCTCCTACTGTGTTCATGGGATTGATGAACGCTGTGTTCCATGAGTTCTTGGATATGTTCATGGTGGTTTTCATTGACGGAATCCTTGTATACTCTATGTTTGAGGAGGAGAATGAAGAGAATCTACACACTGTTTTGGGAGTTCTTCATCAACAACAACTATTTGGGAATTTCTTGAAGTGTGTGTTTTGGGCTTGAGAAGTCCGTTTCTTGGGGCATGTTGTGTCCCAACAGGGAGTATATGTGGATCCATCAAAGAAAGAATCGGTTTTGTCTTGGGAAGCCCCCAACACAATGGTAGAGGTATGACGTTTCCTTAGTCTCATAGGCTACTAAAGGAGGTTCATAGCTGATTTCTCTTAGGATGTGACTCCTCTAACAGCATTGACCAAGAATGATTAGGCATTCATGTGGATTGATCAGTGTCAAACAACTTTTAAGTTTTTAAAGGAGAAGTTGGTAAGTGCTCCAGTTCTTTGTTATCCAATAGAGGGAGTTCAAATTGATGTTTTCTACGATGCTTCACATCTAGGGTTAGGATATGTTTTGATGCAGTAGAGATCATTTGTTTCTTATGGGTATCGGCAGTTGCATCCCCATGAACGTAACTGTTCCACCCATGATCTGTTGGAAGAAGTGGTGTTTTATCTGAAATTGTGGAGACATTACCTCATTGGAGAGTGCTTTGTGTTTTTCACCAATCATAAGATCCTGAGGTATGTTTTCTCCCATTGTGACTTAAACTTGTGACAACATCGGTGGATGGATTTCTATCAAGAATATGACTTCGAAATCTCATATACACCTGAAAAGGGGAATGTTGTTGCTGATGACCTGAACTAGAAGTCATGTAGTGATGCAGTGTGTGAATCTGGTGATTCCTGGAGTGTAATGGAAGAACTTTCAAAATTACATCTCAATATGGGTGAAGTTGGGGCATAGGATGTCTTTTTCAGATGATGGGGCAATCATCTTTGGTGAAGTACGTTGAAGTGTCCTAGTTGGGGGATCTAGAGGTGGAGGTCTGGAGAGACCGAGTTGTTGGTGGCAAGGCCCCTGATGGTTGGTTTGAGAATGAACAACACCGAGTGTCGTATCACAGAAGGCTATTTGTTCCTTTGGTGATGCATGAGATGGTTCTCATAGAGTTCCATAGTTCACCTTTAGTGGTGCATCCTAGAGTGAAAAAGATGTACTGAGCCTTGAGGAGTCAGTTTTGGTGTCCTGGGTTGAAACATGCAGTTGCAGTGTTCGTGTCTCGTTGTTTGGTCTGCCAAAAGTTGAAGGTTGAACACCATGTCCTTGGTGGTTTACTCCATCCATTAGATGTTCCTCAGTGGAAGTGGGAAGACATCTCAATGGACATTGATACTGGTTTACCTTGATCTCTAGGAGGACATGGTGCTATTTGGGTGTTAGTGGACTGTTTAATGAAATCAGCCCACTTCATAGAAATCATGGAGTCAAGATCAGTGGAAGTTTTGTCGAGTCAGTATCTGGAGGAGGTGGTGAGACTTCATAGAGTCCCAAGGATGATAATTTCTGATCGAGATCCTCATTTTACCTCAAGGGTGTAGAGAGGTCTCCAGCATGCTTTCGGCTCCCAGCTTTTCCCTAGTACTGGTTTTAGTCGTGGGAGTAATATTTATCCTCGGTTTTTTGGACCTTTCGAGGTGTTGGCTCATGTTGGAGCCATGGAATATTGAGTAGAACTTCCCCCATAGATGATCCGAATAAACGATGCTTTCCATGTGTCACAACTCCATCGTTATCTTCATGATGAATCAAACATCATAGATTGTTGAGAGATCAATGTTGATGATGATGTGACCTTTGAGAAGTGACTTGTGGAGATCCAAGACCGCAAAGAGAAGTTGTTGCACATGCATTATATCCCCTTGGTTCATGTCTTGTGGAGACACGACGGCGTGGAGGAGTGTACTTGGGAATGTGAGACGTAGATATGTGCTCAGTACCCAGATTTGTTTGATGTTTAACTCTTTTCATGTAACGATGTTCTCATTGAGGTATATACCATTCGTGTTTATAATATGTAGTTATTTTGTTGCTTGTTAGGGTTTTCTCTCTTTTGAGAGGTATCTCAAGGAGTGGTTGTTGAGACCCCTTTTCGGATTTTCTTTTGGGTTGGTTTTGGATTCTCAAGGATGAGAATGTTTTCAGAGGTATCTGATGTAATGTCATGGACCTCTCTGTTCCATTACATTAATGAAATTTGGCGTTTGAGGTGTTCTGGGAGGTCAAGGTGACTCATCCCCAACATTTTTCCAAATTTCTAGTTTTGTGAATAGTGTTTCTAATTTTGTGAACATTTTCACGGTGTCACAGAAATGGTGTCACAGAAACTGCACCATAGTCTCGGGGTCACAAAAATGGTATGACAGAAATAGTATCACATAAACGGTGTGACCAATACTGTGTCACAGAAATGGTGTCACAGTCATGGTTTCACAGAAACATTGTGACAAAAACAGTGTCCTAGATTCAGTGTCACAGTCATGGTGTCCCAGAAATGGTGTGACAGAAATGATGTCACAGAAAAGGTGTCACAGTCACGGTGTCATAGAAACGGTGTGACAAAAAGGGTTTCATAGAAACAGTGGCATAGTTACAGTGTCACAGAAATGGTGTGACAGAAATGGTGTCACAGAAACAATGTCATAGAATCGATGTCATAGTCACGGTGTCAGAAACACGATGTCACATCTCATGAATAGTGTTTCCAGAACTATTTTATATTTCCTTTTCCAAATTTTTAGATTTTTTCGAGTTTCACTGATTTAACATTTTCTTTGACATTAAACACATTTAATTCCTTGTTTTAAGGATTTAATGCCGAATCAAATCCAATAAATCCAATATTAAATTTTCCTAAGGATCACGATGATTTTACTTGGTCAAACCGCGTGATTTAATGCGATCCTCTTTTAATGGAAAATCCAGCGTATCTTAAACTATTACTCCATTAAATCTTCTAAAGGGATGCGATGTCTTCCTCCCTTTTTCTTCATACTTGTTCTCTAGTGTGAGATGCTCAAAAAATTCTTTCCTTACCATAGGAGTCATGAGATCAAACTTTCTCCCATGGATTGGTTTCCCTAGATGTTCTTCTTGTTGCAAGTGCACCCCCTGTTTTGGTGCAACCAAGCAGTATCCATAAATCTTCGATATAAGGTACAATTTATCGTCATTCTTTTGGGTTCAACTTCTTTTGTTTCTCCATTCCATATTATGTCATGGGACCTCCATGTTCCTAATTTAATTTTCATGGGTTTTGACCACTGTGGTGGTGTCTTTGCATCCTCTGGTGGATATAGTTGTCATGGGGGGAGGATATTGTAACCCGTTGTGTGGCTCATTCTCGTATAAAGAATGTAAAGAACCATTTGAGGTAGGGGATTCATTGCTTCTATTTTCATTTATATGAAACTGTATAGTTATCATGTTTTAGCCCACTGGATCACAATAGAATTGACATATTAAATATTTTAACCAGATAAATAAATTGACATCGATCATATGTTAATGCCTCTTGTTTTGCTAGATAGTGTTATATCTATGCATTATTTGTTTAGCTTTTAGTTCACGATGGAAATTGGTAAAGAATTTAAATCCAAAATCAATTGATAATTTCTTGGTAAAGATAAAGAGGCATGTAAATGAATCTATTTGTTGTTATTGTAATTTTATGTTAATCAAATAGATGTTGTAAGCATGTTAAATCAATTTTCTTGATATATATGATAACTTTCTATTTAGGTTACCCATAGTTGGAACCTATAAATAATAAATCGTTTAATTTCATATGGATTAAATAACTAGTTGTTTGATAAAAATATAATGCCTCGTAGGGTTATGAGTTACCCTCTTGTTTGTAAAGGCCAAGATCCTTATGCTTAGAGCTGTGAGAACTCATTATGTATGAAGGTAGAATGACTTGTTTAAAGGGCCAAGAACCCAGTTGATATAATGTTGTTTTCCTGATGTTTTTGTTTTGATGTGAGTCTGGATGGTTCTTGTGATATGTGGGGGTAGGGAGACCCATTGGTTGTGGTAGAAGTTGATGCCTAGAGTGGTGAGATGCATCAGTTTATGCATGTGGGTGTCAGGGAATACACCAGAGATGATGAAACAGGTTGGATGTGAATGCTTGGATGTTTTCTGAATCTTGTTGGTTTATCCTTTTTTATACTTTCACCACTGCTCAAGGAAGATGGTTTTACTTACCCTCCTTCCAAAAGGGGAAAAGATGCATGGGGTATGCCACGTGCTTTCTGTGTTTAGCTTATCGAGGGAGGATGGGTCTACACTCTTGCTATCGGTAGAAAATACTCAACAGGTCGTTCACCTACTCACCATGTTGAGCCCCCTGTGTTTAGTAGCTTAGAATGTTTTTCTAGAATGCTAGGGAATATGGGAAAGTAATAATGTTGTTAATAAATGGATGAATAAATGAAGTTAACCCATGGGGTTGGATCTTGTTGGGATGCAATAATGAGGTTGCAATTTTAATGGTACAATGGACTTTGGGTGTGATGATAATGAAATATAATGTGGAATTGTTAATGGTTAATTAATGTTTAAATAATTAATTAATGTAAAATGGAACTGATAAAAAGGTAATGAAGTAATGTAATAAATCTCTTTAAATGGTCTTTTACTTATAGGATACCTAGTCTTAGAAGTAGCAGCGAGGAGTCTAAGTGACATTATATATAGTTGAGTCTAAGACTAGGTTATGCCCATAGTGTGGTTGTGATCTATAGTATATTCTTTACCTTTTGGTTTCTATATGCTACTCCACCCTGTCAGTTAGGGAAAATGACACCCTAGGGATTCTGAGCCCTGGGGGGGTGTTTTTCCCAACCTTTCAGTGGTAGGATAGATGGATGACTACCCCCTTTGTCTCCACTCTCTTCTCATGGTAGTTACTTGTGCTGGTAGGCACAACAGTTAGTTATCCCCATATATGTGTGTAGAGGGATGTAAATTCTTATGATTATTCACACACATATATTCTGGATATAGTTTCCTATGGACTACTATAGGTGTAACGTGTATAAGCTATGATGTCTTGAGGATCCTTACTCGGTGTATGGGCTATAATGTCTTGAGGTTTAATACCCGATGTATGAAACATGTTATGAAAGCTATGGTGGCTCCCAGAAACTACCTCATTACTTTTCTTACATGGACGTGGTGGGTTTGTTGCATGAGGTGAATGTTGTGGTGCTTCGCCCAGGTGTCTACGAGCAAGCATTTTTAGAAAGATATGCTTAGGATGTGCAATGTTGGGGAAAACTAGTAAACCGGTGGGGAAGTAATAGCAGGGTACCCTTGATATTCTTTATTATATTATATACTCTTGTATGCGATACTTGGTGAGAGTAGCCATGGTGAGGCTGGGAACTTAGTATACATGTTTAGGTGACTAGTTAGTTTAACTTGTTGTTCATTGTTCTTTTGCATACATTCTTTACTTTTGCACGAGAGGATCCGAGGAGGATCCTACTGAGTATACTGTTAGACTCACCCTATGTATATATAAACTGTTTTTCAGGTCACTTGGAGAAGGTTGGAGATCAAGCTAGTTTCTTCTAGCTTGGGGTTGAAGGAGTTGTTCAGGCTTGTGGTCGCTGCTATTTTTACATTCTTTTGGGTATTTTCAGTTTTTCCCTTTCAGTTTTAGTATTTTTTCATGACATTACATATGTGTACTTGGGATTTATTTTATATTGATTTTTTAGTTGAAGTTGGTTGGTGTTTGTCTTATCTCTCTCTTTCCCATGTGTTATCTTAGAGGATAATACCTCCCATTTGTGTTTTTACCATACCCTCGGTGCTAGTCTCCAACCCATGGCCTACTAGAGGTAGGAATCTAGGGTCGTTATCTCTCTTCTCACATTGCTATCCCAAGAGGGGTACACATTGGGGGGAGGGGGTCGTGACAGGTGACCTTCTAGGTCTCCCATATAGGGACACAAAAGGTGTCATGCTGATAGTATAGTGGTATCTATAATTATATGAACACTCTACCTAGGTAAAGTAATCATCCCTATGTTGGACAAATTTTTACATGTAATCCCACAACATATCCTCTAGCACATGGATAGTGAGATTGGTTTACCCATCTATTTGGGGGCGACAGGCTATACTTATCCTCATTTGGGTCCTAAATACCCCCTACAGGCCTCTCCAAAACCATGATATAAACCACACATCATGATTAGAGGCAATCATTTAGGGAACCACAGGAAGGCAACCAATATTTCATTTGCACAACTTCCCAAAACTCTCCACCAAACTCTGTTCCGTGATAGCAAGGAAGTGTACCGACATCATTAGTTAGTCAACTGTCACCTAGATAGTGACATTTCCTCTCACTGTATGTAGAAGGAATATTGCAATGTCTATTGATATTCCATCCCATTTCTACTACAGGATCACAAGAGGCAGCAACAAACCTTCCGAAACATCGGCCCAACCTTCACCTACTAAAAGGTGAGGCACCAAGAGACAAACTCAACCATGCTCCATCTTATTGCAATCCACTGAAACTAACACTAAGGGTCTCTGTAAATATTTTTTCACACTGTGATGTTTGAAAAAAAAGAGATGTGTGAAACTCCCTTATCACCTCCTCCAATATCATGATGGGAACCTCTATTCTTCCCTATAAAATGATGATGTGATTCCCTAACAAAAATCAATATGGTTAATCTCTTAATGATATATGGTCATGTAAGACCTCACTATTAATGTATCCCAATATAGACTCTCTCACATACTTGAGAATTAGAGGAGTCGAAGCCATCGGCAGGAAAAAATATGAACCCTTCGGCTCGACCAGGTTCAACTGTAAGGAAACCAAATGATCTGATTCCTCCTGCATCCAATGATCATAGGACTTACTATAAGGGAATTTTACACCATGATTCTTTTCCCTAGAGTATAGAATATTTCATATTCATAGTCCTATATTATCTCCAACTAGAGCCTCTATCTTAGGTTTAAGTCAATATTCATGAAGACATATCTCAGACTCTAATGGCATGTGTAAACAAAAAAGTGCTCTCCCAAAGGATAGTGCCTCCACATCTTTAGAGTGAAGACTAACGATGCCAAATCTATGGAATAATTCGCATATTTAATCTCTTGGTTCCACAACTGCATCGACTCATACGAAATAAATTTCTATATCCACATCAAAAATCAACCATGACTAGCTCTTGAGGCGTAAAAATACACTATGTACTCTACACCCTCCTCTAGTAGTATCAAAATAGGAGTACTTGTCATCCTTAGACTCAACTCCTTGAAGTATATTTGGAACTACTTAGACTAGGTAAACAACTTTCCTTTCTATATTAGGGTGGTCAAAGAGGCTAAATTCCTAGGAATGCCTTACAAAATCCTCCATTAGTACCCTTGTAAGCTAAAAAACACTTCACCTCTGACACAATCTTGGGTGGCTCCCAAAAAATCACTTCATCAATATTTATTGGGTCCACAATCAATCCATGCTTAGAAATGACATACCCTAGGATGTGAACCTCATGGATCTTGAACTGGCACTTTGAGATATTACTACAAAGATGGTGCTTCTAATAAAAATCTAGGCCCATTATTATCTTCTTTGCATGATCCTACTCAAACCCAATTTAGATGAGTATGTTGTGGAGGAAGAAAACAGAAAATATGTCCATGTAAGGCTATAATATTGAGTTAATGAAATACATAAACACAATAAAGGAATTTATCACAGATAAAGGCATCACCAAGAACTCATAGTGTCCATAGCAACACCAAAATAATAACTTTGGAATATCGACCTCACTAATTCTCAATTGGTGGTATCCATACCTGATATCGATCATCAAGAACCATCTCACATCTCAAAAAATGATAATGGATGTTGTAAATCCTTAAAAAGGGGTACTTTTTATTTATTTTGGTATGATTCAGGAGATGATAATCCACACAATTCCGGAAGCTCCTATCCACATTTTTCACGAATAACACTAGATCTACTTAGGGGGACACACTGGGTCTGATAAAAACCTTCTCTCAAAGGTCCTCCAACGACAACCACAGCTCCTGGAACTCAATAAGGACCACCTGATATGATACAGAAGACACTAAAGTGGTATCCGGGTGCTAGTCGATCAAAAAATTCATCTCTCACCTTAGAGATAGCCCTGAAAAAACCTTAAGGAAGACATCTATATAATCTTGCATGAATAAAGGAATCTAGACACCTAGAGAAACTATTATTCCAATGTATACACTCTAAAATTTATGGGTAATGGGATGTAACCTACTAATAAAAAAACACTTGTCTCACTATGAGATCTCTCTCAGCCAAAAATGGAGAATATTGTTCCATCAGTGTGAAGGTATCTGACTCATCTGCGGTGAAAATCAATCTAGGTTTAGACCATAGAAAACCAATCTATAACCATGATGAAATCATAAGTTTTCAATATGATGACCAAAAGGTCCCATGAGAAACTCTCCCCACTAAGTGATATATCACACTACTGGAAGATAAAACATATAGAAGAAGCATATCCTATAGGAACCTCAAGACAAAGTTACTGGGCTAAAGCCTCAACTGGGAGCTACATCTCTCACAACAAGAGTAAAGAAATAAAGGAATTACTAACACCTGTACCTACTAGTATTAAATAAATAGTATAATAAACATAGATCATACCACTAGTCATGCCATGTTTCATTGGGTCATATGCATCAAGAGCCTAAAGCTATTTACAACCCCAACTGTCAGCTCCATGAGCATGATATTGGACAACTAGGGTTAGTGGTGGAATGATATAATAATTTCTTCACCACCCATATCTCTTCCTACTATATCCACACATACTCCTCTAACAACCCTACCTCCATAGGGGCCATCCTTCCCTCTTTTGGGAGTCTCAGGATCATGACACTTCTTCTGCCGTGGTGGTCCATCTGCTATCAGGCTATCCTCCTTCACATATTGGGTTTGGAAATCACACACCATGTGAGATAACCCAATACATTCATAGATATTACCCTATACAGGATTCCTTACTCCTGTGTATGGTCTCTATGATTCACAACCACATGTCTGAGTCTCATCATGAAAAGATCTCTTGCACCGTGATCCTGCCGACTGACGGTTGCTAGATTTTGTAGATTACTCATCCCTATGACACACACTACTAGCTCCATATTCATGGAATCCCTATGATAGGAATATATCCATCACAAATTCTCGCTCTAAGACTCTAACATATGTGATAATAAAAAGGGGTACCATATTATCAGGAATTTCTCTGCAAAGACCCTTCTCAAACATTCATGACCAGAAGTTTCCATATCTAATCATATCAAGGGAGTATTGTATAAGGTCTAAGAACCTAATAGCATACTTAGAAACCATCATACCTCCCTACTATATCTATAGAAGCTCATGAATTAGAACTGAGTGTAATAATGGATGATAGTACTCTTTAAAAAACAACTGTTGGAAGTCTGTTTATGAGAGTTCTAACTCCTCATGCATCTACATAACTAGGTTCTACCATTTATTAGATTGTACATGGAAAAGGTTAGATGATAGTGCAACCACCTGATCATTCAGTGTCTATATAAGTCTAAAAACTCAGATCACCAACTCTAGTTAATCCTCCTCTGCCTAGGGATCTGGCTCACTATAGAACCTCAGCAACCTATGGTGCTGGAACTCGTTGAGTGTACTAAACTTGTGTGGATCCTCATCATGATCATCTAGTATAATATACCTATCAATAAGTGGGGGTACTTATACATGTCCACCAAGTGGAAGTATCCAATGGGATGACCCCTGAACCGACACATCATCACTCATTAGATCATCACCATGATTCAGAATCTGTAACCTAACTGGCAGTCATCAAGGAGGCATCCTAGAAATTTAATCAAGGCGCAACATGGTTAGAAGAGAATATATATAAAGGGATATGACCCAAGAATTATTATAAGAACTCATTTTTTGACTCAAGTATGGATCTTATAAATTTTGGACCTAATATGGATTCGTAATGAGTTAGTGAAGGTTTTGAGGGTGTATGGGTCTTTTTCAGAGCCCAAAACACAACTTTTTGGGAAAACTAGGCCCAGAACATGGTTTGTAGTAAACCATGAAAGAATGAAACATGGTTAAATCAAACCATGCAGGTGGTACCTTTTTGTATAGATCCTTACAACACAGTTAGCACACAGTTTCCCTAACTCTGTGGCATAACCATGATAGTGACCCTATTCCCTAGGTACTTGTGAATGGTTTGCGCATGGCTTGGTAAACCGTGCAGACAAACTGTGTACAGGATAAATTCTGGGTAATTTTACCTTTTTACCCTTAATGATCTAATTAAGCCTCCTCCTTCTTCATAATCCGAGTTCCAACAAGATTATCCTACATTCCTATAATTTCCATATTTTTGAAGGCCTAAAGTAGGTATTGAAAGATCTACTTCATTTGGGATATGATCGAGCTTCCGTTCATCATTTTTGATGCAAAATGCTAAGTACTCAAGTACTGTTGAGAATTTATTTATCTCTCTTGCTCTCGACCTAGTTATCAAGGTATGATCATTTTCCCTCTTTTTATAGATCTACTCTGATCTGAGCCAAATAAAGGGACGATAATAGAGGAGAATCATATTACCCAAAGGTGGGAGGTCTATAAATCATCCCTCAAGGTTTTTTTTATTTTGGAATTGTCTTCTGGGGATCACTGATTTCATCAGGTGTCATTTATTAAAATTATATGCCATGATTATATTCATTAGAACCATATGTTAATGTTACTTCCAATTATGTGATTAATTGCCCATGGTTATTCCCATAACTCCATCCATCCCATGTAGGATGTAATTCCATAATTTGGTTTTTATTATTTGAAATGTTTGAGATGTCATTCAAGTGTGACTTGGATTGACTCTTATAAGGGTAATATTTTCTATATTAAATGGATTGATTTATATTTTTAATTGAATAATGGAAATTACCCTGTGTCCTCACCACTTGACCCACCTAAGGTAAGTGCTTTAATTGATAATTAAATGTGAAAAGGAAATTGGAAAGTATTCTAAGTAGATGACTAGATTAGATTACATATAAATAAATAATAGATTTCATGTTCGTAGAACTCCTTAACACATCAATGGAAGGTAGAAGAATGGTCCTTAACTAATGAATATGACTTAAATAGATTTAATAAAGGTTTCATGTTACCTGGAATATTCAAAATAACCAAAGGAAAGGCTTGAACCAATTGAAATTATACATTAATTCATTATTAAACAAAAGTGTCCTGACACAAGATTTCCTTGGATTCTTATTGGGGAATTCCTTGAGAACTCAGAAACCCCATTCTGATTTAAGGATGTGGATTTCTTTGGTTGAGACCCACCTAGATCCCGATCCTTTTCTTTTATTGGATGCCCAACATGACCCCATAGGATCCCTTACACAGTATTAAAGGAAGTCATGGATACACTCCCTGGATCTAGCATTGAAAAGTAGGTTCCATGGTTAAATACCATAGGGATCAGTCACTAATTAGCCCCATTTTACCTTGGATGATCACCTAGGATTTGATAGGAATCTTATTCTGAAATGACTTAGACCATGATCATTGGATTACACTATTACCCTTAGCTAGACCAATTTACTATTGAGTTAGTTACCCCTGTGGTCTAGGTTTCCTTGGTGAATACCATATAACCACTTCATATTAACTATTATTTATAGTTTTATGGATACATATTGGAACCTTCACCATATATAATGCATGACTTATTTATAAACTGGTAATAATTAATTAATGAACTGGTTACATGTGCAGACACGAGCAGAGGGATGAAGGAGGTACTTGGCTATATAGTTACACTATACTAATTTAATTTATATCTACACGTTCACACACTGTTACATTTCCATTACATGGTCTGGATTTTATAGACAACATTGGTGGTATCCCACAAAGATTTATCTCACACCCTCTATGAAAGTCATTTAGTACCCAGGGAAGATTACATGAATGTAGGTGTTTACAAAGGGAAGCATACAACTTAAAATACTTGTTTTTATTTCTATTTATGATAGAGATTGATAGTAGATGACTAATCCAGAGCTCAGGATTATTGGGATAGTTATTTTATTTCTGTTATTATTTTGTGGAACATGTTATACCTACTGTCTTGTATCCATGTTTTCCAGTTTTCTAGTGACATGAGGCATCATCATCAGTTATTCCAGTTATTTCAGTTATTGTTACTATTTTACCCATTTTTATTTTGACTTATGTTTACTTATATTGATTGCACTATTTACCTCTATTTATATCTATCCACAATGCTACAATCTGGCAATGAGGGTATAGTGTCCCCATGGACACACCCTAGAGCCTCACTGCTAGTTAGAAACCTCTGGAGTTCATGGAGATACACTTGAGGCTATGTGGACTAGCGGGATTGGGGAACCTATTATGTAGTATCTGGGTTTGGGATGTCACAAAGTGGTATCAAAGGTGGTTCTTTTCATGATTTACTATTTGGAGACAATAGAAATGAGATTAGGAATGCTTGGGACTTGGTCATAAGCCATACTTTGTCGTTGCGAACCCAAGTTTGGGGTAAAAGACAAGTTACCCAAAATATAATTATTGCTCTATTTTTCCTATTAGAGTTGATATTATTTCACCATTGGGTGACACATATGCTGTGTGGGATTTTTGAATATTATTCCGATTTAAGATTTCATTTTATCTTTGGCTCAATGATATGAGGACAAAGAGAATTATTACATGCATCATATTAGACACCTAGAAATAATATGTCATGCCTATTTCCATGCCATATAGGTTCATCTTACTGATTTTTAATTCATTATTTTCATGTGATTTTGGAGTGATGTTTTGATATTTAGCTTATTCTTTTATTACCCTTGGTTGTGATTGAGTGATTTTTTGTCTCAATTCATGAGGTGTATGGTCCCTCATGGGTTGTGATGAATAATTTAACAAGTCAAGAAATTATTATATAAATAAAAGGGTGTCATTTTAACTAATAAGGTGTATGGGATCTGATTCAGTGGGAATGAATATCCATTATAAAGTGAAACATGACTTATTATATGAATTGATTGCACATCCTTATCCCTCATTATCATGTTTATGAAAGGTAACAGATTGAACCTAGTAATTAAATTTAAAATGAAATGAAACTTATAGTTTAGAACTTACCAATAACTAGACATATAAGAAGGTATTTGGGGTAGTATTCCTTGGGTAGTGAGTTTTCATATGTTCAACTTTCTCTTGTGATGTTATCTTCCTTCTTAAAGCATTTTTTGAGGCGTTTTCTTAGAATTTCTAGACCAATTCCACCACGACGTCCTCGTATCATATGCCAGGAGGGTGGAGAAGACCATGATCTAGATGTGGTGGGACTTGATATACCAATATTACCTCTAGGAGTTCCACATAAGGCACCACCTACTATATCTGATCTGGGAACTGATGCCCAAGTTCATGATAGTTCTCTACGTCTGATGCAATCCATACATGGTGCTCCATGAGTTGAACCTACGATGGATGATTTGACTCATGAGTTCCAACAACATCCTCCTCCTTCTTTCTCAAGGGATGAAATTCCATAGGTTTCTGAGTCTTGGATACAATCCACCGTATCTGTATTTAAGCATCAGGAGATGCCTCTAGGGTAGAGGGTCAAGATTTCCACATACATGCTTTAGGATTCATCCAAGCGTTGGTGGGATGTGATTTCCCATTATGGTCATCATCAGGGCATGTTATGGGTTTATTTCCAGACATCCTTATATTATTAGTTATTTCCTCATACATTGAGAGCTGAAAGAGCCAGAGAGTTCATGAATATAAATAAGGATTCTATGTTAGTTATGGAATATTCAACACGTTTCACAGAGTTTCATCTCTTTGCACCACTTCTAGCTGGTGATGCTATTTTTTGTGCTAGATGTTTTGATGATGGGATCTAGTATTCCATCCATACACATGTGAATGTCTTTCACCTACCTACATTTTATTCAAGAGTAAATCAGGATCTTATCACTGAGCATAACCTATTATATGAAAATAATAATGGTCATAGAGGACCAATGCCGTGGAAGTCCAGTAGTTCTCCCGGTGACAGGAAACATTCCCTCGAGGTTTCTCATCAGGGTAGTGACAACCAATGTTTCCATTTTGATAGATCCATAGTTTTTCATTAGTGTGGATGAAGAGGGTACCTAATGCCTCATTGTGATAGATACCTAATGGAGTGCTAGTATTGAGACTGTATGGGACATATTCAACATTTATACAAGACCTTTCCACTAGCCCTGAGTGAAAAATCATTTGCACCAGCTCCACCTTCCGGAGTGAGTTATTTTATACCACATTAGGCAGGGAGTTGGAGTATCACTAGAAGGACTAGCGAATGAGGAGGTTATAGCCATGGTAGATAGTCCCCTGATCACTAGAAGCACCTATAGATCTTCCGCAGCAGAAGTGGGAGTAAGAGGATTTAGAGGCCAAAGGCTTTATATGGTTGAGTAAATCCTCTTGGAGTTCATTCATGATTTTCACTAAGAATGTAGATGTAAACATACATCTATGTGTGGATTTCAGAAGGTTGAACCAACTTATGGTCAAGAACCGATATCCATTACCTTGAATGGATGATATCTTCAACCATCTCCAAGGAGCTTGGGTCTTCTCGAAGATCAACCCGAGATTAGGTTATCATCTGGTGCAAGTTAGGCCATTAGACATACAACATAGAACTTTTCATAATAGGTATGGTCTGTATTAGTACCTTGGTTTTCTTTTCGGTCTTACTAATGCGCCCACCATTTTCAAGGATTCGATTAATTGGGGTTTTCAACCCTATATTGACTTTTGTTGTGGTCTTTTGGGATGAAATCTTGGTGTATTCTTATACTCATAATGACCATTATAAACACCTTGAGATCGTTCTGAGTACACCAAGAGAGCACCAACATTATGCCAAGATTTCTAAGCGACATGTTTAGATCGACAAAGTTCACTTCTTAGGTCATATCATATCAGAACCAGGAGTATATTTTGACCTAGAAAATATTAGTGCTTTAGTTTCCTGCGATCATCCGAAGAATGTGTTTGATATATGATGTTTCTTGGGGTTGGATGGATTTTATAGGCATTTCATACCGGACTTCCAAATTCATGCTTTACCTCTTACCGGCCTTACCAAGAAGGGTGTTAAGTTCTTATGGTTTGAACTTTGCGAGAAAGCCTTTAAGGAGATGAAAGAGAGGATTTTCTTGGCACCTATTCTAATTATACCAGAGCCCAGATAAGTTATACTGTCTTTTATGATGCATCAGGAATCAGACTAACACCATCACTGATGTATGAGGACAAAGTCATTGAGTATGGATCTCAGTAGTTGAGGACTCATGAGAGAAATTACCCAACACATGACCTTGAGTTAGAAGGAGTTTTCTATTCTTAATGTTACTGGAGACACTATCTACTAGTACTACTACAAAACTAGCATTTAATAGCACTGACATTTATCAGCACTAGAAAATTTTGATGAGAAAGTCCATCTTTATCAGTGCTTAAATAATTGCTGATGAAGGGGGACCTTTATTAATGCTAAAAAAGGGCTGATAAAAGGCACCCTTTATCAACACTTTTTTTAGAGCCAATAAAAGTTCACCTTAATCTGTATTTTATTTTAGCACTGATAAAGGTTACCTTTTATTATCACTTTATTTTTAATGCTAATAAAGGTTCAAACAATAAAATGATTTGTTAACAATTTCATTATTTAAATAATTGTTGCTAAAAATGAATAAACATATATATAAATTATAAAAATTGTTAAATAGTATATATTAAATATATATATATGTAAAATGAATAAAATGAAATAATTAAACAAATAAAAATTTAAAATGAGTAAATTAAGAAAAATATTAAACATTTTATTAATTAAATTATTATTGATAAATGAATAAATTTAATATATAGATATCGATAATAAATATTGATAAATAATTTAGATTAAACATAGATATATAAATGAATATATAATCAAACAAAAAAATTAAAAATGAATGAATTGAAAAATTATTTAAAAATTTATTAATGAAATAATTATTAATAAAAATGAGTAAGTATAATATATATCCATATATAGATTATAAATAGTAATAAATAATATAAATATATATATAAAATAAATAAAATATTTAATAAAAACATATTAATGTCTTATTCATTTTTAATATTGTCTAATTTTTCAATTTAACATATATAAAAAGTCACGTGTTACATTGATTTCACGTACATATATATATATTTGTAATTAAGTTATTTTATATGAAAACACAAACAAAAATATATTTATGCAGTATATATAAACACATACACCTAATATTTATGCAATTTATTCAAATTTTTGTATATTTGAGAATTTCATTATTAACATGATACATTTTCTATATTTTTTTTAATTGGTCAAGTTTATTTATTTATTTTTAATACTATTATAGTTAGGGCATTCATTTTTATTAGATTTTATTTTTTTATTTTATTTTTTAATTTGATCATTTTCTATTATTTATTTATATTTATTTATTTATTATGTTTCAGTATTTTCAATATTTATTCATCTTTACTTATATATATATATATTCATATTTTCTATTAATTTATATTTAATTAATAAAACTTATCCGTTTTTTCAATATTTTTATAGTGCACTCATTTTGAATCATTCAATTTCACTCATTTTTAAAATTCATGTATTTAAGATTATATATCCACTAATAATGTTAAAAATATATTTTTAAATAAATATTTATAAATAAATATATTTATAATTTCATATTTAATATATTTATATTTTTATAATTATTATAAATAAAAGATATTTATTTTTAAAATAAGTATTTATTTAATTATAAATAAATAATTATATATATTTAATAACTATAAAATTATAATAAATTTATTTAAATAAATCTTTTATCAGTGCTAAAATTTTGTCACTGATAAAGATCGAAATTTATCAATGCTAAAAAGTGCAATTAAAAAGAATTTTTATCAGCAAAAAATATTAGCGCTGATAATGATGTTTTTTTATTATCACTTTTTGAGAATTGAGAAAGATCTATTTTATCAACACTTATCAATTTAACACTAATAAAAGGGATCTTTATAAGCGATTTTCTGAAAGCGCTGTTAAAAGTGTTCTTGATCTATTTAAAATAACCCTTACCACTACTCACTCATCGTGATTCTAAAGATCTTGCATAACTCCTCCGTTACCGAAACAACTCCATTGCAATCCATCAGATGAATCAACGATATAATCCAATTTATTTTATTTTCTTCTTTTCCTATATTGTTTTTTGATCATTTGGGTTCCAAATTTTTCTTTTTTGTGATGGTCTTAACCTTGAAGAACCCTACATCTCATCTCCTCACCACTTCCAGTGCGACTCCTCTATATATTTTAATGGATTTTTGACAAGACAAATATCATTAGTTTTACTTCATACAACTAGGATGAGAGATGATATGAAATTTAACTTCCTAACACTTGGATGAATTTGAATAGTTTAATGTCATGCAACCAAGACAAGAGATGTTGTGAAGTTTAACGCCTTTCTTCTAAAATGAATTTGTGTAGTTTAACATCATATAATTAGGATGAGATAGAGTGTGCAGTTTCATGAATTATTTTTAAGATGAATTTGTGCAGTTTAACATCATGAAAATTGGATGAGAGACACTATAAAGTTTAAAATCTTTCTTATAGGATGAATTTGTATAGTTTAACATCCTGGAAGCATGAAGAGAGATGATTGATGACCGCTATGAAAAGTATTTCATGAGAAATATTTTATTAGTGTGGATTTTGACTCGTTTCTCATCCATTGCGGACAATGTGCATACTCTATTTTGTGAATCATCTTGGCTTGGTTTCTGAAATTTTTTTATAAAGGGAAAAAATTATTTTTGGAATTGGATTTTCTTTAAAAATGTGGGTTATTATGTTGTCAAAAGTGTATTTAGAATAAAGGGATTTGAAATTGAAAATGAAATAGTGGTTTTCAAAGAGATAATTCTTGTTTTATTATGAAATTTGGCATTTGATCCAGTTGTTTTGTCCCGAGATGTTCCTTTCAGTTTTGTTTTAGATTATAACTAAACTTGATTTTATAATTTTTGGGTTATTCATAATATGGCACCTAGAAAGGTCCCTGAAGTTTCTAGTGGGCATCACCTTGTTTCTAGTTCTCCTCAATTTCTATCCATATTCGATGTTAATCGAGGTTTGTTAGAGGCAGTGAAGTGTCTTGAGAAAGTTGAGCATGTTTTCAGAGTGTTTGGAACACCCAAATCTGTTAGAGTTCATGTTGTTCTGGGTCTTCTTGTGGGTCTATATTTGTAAGAATGGTAGTTGTTTTCCCCACCAATGATGAAAGTTGGGATGCCATGGGAATATTCTAAGTCCCTATTTATCAGATGGTTTATACCTGAGGAGGTGAATTCATAGAAAAGGGAAGATCTCATGAGTGTCCAGTAAGGTTAGCAGATAGTGAAGGCTTATGTTGAACACTTCAAATACATGGTTTCATTTTTATTGGAGTTAGTGTTGTATGATTTGTTGAAATATTCTCTTTTCATTGGGGGTCTTCATCAAGAGATCAAGGAGTGAGTCATCTTCTCCAAGGATCTATATTTTAAGAAGTTGGTGGAGGAATCATTTTTGGAGAATTTTTTTGTGAAATAAGCAACAACACATTAGCTCATTTGTTGTCTTCTGTGTTGGAGGGGAAGATGTTCAGAGTTTCCTCATTTTTGTTTTTCATCTGTTGTCAGTTAATCATTCATTATAAAAGTCTGATTAAATTATCCTCTCGTAGTTCAAATGGTATGGTTTTTTACTGTGAACCTTTAAATGTCTATCCTTTCATGAATTATTTCCCCTCTTTTTATCATTCTTGTTTAAAGATATCTATTTTTTTTGGAAATATCTCTTTGTGCCTTGTGTGCGGGTTCATTTATATTTTTTATTTTGATAATTTCTACTACTATTTCTACTGATTTAGTCTGTTGGAATAATATTTATTTCAATTTGGATCTATTGATTAATGAATCCAAAACATGGATTGGCTGTTCATTACTCACAAATTTAATAACAAAACTAAGGATTCTTTGTGTGCTTTACTATTGTTGGTTAACTGCCACTTATCATAAAATTTGACTTGAACTTCTTACCCAGAGTCCCCATGATTATCTCATCTCACACACACTCACCACCATCTATATCATATCACTATTTAACATTAAATTTTTCTTTATCTTCTTACACCCATTTACTATTTGCATGTAGCTACATACATCATGCATCTTTACAAGTAGTAAATGGGTGAAAGAAGAGAAGGAAAAGTGAATACTGAATGGTGATATGATAGATATGGTGGTGAGTGCGTGTGTGATGAGAGCATCATAGAGATGTTGGGAAGTAATTTTAGGTCAGATTCAATGCTAAGAAATAGTTAACCAATAATAGTGAAGTTCACAAGGAATCCTTAGTTTTGTTACTAGAATATATTTGGATCAAGGAACCTCTTTGAAAATATATAAAGGCAATGTTATGATATATTTTCTCTATTTTACTGAAAAATTATATAACAAAACATTGATTTAATTTTCATTATTCCTTACAGAGTTTTTTTATTTTATAAGACTTTTATCCATGTTTCATGCCTTTACAACAAGATAAATGGTGCAGTCTCTGCTCAATGAAAGAGGTAATCTTGATGTTTTCATAGTAAAGTCATTTTCCATATAATTAATTAAATGTTTCATATTTATGTTTAATTTATTTCTTTGTAACATTACACATTTAATAATTGTTTTCTTATACAAGTGGATTCTTTTTTTTGAGTTGGGGTGCTCTATCCAACTTTCATTCTTCTTCTCCATCAAAACATTTTTACCCCTAGAGTGTTGCATTTATCACTTTCTTTAGATTTCTCTACATTTCCTTTGAAGGAAGAACAACATCACTGCATCTTCTTAATTACAATGGTAATCTTTATATTCTCACGATAAAATCATTTTCAATAGAATTAATGTTTTATTTCATATTTATGTTTAATTTTTTTAGTATTACTCATAATAATTATTTTCTTATATAGGTGGATTATTTTTTTGAGTTGATGTGGTTTGTTTGAAGCTACTCATATAGTGTTGGTAGTTCTACAAAAAAAGTTAATGGAAATCATGGTAACATTGACAGTTATGATTGCTTTTGAATATGGGTAATATTTTTTATTTATGTAATTGTATAAACCAATGTTTAAAATATTTATAATATAGTTTTTTTCTATTATTTGCATTGTAATTTTTATTTCATTTAAATTTTTAATTGGGACTTGTTTTTGTTGATATCGGGTGTGTTTCTGTTGTGTTTTTGGTATTTTCCTTATGTATCACCACAACAGTATGACCCTTTATTAGCGCTTTTAAAAGTGCTGATTGAGAACACATTTATGAGCACTTTTAAAATTTGTGATAAAGGATACATTTACTAGTTCTTCTAAAATTGATGATAAATAACACATTTATTATCACTTTTAAAAGTGTTGATAAAGGATACATTTATTAGCACTACATTAAAGCACTGATAAATGGGACATTTATCACTAATTTTAAAAGTGATGATAAAGGTTACATTTATCAGTGCTTTTGTTAGTGTTCATAAATGTTCCCTTTATCAGTGATTTTTTGACACTGATAAAAGTGAAGGGATTTTAACGTCTCACATTTTGTCATAACTTTTCTAGAATTGATAAAGGACATTTATAGATCTGTTAAAGGCAAGTTTTGTAGTAGTGTAGGTGAGAGATTTGTGGTGTAAAAGGACCACATGATCCTCAAATATATGTTTACTCAGTGTGAATTGATCCTCAGACAGTGGATATGGGTCAAATATCTAAA
The DNA here is from genome assembly GCA_963277665.1 of Viscum album. NCBI lineage: Eukaryota > Viridiplantae > Streptophyta > Magnoliopsida > Santalales > Viscaceae > Viscum > Viscum album. Next base: position 1,731,307,293 of record OY728131.1, on the reverse strand, counting down.
ATCCTTTGTTTTTGATCCTACCTATATGCCTGGGAAGGGAAATGTGGTTCCATATGCATTGAGTTGGAAAACTCAAACACAGGTCGTATGAGAAGCCATTGATGAACAGAAGTTCATATACCTTTTTTCTAAGATAAATCTGTAGTTTCATGATAGTCATGAGGAGTCATACTTCTTATCCTTGATAGTTGAATCTTCCCTCCTTATAAAGGTGAAGGGTAGAAAAGTTTCAGATCCCGTAGTTTTGATTTTCCAAGAGAGTATATCGAAAGATAACACACCTTTAGATTGGTATGTTGATAGAGAAGGCATCCTGCGTATTCATGGATGTGTTTGGGTCACTACAGATATGAGAGATGATTTGATAAAATAGTTCCATGCCTATCAGTGGGTAGTTCATCTAGGCATCTAAAATATGTAGTGAGACATGTGACTCTAGTATTGGTGGCCTCAGATGAAACAATAGGGAAAAATCTTTATCATTAGATATTTCTCCTATCAACAGGTGAAAGCAGAGCACTAAGGACCTACAAGCTTTCTATAGCCTCTTTCAGTCATAAAATGAAAATTGGAAGTTATTGTCATGGACTTTGTAGTCGGTTTACCTAGGTATCCTAGAGGTAATGATGTTGTATGGTTTTTCATTGTTAGACTGATGAAATTAGCCCACTTCATTCCTATATAGGATAATTTCTTAGTTAATGAGTTAGTAAGATTATATGTCTGTGAGATCAGACAACTACATTGGGTCTCTCATACTATCATTTCAAATAGAGATACTCATTGCATGTCACAGTCCTGGTAGGGATTGCAGAAGTCTATGATAACAAAAGTGATTCTAAGAATAGATTTTCACCATTAGACTGATGGAAATTTGAAACACACAATAAAGGTTATAGAGTAAATTCTCCAAGTATGGGTCCTTGATTTCAATGGTTATTGGGAGAAGCATATTCCTCTCATTGAGTTCTCCTATAATAATAGATTTTAGGAGAAAATTTAGATGGATCCTTTAGATTTCTTATGTGGTAGGACATTCCGTTCACCTTTCTACTAGCTGGAGATAGATGAGGTATCCCTACTAGGTCCCCATCTCATTTAGGAGACTTTAGGGTAGGTTTAACTAATAAAAAAGAATATGACTACTACTCAATATAGACAGAAATAGTATGCCAATCACAATCGATGACCTCAAGATTTTGAGGTTGGGGATCATGTTTTCCTTCGAGTGTCACCCAAGCTAGGGAATAAATGGTTACAGAAGAAAGGGAAGTTATCGCCTCATTATGTAGGGCCATTTGAGATCCTATAGAGAGTTGGGCCAGTAGCCTATTAGTTACTATTACCTCAGTGGTTCCATGTAATGAACAATGTCTTCCATATTTCAAAGCTTCTCCAATATAACATCGAACCTCCTCATACCTTTGATTCTGAGGAAGTGGAGTTTGATATTGATCCTACATTTGAGGAGTATCAAGTGTACATCATTGACTAGAGCACAAAGGCTCTCTGAGGCCAGTCTATCCCTCTGGTATATGTGTCATGGAAGCACCACCAAATGCAGAATGAGACTTGGGAGCGGGATGCCGATGTATATGACCAATGGCCAGAGTTGTTATTTGATAGTATTTCTCCACCATTAGAAAGTGAACCCTAGGATGAGTTTTTTTAAGGGGGGAAGTCTGTAAGAACCTGGTTTTTCACTCAGGTATGTATCATTTAAATTTCATTATAATTATTTATTTTTGACCTAATATGGATTCCTAATGGTTTAGTGATGGTTTCGAGAGTGTATGGTGCTATTTCGGAGCCTGAAACAAAACATTTTGGGAAAACTAGGCATGTTGCATGGTTTGTAGTAAATCGTATGGGAAGGTTTCCTGGTTGGATCAAACCATGTGGGTGGTTTCTTTTTGGATAGAGACTTACTGCACGATTGGCACACAGTTTCCCTAACCATGCAACCTAACCATACTACTTCCCTTATTACCTAGGTACCCATGTATGGTTTTCATACAATTTTGAAAACTATACAGAAAAACCGTGCACAAGAAATTTTTTGGGTTTTACCCTTTTTCCCTTAATGATCTAATAAATCCTCCTTCGTCCTCCTAATTTTACTTCCAGTTAGATTATCCTCCATTCCTCTCATTTTGGATCTTTTTGAAGGCCTAATCTAGGGATTGAAATATCTTCTTCATCTAGGATCTGATCGAGCCTCCGTTTATCATGTTTAATGAACAACAGTAAGCACTCTAGTCCTTTTGAGCCTTTCTTCGTCTCTTTTTCTCTCAACCTAGTTATCGAGGTATGAGAATTTTCCCTCTTTTCGTAGATCTACTTTGATCCAAGACAAATCAAGGGACAATATCAGAGGAGGATAGCCATATGACTCTAAGGTGGGAGGTCTATAAAACATCCCTCAAGTTCATTGATTTTTGAATTATCGTGTGGGGCCCACCAATTTCATCTAGTGTTGTTTATTGAATTTACATTCCAAGATTATATTCATTATAACTGTATGGTTATTATCTTTCCAAATATGTGATTAATTCTTGGTAGTTATGCCCAAAACTCTATCCATCCCATGTAGGATGTAATGCCATAAATGGGTTTGTAGTATTTGACATGTTTGAGCCATTGTTGGCATGTGACTTGGATTGACCCTTATAAGGGTAAGATTTTATATATTAAATGGATTGATTTATATTTTTAATTTCATAATGGAAAGTACCATGTGTGATCACCACTTAATCTACCTAATGTAAGTGATTTAATTGATATTTAAATGTGAAATGGAAATTAGAAAGTATACTAAGTATATGACTTGACCATGTAAAATGTAAATAAATAATAGGTTTCATGTCTATAGAACCCCTTACCACATCAATGGAAGGTGGAAGAATGGACCTTAATTGTTGAATATTCCATAAATAGATTTAATAAATGTTTCATGCTACTTATCCTATTCACACTAATGAAAGGTGAGTCTTGAACTAATTGAAATTATACATGATTTCATTATTAAAAAAAAGTGGTCCGACTCAATATTCCCTTGGATTATTGGGGAATTCCTTTATCACTCAGGAATCCCATTTTGATTTAAGGATTTAGATTTATTAGGTTGAGAACCACCTAGATCCCAATCCTTTTCTATTCTTGGATGCCTGGTATCATGTTGTAGGATCCCTCACATAGTATTAAAGGATGTTGTGGATACACTCCTTCGATCCAGCATTGACAAGTAGGTTTCATCGTTAAATCCCATAGGGCCCAGTCACTACTTAGACCCATTTTACCTCGGATGATCACCTTGGATTTAGTAGGCATCTTATTGTGGAATGCCTTGGACTATGCTCCTTTTATTACACTCTAACCCTTAGCTAGACCTAGTTACTACTGAGTTAGTGACCACTAAGATCTAGGATTCCTTAGTGAATACCATGGAACCACTTATTTTTAACTATTAATTATGGTTTCCTTGTTACATCATAGAACCTTCACCATTGATAATGTATGACTTATTTGTAAACTTGTAATAAATAATTAATGAACTGGTTACATGTGTAGACACCAACCGAGGGCTAAAGCAGGTATATGGGTATCTAGTTACATGGTAATAGTTTACTTTATAAATGTATGCTCACAAACTATTACATTTCTATTACATGGTCTGGATGTTATAGACACCGATGGTGGTGGCCCACTGATATTTATCTCACACCATTTTGAGTTTTCGTTTGGTACCCAGGGAAGGTTACATGAATGTAGGTGTTAATAAAGGGAATAATACGACTTCAAAAACTTTTTTTTCTTGCTGTTTAGGATAGATATTTATAGAAGATGAATGAGATAGATCTCGGGATTCTTGGGATATGTAACACCCCATGATTTTATGAAAAATATTCTTTTTAATTTTATTGATGTCTTGTGTTGTAGGTTACAACAAAGGAGTCTTGCACAACACGCAACCTTAACTTGGCTGCATTACATGCAATCGCGACCTTCCTCGATAGCGTGTGTTGTACGCAATACCGAGTTTCACTAAACAACGATATGCTATTAAAATATTATTAAAACAAGCCGTTATGAATAGTAATAACCACTTTTTGAAATTTTTTAAATTTCATCTTTCAAAATGGACTTCACTTTTGGATTCGGAATATCGAAATTAGCCTAGGGTGAAATTTTGGTATTTGTCTGAAAACGTTCAATTTTTGATGAATAGTGAAAACACTGGGTTACTATTTAAAAACCAACTTTTTATTTAAATAATTATTTATTTTATTTAAATTTATTTTGGGTCAAAATTGACACATAATACCTATATAAGTTTAATTTAATTCATTGGATTCATTTTAAAATAATTTTAGATATATAAAAAGTTTATTGAACTTTTGACCGTCTTTTACCCACCTCCTAGGAGAATTTGAAAATTTACATAAAACTTAATTTTACCGCTTTTGTGAATGTAATTTCAAAAATCCGAGAGACATGGTTGATTTCAGTAAGTAAAATGTGGTTCAATGAGATGAAAATAATTTTTGGTGAATAGTAACTTTTTACTTTTATTTACCACGGTTAAAAGTAAATAGGATAATTAAGGGTAAAAATGAGATTATTATTACCCTAACACATGTCCTAATTATATTGGATAAGTGTAATTCGACCAAAAACAACCTTAGGAATAAAATATGACCATTTAGGCTCACTTGGATTAGATTAGGATATTTAATATTAATTTATTTAAAGAAGGGTTAAAATAGTTAAAATCAAAGTTTAATAAGTAAATAATTTTTAATATAGGGTTATACATAAGATAAATTCGACTATAAATATTAATTAGAAATATAAACATATTTCCTACATAATGGTAATTTATTTATAATTTTTAGACATTAAATAATTTAATTTATTTTTGACACAATAAGGATGTAGTAATTATCTTATTAATGAAATATTGACATAATTGATGTTATAAATACCCAAATAAATGTAATTTGAGACTTTTTATGAATTCCACTAATTCTCTAGGTTAATATGACATGTTATTATTGATTTAGTTAAATTTTTTCGAACTAATCATTCTGTTATGATTTTCACAAAAATCAATTACCAAATAGTGTCAAAATTGACATAAAATAGTTTTTAAAACAAATATTATATTATTAATTGTTATTTTATTCCTAAAAATCTAAGGTTCGGAAAAATGACTTAGATAAGGTTATATATATTAATAATAAACAACTTGGGGTTCATTTGGCTTGTTATAGTAAATTTATTAACCTTATAGTGTAAGAAAACAAGAAGACACGGTAAAAGTAAAATTATTTAACTTAAGGTTAAATCTTAATGATAAGGTTAAAATAGAAAAATAAACTTTTATAAATTCTATTGGATGAGATTATTTAGACCCATACCCACCTTATCTTCGAAATAAATCAATTTTGAGCTATTAAAAACCGAATATGACTTTATAATAAAATAATATTTTTAGTTTTTCCAAAGGTGCCCCTCTCCTCTCTTATAAAAGGTCACATCCTCCCTCTCTTCCTCACACCACTTTGAGCCTTCAAGCTCTGCCAACCCCTGAAAATTTATCTTCTAAACTTCCATAGAAACATCCTAGAGGTCCTGGTATTCTTCAAAGACAAGTTTTAGTGCCCTAAGAAGAGTTCTCAAAGAGGCGCTTCAAAGAAGAGGTAATGTCCGTTACCGATTCTTTTAACTTTATTTCTTTTTCCACTTCTTCTTCTTTAGTTGTTTCATTATTAAGTAATAACATCAGTATAAATCATATACTGATATGTTATTATAAGTATTAAACTACCCTATTTAACCATCTATCCATCCTACGGAAAATGAAATCACCACGCGTGCGTACGTACGGAATACCGTCTCCACGCCGTGGTGAAATCTGTTTTTCCACCAACACCTTACATGGATGGGTATAATGGTGTAAATAATAACTATATATGGTTATTATAACATCATACTTATTATGATATATTATACCATCCACTCCAATTTTATTCAATAATTATGGGAACGATATCATCGCTCGTGCGTACGTACGGACTACCATCTCCACGATGCGATGAGATTCATTCTCCAAGTTAACCATACATGAAGGATCATATAGTTTATATAATGAATAATAATGAAATATATGAAATAATAATTCTACTGGATTTATGTATATATATATGTATGTCATATATTTAGTTTCATTCAATTCAATAAGGAAACAAAGACAACGTTCATGCGTACGTACGGCCTACCGTCTCCATGAACAGTGTATTTCATTACTTTTATCGATCTATAATATACATATGTATATGATGAATATATATTATATATCAATAATTTTTTACATTCTGAAATTATGTAAATCAGGATATAATTAATAATATCAAGAACGACAATTCGAAACACATATGATAAATGAAAAGATTTTACCCAAAATGCTGCTTTAACATGGAATTTACAAAAGAACAAGTAATATAAAGTCATAAGTGAAACATATATGACATCATAACAATTAATATGATTCTGTAATAAGTCAATGACATTATTTAAATCATTATACAAGAGGTTCAGATACGTACGAAGCATATCAGACCTATGTTAAGGGATAATTATTCCAATCTCATTCTTATCCGAGATTGTTTATTTGTAATTATTTACTGTGGTTATGATTATTATCCATGTCCATATGTTCTAAAATGTTTTCATAAAATGTTTACTTTTATTCCATGTATGTTTAAAGTCATTTTTAACCTTTTATACTTTTACCTCATTGTATGAAAGGAATCTTTCTTTTGTTTACCATACGAGGTACTTTTTTGACTTTTCCGGAAAAAGTACGAGAAGAATGTTTTTTTAACTTATATGGCATGAAAGGATTTTTATGGTTTTATAAAGCCTTATTTTCATGAAGCTTCCTCAAAAATATTTCATGACTATTTTCAAAAAATCCTTTTCTTTTAAAATTGAATGACGTTTTGTGAAAAGAAATTTATTTTGAAGAAGAAAGGATATTTTCCTCAAGAATTCATTTCAAATGTTTTATCAAAACCATTTTCCATCTAAGATGAAATTATTTCATATGTGTATGATTCAAGTTTAATTTCTCTATGATTTATATGGTTTCAATTTTCTTATGATTAAATGTCCATTTGTTTTATATGGATTATGAAATGATGGGATGATGTTTATGAAACCCATTTTATTCTTTGGGTTATGGTGAATGTTTTAGGTTTATTTTATGGCACAAGTAAGAATGATTTAAATATAAGATGGGTGGGACCTATATCTACCTCCAATGAATTGGGTAAAGAATTATATCTCATGAGATAGACATGGCTGGAACGGTAAGTTAATCCATTTCAGTAATACAGGACTGGAACGAGGAGTGAACTCGATTCAGAAAAGGACTTTGTCCACTAAGATGGTCTTGGCAGCAATGCCTTGGCTACTATAGAAATCATATCATGTGATTAATGGTTTCCATAATAAAATGTTTTATTCCCATTCTATTTTATCATGATTAATGTTTCTTTATGATCTATGCCTTATGTTCTTCCATGTTTTATGTCATTGCTCAAGATTTTGTTGTTTAAACATTATGTTCATGTTTTTAAGATCAAATGTTTATGATTTGTTTTATTTTATCCATGATTACCCTTACTGAGCATTTGAGCTCACCCTTTATACATTTTCTTCCCCCCATGATATAAAAAAAGGTTTTAGGTAAGAAAAAAAAAGGGGAAGATCTTTATGGGAGATGTTGAAGATCTTTCACCACGATTAGAAGATTACATTCCATGTTTCCAAAGACACTAAACTATTACGGTCCTTGTGTGTCTGTTTTTGTTATGTATTAAGTATTCCGAAAAAGTAATGTAATGTCCATGTACGTCAAGCTTTGGGTCTCTATAGTTGGTATCAAAGGAAAGGTTTAGTCAACCTTTGGAAACTAGGATGTGAAAACGTAAGTGAGATCCCTAGAGATATTTCTAAGGTATGTCTAGGGATGTCTCTAAGGATAAGTATACGTATAGGATATAGTCCTAAAACTATGGTAACGATCTTCAAATTTAACCTAAGATGTTGGATATTGAGGGTACTTCCCCTTTACTATGTTGTTTTCTCTAGCATGATTTTTGCCTCTCACAGAATTCTTTTTGTGTTTTAGTCAATGGAGGGAACCAGAAAGAATTCGGTTAACATTGAATCCAATGGAAAAATTGGTGACTATGATCAACAAAATTGTGTAATGCCTAGAGAGAAAGATATTGTGATTATTCCGAATCAGTCATCACAATATATGATTAACAAGGTGAAATTTAGTGGTATTCGTAATTCATCAAATAAGAGGAAGATAGAATTTTATGCATGTTCGCATGTTGAGGAGCATAAAGAAAGGAAGATTAAGATTTCTAAAGAAGGGAAGAAGAAACTTGAGGAATACCACAAATGGAGGGACAAATGTTATTTGTGTGGAGAAAAGGGTCATAGTGGGACAGACTGTTATGGAGTTCAATGTCTTATTTGTGGAGAACATGGGAATTACCCAACTCAATGCCTTGACCTAAAAAGTTACTTCTAAATCAAGGAAGATATTATTCCAGGACAATCATTGAAGAGGATGGATTGAAGTGTTTATGTATTGGTATTCATGAATAATGTTTTTGAGGTACTTTTATGGTTTATTAGAATATTTTTTCATTAGTCTATTGTGGGTTTTAATAATTTTATTGTACCGGTAACCATGAAAAGTGATTCAAATATTTTGGAAAGTAGATGATATGTTCATAATTAAGGGATAAAAAGATAATGAGATGTTTGATTGTATTCATGAGCTCATGATTGATATAAGGACTAAGTGATTTCATGGTTTGAGTATATAGAATTTTGAGGATTTTGGTATGTGGAAAGTGTTAACTTTTAACTATATTCATGTTTTTACTAAGGTTCAATGGGTATTAATTATTCAAGAGAATACATGATTTAGGTATTAACATGTTTGTAATTTGACCAACAAAATATATCTTATGATATATGGGGGATAAATGATGACATTCACGTGATTGTTATGTGACATTTCAAGTAATCATTTTCAATATACTATGAGCTTGGACCGATGTATTTTAGATAAGCCTAAAGATTGGAATGGATTATGTTGGACATAAGTTAGTATTTTTCAAGGATAAAACTTTTTTCAATATTATTGATGGGATGTTATAGTAATTTAGTTTTAGAAAAAGAACAACCTGTATGATGGGCGGCAACCCATCGCGTCGGACAAGGCTGTGGGAATCGAACCCACAACCGAAGTGCGACTGGCCTTTATCAGCTACCACTGGCCTACAGGAAGTTCCTGGTTAGTAGAAACTAGTTTTATTTTATTAAGCAGTATGATATATGAAGTATAAGTTCATTTTTGGAACCATATACGATTAATCTAACCATAAGATGGACTTATATCTTTTGCTAACCTTTTGTTTGAAACAGATGGAATGACCCATCATTCTATCACATGATCTGCTAACACATCACGAATAATAAAATCAACTTCATTTCATTAAGGGATGAAGTGTAAATTGTTCAATTCACAAACAATAGTGAGATTGTACCAAAATCATGTAAGTATTTCTTTTAATTCATCAACTTTAGGGAAAAGATCTTGAAAAACAAAAATGTTGGCCTAGTGCTCTTATATCTGATGAATCAGATGCTACCTTAGATCATCACAAATATACAGCTTTATGATTGTTGGCTTTTTCATAGCCATGTTCTCTACCACTCTCCATCAGAACATGATGGTTAGGTTTCTCTTCTATATTCATATTTTCACCTATATTCTCCTATGTGGAAACCCAATGATTAGTTTATTTGGGTAACCTTTACGTTTCATACTTTAGTTTTTAAAGATAAGTTTTGGTATTCCTTTTTATGATGTGGGTTTCTATTAAAGTAACTTTCGAGTAGTAAACCATTTATAACCCCGACGAATTTCGAGGGCGAAATTCATTTTAAGGGGGGTAGAATGTAACACCCCGAGATTTTATGAAAAATATTCTTTTTAATTTTATTGATGTCTTGTGTTGTACATTAAAACAAAAGAGTCTTTCACAACACGCAACCCTAACTTGGATGCATTACATGCAATCATGACCTTCCTCGATAGCGTGTGTTGTACGCAATACTGAGTTTCACTAAACAACGATATGCTATTAAAATATTATTAAAACTAACCGTTATGAATAGTAATAACCACTTTTTGAAATTTTGTAAATTTTATATTTCAAAATGGACTTCATTTTTGGATTCGGAATATTGAAATTAGCCTAGGGTGAAATTTTGGTATTTTTCTGAAAACTTTCAATTTTTGATGAATAGTGAAACACTGGGTTACTATTTAAAAATCGACTTTTTATTTAAATAATTATTTATTTTATTTAAATTTATTTTAGGTCAAAATTGACGCATAATACCTATATAAGTTCAATGTAATTCATTGGAGTCATTTTATAATAATTTTAGATATATAAAAAGTTTATTAAACTTTTGACCGTGTTTTACCCAACTCCTAGGAGAATTTGAAAATTTACATAAAAAATAATTTTATCGCTTTTGTGAATGGAATTTCAAAAATCCGAGAGACACGGTTGATGTCAATAAGTAAAATGTGGTTCAATGAGATGAAAATAATTTTTGGTGAATAGTAACTTTTTACTTTTATTTACCACGGTTAAAAGTAAATAGGGTAATTAAAGGTAAAAATGATATTATTATTACCCTAACACATGTCCTAATTCTATTGGATAAGTGTAATTCGACCAAAAACAACCTTAGGAATAAAATATGACCATTTATGCCCACTTGGATTAGATTAGGAAATTTAATATTAATTTATTTAAAGAAGGGTTAAAATAGTGAAAATCAAAGTATAATAAGTAAAAAAAAATTAATATTGAGTTATACATAAGATAAATTCGACTATAAATATTCATTATAAAGATAAACATATTTCCTACAAAATGTTAGTTTATTTATAATTTTTAGACATTACTTAATTTAATTTATTTTTGACACAATGATGATGTAGTAATTATCTTACTAATGAAATATTGACATAATTGATGTTATAAATACCCAAATAAATGTAATTTGAGACTTTTTATGAATTAAACTAATTTTATAGGTTAATATGACATGTTAGTATTGATTTAGTTAACTTTCTTTGAAATAATAATTTTTTTATTATTTTCACAAAAATCAATTACCAAATAGTGTCAAAATTGACATAAAATAGTTTTTAAAACAAATATTATATTATTAATTGTTATTTTATTCCTAAAAATATAAGGTTCAGCCAAATGACTTAGATAAGGTTATATATATTAATAATAAACAACTTGGGGTTCGTTTTTATTGTTATAGTATATTTATTAACCTTATAGTGTAAGAAAACAAGAAGACACGGTAAAAGTAAAATTATTTAACTTAAGGTTAAATCTAAATGATAAGGTCAAAATAGAAACCTAAACTTGTCTAAATTATATTGGATGAGAGGATTTAGACCCATACCCACCTTATATTCTAATAAATCATTTTTTATCTATTAAAAACTGAATATGACTTTATAATAAAATAATATTTTTAGTTTTTCCAAAGGTGCCCCTCTCCTCCCTTATAAAAGGGCACCTCCTCCCTCTCTTCCTCACACCACTTTGAGCCTTTAAGCTCGTCCAAACCCTAAAAACTTCTCTTCTAAACTTCCCTAGAAACATCCTAGAGGTCCTGGTATTCTTTAAAGTCCAATTTTAGTGCCCTAAGAGGAGTTCTCAAAGAGGCGCTTCAAAGAAGAGGTAATGTCCGTTACCGATTCTTTCAACTTTATTTCTTCTTCCACTTCTTCTTATTTAGTTGTTTCATTATGAAGTAATAACATCAGTATAGATAATATACTGATATGTTATTATAAGTATGAAACTACCATATTTCACCATCTATCCATCCTACGGAAAACGAAATCACCACGCGTGCGTACGTACGGAATACCGTCTCCACGCCGTGGTGAAATCTGTTTTTCCACCAACACCTTACATGGATGGGTATAATGGTGTAAAGAATAACTATATATGGTTATTATAACATCATAGTTATTCTGATATATTATACCATCCACTCCAATTTTATTCAATAATTATGGGAATGATATCATCGCCCATGCGTACGTACAGACTACCGTCTCCACGACGCGATGAGATTCATTCTCCATGTTAACCATACATCTATGATCATATAGTTTATATAATTAATAATAATGAAATATATGAAATAATAATTATACTTGATTTATGTATATATATATGTATGTCATATATTTAGTTTCATTCAATTCAATAAGGAAACAAAGACATCGTTCATGCGTACGTAGGGCCTACCGTCTCCATGAACGGTGTATTTCATTCCTTTTATCGATCTATAATATACATATGTATATGATGAATATATATTATATATAAATCATGTTTTACATTCTAGAATTATGTAAATCAAGATATAAGTAATAATATCAAGAACGACAAGTCGAAACACATACGATAAATGAAATGATTTTACCCAAAATGCTGCTTTAACATGGAATTTACAAAAGAACGGGTAATATAAAGTCATAAGTGAAACATATAAGATATCATAATAATTAATATGATTCTGTAATAAGTCAATGACATTATTTAAATCATTATACATGAGGTTTGGATACTTACGAAGCATATCAGGCCTAAGGTAAGGGATAATTATTCCAATCTCATTCTTATCCGAGATTATTTATTTGTAAGTATTTACTAGGGTTATGATTATTATCCATGTCCATATGTTCTCAAATGTTTTCATAAAATGTTTACTTTTCTTCCATGTATGTTTAATGTTATTTTACCCTTTTCTACTTTTACCTCATCATATGAAAGGAATCTTTCTTTTGTTTACCATACGAGGTACTTTTTTGACTTTTCCGGCAAAAGAACGAGAATAATGTTTTTTAACTTATACGGCATGAAAGTATTTTTATGGTTTTATAAAGACTTATTTTCGTGAATCTTCCTCAAAAGGATTTCATGAATATTTTCAATAAAATCCTTTTCTTTTAAAATTGAATGACGTTTTGTGAAAAGAAATTGATTTTGAATAAGAAAGGATATTTTCCTCAAAAATTCATTTCAAATGTTTTATCAAAACCATTTTCCATCTAAGATGAAATTATTTCATATGTGTATTATTCAAGTTTAATGTATCTATGATTTACATGGTTTCACTTTTCTTATGATGAAATGTACATTTGTTTTATATGGATTATGAAATGATGGGATGATGTTTATGAAACCCATTTTATTCTTTGTTTTATGGTGAATGTTTTAAGTTTATTTTGTGGCACAAGTAAGAATGATTTAAATATGAGATGGGGGGGGGGAACTATATCTCCCTCCAATGAATTGGGTAAATATTTATATCTCATGAGATATGCATGGCTGGAACGGTAAATTAATCTAGTTCAGTAATACAGGACTGGAACGAGGAGTGAACACGATTCAGAAAGGGACTTTGTCCACTAAGATGGTCTTGGCAGCAATGCCTTGGCTACTATGGAAATCATATCATGTGCTTAATGGTTGCCACAATCACATGTTTTATTCCCATGCTATTTTATCATGATTAATGTTTCTTTATGATCTTTGCCTTATGTTCTTCCATTTTTATGTCATTTCTCAATATTTTGTTGTTTAAACATTATGTTCATGTTTTTAAGATCAAATATTTATGATTTGTTTTATTTTATCCATGCTTACCCTTACTGAGCATTTGAGCTCACCCTTTATATGTTTTCTTTTCCACAGGATATAAAGAAAGGTTTTAGGTAAGAAAACAAAGGGGGAAGATCTTTATGGGAGATGTTGAAGATCTGTCACCATGATTAGAAGATTAGATTCCGAGTTTCCAAAGACACTAAACTATTACGGTCCTTATGTGTCTGTTTTTGTTATGTATTAAGTATTCCGCAAAAGTAATGTAATGTCCATGTACGTCAAGCTTCGGGTCTCTACAAGATAGTTATTTGATTTATGTTATACTCTTTTGGAACATGTTATGCCTACTATCCTATATCCATGTTTTCCAGTTTTCCAGTGACACAACAAATCATCATCAATTATTCTAGTTGTTTCAATTATTGTTATTATTGTACCTATTTTTTTATTCCTTCTATTTACTTATATTGTTTCCTCTATTTACCTAAATTTAAATCTATTTTCTATGCTACACTCTTATAATGAGGGAATAGTATCCCCACAGACATGCCCTAGGCCCTCACTTCTAGTTGGAAACCTCTACCTCATTGTGAAAGTGGCCGAATGGAGTGCCGAGATTGTGTCTGTTTGGGGAATATTCAGTGTTTCAACAAGACCTTTCAACCAGCCTCAAGTGTAAAAGGATATGCACCAGCTCTATCTTCTGGAGGGGTTTCTTTTTCACCACATTAGGTGGGGAGTTAGAGTAAAACTGACAGGACTAGCTGAGGAGTAGGTCATGTCCATGGTAGCTATAGCCCTTATAACCAGCAACACCTACAGTTCTTGAAGAGCTCAATTTACAATTAGAGGATTTAGAGGCCAAAGGATTTATATGGCCCATTTTATCCTCTTGGGGTTCACCTGTGATTTTCACCAATAAGGTAGATGAAACCTTACATATATGCATTAATTATAGATGTTTGTACCAGATCATGGTCAAGAACTGATATCTAATGCATCAAATAGATTATATCTTCAACCAGCTCTAAGGATCTAGGGTCTTCTCAAAGATCGACCTGATATCGGGTTATTATCAAGTGCGAGTAAGGCCCTAAGACATACCACAAACATCATTTCATAGTAGGTATGGTATGTATGAGTACCTTGTTATGCTTTTTGATATTACAAATGTTCCCACTATTTTCATGGATCTTATGAATAGAGTTTTCCGTCCCTATCTCGACTCTTTTTTCATGGTCTTTGTGGATGATATCTTGGTGTATTCTCATACTTGTAGCAACCAAGATAAACACCCTAAGATCATTCTGAGTACACTGAGAGAGCATCAAATCTATTCCAATATTTCTAAGTGCCACTTTTGGATTAAAAAGTTCACTTATTGGGCCATATCATATCAAAATCGGG
Organism: Viscum album; assembly: GCA_963277665.1. Classification (NCBI taxonomy): domain Eukaryota; kingdom Viridiplantae; phylum Streptophyta; class Magnoliopsida; order Santalales; family Viscaceae; genus Viscum; species Viscum album. Next base: position 1,731,292,069 of record OY728131.1, on the reverse strand, counting down.
TGTATTCATTAACCTAGAAAAGGTTAGTGCTATAATTTCTTGGGGGAATCCAAAGAACATGTTTGATATATGATGTTTCTTGGGACTAGATTGATATTACATGCATTTCATATAGGACTTAACATGTCTTTCTTCACCTATTACTATACTTACCAAGAAGGGTGTTAAGTTCTTGTGATCAAAATCTTACGAGAAATCCTTTTAGGATCTGAAAGAGAGGCTTATCTCAGCACCTATTCTAATTATACTAGTGCCTAGAATAGGTTATATCATCTTCTGTGATGATTAAATAATCAACCTATGAGCATTATTGATGCAGGAGGAAAGAGTTGTTGCATATGGATCTCTATAGTTGATGTCTCATGAGAGAAATTACCCCATGCACGACCTTAATCTTGTAACAGTTGTCCATGACTTATGTTGCTAGAGACACTATCTATTAGGTGAGAACCATGTGGTGTACACAGACTATAAGAGCATAAAATATATCTTTACTCAGTGTGACTTTAACCTTAAATATCAAATATGGTTTGAATATCTTTAATCATTTTATTTTGATCTTCTCTATATGCCTGGGAAGGGAAATATGGTTACTGATGCACTAACTTGTTAAACTCAAACGGAGGTTGTATGGGAAGCCACTGATGAATGGAAGTTATTGACCCTTTTTTCTAATCTGCATATGAAGTTTCATGATATTCATGATATGAATTACCTCTCATACTTGGCAGTGACATCTTACCTCCTTGTGAAGGTGAAGGGTAGAAAATTTTCAAATCTTCAAGGATTGATTCTCCAGGAGAGTATATCGAGAGATAACCCGCCTCCAAATTGGTCTATGGAGAGAGACAACTTTGGGTCCCTATAGACATGAGAGAGGAGTTAATGAAAGAGTCCCATGCCGCTTAGTGGGTAGTTCATCAAGGCATCTTAAAGATGATCAAGACATGTGACACCAGTATTGGCGGCCTGGGATGAAATGTCAGATATCAAGATTTATCACTAGGTGTTCCACCTGTCAGCAGGTGAAGGCAGATCACCAAATATCTGCAGGCTTTCTACAGCCGATTCTAGGATTTAAATAGAAATGGGAATATGTTTCTAGGGAATTTTTAGTGGGTTTACCTAGGGTGCCTAGAGGTAGAGATGATATATGGGTTGTCATTGTCAGACAGAAAAAAGTATCCCACTTCAAATATATCCATGAGACTTTATTAGTTGACGAGTTGGAAAGATTGTATGTTTGTGATATCATACATCTACATGGGGTCCCTCATACTATCATTTCATATAGGGATTCTAGTTGCAAATCATGTTTTTGTTAGGGGTTGTAAAAGTCTATGGGAACAGATATGTTTCTAAGAAAAACCTTTCACCATCAAACAGATCAACAATCAGAATAGATAATAAAGGTTCTAGAGGAAATGATCTGGGAATTTGTCCTTGATTTCGGTGGTTCTTGGGAGAATAATATTTCACTCATTGAGTTCTACTATAATAATATCTTTTAGGTGAAAATTAAGATGTCTCCTTTTGAGGTCTTATATAGTAGGTCATTTCGTTCATCTTTGTTCTAGCTAGAGGTAGGTAAGGTAGCCCTACTAAGTTCGTATATCATTTAGGAGACTTTAGAGAAGTTTCTTCTAATCAAAAATCATATGAATATATCTCAATATAGACATAAATCACTTGGTTATTACCATCGAAGACCTCTAGTGTTTTAGGTCAGGGATCATGTTTTCCATTGGGTATCACCTAGGCTAGGTAATAGGTAGTTATAGAATCAAGGGAAGCTATCACCTCATTATGTAGGTCCATTTGAGATCCTAGAGAGAGTTAGGACAGTTTCCTATCAGTTTCTATTACCTCAAACGTACCATGCCATGAATTAAATATTCCATGTTTCAAAATGTATCCAGTATCATGCTGATTCGTCTCATACCTTTGATCCCGAGTAAGTGGAGTAAGATACTGATGCTACCTTTGAAGAGTATCTAGTATGCATCATTGAAAAGAGCATGAAGGCTCTATGAGGCTGGTCTGTCCCTATGGTATGGGTTCTATGACAGTACATCCACATGAAAGATGAAACATGGGAGCAGGAGGCCGATGTATGTTCCCAATGTCCAGAGTTGTTCTCAGATAGTCTGTCTCCACTATTAGAAGGTGAACTCAGGGATGAGTTCATTTAAGGGGGAAATACTGTAACAACCTGGTTTTTCAATCAGGTATGGATCTGTTAAATTTTAGTATTATTTTGGACCTAATATCAATTCTTAATGAGTTAGTGAAGGTTCTGAGTGTTTTTGGATATTTTTTGAAGCCCATAACATAGATTTTTGGAAAAAAATAGGCATGTTTCATGGTTTATAGTAAACCGTGTGGGAAGTCCACAAGGTTAGATCAAACTATGCAGGTGGTGCCTTTTAGAATAGATCCTTACCACATGGTTGGTGCATGGTTTCCCTAACCATTCTAGTTCCCCTCTTCTCTAGGTACCCGTGCATATTTTTCACATGGTTCGGGAAACTATGTGAAAAAACTGTGCACAGGCTAAATTCCTGGGTAATTTTACCTTTTTTTCCCTTAATGATATAATTATGACTCCTGCTCCCTCCTAATCTAATATCTAGTGGTATTATCCTATATTCCCCTCATTTTGGTGATTTTTGAATGCCTAATCTTGGGATTCAAATATCACCTTCATCTGGGATCTAATCAAGATTCCGTTCATCATGCAGGATGCATAACTGTAAGTACTCGAGTCTTTTCAAGCCTTTTCCTCTCTTTCTCTTGACCTAGTTATCGAGGTATGAGAGTTTTCCCTATTTTCTTAGGTGTAATCTAATTCAAGCCAAATTAAGGGCTGATATCAGAGGAGGATATTCGTATGACCCTAAGGTGGGAGTTCTATAACTCATCCCCCAAGTTCATTGATTTTGGAATTGTTGTATGGGGACCACTGATTTCATCAGGTGCTATTTATTGAATATAATTCCATGATTATATTTATTAGAACCATATAATTATGCTATTTCGTAACATGTGATTAATTTATGGTTGTTATGCCCATAACTCCATCCATCCCATGTATGATGTTATTCCATAATTGGTATTTTAGTATTTGAAATATTTGAGCCACCATTTGATTGTGACTTAGCATGACCCTTCTAAGGGTAATATTATTTATATTAAATAGATTGATTTATATTGGGAATTGTATAATGGAAAGTTCCATTTGTGATCACCACTTGACCTGCCTAATGTAAGTTATTTAGTTGATAATTAAATGTGAAATGAAAATCAGCAAGTCTACTAAGTATATGACTTGACTGGATTAACTGTAAATATTGAATAAGCAGCATGTCTATATAACCCCTTACCACATCAATGGAAGGTAGCGTAATGGACCTTAATCATTAACTATTACTTAAATAGATTTAATAAACGTTTCATTGTACTTGGGCTATTCACACTAATGAAAGGAAAGGGTAGAACCGGTTAAAATTATACATGACTTCATTATTAAATAGGACTGACCTGACTCAAGCTCCCCTTGGATTCTTATCAAAGAATTCCTTGAGCACTTAGGAACCCCATTCCGATTTAAGGATGCTGATTGATTTGGTTGAGACCCACCTAGATCCTGATCCTTGTATATTCTTGGATGCCCGTTATGACACCGTAGTATCCCTCACATAGTATTAAAGGATGCCTTGGATACATCATTTAAAAGTAGGATCCATGGTTAAAGCCCATAGGTCCTAGTCACTGCATGGCCCCATCTTACCTTGGATTTAATAGGAATTTTATTATGGAATTCCATGGACTATTCTCCTTGGATTACACTCTAACCCTCAGCTTGATCCAATTACTACTAAGTCAGTAACCCCTAAGGTATAGGTTTCCTTGGTGAATACCATGTAACCATTTATTATTTATTACTAATTATGGTTACCTTGTTAAATCTTGGAAACATCACCATTAATAATGTGTGACTTATTTGTAAACTGATAATAATAAATTATTGAACTGGTTACATGTGCAGACACTATTCGAGGGATGAAGCAGGTACTTGGGTATTTAGTACCATTTTATTGCTTTACATTATATATGAATTATAGCACAAAGTTACATTTTCATTACAAGGGATGGATGTTATAGACACCGTTGGTGGTGGCCCACTAAAATTTATCCCATACCCTCTATAAGCACCATTTGATACTCGTGGTAGATTACATGGATAAAGGTGTTGATAAAGTTAAGCATTTGACTTCAAAAAATTGTTTTACTTGCTGTTTAGGATGAATCTTGATAGATAATGACTGATCTAGAGATTGGGATTCTTGGGATATTTATTTTTTATTTTTTCATAATTTTGTGGATCATGCTTTTCCTTCTATCTAGTTTCCATGTTTTTCAGTTTTTTAGTGACATTAAATATCATCATCAGTTATTCCAGTTGTTTCAGTTATTGTTAATGTTGTCCCTATTTCTACTATGACTTCTATTTACTTATATATAATCCACTATTTATGTCTATTTATATCTATCCTCTATGTTACACTATGGTAATGAGTTCATAGTCTCTCCACAGACACACCCTAGGCCCTCGCTACTAGCCGACAACCTCTAGAATTCAGGGAGATGCGCTTGAGGCCATGTGGCCCACTAGGCTTGGGGAACCTATTAAGTGGAATATGGGTCTGGTATGTCACAAAGTGGTATCAAAGGATATTATTTTATAGCTTCAATATTTGGATACAATAGAAAATAGATTAGGAATTCTTGGGACTTAGTTATAAGCCATTCTTGGGCATCAGGAACCCATGTTCAGGGTTGTTGATTAATATTTTGATTGAGGATTTCATTTTATCCTTATCCTGATGATATTATGTCAAGGAGCATTGTTACATGCATCATATCAGGCACCTAGAATTCATATTTCATACATATTTCTTTTTCATATAGGTTCATCTTACTTCTTTGCAATGCTTGACATGCCTTTGATTGTTGAGTGATCTTGTGATAGTTATCTTATGCATATATTACTCTTGGTTGTGATTGATTGATTGTCTGTCCCAATTCATGTGGTGTATGGGCCCTCATGGTTTGGGATGAGTAATTTAATGAGTTGATCCATTATGATATAAGTAAATGGGTTTTGTTTTCATTGATAAGGTGTATGGGCTTGGATTATATGGGAATCATTATCCATTATAAAGTGAAACATGGCTTATAATATGATTTTTTGCACATACTTATCCCATATTTCCATGTTTATGAATGGTAAAGGATTAAACCTGGTAATTAAAAATAAAATGAAATGAAACTTATACTTGAGAACTAACCAATAACTGGACATCTAAGCCGGTAGTTGGGGTGGTATACCTTGGGTAGTGAGTTTTCTTACATTTTTCTTCTACTAGTGATGCTATATTTCTACTTAAAGATTTTTTGGGGTGTGTTCTTGGAATTTTTAGACCAATTCCTCCACAACATACTCATATCATATGCTAGGAGGGTGGATATGACCATGCTCCATACATGGTGGGACCTGAGACGCCCGTAGCACCTCTAAGAGTTCCAATTGAGGTACTTCTTACTATACCTGATCTGTGAACTGATTTCCAATTTCATGATAGTTTCATATGTTTTAAGAATTCCATGCATGGTTCTCCATGAGTTGCCCCTATAATGGATGATCTGACTCGTGAGTTCCAGCAGTAGTATCCTCCTACTTTCTCTGGGGATGATTGTCTATAGGCTTCTGATTCTTTCCTAGAATCCACCAAATCTATCTTTGAGCATCTGGAGTCACCTCCATTGTGGAGGATCAAGTTTCCACATACATGCTTCGAGATTCAGCCAAGCGTTGGTGGGATGTGATTTCCCAGGCTAGTCGTCATTAGGGCATGTTATGGGAAAATTTCTAGATTACGTTCTTTGATCAGTTCTTTCCTTAAACACTGAGAGAAGATATTTCTATAGAGTTCATGAATCTTGAGGAGTGTTATATGTATGTTATAGAATATTAACCATGTTTTATAGAGTTACAACACTATTCACAACTTCTAGTTGGTGATGATCTTTAACATGCTAGACCTTTCGAGGATGGGATTTACTATGCCATCCATACATAGGCGAATATCTTTCTCCTACCTAATTTTTATACAATAGTCAATCAATCTCTTATCATTGAGAATAAAAAGAGGGATTAAAATAATAATGGGTATATAGGACTAGCGTTACGACATGCCAGTAGTTCTCCTGGTGGCTGGAAACGTTCTCTTAATGTTTCTCATTTGGGTAGTGACAACTAGAATTTATATTTTGATGGCTCTGTAGGGTGGAATCAGTGTGGAAGATGATGTTACCTGATCCTAATTGGGATAAATAGCCAATGGAGTGTCGAGATTGTAGCTATATGGGGAATCATTAGCATTTCTACATGACCTTTCCACCTGCCTCGAGTGGAAAAGGTTCTGCGCCAGCTCCACCATCAAGAGTGGGTTCTTTTTCACCACATCAGATGGGGAGTTGGAGTAACACTAGAAGGAATAGCCAAGGAGGAGTTTAGGGCCATGGTAGCCAGACCGATGATCACCTGTAGTAACTACAGAGCTTCAGGAGCTGTAGCGAAAATTAGAGGATTTAGAGGCTAAAGGATTTATATGGCCCAATACATCCTCTTGGGGTTTGCCTGTGCTTTTCACCAAGAAGGTGGATGGATCCTTATGTCTATGCGTGTATTACAGAAGATTGATCCAACTTATAGTCAAGAACCAATATCTAATTACTCAAACAGATGATCTCTTCAACCAGATCCAAGGAGATAGGTTCCTCTAGAAGACCGACCTGAGATCGAGTCATCATTAGGTGTGAGTTAGGTCATCTGACATACCACATACAAATTTTCATATAAGGTCTAGTCTGTATGAGTACCTTGTTTTACTATTCAGTCTTATGAACACACCTTCCATTTTCACGGATCTGATGAATAGGGGTTTCTATCCTTATATCGACTCTTTTGTTGCGATCTTTGTGGATTCCATCTTGGTTTATTATTCTACTCTTATTGACCATGATAAACACCTTAATATTATTCTAAGTACACTGATAGAGAATGAAATTTATGCTAATATTGTTATATTAATCTTATATATCAAATAAGTTCACTTCTTGGGTCATATCATATCAGAATTTGGTGTATATGTTGACCTAGAAAAGGTTAGTGTTGTAGTTTCCTGGGATAATCCCAAGAATAGGTTTGATATATAATGTTTCTTGGGGTGTGCTAGATATTACAAGAATTTTATAAAGGACTTACCACATCTTTATTCAGCTTGTAATATCCTTACCAATAAGGGTGTTAAGTTCATGTGGTCAGAAGCTTGTGATAAATCCTTTCATGAGTTGGAAGGGTGGCTTGTCTTAGTATCTATTCTAATTCTACCAGATCCTGGCATAGGTTATATCATCTTCTGTGACGCATCAAGAATCATCCTAGGAGAAGTGCTGTTGTAGGAGAATAGATTCATTGCATATATATCTCATAAGTTGAGGCCTCATGAGAGAAATTACCCAATGCATTTCCTTTAGCTAGCATTAGTTTTCCCTTCTTTACATTTATGGAGGCACTATATGTTAGGTGAGCACTTTGTGGTGTACACACAACATAAGAGCCTCAAATATATCTTTACTTATTGTGACTTGAACATCGGATAGTAGAGATGGTTTGAATATCTATAATCCTTTGATTTGGATCTTGCCTATACACTTTGTAAGGTAAATGTATTTGTAGATGCACTGAGTCATAAAACTCAAACACAAGATATACAGAAAGCTAGTTTTGAATTGAATTTAATGAACCTCTTTTTTAAGATACATCTGTAATCTCATGATAATCACTAGTAATATTACCTCTTATCCCTGACAGTTACATATTCCTTCCTTGTGAAGGAAAAGTGTAGAAAGTTTTGAAATCCTAAAGGCTTGATTATTTGGGAGTGTATATCGGGAGATAAACCACCTCTGGATTGGTTTATAGACAGAGATGAAATCTTATGTATTCATGGATATGTCTAGGTCCCTACATATTTGAGAGGGGAGTTGATAAAAGAGTCCCATGCCTCTCAGTTGACTATTCATCCAGGCATCTCAAAGATGTATCGAGACATGCGGCGCTAGTGTTGGTGTTCTGGGATGAAAATGTAAGATATCATGCTTTATCACCAGGTGTTCCACTTATCAGTAGGTGAAGGCAGAGCACCAAATACCTGTAGGCTTACTATATCCACTTCCAGTACCATAATAAGAATGGGAAGATATTTCTATTTACTTTGTAGTTGGTTTATATAGGTTTACTAGAGGTAGCGACATTTTATGGGTTTTCATTGTCAGATTGAAGAAAGTATCCCACTTCATTTCAATCTGGGATACTTTCTCAGTTGATGAGTTGGGAAGATTGTATATTTCTATGAGATGATATTACTACATGAGGCCCCTTTTACTATCGTTTTAGATAGCGACACTTGTTTCACATCATGTTTCTAATAGGGATTGTAGAAGTCTATGGGAACACATGTGCTTCTAAAAAAAACCTTTCACTATTAGACTGATGGATAATCAAAACAGGAAATACATGTTCTAGAGGATATACTCTAATAATGTGTCCTTGATTTTGATGGTTCTTGGGAGAATCATATTCCTCTCATTGAGTTCTCCAATAACAATATATTTGGGGTGATAATTTAGATGGCCCCTTTTGAGGCCCTATGTGGTAGGCCATGTTGTTTACCTTTGTGCTGGATAGAGGTATGTGAGGTAGCCCTACTAGGCCCTCATCTCATTTAGGAGACTTTAGAGATGGTTCATCTGACCAGAAATAATATGATTACTACTAAGTCTAGATATAAATAATATGTTGATCTCCATCGAAGACCTATATAGTTCGAGGATGGGGATCATGTTAACCTTCTGGTATCTCCTAGGCTAGGGAATTTACTTTTAGAGAAATAAGGGAAGCTATCACCTCATTATGTAAGGCCATTTGAGATCATTGAGAGAGTTTTTATGGTAGCCTATAGACATAAATTACCTTAGAGTTACCATGACATGCATGAAATATTCCATGTTTCACAGCTTCTCCAGTATCATGTCGACCCATCTCATGCCTTTGATCCTGAGTAAGTGGAGTTAGATGCTGATGCTGGCTTTGAGGAGTATCCTATACGCATCGTTGACCGAAGCATGAAGCCTCTTTGAGGATAGACTGTACCTCTAGTATGGGTGCTATGGAAGCATAGTTGTGTGGAAGATTAGACTTGGAAGTGGGAGGTTGACGTACATACCCAATGGATAGGGTTTTTCTCAGAGAGTATTTCTCCACCATTGGAAGGTGAACTTGGGGATGATTTCTTTTAAAGGGGTAATACTGTAAGAACCTTTTTTTTAATTAGGTTAGGATTATTTAAATTCCATTATAATTATATATTATTGAACTAATATGAATTCATAATGAGTTAGTGAAGGTTTTAAGGGTGTCTAGGGAATGTTCGGAGCCTAGAACACAACTTTTTGAAAAAACTAGGCATGGTGCATGTTCTATAGTAAACCTTGTGGGAAGGCCTCATGGTTAGATCAAACAGTGCGGGGGTGCCTTTTTGGAGAGATCCTTACCACACGGTTGTTGTGTGGTTTCCCTAAATAGGAAACCTAACCATGATAGTTCCCCTCTTCCCGAGGTACCCATGCATGGTTTGGAGAACTGTGCAGACAAACCATGCACAAGCTAAATTCTAGTGAATTTTTCATTTCCCCCTTAATTATCTAATTAGGACTCCTCCTTCCTCATAATCCAAGTTCTAGTGGAATTATACTTCATTCCTCTCATTTTGGATCTTTTTTAAGGCCTAATCTAGGGATTGAATGATCACTTTCATCTGGGATCTGATCGAGTTTTTGTTCATCATGTTGGATACGCAACAGTAAGTACTCAAGTCCTTTTGATCCTTTATTCATCTCTTCTACTCTCAGCCTAGTTATCGAGGTATGAGAGTTTTCCCTATTTTATTATATATACTTCAATCTGAGACAAATCAAGGGCTAATATCAGAGGATGAGAGTTGTACAACCCTAAGGTGGGAGGTCTATAACTTATCGCTCAAGTTCATTAATTTTGGAATTGTTGTGTGGGCCCAAAAATTTTCATCAGGCGTTGTTTATTAAATTTACATGACATTCTTATATTCATTAGAACTACATGGTTATGATCTTTAAAAATATGTGATTATTTTTTGGTGGTTATGCCCACAACTCCATCCATCCAATGTAGGACGTTATTCCATAATTGGGTTTTTATTATTTGACAAATTTGAGCTGTCGTTCAGGTGTGACTTGGGTTGAACCTTCTAACTGTATTCTTTTCTAAATAAAATGGCTTGATTTATATTTTTAATTGCATACTGGAATGTAACATTCATGCTCACCACTTGACCTGCCTAAGGTAAGTTCTCTAATTGATAATTAATTGTGAAATGGAAATTGGAAAGTATACTAAGTATATGACTTGACCATATTAAATGCAAATAAATAATAGGTTGTATGTCTGTAGAACCCCTTACCACGTCGATAGAAGGTAGTGGAATGAACCTTAATTATTGAATATTCCTTAATTGTATTTACTAAAGGTTTCATGCTACTTGGCTGATTCACACTAATAAATGGAAAGGCTTGAAAAAATTAAAATTATTTATGACTTCATTATTAAACAAAAGTGGTATAACTTGAGTTCACCTTGTATTCTTATCTGGGAATTCCTTGAGCACTCAGGGACCCATTTTGATTTAAGGATGTGGCTTGATTAGGTTGATACCCACCTAGATCCTGATCCTTTATTATTATTTGATGCCCAATATAACACAACATGATCTCTCACAAAGTATTAAATAATGATGTGGATACACTCTTTGGATCCAATATTGACAAGTAGGTTCCATGGTTTAAGACCAAAGGGAATAGTAACCAGTTATCCCTATTTTACTTTGGATGATCACATTGGATTTGGTAGGGATCTTATTTTTTAATTCCTTGGACAATAATCCTTAGATAACACTCTTACCCTTATCTAGACACAAATACTACTGAGTTAGCAACCTTGAGGAATAGGTTGACTTGGTGACTACTATGGAACCACTTATTATTAACTATTAATTATGGTTTCCTTGTTACATTTCATACCATCACCATTGATAATGTGTGACTTATTTGTAAACTAGTAATATTCAATTAATGAATCGGTTACATGTGTAGACACCAGCTAAGGGATAAAGTATGTACTTGGGTATTTAGTTACACTATAATTATTTACTTTATATATGCATGCTCCCACACTATTACATTTCCATTACATGGGTTGGATGTTATAGACACCATTAATGGTGGCCCAGTTAGATTTATTTCACACCCTCTCCAGGTGCCATTTTGTACCCATGACAGATTAAAAGATTTCAAGTGTTGATAAAGGGAAGAATACTACTTCTAACACTTATTTTTTTGTACTATTTAGGATGGAGATTGATACCAGATGATTGAGCTGGAGCTCAGGATTCTTGGGATAATTATTTTATTTTGGTTATAATTTTGCAGAACATGTTATTCCTGTTGTCTTGTATCCATGTTTTTCAGTTTTCTAGTGACATGACACATCATCATTAGTTATTCCAATTATTTAAGTAATTTTTATTATTTTCTCTATTTACTCTATGCCTTCTGTTTAATTATATTTCTTCCACAATTTACCTATGTTTATATAAATCTGATGTGCTACACTCTGTTAATGAGGGAATAGTCTCCCTATAGACACACCATAGGCCCTCTCTAATAGTTATAATCCTATAGAATTAAAGGAGATGCGCTTGAGGCCATGTGGACCACCTGGTTTGGGGAACCTATTAAGTGACATTCAGGTATCGAATGTCATAATGATAGTCAAAGACTTAATCCTATATGATGTATATACCAATTTTTCCCTGCAAGAAATTCCTTGGTATGATGAGTCGACAAGTAGATAGTCATGGTACTAGTGAATGGATACATTAGCCACCATACAAATATAAGATTACCTAGCATAATAGGCACACTTAAAAAACATTCAACCATTTCCCTAAATCCCAACTAAATCCTAAAAAGTGGAAAATTCCAAGAACCATCCCATGGAATAAAATACAATGATACCAATCTGTCATAACCAAACCCAACAGGGCTCAAGCCACAACTACCCCAATCTCACCTCTATATTCTAGGGTCTAGTGAAAAGCAGTTAAAGGAATAACTAATATGGGAGGACTTTTCCTAATGTACCAGTACATGAACACCTAACCATATACATACAAAAGTGCAGAGGAAAAATAATAAAATATGAAACATACAAAGAAAAAACCATTCATGAAAAACCTCTATGTATTAAAAGAGTATAAAAAATAAAGTAAAAAGTAAAAGGAAAAAATAATCGCCCAATCAGAAATATTTCTCAACATAACAAAACCAGAAAAGTAAAGTGATGAGAGATCCCGACTTGATATCTACAAGCCCCGACCACTGTATGTGGTCTAGTGCACCAGGGTATCCCTATACTTCTATTTAATCACATTAGACCTATTTTTCATCTACTTAAGACACAAAATGTGTGAGAAAATCCCAAGCAGGGGTGAGTATGTACATACCCAACAGTACACCCTGAAAGATGAATGAGATCGGTAAGAGACACAATATGAGTAGATAGATCAATCCATATCAAGAGAGAAATTAAATAAAAGACAAGGATATATATATATATATATATGATCATAAAATAAATCTAAATGGGAGATAAATGGGATTTCTATTTCACAGCCTAGCCTAGGAAAGAGATCCAAAAATTTCAATGGTTCATGAACAATGCCTAGCATCCTGTGCATCTTTCCAAAGAAGCATCCTTGTGGATCCACACCTCACCACTATGATGCACAGTCGAGGGGAAACAATATCTTGGTAGATGACCCATGCATTGGTATAATAATAGGGTTCCACTCAATGAATAAATATAGTCTCCATGTCCTATCCCAATAGGAGGGTTCCACTCAGTAGATAAATACAGGACCCATGCCCTATTCCAACAAGAGGGTTTTAATCAGTAGATCAATAGACGACCCCTGTCATGACCAGACAAGAGGGTTCCACTCTATGGGTAGAGGAACCATACCCATTATTTGTAGGAGGGTTCCACACTAATGGTAGAGAACCCATGCCCTGAATCTGGAGGAGGCTCTCATGGTAGAGTACCTATACCCTGACTCTACAGGAGGGTTCCACTCTAATGGTTGATGACCCATTCCCAAAATCCACAAGAGGGTTACACTCTAGTGGTAGATATTGAACCCATTCCTTGATTCCATAAGAGGGACCCACATTAAAGATATATATATATATATATATATATAGAGGATTTATTCCCTAACTTAGTAAGAGTGTTCCACTCTATAGGAAGAGGCCCCATGCCCTATCCTAGTAGGATGGTTCCACTATAAAGATCCTTTCTAATACCTTCCATCATTGAGTGATACATAATGAAGTGTTAAAATCATAAAATATCACATCATATCTCAAAATACACTAAAGAGTCCACCATCATGTCATATATTGGGAAAAATCTGGATAGGCTACCCATGGGACAAATTTTGAGTCCAAATGAAAGATATACAATAGGTATAAGTTTCCTAAAAAAATTAAGGGTACATAGTGTGTAAGGGAACCCACATGGTGTGTGGTCCCACCCTACTTCCGGGCCGTTTCCTTATTAGTACATAGATCCCTATCCACATATCCCTACATAGTGTACAATGGAACAATAAATCGTGTTTTAACCACCTGGGGTGATGCCTGTGATCCCGGTTATGCTCATTTAGTAGGTCATGTTTGTGTACCTGGATGTGTGCCTATAAATTTCATGTTCTAGAATATGATCATGTTTATGTACTATTGAAGTACACGCTTGGTCTACAAAACTATGTCACATATCATTTTGGGGTCATACACAGTGAGTGATATTTAAATCTCCCGAAAACCAAAGCTGCCCGAACCATGGGACTACACACCATGTTTTCTTCAGACAACACGATGTGTAGTTAGGCTTTTTTATAATCCCATATCTACTTTATGAATCTATGATCCATGAATGCCACATCGAATAATGCCTCAGGTTAACTTGAAAATAAAGAGGAATCCTCCATTCATCGATTCTGGACCTTTGGTGGTTAGAAATCAGATCCCTGATGGTCCATTTGAATCCCATACATGCCTCACGCACCTACCATGGCATGAACTTCTTTGTCACAGATAACAAATCCAAAAAATAATCACCCACATACCATGATTCATCCCCTTTAATATTAATGTTGAAAAACTATCAGCTGCACATGAATCCATCATGAATATAGGGGTTCGATCAAGCTCGATCCTTCCTGAAAATGATGAACCATAGTCCCATAGGCCTATGATGAAGAACATAAAGAATAGTAGGGGAAAAGCACAAAAACAATGGTTAATCACTAATTTTACACTCCTTATTGTCCAATGGATATATATTGGGATCTCTATGGTGAGAAACATGGAATAAATTGAATAAAAAAATTTTAAACCAGTACACATGATCATGAAAAAGTTCATAATAAATGCAGGCCAATGATAATGAATTGATCATGGAAAATCATTTAATCATATAAGAAAGAATCCAAAAATGATGAGTCTTAATTCATGACTAGATCATTCGATGACAAAGAGAACACTCTCCAATGAATGAGGAAGATCCATTACATTCGCCAAACATCAATTTTTCTTGATCCAATTGATCATTGATTTCTGATCTTGATTCGCCAATGAAAGGTAGTGAAGATCTCCTCTCAACATTCCTAGGGTTATACATCTAACCCTAGAGATCCCTCATAATAGCTTATTTAAAGAGGTTTTGAATTAGGACATTTAAATTAAACAATTGAATTAATCAATTAATTTAATTTTAACTCAATCCTCAATAGTATCAATATCTAAATACCCCACACTAAACAACTTTAGGTCACACCCAGGGTAATCCTTAGATTCAAGGTTCAAAAATGGTTTCATATTTCTTGTCAGAGTCTCTGTTTAAGAGTTATCCCATTGTATCTAAAAATATGTGCATATATAATATAAAATATATTTAGTGTTTTTATTAAATTAATTCTGAGCACACCATTCTTTGGAAGTAATCACCATTTCATAACCTAGATTCAAAAATATTTTTAGATATATTTTAAATTATTATAAGGAAAAAATTGGGTCTATACAATTAGGATTGGAATTTTGGAGGTAAGTAGGCAAGTCAGTTTGATAGATGAGTAGATTTTGGGAAACTTTATATAGTGAGAGTTGATAAGATGGGGGGACCTGAGGCAATGAGAGTTAAAATATCTTTCTTTTAAACTATTGACTCTATTTTATTGAATTATAGAGAATCAAAATTTATTTATTCTATCTGACATAGTGAGAGGACCAAAATATAACATAAAAAATATTCTTTAACCTCTTTGAGTTATTTAATCTCCTGGGAGATAGTTCAAGGCTAGTTGAAGTAGTTATTGGGTGTGAGTTGGAGATATGGAGTCACCATATGAAGTAATATATGTTTTTTGATCATATAATACTATAAAATGTCATAATTATAATATATTTGTATCATTTTTTTCAATATAATAATAATTATTACTAAAATAGTGTGATTTATTACAATGAAAGTGAATATCATGTGGTGATCATGAGAGAATGAAAATGAAGGAATGGATTATGGTTCATCTAACCTCATAATATTATATCATATGTTATAAGTTTAATTATTTTATTATATTAAGTATAAATGATGGCTATTTTGAAGATGGTAAAGGATTGTTCCCCTACATTCTCATGCCCATGTTTTTTGGATACAAACCAACTTTCCAAAGGTGGTCAGTTGTTAGGATTAACTAATGATTATTTTTGTTGTACATCAAGGTTGAGAGGATAAAAGGTAAAATCATCCCATAAATAGTTTTATTTCCTAGTATGATAATATCATATATTTAATAAATATTCATGGAATCCTTTCCAGTAAAAATATGAGTTACCCTTATTTCAAATGTGATTAATCAAAACTATGCATTAATGTGAATGTATGTATGAATTAGAGGTTCTATATTTTTATATATGAGAGGTTCTCAAAACTCCCCCTCACTAGATAGTAATGCTATGTTTTAAATACACATAGTTTGGAACTCTAGAATTTATCACCATCCTAGGATATTGTAGGCATGGATTAGTTGGGATTTTTTCCATGATAAGGCTACCTATGTATCCATACAAAGATAATCAAAACCCATGAATCCTGGTGTCATTTAATTAGTAATGTCATAACTTTTAATGTTATGTGTCATGGACCACTGTGGGTCCTTTTACGGTTATGATTCTTTGATTAAAGAATTTATTTTTAAGTTTGTTCATATAAACCCATCATGTCTTATTGTTTAATGTCATAAAACTAGGACCTATTTTGGGTAGTTTAGTGTCATATAGAATAGACTAAAAAGTGAAAGGGTCCTAAAATGGTTGGTGTTGTAATTATGTATGAGAAACCCTTTTATATTTTCTTCTGTCTATTGGTAACTTAATAGGTAAGGATTACTAAAATCATGGGTGATATGATTTAACAATGTAGGGTTAGGACTTATATTGAATTGAAAACCCTTTTTATGTCTATGTATCATTAATTAAACAATAGGAGGATAACTAGATTCTTGAAATATATTAGGATTGGTAATAAGTATAAAATATTATAATCTTGTCTTGATAGATATTTCACTAGTTTTCTAAAGATAATGATCCTTGTTATCTTGGGAATACATTATTTTCTATATTCTAAAGACCCTATCACTTAGCGAGAAAAACACGGGGACATCTTATACAAAATGGATGATTCCCATTATCAATGAAATTAATTATTTAAGGGAAGTACATAGATGTATATGGTGAATCAATCATGAAAATATATTATCTTTAGAGGAGGTTTTGATAGATTATGTTTTTTGTGGTTTTGACCTTAGAAAAAGGAGGTCGATTAGGCATTTTAGGTCAAAAAGAGGGTTTAAATACCAATATATTGAATCATTTTTGAAAGGTATTACCTTCAATAAAATTTTATATAGAGGTTTTCCATTGGGATGTGGTCCATTTATACTATGTGGAATTCTAAGAATGTATAAAATTAAATCTTCCCATGAAGATGAGTGGGGTCCAAAAATTGAAAAAGAGTATCAAGGATAGAAAATTTATAAGACATACAAGGGTATACCTCTATGAATAAGTCACAAAAGGTAATGAGGGGGTTCTTGTGAAGGTTTTATATAGACCTTACCATAATAATTTTATGGGGGGGAGTCATGGCTGTATAGATCTTATAAATATTACCAATATCAATATTAAATTTAAATTCTACAGAAGGGAATTCATATACAAGTACCTACTTACAAATTATTTACTCACAAATGATGTGATTTCTCAAACATCATGGATTTAAAAATTTATTTATGTTTAAAATGCTATCCAAAAGGTGTATTTATAAGAAAATTTAGTAACCACCAAGTTTGTGATATATAGAACAACTATCACATAAAAGAAGTTTGAAACCACATGAAGATCCCAGATCACTACAACAGATGAAAAATCCATCAAAATATATCTATGTGTCCATAGGGTCACCTCACATCACTACTACAAATGTTGAAGCCAACACAACACATCCACATGGCCATAAATAAACCATGCCTCATTACCGTAAATAATTAATAGGTTGGAGGAAATAAAAACAACTATGAGGGAACCCTTCTATATAATCACAAATGAAATCCCATCCTCATAAGATGTTTTTGTCTATAAATGAAATTTTCTTGATCTTTGTAAATAATATATCCCCAATAATAAATTCATAAAACCAAAAGGGAACCCAAACCTCATTGTTGCAAAATATGTCCAATCCATAATGAAAATTAAAATGAATTTCAGGTTCTTAAAACCATATAAAACTAGGAATTATATAACCTTTATGTGGTATGATTATTTATTTATAGTGTGGCATGTCCAATTTTGCAAAGTAATTTCCTTTTAAATTTTTCATTTGAATATTATTAAAAAAAATATTGATTATATTTTCAAATAATAATAAAATTACCCCTGATAATTATATTTTATCATAATGAAGATAATAAAATAACGAGTTAAATAATGTGTTTCACATAATATCTATGTAATTTACATTAATTAGAATTCCAATAGTCGAACATACCCCTATAAATAGGGTGGAAGGGTCTACCTATTCATTACATTGAAATTGAACTAAATTTTGTTCTAATATTTTACCATTCACATATAAATTGATTTACTATCTCACATATAAACCTACATAAAGGAATTATATGGACCTTTTATTATGTAGGTAAAAACATGAAATTTGTGTGAGTATCATCCCTTTTAAAATTATTTACATGAAGATTGTATAATAATACATTTTTTATATCGTGCTTGTTTTTTTTAGAATCTATATGTTTGATTCTTAAATTTTATAATTTTTAGTTTTTCTTTAATTAATTACCTTCTTCTAAATAAAAAAAATAATTATTTTTGGTCATTTATTCCTTTATATAAATAATTTCAAATAAACTTCTCAAACTATAACTTTGAGGAGGGTAGAGATGATCAAATATATTGATGCAATATAATTCCAATGAATCTACTAGAGGTACTTACTTCTCTTAGATATTATTGTAGTGGGTCTATAAAACTAACCAATGTTAGAGATGTTTCTTATATATGGGTTTAGGTTATTGAGTGACACTCAGATCACTCATCCTTTGGATATCCAAAACTAACAAATACATTTGATCAAACATCACTATGATCTTAAATTAGCACACATATCTATATCTAGAATTATAATCAAATATATTGATTTCACAAATGGGTATGTTCTTATTTGTACCCCTTTAACCTCAAAGGAGGGATCCCATATTCCAAAAAACAGAGTTCCAAATATACCAATCCTTTCTAGGAAGAGCAACAATTGACCAAATATTGAGGTATTCAAGTTTGGACCTTGACCTTGGAGGTATCTTTGGAATGAACTGGGAATGAAACTTCTAGGTGCATAGAATCTATGTATAGTTTGAAATAGAAGTTAAGATATTATAATTATAAAAACTTGTTTGGTTATTATAATCATTTTATCATTGGATTAAGGAAATAATTCTAAGACTAATTAGTTGGTGGAACAAAGACACAATGATATTTTATTTGTCACACAATGAGGTTGGGATAAGACTCATGGATATGCCTATTATTAATGGGGATCCAATTATATGGGATATATATTAATATTAAAAACTTATTCTATAGATAATGGGATATATTTTAATCCTTCACTCATAAGGGAGCTATTGTAATCTTAAAGGAACATTACTGAATATGGCCTTCATCCATGAGTTGATATTCCATTTGGCACATGAGCTGAGATCTTAATCATCTGAAATATTTGGGGGCACATACAAGGTTTACATGGAGTTTTCTAACCCAAATAACCTATGAGACACCTATTTATTATTGTTAAATGTTATAGGAAGGAAAATATAATGAGTGGGGTTGTAAGACTATACCTAAGATCAACCTATTGGTCGTCATGGTATAATTAATATATATGTTTAAATATGGGTGTCTCATCATTATACATGAGTCACACAATGGTGTATAGATTGGAACCTTCATATTCATGAAAAAAACAATGCTTGGGAATAATATAAACTTAGTTGTGTTGATTTTAACCATATTGAATTTAAATTTACTACATATTTGTAGGGGTAAGGATCTATTTATAATCACCAGACCATTCTATGTTTCGTTGGGATGGATTTTAGTTCACTTAGGAGGTTAAAATTCATAAATAAAAAATAACTTCCCAGTTCTCAGTTCAGTACATATTTCTAAAGAATTATTGGGGTTAATATACTCTAACTTGGAGGAAAAGATATAGCCAACATGGTAAACATTCACAATTGATTTATCTTCAAACTATATAGTTCTTTGAATGATATAGTTAATTATAATTATAGTAGAATACATGAGGAGTGGTCTTTACTTATTTCTATATGATAGGGTGTGATAGTATCCAATATCAATGGAAAAACCATTTACCACACACGTTTGTCAAGAAATTCCATTGCATACAAAAGAAATGTACTTATCCTCCTATAATCATCAATGTTAAGAAACATCTTATTATTGTGTAATAATTTGGATGGTGCTCGCATAGGAGGACATAGATATAAAAATCACTTTCTCAATGAGTGATATTATCATTGTATTGTCAACTGGCTACATCTAAACATAGATCAGGTCATACCATGGTATCTTGTTAGAATATTTTATACTCAATGTCAAGGGTCCACAAATGAATGGAAGTTTAGATCCGTATTAGTAACCCATGGAGGTATCGAGACAACATAAGAGGCTCATGATGAGAAATCCACTAGTGATCAAGATACCTAAGAAGTGGTTGAGGCATATATAACCCTATTCCTCTACAATTAGGGTAGATCCTCTTCCACCATCATTGCATACACTCATTTTCCAAATGCATGAAGTGAATGACATTCTTGGAGAATCATTTATTATATGAAGGGGATATAGTATGATCTATATGTAGATAACGTTATGTGGGTAGTGCATGGATATATCACTACTCCCATAAATATTACTTATGACAATCATTATAATGAGGTTGATGATTATATCAAGGAGTTTAATTATTTAGTCCACTTGGTTGAGGTTCAAAACTTTTATTTCCCCTTTGTGCTAGACTAATGGACCGACTAGTACACAGAAAAGGGTTTTTCAAGTCAGGTTTTAAGGTTTAACATTGGTTAAAAAATATCTTAAAAATTGATGTTATAAATACTTTTCCAACCTCATTTATTTTAACAGATATTGAACACAGGTTTTAACGCAATTTCATTAAAAAATGACATTAATAAAACATTAATATTATTAATGGATGATGGATTTTCAACATTATTTTAATAAACAATTCTAAAAATTATTTTCAACATTCATTATTAAATAAAAAATGTTGAAACAATGTTTTTTTTTAAAAAAATTTACATGAAACTAGTATCCCATTGGCAGAAGTTATAGCAAAAACAAAAAATAGGACAAATAGTATAAAAAAATCATGACCAAAATAAATAATTTACTTCAAAACTTTCTTCAAATTAAAAAAAGTTTACACTTTGAACTTAAACTTTAAAATCTATATTACAAAATTAATTTGAATCCGACCTTTAAAATATTCCTCTCATATTTCTTAAAAATGATTAAACTATTATTTTTTTGTAATCATGAGGGTCATCAAACATCTAAAAAATAAAAATGAATATATATTTAACATATATTTTTTATATAATTTTAAGATAAATAAAAAAGGTTATAATAAAATATAACCTTGTGGAATATTATAATTTTGTTGGATGAAATTATTTCAAACATATATCTCATAACATAATATAAACGTTTTGTTTCCCCTTATTGATGATGATTTTTTTAAATTATTTTTTCAATTGAAAATAAATTACGATGTATATATAAAATTATAGAAATTGTAAATGAATATACCTTTCTTTCATACATTTTATATTTTTTCATGCTTTCCTCTTGAAACTCTATATTAATCATATTACATATTTGAAAATAAAATGTATGAAACAAAAGGGAAAGTCATTATAAAATTTAATTACTCATATAATAAATCCTACATATCTAAAATTTATTTCAAGTTTTATTACAGGTCACTATATAAGGAACATAACCAAAAAAGTGTATTCTATTTTGGAAAAAAATACCAAACATACAATGGAAACTAATATAAAAAATATAATTTTAGTGAATTTAAAATTAATATAAAATTAAATAAATTTATGTTTCATACCTATCAAGATGAGGAAGAATCTTACATTAAATTTCACCGTTCATTAATATTTAATAAATATATGTTTTTATTTAAGTATCATTCATGATCCCCACCTATGGATTAATAAATTAGGTTTCCATGAAAATATTATCTAATTCCATGTAATTTCTTAATTTTTTTATAAAAATACCCAATAAAAAAAATTATAATTTTAGATAAATCAAATTGAAATCACGATATGAAATATTATAATTGACACACATGACATATATTTGAAGCATTATGTAGCTTTACATATTTGAAGTTACAATATCAATGATATATCTCCTAAAAATCATTATAATAATAATGTGTCAAAAAATTAAGGCCTCTTTTTGAGGTTCATAAGAATCCAAAAACTAAGATTCATTTCTTTATAATTTAGAAAGCATAATTGTATCCAAATTCAATGGGTCCTCAACTTTTTTTCACTTACCATACAAATATTCCTTTACCTTTAATATATTCTTATATATATATATATTATTTATTAAGATATTTAAATAAATTTAACACTAATATTAAATAATTTTTGTAATATAAATATATGTCAATGGTAATATGTTGAACAAGTCAAGATTACTCTGATAAAAAATGTCCAACACTGTGTCAAACTATCAAAACCTCACCTGTAGGGAATGGTACTCTAGGTGATACATCTAAAATATGTAGTACCACTACCCTAATCAATTCTGTCTCCATATATTGATGATACCAAATATCTCTAATATAATATATCATATCCTATCCTATAATATGATATTGGGGGTCCGTAACATATAAGTCATAGTAGATGGGAAGATGAGTATGAGATGTATATGTGGGATATACAAGTGGAGGTGGAGAAGTGGGACCTATAGTCTGGGGTTAAAGAGTGGGATATAAAACTGGAGGTGGAGAAGTGGGATATGTATCCTAAAACTATTTTTTCATGTTAGAAAACATCAACTATACTGAAAAATTGATCTTTCCCTCTACTATTTCTTTGATCCTATACTTCATCGTCTAACCCTATCCTAAACCTTAGCTTATAAATCCTCCATTTTTATCCTTTATGTGATTTCTCAAACATCATGGATTGAGAAATTTATTTATGTTTAAAATTCTTTCCAAAAGGTGTATTTATAAGAAAATTTAGTAACCACCAAGTTTGTGATATATAGAACAACTATCACATAAAAGAAGTTTGAAACCACATGAAGATCCCAGATCACTACAACAGATGAAAAATCCCTCAAAATATTACCAGGTGGCCATAGGGTCACCTCACATCACTACTAAAAATGTTGAAGCCAACACAACACATCCACATGGCCATAAATAAACCAGGCCTCATTACCATAAATAATTAATATGACGTAAGAAATAAAAACAACTACGAGGGAACCCTTCTATATAATCAAAAATGAAATCCCATCCTCATAAGATGTTTTTTTCCATAAATGAAATTTTCTTGATCTTTGTAAATGATATATCCACAATAATAAATTCATAAAACCAAAAGGGAACCCCAGCCTCATTGTTGCAAAATATGTCTAATCCATAATGAAAATTAAAATGAATTTTAGGTTCTTAAAACCATATAAAACTAGGAATTATATAAACTTTATGTGGTATGATTATTTATTTATAGTGTGGCATGTCCAATTTTGCAATGTAATTTCCTTTTAAATTTTTCATTTGAATATTATTAAAAAAATATTGATTATCTTTTCAAATAATAATAACATTACCCTAGATAATTATATTTTATCATAATTATGATGATAAAATATTGAGTTAAATATTGTGTTTCACATAATATCTATGTAATTTACATTAATTAGAATTCCAATATTCGAACATACCCCTATAAA